>OX387663.1:20013766-20703868 GCA_947568875.1 Fissipunctia ypsillon | reverse complement strand
CGAGACGAGACTAAGACGCTAACTAACTAAGACTACGAGACGAGACGAGACTAAGAGGCTAACTAACTAAGACTACGAGACGAGACTAAGACGCTAACTAACTAAGACTACGAGACGAGACGAGACTAAGACGCTAACTAACTAAGACTACGAGACGAGACGAGACTAAGACGCTAACTAACTAAGACTACGAGACGAGACTAAGACGCTAACTAACTAAGACTACGAGACGAGACGAGACTAAGACGCTAACTAACTAAGACTACGAGACGAGACGAGACTAAGAGGCTAACTAACTAAGACTACGAGACGAGACGAGACTAAGAGGCTAACTAACTAAGACTACGAGACGAGACGAGACTAAGACGCTAACTAACTAAGACTACGAGACGAGACTAAGACGCTAACTAACTAAGACTACGAGACGAGACGAGACTAAGAGGCTAACTAACTAAGACTACGAGACGAGACGAGACTAAGACGCTAACTAACTAAGACTACGAGACGAGACGAGACTAAGACGCTAACTAACTAAGACTACGAGACGAGACTAAGACGCTAACTAACTAAGACTACGAGACGAGACGAGACTAAGACGCTAACTAACTAAGACTACGAGACGAGACTAAGACGCTAACTAACTAAGACTACGAGACGAGACGAGACTAAGAGGCTAACTAACTAAGACTACGAGACGAGACTAAGACGCTAACTAACTAAGACTACGAGACGAGACGAGACTAAGACGCTAACTAACTAAGACTACGAGACGAGACGAGACTAAGACGCTAACTAACTAAGACTACGAGACGAGACTAAGACGCTAACTAACTAAGACTACGAGACGAGACGAGACTAAGACGCTAACTAACTAAGACTACGAGACGAGACGAGACTAAGACGCTAACTAACTAAGACTACGAGACGAGACGAGACTAAGAGGCTAACTAAATAAGACTACGAGACGAGACGAGACTAAGACGCTAACTAACTAAGACTACGAGACGAGACGAGACTAAGACGCTAACTAACTAAGACTACGAGACGAGACTAAGACGCTAACTAACTAAGACTACGAGACGAGACGAGACTAAGACGCTAACTAACTAAGACTACGAGACGAGACGAGACTAAGAGGCTAACTAACTAAGACTACGAGACGAGACGAGACTAAGACGCTAACTAACTAAGACTACGAGACGAGACGAGACTAAGACGCTAACTAACTAAGACTACGAGACGAGACGAGACTAAGAGGCTAACTAACTAAGACTACGAGACGAGACGAGACTAAGAGGCTAACTAACTAAGACTACGAGACGAGACGAGACTAAGACGCTAACTAACTAAGACTACGAGACGAGACGAGACTAAGAGGCTAACTAACTAAGACTACGAGACGAGACGAGACTAAGAGGCTAACTAACTAAGACTACGAGACGAGACTAAGACGCTAACTAACTAAGACTACGAGACGAGACTAAGACGCTAACTAACTAAGACTACGAGACGAGACTAAGACGCTAACTAACTAAGACTACGAGACGAGACTAAGACGCTAACTAACTAAGACTACGAGACGAGACGAGACTAAGAGGCTAACTAACTAAGACTACGAGACGAGACGAGACTAAGACGCTAACTAACTAAGACTACGAGACGAGACGAGACTAAGACGCTAACTAACTAAGACTACGAGACGAGACGAGACTAAGACGCTAACTAACTAAGACTACGAGACGAGACGAGACTAAGACGCTAACTAACTAAGACTACGAGACGAGACGAGACTAAGACGCTAACTAACTAAGACTACGAGACGAGACGAGACTAAGACGCTAACTAACTAAGACTACGAGACGAGACGAGACTAAGACGCTAACTAACTAAGACTACGAGACGAGACGAGACTAAGACGCTAACTAACTAAGACTACGAGACGAGACGAGACTAAGACGCTAACTAACTAAGACTACGAGACGAGACGAGACTAAGACGCTAACTAACTAAGACTACGAGACGAGACGAGACTAAGACGCTAACTAACTAAGACTACGAGACGAGACGAGACTAAGACGCTAACTAACTAAGACTACGAGACGAGACTAAGACGCTAACTAACTAAGACTACGAGACGAGACTAAGACGCTAACTAACTAAGACTACGAGACGAGACGAGACTAAGAGGCTAACTAACTAAGACTACGAGACGAGACTAAGACGCTAACTAACTAAGACTACGAGACGAGACGAGACTAAGACGCTAACTAACTAAGACTACGAGACGAGACGAGACTAAGACGCTAACTAACTAAGACTACGAGACGAGACTAAGACGCTAACTAACTAAGACTACGAGACGAGACTAAGAGGCTAACTAACTAAGACTACGAGACGAGACGAGACTAAGAGGCTAACTAACTAAGACTACGAGACGAGACTAAGAGGCTAACTAACTAAGACTACGAGACGAGACGAGACTAAGAGGCTAACTAACTAAGACTACGAGACGAGACGAGACTAAGAGGCTAACTAACTAAGACTACGAGACGAGACGAGACTAAGACGCTAACTAACTAAGACTACGAGACGAGACGAGACTAAGAGGCTAACTAACTAAGACTACGAGACGAGACTAAGACGCTAACTAACTAAGACTACGAGACGAGACTAAGACGCTAACTAACTAAGACTACGAGACGAGACTAAGAGGCTAACTAACTAAGACTACGAGACGAGACGAGACTAAGACGCTAACTAACTAAGACTACGAGACGAGACTAAGACGCTAACTAACTAAGACTACGAGACGAGACTAAGACGCTAACTAACTAAGACTACGAGACGAGACTAAGACGCTAACTAACTAAGACTACGAGACGAGACGAGACTAAGAGGCTAACTAACTAAGACTACGAGACGAGACGAGACTAAGACGCTAACTAACTAAGACTACGAGACGAGACTAAGACGCTAACTAACTAAGACTACGAGACGAGACGAGACTAAGACGCTAACTAACTAAGACTACGAGACGAGACGAGACTAAGAGGCTAACTTTTAAAGTTGGTAATTGCAGCATGGTGGAAGTCATCTTCAGTTTAAACTTAGGATTTCTACTGAGTGCACCTTGTTTGCCAGACGGATTAATAATATTAGTGTATCGGTGGGCACGGCTGTCCATTCCCTTGAAGTCTTCGCTTACGTCACCCACTGGAGAACTTGGGGCATAGTTTATATTGTTAATACATTCATTGTTCCAATTAATTGTTTCTAGTGGTGCGTTTCATCCTGTATAACAACAACTCTCTCTTGTCCTGAAACAATGACAAAACGACAAACTTTATCAATTTAGAACTTTATCAAGTCAACAACTCTGGCACCATTATCTTTGGTCAGGTCCATAACAGATAATATAGACAAAAAACGCTCAGTTTCAGTAATCTTCCTACATATGAGCAAGGCTTTTGTTCTCGTTAACCACAATACACTTCTAGATAAATGTGAGTGCTACGGCGTTAGAGGTCCAGCGTTAGAAAGGCTGAAAAGTTACCTCAGTAATAGACAACAGTGAGTTGAAGTACTTGTTGCAATGATATACAAATATTTATTTAGACACAATGGGTCCGGAGTACCCCAAGGAAGCATCCTTGGGCCTCTTCGCTTCCTTTTATAAATGAACGACTTACAAAATATTAGGTTTTATGCCTTTACGTAATACCTACTGTATATATTCGTAAGCCGCTTTCAGTGGCGGATGTATCCTGAACTTAACCCTGAATAATAACCAACTTCGTACCTATCATATCCGACGAATAAATGTATTTTTCTTTGTCTTTTATAGCACTTACTACGGCAAACTGCACGTTCATTTCTGTGTCAACTCTCTTAATGATCTGTAATAATCTTCCTCTAAGGATTGGTGCCCCATCCTTACATACATCATTTCCACCTTCCAGACCGAAGGCTGTGCCCATGGCTACTGCGTGGTCTACTCGACAGCAGACCGAGGCAGCTTCATGGAAGCCGAAAGGAGACTGCAGATCCTGTGGGCTGCTGGTCACACCTCGCGGAGAGCTGTCATTCTGGTGGGGAATAAGGCTGACCTGGCCAGGTCTAGAGCGGTTCCTACTGATGGTAAGTTTGAAAAGGTCTTCTGCTGAATGTTGTTCTCTATTGTTTGCTGCAGCTAAATAATCGTAAGGCAAATAGATGCAATAGTTGAATTTGTTCGTTTTTAGGTTACCTAGTATGGTGGGGGACAGGGTGGGGAGATATTAAATCATTACAAACAAGTGCGTGTCGGACCACTCGCAATGAAAGGTTCCGTAGTTGGGATGAGTTTATCCCAAGAACAAACTTAACACTGTAGTTGAAAAACATGTTCTCTCATACATTCCAACTGCAAATGTAA
The DNA here is from genome assembly GCA_947568875.1 of Fissipunctia ypsillon. Classification (NCBI taxonomy): domain Eukaryota; kingdom Metazoa; phylum Arthropoda; class Insecta; order Lepidoptera; family Noctuidae; genus Fissipunctia; species Fissipunctia ypsillon. The sequence goes on along the minus strand of OX387663.1, from coordinate 20,699,454 downwards.
GTTGGTCGACTATTACTCGTAAGCTTGTAAAGCCTACTTAGTTGTGATAGTTTTCCTTTTAGCTTCGTTGTATACAGGGTGGAAAAAATCAATAAGCCCTGAAGGGAAACCACTTTAAATCCTTAAGATAGATTATTTTACTTAAAGGAAACATTCCTTTATTTTTTAAAAAGAAACAAAACTGTATTCACAGATTTCTCGATAAACTTACCTAAACCAGGAATCGAACCAGATAAAAATTCAAAAAATAAACACGCGCTATTTTATTCTACTAATCGATAGGATTATTATTCAGGATAAAATCTCTCTAATAAACTAAAATCATGAAATCTAACATTAATTTAATTTTGTCATCAATTCTTATATGTAGGACACGTAAACATGAAAGAAAACTATTACGTAGCAAGACTTGATACTTGAACTATTTAAAGTTTAAATTTTGTTATACTTTAATATTTTAACTGATAAGTTGTCCGAAATGAGACCCCTTGTTACGGATACACAAATGTAGTATTTTATGAAATTTACTTCGTGTAGCCTTCTGCAAAGTGTTGTCATGTATGCTCCTAATAACATTTTCTACCTCAACACTTAGCTCTTCTACAGTCTCATAAGACTTCTTGTAAATAACATTTTTTTACATGGCCCCATAAAAAATAGTCCATAGGCGACAGGTCTGGCTTTCTTGCAGGCCATCTAATCGGAAACAAAGTTAAACGTTCTATTTTTAAACTTTTCGTCAGAACGCCTCGTCTAAGAAGGAAATGAGCATAGAATTATTATTACTAATTAAACGATTTTCTTATCTAAGTCTTCAACAAGGTACTTAGAGATAAATTAGCAAGCATGCACTTCATAGAATGTCTTTGAATGTTAGAGTTATTAAGAAAATTATAACGTGTATTTTACTTGTTGAAAGTGACCAGTTCTAGTCTAGGTTATGTTGATTAAAGCCCTTGTGTACTAAATATTAGATTTGTGCAGTGTGAGGCCTAATGTTTCTTGGAGAAGTGTTATCTTTAACATTGACTGTATCGATTCGTGAAATAAAATAGCGAGTGTTTATTTTTAAATTTTTTAGCTGGTTCGACTCCCGGTTTAGGTAAGCTTGTCGAGAAATTTGTGAATACAGTTTTGTTTCTTTTTAAAAATAATGTTATGTAAAATGATCTATCTTAAGGATTTAAAGTGGTTTGTTTCCCTTCAGGGCCCATTGATTTTTTCCACCCTGTATGCTACTACTATGAATTTTTTCACATATCCAAAACCAACCATTTAGCTGGCAAGGGGAGGGGGGACACTTGACTCTAGCAAAAATTAGCACTTTAAAGCTTAATATTTCAGAAACGGATCCCTTAATCGATAAATTATTTTCACAAACCCGCAATATTTTTGAAAGACGTATCCAACAACACCACACACCATGGTGTGTGGTGTTGTTGTAACTAACTATAACATAATAACTACCACATGTGGTAGATGAGAAAAAAACATCTCCACTGCGTGTACAGGAGGTACCCTATTTTTTTTTTTTTTTCGTGATTTTATTTTACCATTTGGTCGGCATGATTAATATGTATATTCATGGTAAATTATAAATGATTTTATTTCTGTAAGTAGGTTTATACAAACACTTTTACACGTCAAACATTTTTTTTTTTAAACTAGATGAGGCCGGCGTTTCGTATCTGACTACTATAGCTTTCTAGTACAAAGAATCTCTGAGCTAATTGTAAGCTGTGGACGGGCGGACAGACGGACGGACATGGCGAAACTATAAGGGTCCGTGTTGACTACAGAACCCTAAAAACAGTTAAAATACGCTACCGAATAAGTACTTTTGTGTTTGCCTGTTATTATAAGGGGCTACAAACATTTTAAATTAAATATAAATTCTGTAATTTTATTTAACTTTCTACCCAAACATTAGATGCTTAACAATATAATTAACGAAGCAGTTACATCGCTGCTCAAACAGTTCAAAACATTACATTTTTGCGAAATGACCGAAACAAACTCATGATTAAAGCCAGATCTCGCCAATTATGTTGGTTAGCACAAATATTCCGAATTTAATTAAATTCTCAACGATTTGTGTACATACCAATTAGCAGCGACAGACAGCGTTAACAACGATTCGCCACATTTTGCCAACAATAATTTGTCAGGCGCTTGTAATGTTATTGAAAAACTAGATGTTTTTCATGTGTAATGGCAGTAATTAAATTTAATGTTTCGTAAATAATAGTTCCTGGCTTTCAACGCTCTTGTACCCCAAAAGATAAATACACACACATACATACATAAACTCACGCCTTCTTCCCATGGGGGTAGACAGAAACTACAGGACGTCACCTGCAACAATCTTTACATACAAAAAAAATAAAAGTAAAAGAAAGAAATAAAGATAAATACGTTATCGTAAAATAACCTGTTTAATTTTATTTAAGCGCCTGCAAAATAAACTTTAATGAATAATACGTTTACATTTTAATTGCTATCAAGATTTTGACAGGCGTTCAAAATAAATGAATTTGTCGATTTCCTTTTTAAGGGACTGTTTTGTAGGGAAGTTATTTCCGAACACAAAAGCTAAAGATTGAGTAGATAGGAATCAGTTTTAGGAAGTTCTTCAAAATGTCAATTTTGTTATTAATCTTTAACAGCAATCTTTATTAGATAGGTTGGTACATAACTACCAATTTTCGTTCCTTTACTATGTATGTATTAATGTTTACTATGTATGAATTAATGTATTAATCGTGTTTGTAAGAACAAATCAAGATGAGGGAATCTTGATTTGTTCTTACAAACACGATTAATTTATATGAATTACTTACTTATTTGTGTAGTAATAGGCACCTGTAATAACAATGTTTAATAGGTTAAGTAGTAGGTACCGTAATACCTTGTCAATAGCCTCTAAGTTCTTTTTTTAAGACAACTTTTGAAATAATTGTTATTAATTCCGACAATGCTATTAAGAAGATACGGTGGGTGGCGCAAGAAACCAGCGAAAATCTAAAAAATGTAATACTTTCTCAATATCTCGGCTGATTACACATTCAAAAGGGTTCGAGCTCACTCATCCGTCAGCAACAATGTTGCTCACCGACGCACATTGTTGGATTTCTTTTTGTACTCGTCTTTATTATCCACTTGACTGGACACAAACGTCGATGTAAATAAGATTCAAATTCTAATTATTGGGACCTGTATTATTCTGAGTATCACCGGAATACATGAAATTACGCCGGAATTACGGCGACACCAATACCCGGAATTACGGCGGAAACAATATCCGGAATTAGGTACGGCGGAACGAATAGATGAATTTAGTGCTTCAAAAGCTCGTACATGGAATTAAAGCTTGGAAGTACTTTCAATGTTTGTGAGCTCGTAATTGCAAACGGAATAATAGTTGAACTAAAATTATATTTATTGGAATGCAGAATACACATCTCTTGAAATGTTACAAAGTTTGGTTTTAATACAGCTTTTAAATCGTTAAATGGGTAAGTTTCAAATGTCAATGGGAAGTTTGTTGTAAAAGCGTATACCTACATTTACCCATGAACGAGTTGCCTACTCTGTGGAGGCGACTGCGATGTACAGCTAGATTGTGTTTATTCCTGGTATTTAAACTATGAATATCGGACCTTTTCTTAAAATTTAATATATTTTTATGTACTTACATACAATAGATTTTCAAATATATATTGAGAGGCTACAGTTAGAATATCCTTGAATTCTTCTCGAATATAATCTCTTGGACCTAGGTTGTAAATGGCTCGAACAGCCCTTTTCTGTAAAACAAATATAGTATTAATGTCCGCACAGGTTCCTCGGAGAAGAACTCCACATGACAAAAGACTATGAAAATAACTAAAATAAACAATTCTGGCTGTAACTACATTAGTAATCTGTCGAATTTTTTTAACAGCATAGACTGCCGAACTAAGCCTTCCTGACATTTTTTCTAGGTGTGCGCCTCATTGGAATTTACCGTCAATAGTAATTCCAAGAAAAACTGTCGACTCAACAGGGTCCAACTCTATTCCATTAAGTTGAACATTGGTAGATAACTGCCTGAAATTTGGCTTTAAAAATTTGACGAGTTAAGCCCTTTTTCGTTCATGAGAAGATTATTCACACTAAAACCAAGGACAAATTTAGAGAGTGCATCGTTAACTTGTTCAAAGTTGACTAAGTGCCATGTGATTTTAAAAATGAGGGAAGTGTCATCTGCGAATAAATAAATACAACCTTGTACCATCCCTCATATAATAAGGTAAGCCATTTATATAAAATAAAAACAAGAAAGGACTTAGAATTGAACCCTGCAGAACGCCCATAGTGGCCGCAGATCCTGCAGATCTCTTGCCATTAACACCAACCCTATGAATTCTCATCATCTGCCTAGCCTTTTCCCAACTATATTGGGGTCGGCTTCCAGTCTAACCGGATGCAGCTGAATACCAGTATTTTACATGGAGCGACTGCCTATCTGACCTCCACAACCCAGTTACTGGGTAACACGATACCCCTTGGTAAGACTGGTTGTCAGACTTTCGGGCTTCTGACGACCCGTAACGACTGTCAAAGATCCACGAATGACAGCCGGGCCCAACGGCTTAACGTGCTTTCCGAGGCACGGAGGAGTCTCGGTATGTAAAGATGGTCACCCATCCACGGACCAACCCCGGGAAGCGTAGCTTAACGTGATGGATCGACCCATGCGGCTGTTATTACTTAGCCACGAGCTCCTCTAACCCTATGAATTCTATTGTTTAAATAAGAAGACAAAAGGTCGAGAGGCCTGTCCCTCATACCATAGTGGTACAGTTTCCTGATGAGTGTATCCTGATGTACATAATCGAAAGCCTTAGACAAGTCGCGTAAAATGCCAAGAGCATCCTGCGACTTCTCCCAGGCCTCGAATATACTCTTCAGTAATTCCACGTCCGCGTCTGTAATTGAACGACCCTTTGCAAAACCAAACTGTTTCAGATGAAGTAAATTATGAGTATTGAAATGTAAACATTTGTTATAAAATTATTTTTTCAAAGATTTTGCTCAATGTAGAAAATATAGGCCGAAAATTCGTAGGATCAGTTGTGCTGCCAGATTTGAACAGTGAAATCACTTTGCTAAGTTTCATCAGATCACAAAATACCTACACCAGATACAATACAAGAGTTAAAAACAATTGCTAAAAAGGGTGAAATAATATCAACTATTGAAGACGTGGTATGTACAGATATTCCCCAAAGATCAGCAGTTTTTTTTTACATCGAGATCTTTAAAAGATTCTATGTTTTTATATTTGTGAATTTAACGTGTTTATCACATTCTGGTACACATTCTTTTGGTATTAAGTAATACAGACATTAGATACATAGTAATGTTACTTACTACATCAGTGATCTATGTTCTATTGGTTGCTGCGTGACTTAGAATTAAGGCGTGTGCTCGAACAACGCTGTATGGTACATTTAAGAGGAAAGTTATTTAATGATGGAACAAAGTTGTATGGTATCACTGGCATCGTTCAGTTCGGTTCGTTCATCATCGTTCAAATATCTACATACAGCGTTGTTCGATCACACGCCTCAATTATGTGCGATCTCAAGTCTTGAGCTTAGTGCAGACACCACTGTAATCGCATTTATGTATGTAATTTTATTTTTAATAAATCTTAAACCTTTCAGAGGGCAAGAACCTAGCAACCTCCTACGAGTGCAAGTTCATAGAGACATCAGTGGGCATCAACCACAACGTGGACGAGCTGCTAGTGGGCCTGCTCACTCAGATCAGACTGAAGCAACAGCACGCGGAGAGAGTGAGGTGAGACATGTTAGACTAGTGAGCAACCACACACACACATCAACCACAACTGGACGAGCTGCTAGTGGGGCTGCTCACTCAGATCAGACTGAAGCAACAGCACGCGGAGAGAGTGAGGTGAGACATGTTAGACTAGTGAGCAACCACACACACACATCAACCACAACTGGACGAGCTGCTAGTGGGGCTGCTCACTCAGATCAGACTGAAGCAACAGCACGCGGAGAGAGTGAGGTGAGACATGTTAGACTAGTGAGCAACCACACACACACATCAACCACAACTGGACGAGCTGCTAGTGGGGCTGCTCACTCAGATCAGACTGAAGCAACAGCACGCGGAGAGAGTGAGGTGAGACATGTTAGACTAGTGAGCAACCACACACACACATCAACCACAACGTAGACGAGCTGCTAGTGGGCCTGCTCACTCAGATCAGACTGAAGCAACAGCACGCGGAGAGAGTGAGGTGAGACATGTTAGACTAGTGAGCAACCACACACACACATCAACCACAACTGGACGAGCTGCTAGTGGGGCTGCTCACTCAGATCAGACTGAAGCAACAGCACGCGGAGAGAGTGAGGTGAGACATGTTAGACTAGTGAGCAACCACACACACACATCAACCACAACTGGACGAGCTGCTAGTGGGGCTGCTCACTCAGATCAGACTGAAGCAACAGCACGCGGAGAGAGTGAGGTGAGACATGTTAGACTAGTGAGCAACCACACACACACACATCAACCACAACGTGGACGAGCTGCTAGTGGGCCTGCTCACTCAGATCAGACTGAAGCAACAGCACGCGGAGAGAGTGAGGTGAGACATGTTAGACTAGTGAGCAACCACACACACACACATCAACCACAACCTGGACGAGCTGCTAGTGGGCCTGCTCACTCAGATCAGACTGAAGCAACAGCACGCGGAGAGAGTGAGGTGAGACATGTTAGACTAGTGAGCAACCACACACACACATCAACCACAACTGGACGAGCTGCTAGTGGGGCTGCTCACTCAGATCAGACTGAAGCAACAGCACGCGGAGAGAGTGAGGTGAGACATGTTAGACTAGTGAGCAACCACACACACACATCAACCACAACTGGACGAGCTGCTAGTGGGGCTGCTCACTCAGATCAGACTGAAGCAACAGCACGCGGAGAGAGTGAGGTGAGACATGTTAGACTAGTGAGCAACCACACACACACATCAACCACAACGTAGACGAGCTGCTAGTGGGCCTGCTCACTCAGATCAGACTGAAGCAACAGCACGCGGAGAGAGTGAGGTGAGACATGTTAGACTAGTGAGCAACCACACACACACATCAACCACAACTGGACGAGCTGCTAGTGGGGCTGCTCACTCAGATCAGACTGAAGCAACAGCACGCGGAGAGAGTGAGGTGAGACATGTTAGACTAGTGAGCAACCACACACACACATCAACCACAACTGGACGAGCTGCTAGTGGGGCTGCTCACTCAGATCAGACTGAAGCAACAGCACGCGGAGAGAGTGAGGTGAGACATGTTAGACTAGTGAGCAACCACACACACACACATCAACCACAACGTGGACGAGCTGCTAGTGGGCCTGCTCACTCAGATCAGACTGAAGCAACAGCACGCGGAGAGAGTGAGGTGAGACATGTTAGACTAGTGAGTAACCACACACACACACACATCAACCACAACCTGGACGAGCTGCTAGTGGGCCTGCTCACTCAGATCAGACTGAAGCAACAGCACGCGGAGAGAGTGAGGTGAGACATGTTAGACTAGTGAGCAACCACACACACACATCAACCACAACCTGGACGAGCTGCTAGTGGGGCTGCTCACTCAGATCAGACTGAAGCAACAGCACGCGGAGAGAGTGCGGTGAGACATGTTAGACTAGTGAGCAACCACACACACACACATCAACCACAACGTGGACGAGCTGCTAGTGGGCCTGCTCACTCAGATCAGACTGAAGCAACAGCACGCGGAGAGAGTGAGGTGAGACATGTTAGACTAGTGAGCAACCACACACACACATCAACCACAACCTGGACGAGCTGCTAGTGGGGCTGCTCACTCAGATCAGACTGAAGCAACAGCACGCGGAGAGAGTGAGGTGAGACATGTTAGACTAGTGAGCAACCACACACACACATCAACCACAACTGGACGAGCTGCTAGTGGGCCTGCTCACTCAGATCAGACTGAAGCAACAGCACGCGGAGAGAGTGAGGTGAGACATGTTAGACTAGTGAGCAACCACACACACACACATCAACCACAACGTGGACGAGCTGCTAGTGGGCCTGCTCACTCAGATCAGACTGAAGCAACAGCACGCGGAGAGAGTGAGGTGAGACATGTTAGACTAGTGAGCAACCACACACACACACATCAACCACAACGTGGACGAGCTGCTAGTGGGCCTGCTCACTCAGATCAGACTGAAGCAACAGCACGCGGAGAGAGTGAGGTGAGACATGTTAGACTAGTGAGCAACCACACACACACACACATCAACCACAACCTGGACGAGCTGCTAGTGGGCCTGCTCACTCAGATCAGACTGAAGCAACAGCACGCGGAGAGAGTGAGGTGAGACATGTTAGACTAGTGAGCAACCACACACACACATCAACCACAACCTGGACGAGCTGCTAGTGGGGCTGCTCACTCAGATCAGACTGAAGCAACAGCACGCGGAGAGAGTGAGGTGAGACATGTTAGACTAGTGAGCAACCACACACACACACATCAACCACAACGTGGACGAGCTGCTAGTGGGCCTGCTCACTCAGATCAGACTGAAGCAACAGCACGCGGAGAGAGTGAGGTGAGACATGTTAGACTAGTGAGCAACCACACACACACACATCAACCACAACGTGGACGAGCTGCTAGTGGGCCTGCTCACTCAGATCAGACTGAAGCAACAGCACGCGGAGAGAGTGAGGTGAGACATGTTAGACTAGTGAGCAACCACACACACACATCAACCACAACCTGGACGAGCTGCTAGTGGGGCTGCTCACTCAGATCAGACTGAAGCAACAGCACGCGGAGAGAGTGAGGTGAGACATGTTAGACTAGTGAGCAACCACACACACACACATCAACCACAACGTGGACGAGCTGCTAGTGGGCCTGCTCACTCAGATCAGACTGAAGCAACAGCACGCGGAGAGAGTGAGGTGAGACATGTTAGACTAGTGAGCAACCACACACACACACATCAACCACAACGTGGACGAGCTGCTAGTGGGGCTGCTCACTCAGATCAGACTGAAGCAACAGCACGCGGAGAGAGTGAGGTGAGACATGTTAGACTAGTGAGCAACCACACACACACATCAACCACAACCTGGACGAGCTGCTAGTGGGCCTGCTCACTCAGATCAGACTGAAGCAACAGCACGCGGAGAGAGTGAGGTGAGACATGTTAGACTAGTGAGCAACCACACACACACATCAACCACAACCTGGACGAGCTGCTAGTGGGCCTGCTCACTCAGATCAGACTGAAGCAACAGCACGCGGAGAGAGTGAGGTGAGACATGTTAGACTAGTGAGCAACCACACACACACATCAACCACAACCTGGACGAGCTGCTAGTGGGCCTGCTCACTCAGATCAGACTGAAGCAACAGCACGCGGAGAGAGTGAGGTGAGACATGTTAGACTAGTGAGCAACCACACACACACATCAACCACAACCTGGACGAGCTGCTAGTGGGCCTGCTCACTCAGATCAGACTGAAGCAACAGCACGCGGAGAGAGTGAGGTGAGACATGTTAGACTAGTGAGCAACCACACACACACATCAACCACAACCTGGACGAGCTGCTAGTGGGCCTGCTCACTCAGATCAGACTGAAGCAACAGCACGCGGAGAGAGTGAGGTGAGACATGTTAGACTAGTGAGCAACCACACACACACATCAACCACAACCTGGACGAGCTGCTAGTGGGCCTGCTCACTCAGATCAGACTGAAGCAACAGCACGCGGAGAGAGTGAGGTGAGACATGTTAGACTAGTGAGCAACCACACACACACATCAACCACAACCTGGACGAGCTGCTAGTGGGCCTGCTCACTCAGATCAGACTGAAGCAACAGCACGCGGAGAGAGTGAGGTGAGACATGTTAGACTAGTGAGCAACCACACACACACATCAACCACAACCTTGACGAGCTGCTAGTGGGCCTGCTCACTCAGATCAGACTGAAGCAACAGCACGCGGAGAGAGTGAGGTGGGACATGTTAGACTAGTGAGCAACCACACACACACATCAACCACAACCTGGACGAGCTGCTAGTGGGCCTGCTCACTCAGATCAGACTGAAGCAACAGCACGCGGAGAGAGTGAGGTGAGACATGTTAGACTAGTGAGCAACCACACACACACATCAACCACAACCTGGACGAGCTGCTAGTGGGCCTGCTCACTCAGATCAGACTGAAGCAACAGCACGCGGAGAGAGTGAGGTGAGACATGTTAGACTAGTGAGCAACCACACACACACATCAACCACAACCTGGACGAGCTGCTAGTGGGCCTGCTCACTCAGATCAGACTGAAGCAACAGCACGCGGAGAGAGTGAGGTGAGACATGTTAGACTAGTGAGCAACCACACACACACATCAACCACAACCTGGACGAGCTGCTAGTGGGCCTGCTCACTCAGATCAGACTGAAGCAACAGCACGCGGAGAGAGTGAGGTGAGACATGTTAGACTAGTGAGCAACCACACACACACACATCAACCACAACCTGGACGAGCTGCTAGTGGGCCTGCTCACTCAGATCAGACTGAAGCAACAGCACGCGGAGAGAGTGAGGTGAGACATGTTAGACTAGTGAGCAACCACACACACACACACATCAACCACAACCTGGACGAGCTGCTAGTGGGCCTGCTCACTCAGATCAGACTGAAGCAACAGCACGCGGAGAGAGTGAGGTGAGACATGTTAGACTAGTGAGCAACCACACACACACATCAACCACAACCTGGACGAGCTGCTAGTGGGCCTGCTCACTCAGATCAGACTGAAGCAACAGCACGCGGAGAGAGTGAGGTGAGACATGTTAGACTAGTGAGCAACCACACACACACACATCAACCACAACCTGGACGAGCTGCTAGTGGGCCTGCTCACTCAGATCAGACTGAAGCAACAGCACGCGGAGAGAGTGAGGTGAGACATGTTAGACTAGTGAGCAACCACACACACACACATCAACCACAACCTGGACGAGCTGCTAGTGGGCCTGCTCACTCAGATCAGACTGAAGCAACAGCACGCGGAGAGAGTGAGGTGAGACATGTTAGACTAGTGAGCAACCACACACACACACATCAACCACAACCTGGACGAGCTGCTAGTGGGCCTGCTCACTCAGATCAGACTGAAGCAACAGCACGCGGAGAGAGTGAGGTGAGACATGTTAGACTAGTGAGCAACCACACACACACACATCAACCACAACGTGGACGAGCTGCTAGTGGGGCTGCTCACTCAGATCAGACTGAAGCAACAGCACGCGGAGAGAGTGAGGTGAGACATGTTAGACTAGTGAGCAACCACACACACACACATCAACCACAACGTGGACGAGCTGCTGGTGGGCCTGCTCACTCAGATCAGACTAAAGCAACAGCACGCGGAGAGAGTGAGGTGAGACATGTTAGACTAGTGAGCAACCACACACACACACATCAACCACAACGTGGACGAGCTGCTAGTGGGACTGCTCACTCAGATCAGACTGAAGCAACAGCACGCGGAGAGAGTGAGGTGAGACATGTTAGACTAGTGAGCAACCACACACACACACATCAACCACAACATGGACGAGCTGCTAGTGGGGCTGCTCACTCAGATCAGACTGAAGCAACAGCACGCGGAGAGAGTGAGGTGAGACATGTTAGACTAGTGAGCAACCACACACACACACATCAACCACAACGTGGACGAGCTGCTAGTGGGCCTGCTCACTCAGATCAGACTGAAGCAACAGCACGCGGAGAGAGTGAGGTGAGACATGTTAGACTAGTGAGCAACCACACACACACACATCAACCACAACGTGGACGAGCTGCTAGTGGGCCTGCTCACTCAGATCAGACTGAAGCAACAGCACGCGGAGAGAGTGAGGTGAGACATGTTAGACTAGTGAGCAACCACACACACACACATCAACCACAACGTGGACGAGCTGCTAGTGGGACTGCTCACTCAGATCAGACTGAAGCAACAGCACGCGGAGAGAGTGAGGTGAGACATGTTAGACTAGTGAGCAACCACACACACACACATCAACCACAACATGGACGAGCTGCTAGTGGGGCTGCTCACTCAGATCAGACTGAAGCAACAGCACGCGGAGAGAGTGAGGTGAGACATGTTAGACTAGTGAGCAACCACACACACACACATCAACCACAACGTGGACGAGCTGCTAGTGGGCCTGCTCACTCAGATCAGACTGAAGCAACAGCACGCGGAGAGAGTGAGGTGAGACATGTTAGACTAGTGAGCAACCACACACACACACATCAACCACAACGTGGACGAGCTGCTAGTGGGCCTGCTCACTCAGATCAGACTGAAGCAACAGCACGCGGAGAGAGTGAGGTGAGACATGTTAGACTAGTGAGCAACCACACACACACACATCAACCACAACGTGGACGAGCTGCTAGTGGGCCTGCTCACTCAGATCAGACTGAAGCAACAGCACGCGGAGAGAGTGAGGTAAGACATGTTAGACTAGTGAGCAACCACACACACACACATCAACCACAACGTGGACGAGCTGCTAGTGGGCCTGCTCACTCAGATCAGACTGAAGCAACAGCACGCGGAGAGAGTGAGGTGAGACATGTTAGACTAGTGAGCAACCACACACACACACATCAACCACAACGTGGACGAGCTGCTAGTGGGGCTGCTCACTCAGATCAGACTGAAGCAACAGCACGCGGAGAGAGTGAGGTGAGACATGTTAGACTAGTGAGCAACCACACACACACACACATCAACCACAACGTGGACGAGCTGCTAGTGGGCCTGCTCACTCAGATCAGACTGAAGCAACAGCACGCGGAGAGAGTGAGGTGAGACATGTTAGACTAGTGAGCAACCACACACACACACATCAACCACAACCTGGACGAGCTGCTAGTGGGCCTGCTCACTCAGATCAGACTGAAGCAACAGCACGCGGAGAGAGTGAGGTGAGACATGTTAGACTAGTGAGCAACCACACACACACACATCAACCACAACCTGGACGAGCTGCTAGTGGGCCTGCTCACTCAGATCAGACTGAAGCAACAGCACGCGGAGAGAGTGAGGTGAGACATGTTAGACTAGTGAGCAACCACACACACACACATCAACCACAACCTGGACGAGCTGCTAGTGGGGCTGCTCACTCAGATCAGACTGAAGCAACAGCACGCGGAGAGAGTTAGGTGAGACATGTTAGACTAGTGAGCAACCACACACACACACATCAACCACAACGTGGACGAGCTGCTAGTGGGGCTGCTCACTCAGATCAGACTGAAGCAACAGCACGCGGAGAGAGTGAGGTGAGACATGTTAGACTAGTGAGCAACCACACACACACACATCAACCACAACGTGGACGAGCTGCTAGTGGGCCTGCTCACTCAGATCAGACTGAAGCAACAGCACGCGGAGAGAGTGAGGTGAGACATGTTAGACTAGTGAGCAACCACACACACACACATCAACCACAACCTGGACGAGCTGCTAGTGGGCCTGCTCACTCAGATCAGACTGAAGCAACAGCACGCGGAGAGAGTGAGGTGAGACATGTTAGACTAGTGAGCAACCACACACACACACATCAACCACAACCTGGACGAGCTGCTAGTGGGCCTGCTCACTCAGATCAGACTGAAGCAACAGCACGCGGAGAGAGTGAGGTGAGACATGTTAGACTAGTGAGCAACCACACACACACACATCAACCACAACGTGGACGAGCTGCTAGTGGGCCTGCTCACTCAGATCAGACTGAAGCAACAGCACGCGGAGAGAGTGAGGTGAGACATGTTAGACTAGTGAGCAACCACACACACACACATCAACCACAACCTGGACGAGCTGCTAGTGGGGCTGCTCACTCAGATCAGACTGAAGCAACAGCACGCGGAGAGAGTTAGGTGAGACATGTTAGACTAGTGAGCAACCACACACACACACATCAACCACAACCTGGACGAGCTGCTAGTGGGCCTGCTCACTCAGATCAGACTGAAGCAACAGCACGCGGAGAGAGTGAGGTGAGACATGTTAGACTTATTCCATCACGTAAACGCACTAACCCTGCACGTGGTAGCTTCGTATACATACACAACCGTAGATGCTACGTATACGCCCACTTAAACGCCAACCCCTTCACGCCACGTACCCTTTTCGACACACGCTACATTTGCGACGATGCCTGACTTCAATTGAATTATCAAAGTAACTAAGCTCTGCAGCCTACGAGGTTATATTTGTGCTAATATTCAGGCTATATTTGTGCTGCAGAAACGAGAGACATTTCATTTAATTTCAAATAATGTGTTTTCCAGAAAGCGCAGCTCGTCTCGCAAGAACCGTGCGCGCGCGCGCTCTCCGCTGGAAAGCCCCGCACCCGCGCCCCCCGCGCCGCCGCCCTCCGTGTCCGCCAACAGCACGCCGCGCAAGCGCACCAGACTCTCCGCTAGCGTCAAGGTATGCCTACATAAAATATTTTGCACCCTATCTTCTCCATATGTCAAATAGGTAAGTCATTACAATCCTATTGCAATAATTACGCTGCTGGTTAATAATGTGATTTGAATTTATTTATTTATTAATCACAATTTGTACAATAATAGAACAGACGGTGACTCCCAAACTAGGTATTTGCCTGTATCTTGGGAGTCAGAGTTGCGACTTTTTCAAAGTGTATACACACAATTTAGAACCTCAATTGTAAAATCGTATGAAAACTTTGCTTTTTATTATATCACAGGTACTTACTCTACTCTCTCTCTCTCTTTCACATGAAAGAGAGAGAGTAGAGTAAATTATCCGAGGGGATAAAGGTGTTTGGTATTCATCTTGGGCGAGCTTGAATCCTTCGTTGCGCTCGGGATTCAATAATAGCACCCGTATTAGAAACTGCTTTATCCCCTTGGTGAATAATCTTCTATTGTATTTTAAATTAAATAGGACCGAAGATTGACAAGGAATAAAAAAAAGTTGAAAATATTGCATCTGGGATACGGCTGTACATGAACAACTGCAATACCAGTGGCATTGTAGATGCGCTGCAAACACACAGCTGAGATGTCTCGTGTGCCAGTAATACACTCCCCGATACACTCGGTACCCGATCTAAAAACTCTTTTACCACGAAACACTTATTACCGTTTTTTAAGTAATAACATAAGTATTACGAGTATTTAATTGTCATTGCCACATTACTGAAGAGAACGTCGGAAATAATTTAAGTAGCAATATAGGATATTGAGCAATGTTAACCGCTAACCGGTAACCATTCACTTCCTAAATATTAAATAAGGAAGTGAATTGTGTAGGGAAATAATGTAATAAGTATTTTATATTAGCATAGCAGATCATTATTACCTATTTAGGCAGATTAGATATAGAAGAGGAAAAAATTTTTATAGGTATGATGTATAATTTCTTACGCAATTTATTAAAATACCTACCTATTGGAAAAACACCGTGCGATAAAAAATCACACTGAGAATTTTTGAACATACAGGTTGTCCGGTGGCAGAATTAGGATTTAAATTTCGAACTGTTTTCGAACCGTTGAGCGGAGGGGCGGCCGGGGGGTCACGTTCGATTCGTCATTCGTGTGGGTTCCTTAGTCACGATGTTGCAGTGGACGGGTGAACAACGTGCGTTTGCAATCGAAGCGTATTTTAAAGCAAACGATTCCTGTGCTGTTGCTCGTCGAAGATTTTGTTCGCGGTACAATATCCGACGGTTACATCATGCGCCAAGCGAAGATTTGATTCGATTGTGGGTGCGGAGGTTCAGAACAACAAGTTCAGCAGCAAATAATCCGCGGCCGGGACCCAGCCGAACGTCGAGGACTGATGACAACATCGAACTTGTCGCAAACAGTTTACGCGATATCCCGCGACTGTCCGTGCGTAAGAGAGCGGCTGCTCTAGAGCTCCCAAAAACGATTGTGCACGAAATATTGAAAAAGGACCTTAAACTTCACCCCTTTAAAATTCAAATTGTGCAAGCGCTTAAGCCTAATGATTACAATTTGCGCAAAAGTTTCTGCGAGACAATGTTGGAGCGATTTCGTACAGTGAACACAATCTTTTGGAGCGATGAAGCCCATTTTCATTTAAATGGAAGTGTTAATAAACAGAACTGCCATTGGTCACCTAAAGGATGGAACCCACGATTGAAACATCAACAGCACTTCACAGTCCCAAAGTGACGGTTTGGTGTGCATTGTCAAGCAGAGGAATAATCGGACCCTATTTTTTTGAAAATCGTCAAGGACAAGCCATTTGTGACCGGCGTTTTTTATCGGCGCATGCTAACGATTTTTTTTCTGCCAATATTAAGAGAACATCCTGCCTACACACATGGTTCACAGACATGATTTCAGCAAGATGGCGCCACGCCTCACACTGTTAGAGAGACCACGGCGCTTCTTCGTGATTTGTTCCCTAACAAATTGATAAGCCGGTTCGCTGACATCCCCTGGCCACCCAGGTCGCCGGATCTTACCCCCGTGCACTTTTTTCTGTGGGGGTACCTCAAAAGTAAAGTTTATGAAACCGCCCCACCGTTCATCTCAGCATTAAAAGAAAATATCGTCCGCGAGGTTAAAAGGCATCCCGACGTCCCTTCTCCAGTGAGTGGCGCGGAATACTGAAGCCAGATTCCAAGAGTGTGTCCGACGTGACGGTCAACATTTAGACGAAATAATTTTTAAAAAATAAAACCCGCACTTCCCTTCTTTGTTATAGTCATTGAAATAAAAAAATATATTTTGTAGTTTTTTTATTATTTAATTTTGAAATCATAATTCTGCCACCGGACACCCTGTACCAACTTAAACCGCTGTTTTAAAAAAAGGAAATAATTTTGAGGATCAAGCATTTTTAGGAAGATCAAATTAAATATTCAATATACAGGGTGGCGGGGACATCGAAGCATAACCTGTTACTATGGATATATAAATATAAATAAATGATAATAATAATAAAAAATTCAAAGCAAAGGATCCAGAATCATGTCCTGATACTGAATCACAACATGTTGTTTGTCGATGTGCCTGTCACCCTGTATTTTGTCTATTAAAAACTTAGTTGGTTTACGTTTAAATTGTGTCAAGTTTAAATCTTTTATATTATTCGGTAGTTCATGAAAAAATTTTGGAGCCATGCAAAGTATGCTCTTATGCATAAGGGCGGTTTTTTAATTTCTCAGGCAAAATAATAATGTCGATATGTTGGTCTTATGGATTCTGAAGCTTTTTTAAATAAATCATCGTTTTTCTTTACGAACAAAGCGGTCTCGTATATGTAAAGATAAGGTAACGTTAGTATTTTTAAGGAGATAAAATGCGGTTTGCAACTTTCTGTTGATTTAAGATTGCATATGGACCTAATGCACCTCTTTTGCGCTTTAAAAATTTCAAGTTTTTCACAGGAATTTGCCCAGAAAATGCAAATAAAGAGCAAAGGCAAACCTGATCAATTTTGTGATTAGGATCGATGCATGTTCTTTCCACGTCAGTTTACTAGTCTAATGTCAGTCATACATTTAATATGTCCTACTTCTTCAATTATATTATTATTAAAAGATAGATTAATGTCAGGAGTGGTAGGTAATTCTTTGTCGAAACTGCATTATTTTAGTTTTATTTAAATTAAGAATTAAATTATTTTGTTCAAGGTTTTTGTTTGTTGTAATGCATTTTTAATGTCACTTTCATAGATTCTAATATATATATTTTATATGAATTATAAAATCATCATGCCTAATAATTAAAGTTCTGTCATTGGCAAAAAGAACCATAGGAAAAGTGACGTGTTTTGGAAAGTCATTTATATAGACTAAAAACAATGGTGGGCCCAATGCGCTGCTTTGTGCTGCTGAAACGTATTTATATTCTTTTTAATTCTTTTTGCAAATTCGTCTAACTTCCGTACACTGTGTTCTATGATCAAGGTAGGATTTTATAAGAGAAAGTGCGTTTCCCCTTATTCCGTAAGCACTTAGTTTTTCTAACAAAATATATTATTATGATCCGACTAGATCAAAGGCTTTCGTCATGTCCATAAATATAGCGCTAGTGGGAATTCTTTGATCGATATCTGTCATTATAATATTAAGGAAGTCATAGATAGCCAAGTTTATGGATTTGTGTTCCTAAAGCCATTCTGTTCCTTTACTAAGATGTTGTGTTTGGTGAAGAAGGAATACATACAGCTATAAATAATGTTCTCAAATATTTTTGATATTACCGGTATAAGCGCAATTCGTCGGTAGTTATTAATGTCAGTCTTATCACCTTTTTTAAATAGATGCTTAATTATAGTGGGCTTTGGTTTATCAGAATAGATTCCAGAGCATATACCTACATTAATTATGTGACAAATGGGACCTGATATCACTTGGGAAACGAATTTTAAATCGCAACGCCAACTGCGATGCTTTTAGTGTGCTGAAATCAGAAACAGAATTTTTGGTAATTATTCAACTTACCATAAATTCTTATTCTGATTTGATCCTGTGCCATTCATAAGTAGAAGCAACAATAAAAGCAACACATGACATTTGTTGCCTCAGGTTTATTGTATACCACAGACAAGAAACTTGCATCGTGTAAATGGGGCTATAGGAGTGTAGAGGAATGCTGACGCACACATTTTGTAGTTGATTAAAGTTACATTCGTAGCGTGCTTCAGTTGTCCTGTAATCCGCATTACAGGCGCGCGCCTTCCGATCTTTATAAAATGTGTCCATTGTTATTAAGTATCGAGAGTAAAATACTAAAATAACTTTCCACGTTTTAATCCTCTCTGTACACATTCCCAATAATATTACTCCCACCCACAAAAGGAGCACCAACAGCTTGTCTAACATAAGAAATATAGGTCATCAAATTGTAAGAAAAAAAATGCTAACATTTTTTTTCTTTTTTCTCCTCCTCAGGTACGAGGTCTCTTGGGTCGCGTATGGGCGCGGGACTCCAAGTCCAAGTCCTGCGAGAACCTGCACGTCCTCTAGCACTCGGCCGCCGAGTCTGTCGCCTGCTTCCCGTTCTTCGACTGTGCTGCCACCTACACGTAAACTCGTGGCAGTTTGTGGAAGTGAAGTACACTGTGTGAGACTGTGTGAGTGTGAACTGTTGATTGTCTTTGTAAATATTCCTGCTTTACTTTTTTTAATATCTTTTTTATGCTTTTTTTATCGATATCCACCACGTTTGTGAGGTTTCGCAATTTAATTAAAGAAGCATCTTTCAACAAATCAACTGAAACCAAAAGTTACAATAAATTAAACCGGTATATCTCACTTATGGTTTTAAACTATATTATACTTTTATCTCAAAATAAAAAAAAAATCTTCCGATTCATTTTTACTAAGCAATTGAATAAAATATGAGTTCACACTTACATCTTGTGCAGTCTAGTTCACCACTCGTCTGTCTGTAAAAATATTGTGTACCCCATAGCACCCCTTGTAGCGAGAATCCCAACGCCATAATAGTCTGTGAGTCCTTTAGAATATTTATATTTAATCTTTTCGTCGATAGATGGCGTTAAATTACAACGCTATCTGTTGACGTTTAGTTGATGTAATATTTAATCTAGAATAATAAAACCAATATAATTATTTATAGCCTAATTGGTTTAATTGTTCTATAAATAAAAGGGTATTTGTATCAGTTTCCTATTACTTCTAGAGCTTCTGACTTTACTAAATTAAACTAAACTTGCTATGCTATACAGAAAATGGGTAAAAATAGATGAACTTTCGGGAAGTTGACGGATCGGCGGTAAACAAATAAATATTAAATGGATTAATGAATTTGTAAACAAAATATAAATGTTGGAGGACTGAATTTAAATATGGTAGTAAAAATAAACGATAAATGTTTTTGAGTGCGCGGCGGGTGTTTTCAGAATTGCGAAGCTAGATGGCGTTGACTTCAATTTATTCATCATTGCGTATTAATTTCAAGTAATGGGCCAGAGTTCTGAATGTTTGTTTTTAAAACTCGAATAATACAGTTAATTAATAATAAATAAAAGGTTAAGGAAACGGATATTTATTAATATTAATTACTAGTCATTTTAAAGCCTCGCCATCAACATCAAACGCCCGTCACAAGTAGAATGGTTTTAGATTTTCAGTTCAATATTTAATAAAATTGGGAAAGAATTTTAAAAATATCGTATAGATATTTGTAAACGATGGTATTATTCAAAGTAGGGTAGAAAGGCTTATTGAGTATTAACTAACGAATGAATAGAGTTAAAATATATAATTGTGATCCCAGTGTGTCTCCTAAAATTAATGTTTGTACTCCGTTTAGATTTATGTCATTTTATATCTAAATAAATTTGTGTGATTTTGTCAAATAAAATAATTATTATTATATTATGTGTGACGGAAAAACTGTTGACAAAATTTTAATGATTTTGGAATGCAAACCGTATGTCCTTAGCATAAATATTTAAATTACAATTTATATGTAATTAATTAGTTACGATATAATTTTAATTTATAATAATTTATGTTTTATGTGATATTGTCTAACTAGTCATAAATATAAGAATGAATATTCGCTGTACATTTATTCAAAAAATCAGACATTATAGTGATCGTAATTAAATGTAAAAAAGATGTAAATCCCGAAACTCATTGTGTAATCTTCCACTAAGTGTAACTCATTCCATTATGAAAATATGTAACTTATATGTAACCATAAAACAGTAATTTATTATTATCAGTCAAGCTATTTAACATTTTCTAATATTATCAGGTAAAATAATCTATGTCTATTGTCCAATCATTACAAAATGAACGATGTGTTGTCTATTCTATTATAATTTTATTAATATTTTTTTCTAATGTCAAAATAAGTACGAGCAAAAAAAAACGTAAGTACCTACATTTACGAATGTTTGCCCCTTCTTATTTTCATAAGTATCGTAACTTTCTATCTTAACCGTACACCTAACATTCAGATATCGTATTCACTTTCATGATTCACTTATAAACTGCATAAAATAATATATCAACAAAGATTTGGGTCCATCGCTGCAAAATTTGGCGTAACGAATTAATTAAGGCTATCGTTTGTTTATATCGTGGAGAGTACATAGCTAGGTAGAAGTAGAGTGACGTCATTGATTTAGTCAGCAGCTGACAAACAGGGGTAGTGCGTATCGCTTAGCGTAGCTTATACATAGATGCTGTGAAGCTGGGACGATGGAAGACGGTTATCTTGTCCCGCGCACATCTCGGGGATTGAAATTGTCTTTAGACGTTAGATTAAGAAGGGATTCTTGAGCTGCTGTCAGATGTGTGTATATACATCGGTACATACATAAACTCACGACTTTTTCCCACGAGGGTGGGCAGAAACCACAAAACACCACCTGCTTCTATCCGTACGTATATTATTTAGATCTAAACTAGGTGTTTAGACCGCGCGGTGGCGCTTAAGCACTATTAGCTATCAGAGTAATCTAATATCAGGATATCAGATTACTCCAATAGGACTTAAGCGCACATCTACTCTTGTGCGTAATAATCCTGAAGCAGCCAATGAAATAGCATATAACCTTGAAAGCATCTGACCGCAGATAAAGAATAAGATTTTGAAAATGATGGCTGAAAATAACACCAAAAAAATTAAGAAATTAAATAAAATTCGAAAAGAATGAGAACTCAGAAACATGAAATAAGAAACAGAGAAAGAACAAAAAATACGAGTCCATCCAAAACCTAGATTGCCATAAGAGTATTATGAACAAA
This sequence comes from Fissipunctia ypsillon, assembly GCA_947568875.1. Taxonomy (NCBI): domain Eukaryota; kingdom Metazoa; phylum Arthropoda; class Insecta; order Lepidoptera; family Noctuidae; genus Fissipunctia; species Fissipunctia ypsillon. Next base: position 20,677,523 of record OX387663.1, on the reverse strand, counting down.
ATAAACAAACAAAATGTTCCTCACAAATGGTAGTTTACCAATTATTAGCAAAGCCGCTTAGTGTTTTTGTTTTCCCTTAGAATCGACGCCTTAAGACTTAGAGCATGTAGACTGGAGACTGAAATAGCAGAACATGACTACATAATACATAACACAACATCGATTGAATCAAATTAAATATTTTACGCTCACAATCAAGCATGTGCAAAGGAAGAATACATGCGCAATGTAAGCACACATGCACAAATAATGAACACGTGCACAAAGTCCACACAAATGCGCAAAGTTTACACAAACAAATGACACTCGCAGTCACCATTTTCCAAACAATATCGTCTCCAGTTCAAACGTGTTAGATTTAGATGTTGTGTTAAAAGAAATTATTTCAATTTGAGTGCCTATTGTTCGGAATAACATAATTATTTGATCCCTCCGTAAAGCCTGTCTGCCTTATTTTATTAGTATCGTATTAATTTCATAGGTGGCGCGTGCTAGGTATACATAATGATTATTATATTATATTAGTATTATTGAATTATTAGTCGTTAAAGTAATTTAGATGTATTTGTAACTTCTCTACTTGATGTTAAATTGTAATTCAGTATTGTAATTATTAGTATTTTTTGGGTTTTGGTAATCTGTTCGACTGGTGGTTGCCATAACTAGCTGTGTCGATGTTACACATTTTTGTAAAATAATAATTAAGTACTTGCGTTTTACCATAAACCCGCAAGATCATAAAACAGATTATGAGTATTGTTATGCTCATGCTACATCCAATTCAGATTACTAAAATAATCTTAAAATCTTCAGTCGATCAGCTAACCATAACTAACGAAAAAAAAAATTATGTGGAAGTTTTTAACGCTTCTAATCGTTTAGACTAAGACATATTTTTAACCCCAGGGTCCAAAAAAAACACCAATTTCGCCTCACTCTTGGACTATCCTGGCCATCCATCAGCAGTAGAGTTTAGTTGTTCGTATGAGCGAGGTTACAGTATGGAATATCTAACGTATCTTTATAAACTTCATCAGCTGTAAGTTAATGAACCCATCGATAAGCGTAACATAGATTTTGTACGACAAATAACTGAACCCGTAATATTTGGTAATAATGTTTTTCTCGCGTAATATATTTATTACACATGTCATTTTTTCGGGTTTTGTAGAAATACGTTTAAATGCAAGTTATACAGGGTGTAAAAAGACTCTTCACGAAGCCGTCATCTCCGCATCCTGTAGATGAAACTAAGTATCTTTGTGCAAAAACAATTGCTGGGTCACGACTTTTATTTTTGGTGGGAAAATTCGTTGTTTACGGTAGTGCGCAGCAGGGGTGCAGCCTTCATACAACCCGATTCCTTTCGGCTTCCCTTCGGAACCTTCACTCTTCTTAGTGTCTACTATTGCCGAATAATATGGTACACCTGTATGTGTAACTGTGTATCACATCACATTACATAATGATATTATTTAATATCAGTTTAATACATCATAAGATTAAAAAGCTACAGTTTTTGGTCTGAGTTTATGAGAAATGGACAATTTTTTTCTTCGGCTTCTCTCTAATGATAATTGTAGCTGCGCCACTGGCGCGCAGGGTAACAATTTATTGTGCTTACGCGTGTATGCAACTGTACAGAGATCGTGGGAGTGCCTATTTGAAGTTAAGTTATAACATTTGAAACTTATTTTCGCAAAAAAACGTCAAAAAATTTGAAACTTTACCCTTTTATGTCGGTTCTTTATACCAGAAGATTTCCAGGAATGGTCCAGTACAAAAAAAACATAATGACGGGAAAAACAGCTGACTCTCGGCTTCGTTAAGTGTATTTTTACACCCGTTACGTAAAAGGGCACTTACATAAAAAACCTACTTTTCATCAACTTGTAATGAGCAATGTATTCCTTTTCAATTTGACATACGAATGTTTCGTTCTAACTACTTATATACAATTAAAATAATAAGCTATCATGAGATTAGAATCGGAGCCACAAACAACTAGGAGTAACTCATGTAGAAGAGACAAAGTTGTGTCCAGGGAAACGACAATAAGGTATCGCGAATTAGAAGAATCGTACCATTTGACGTTTCTATAAAAATATTTATTAAAGCATTTATTAGAAAATAAGCTTCCTTATTTAGCTTCAGCTTTTTTCTTCAACGACTGGAAAGAAAAATAATGTCATTAGCAATCTGTCCACAAAGTGCTACGTCAAGATACGACCTTTTACAAAGCTAAATAATCAATCTGCCTAGCCTTTTCCCAACTATGTTGGATTCGGCTTCCAGTGTAACCGGATGCAGCTGAATACCAGTCTTTTACATGGAGCGACTGCCTATCTGACCTCCACAACCCAGTTACTGGGTAAACCGATATCCCTTGGTAAGACTGGTTGTCAGACTTTCGGGCTTCTGACGATCCGTAACGACTGTCAAAGATCCACGAATGACAGCCGGGACCATCGGCTTAACTTTAACAGCTATAAACGACACCGTAATAAATCGTAACTCAGTCACTTTCAAGCACATGATTGAAGAACGACGTAAATGAAACATTAATTTGACTATTAGTGGAGTTTGGAGCTAATTCTACTGCTGTTTCCTTTCTCTCTCCCTCGCTTGCTTTGCGAAATTGTTCACTCTTGTGCGAGAATGACACTTTAGTGACGTTCTTGGCTCAAGTCGTGGGACGAATGAATGTGGAACATGGAATTTCGGTTGAAGTCACAACAATACTTTTATGCATTTAAAATGATTACTGTTATTTTCTGAAAGAATGGATGATTTTGATGAGTAGGTTCTATTAATTTAACCTCCGTCTTTTTTTCCCAATCTTCCGTTCTCATCAAAGCGACATTTAATGACGAAATTTTACCTATTCATTATTTATTGTAGGGCTTAAACAGAATACCTAAGCATATTTGCCACAGTTATAACTTTACAAGCAAGATTAAGTATAGGTAATATGTACAGAAAAATCCGAAATAAAAAAAGCAGTAAAGTGTTGCCATATCTATCGCTTTGATCGAAATTCCATGATCTTTATAATTCGTAGTAGATCTTATTAACCTTAATAGGTTCACGCCTAATTATAATAATCCCATCGGACCACGTTAAGCAATATATCTATATATTTGATAGGCCCTTAGATATTTCATAGATTTTTAGTAGGCGTAGCTTACTTTAGAATTTTATATTTAAATAGTAAAATATATTATTATAGTATCGATGTCTCCATGTGAATACGTCATTTTATGTGTGTTTAAAATATTATTCTCGATTTTATATATGTTATTAGCTAATATATTAGATGTCATGATCTGATACTGTAAAAAAAAAATAAAATCTTATATGGAAAAAAAACTAAAAAAATAAGAACGTTTATTTCATTAAAGACTTTTTGACGGAACACCAAAACATTTTTACAAAAATAAAATTATACGTTTTTTTTGACAGTATCAGATAAGTAATAATAATTATCAGTGTATTATTAAACAACATTTTAGATTACAACATTTATCGATACTGCAATTTAAATATTTTACTGGTAGTAGAAAAATCTGTCTTTTTGTAAGATATTAATTACCTTTTTGGAAAAAATGTACACATTATAAAAATCTTGCGGATTTTGTATATTTGCAAGTAAATTATTATGACAAACACTTAAAATATTACCAATGCATCAATTAAGAAAAGAAATTGTGGTGGGTAGAAGTCGTGATAGCGCTGGTTATTTTCGTGAATTCAATTATTTCCAAGGAGATTTAATAGGGGATCTGAAACCTGAAAATAGTATGTCATAAACTGTCACGAAATGCAGCACTACATTTATGATAAATTATTGATAAAACCATTTGTCACCGACACGATAGTTCGCTAACCTGATTCGACCTGGTGTCATTCTTCTGAGCTTCTTTCTTTCTTAAACGATTAAGACGTTGTTTTTCCGCTCCTGAAAGAGATTTGGGTCGATCGCAAACGGGTTTAATCCTTTTAATTTCGACTATCTTTGACTTACTTACTTTCGGTCTCGGCATTTCGTGGTGACAATTAGTTGTTATAATTCTAGTTTTGCTGCTATCGCGAGTCATACTGAACATCGTCGACCGCGACACCTCATAGTTAGCGCACACTCCCACGGTCTATGACGTCATCGCGGGGGGCACAGCATTTATTTTTATGTTGTCGCCAAGTCGCCAGCCAGATGGGTCTTGACGACGGTATAACTATCACTTCTGTAACTTTTAAACTTTAGGAGATCGAAGCTCTCAAAAGTACGCGTTTTTGGTAACGCTATATTTCTTGAATGCCCGCTGGGATGACGTTCTTACATAGATAACAATAATAATACCAGTCTATTACTGTCCCACCGCAGGACAGAGGCCTCTTCTCATACAGAGAATGCACGAGCATTGAATGCAACGTAATATTGGATATACATTGATAACAATTCAACTCATTTTCAACTAATTATTTGCAAATAGACAAAAAAAAAATGCTTAAAAAAATCCGTGTACCGCGCATTCTATAGAAAAAAAAAACATTTAAAATAATATACATTCTTGTAATAATCATATAAATCGCCAATTGACTGTCCCATCGGAATATCATTTTGAAGTATAATATTATTAATTATTACATATCCGATATACACAATTTTCTGAAAACGTTTTACGCACAAAATGATATCAATTTAACAGCTTAGAATGGCTCAAAAAATGAGCAAATCTTTTTCTTGTTTTTTTTTTTAATATTATTTTAGAATTATTGTGCAGTAATTAATTGTTTATCCGTTGTTAAATGTAATTTCGAAATATATTCTGATGTTTTATTATATTTAAAAAAATGTTGTTTTATTTAAACCCCTAAAAACTTTCTTGCTGTTCTTTCTTACATTGGCAAGTAAATATAAAAAAAAAACAAATCATCGTCTGCTTGGCTTTTTCCCAACTACATTAAGTACATCAAAAATTTCGAGGGATCAAGGTATATCAATAAAATGTTTTCGTATGTGTAGATGGACGGACGAAGTACTCTCTGCTTTTGAGTCCTTGCGTGTCGTTTGAACCGCATAGGTACAAAGTCAATTGTTTACTAATTGTGTCTGTAGTTACGTCATGCGGAAGGTTAATAAAGTCTTTTTCGCGATTTTTTTTTAGTTCGGTGCTTCCGCCGATCCAAACACCCACCTACATCATGATTGTTCCACCACTGTATGCATGGACTTCTTGGCATGATTTTAAACGTTTTTGGCCTCCAAGGGTCCTCCAATACCGTGTACGTCTGGCCTCGTACCAAAGCGAGATTCGTCAGAAAAACACACAAAACGCCACTAAACTTCTGCCCAATTTCTGCATTCACGAGATCTATGATCTCGGGGCTCAATAGGTGGTATACGTAGCGGCCTTCGGGAACGGAGATTGACTTTATGCAAGCGATTTCTTATGGCTTGATCGCTTATTAACATCCCTGAAGAGCTATGAAGTCTCGTCACCGACATCATCGCGTCATTGTACGAGCAGTAATTTGCATGTAACGATCTTGTGATGCGAGCTCGTCCTCCATGTCGCTCTGCCACGCTGCCAGTGATGCGGTAACGTGTCCAAAGTCGACTCATAACACAGTGCGTAGTGCCCAGAGCGATTGTCACAGCACGTTGCCGAGAACCAGCTTCCAACATTCCCACGGCTCTGATCATTTATTCTCGGCTTAAATGACGACTTCTCTCCATAATAACATTCTTCTGTATGGATCCACTCAGAAGTATAGCAGAAATATTACTGATTTGGCCTCAAACCCGTTGCTGGATTCGATTCGAGACGAATCGAATACGACTTGACAGAAGATTTTCATCTTTTGACCCAAATTCAAAAAACTATTCCCTTTTCACATGACGAAATTTACTAAAAAGTATCCTTAGGAGTTACAAACAATATAATTTAAAAACCTGACTTTTATTAATTATACTCCATTTGAAATAAGATTTGAAATTTAAATAAACCTTTTTTACAGTCCGTTCAACCGATTTTGACTTCTATCCCGTAGGTATTAAGGCTGGCATTAAAAGCCAAAAACATGGTAACGATACCAACTGTTTACTGCAGCTGCCATTTGTCATGCCACCAACGAGTAGAAGTCAAAATCGGTTGAACGGACGGTAAGAGAGTAGCCAGACGTGCTTCATACGTAGACGGTAAGAGAGTAGCCAGACGTGCTTCATACGTAGACGGTAAGAGAGTAGCCAGACGTGCTTCATACGTAGACGGTAAGAGAGTAGCAAGACGTGCTTCATACGTAGACGGTAAGAGAGTAGCCAGACGTGCTTCATACGTAGACGGTAAGAGAGTAGCCAGACGTGCTTCATACGTAGACGGTAAGAGAGTAGCAAGACGTGCTTCATACGTAGACGGTAAGAGAGTAGCAAGACGTGCTTCATACGTAGACGGTAAGAGAGTAGCAAGACGTGCTTCATACGTAGACGGTAAGAGAGTAGCAAGACGTGCTTCATACGTAGACGGTAAGAGAGTAGCAAGACGTGCTTCATACGTAGACGGTAAGAGAGTAGCAAGACGTGCTTCATACGTAGACGGTAAGAGAGTAGCAAGACGTGCTTCATACGTAGACGGTAAGAGAGTAGCAAGACGTGCTTCATACGTAGACGGTAAGAGAGTAGCAAGACGTGCTTCATACGTAGACGGTAAGAGAGTAGCAAGACGTGCTTCATACGTAGACGGTAAGAGAGTAGCAAGACGTGCTACATACGTAGACGGTAAGAGAGTAGCAAGACGTGCTTCATACGTAGACACTCGATGTGTGTATGTCGGGGTCGACTACCATTCGAGCATTCTAACCAGATGCAGCTGAATACCAGTATGGAAGCGACTGCCTACCTGACCTCCACAACCAAGTTGCTGAGTACCACGATATTCCTTGGTAATTTAAGACTGGTTGTCAGACTTTCGGAAATAAAAAACCAAATATATTTCCTAATTTATTATTATCTATTTTTTTATAAAAATCTTTAAAACTAGCTTATTGAGTATAATTTCTCTTCTTCTCGGATGGGATATTGTCTCTTAAGCAATAAATATGTATTACCACTTAATTCTATTTAATTACAGTAACGTTATACCTACTTACATAAATATGTTTTTTTTTTTTAATTCTGGCAAAACTAAAATTTTTCATTATACAGCGTGTATCAGAAAGGTGAGGTCATATTTAAGAGTGTGGTACAGGCCATCAAACTGAACAACTTTCTCCATAGGACCAACTACGAAATAATCAGCCTTCCCATACATTTGGGTCGAGTATTAAATTTTTTTATGGGACAGTTGATAATTTTTTCGCGATTACGATGTTGGTCCCATGGAGAGAGTTGTTCAGTTTGATGCTCTGTACCACACCTCCCTAATACATGCTGTATATGACGATAGAAATGAAAACCCCTAAAAAACTTAGGTGAATTTGCACTCTTCATTTGTATTTAGTTAAAGGCAAAACAAAGGGCGGGCAATATTGCCCCGTAGTCCAGAAATCACCGGAATGCTTTGGTCCTGTTCCTATGAGCAAGACTTACACACCGCATTTTGCTTTGCCAAGTATGTAAAGTATGCCATTCATACAAATATGAATCTTATCAGTATGTTTATAATGTTCATATTCGTATGTGAATGTGAGCGAAGCGGTTCATACGATTATGAACATGAGCACTATGCAAATAAAGTTCATATTCGTGTGAAAAGATTACATTACTGAGGAAAGTACGGTCTGCGAATCTTACCAGTACGTCTTCAATATTTTGACTGCGGCATTGAGGATACATAGTACATTATAACTCAATGAACTTCAGTCCCTATTTTACGTAAACCAAACTTGTACAACAAGAATCGACTGGGGCAACGAGAATCTATTTTATTTTCTTGTTAATTTTGACGTTTCAAAAGTGCCTTTTATGTGCCTATTTGGGCTTCGACTTTGTACCTAATAGCTCCAACGTCTGCGTGGCTGCCCCAGTCACATAATGATCACAAATGTTTCTCTCATCACAACAGTCTCTCCTCCAGCATGCTGTGACAGCTTCGTTTTTTAAAGAGTAATTAGAAGGTCTCATTGTCAAACCACTGCCACATCCTAGGTTTTGTGTAGTCCAGCTCGTACTCCTCGCATTTCTGGCCAGTTATCCTAAGAGACGATAAATCAAATATTAGTACCTAATCTGTAACTATATTTTTACTAGCAGAATAAAGCCACACGTCGTAAAAGTTGCGTGATCAACCAGAATTACAGAAGGTCCTTTCTAAAAATGATAATAAATCAAATAAACAACTTTCAATGTATCGCAATATTCTGCCACAGCTCTAAAATAAGAATTTAGAACGCGTCACATAATTAAATGCACAAAAGAAAAAAAACATGCTTCGTAAATAAACGAAAATCAGAATGCTTTCAGAATGCGTAAAAATCTACTCGTAGGTAATAGAAATAGAAATAGAAATAGAAATAGAAATCATTTATTTGCCAAAAATGTAGGTAATCTAATTGTTAGTAAAGGTGCTTCCACCCAGCAGTTAAAAAATGTGAGATAATATTAATTACATAATTTTTTTAACACGAAAGTTAACATTGTTAGTGGAGTGTACGACTAAACGCCGACAGACACAACGCCGACAGACTGAACACCGACAAGACTTTACTTCGACGGGACTCTTCGGCCTCTGCCTCGAATGTTGCGAGCAGCGGGGCGGCAGCGACGGCGGCGCGGGAGCGGCGCGGGCAACGCAGACCCGTTCTCGAAACCAGCGGGCAGATCGCGCGGCCCTATAGCGGCATAGTGTTGTGTCGTCGAGATATTTGTTTTTGTTCGCGAACGAAATGTCTGAACAACAAGAATATTTTGTAGATAATCCCATTACTTACTAGTTATTTTATTAACATAATAAAACATTTTTATATTTGCCTTAAATATTTAGTTCGTTTTTAATTTCTTCCCATAACTGATTAATTAGCTTCCTATTTTTGTGGTTCATATCTTTGCTGTTCCATATCGGTGTCCTATCAAAAATAGCTGAAATAATTTGTTCCTGCACGTCCGAGGACATTTCGATACGTCACAAAAATAAATTGCGCAGCACTATCAATGCAGACGCGCGGCGGTCACCGCTTGACTGGAGTGCACCGCTCCCGCCCCGCTCCCGCCCCACTCCCGCCCCGCTGCCCGCAAAATTCGAGGCAGAGGCCTGACGCATAACTCAGGCACCAGTCTCCCGCAGTTAAATAATTAAAGTTATTATGTATTGTACTTTGTTATCATGCTTTTTGATACCATTATTTATTTTTCTTTTTTAATTATATGTAGGAAAAGAACACTTCACTAAATAAACCTTTATCTGTGACAATTTATAATTTAATTAATTATCGACCCATTTCGGGTGGCTCAACAGATAAGTAGGTACTACATACTTTATGCATAAAGGCTCCCACAGACAGGCGCCACGCGACGGACGGTGCGACGCGATTCTGATAGAACAATTTCCATAAAGTTTTCGTAATTTTTTTCTACTAGAGTCGCGTCGCGCCTGACTGCGGGAGCCTTAAAGCAGTTTACCCAATACTAAGAGTAAGAGGTTTACAATAAGCTGTTAATAATGGTGATCACATACCTGGTTTTCTTGACACACTTGACGATGGGATGAGTGTTCCGGAAGCACTGTGGCCCGAGGATGTTGAAGTAGGTGACGCCGATCTGCGCAGAGACCAAGGAGTTGGTCTTGCGGAGACACTCGCGGAACTTCGTGTCGCAGCTGCAGTGGGATCTGGGGGAAAAGAGAGTTTCATAGAGAAACACATATTTTACTAAAACCTGCCAGACTTGCTGGTTGTGTTGATGGGGGACAGTGATATAACTACACAAGGGGAGCTGTTAAGGGTCCCCGAAACGATCAATTGCAATTGTCATTTTTTACGTGATTTAAACACATTGATGCGCAAATTGACCGACTACCAAATGCAATTGAAGCGATTGTCAATATTACTATGTTCAATAGAAATTGATGGCAATTAATCATTCGCAATTGATCGTTTCGGGGAACTCTAACAGTATGGTGTTCTGACCTCAAGTATTCCCTCTATGCCCTTCGTGGCTTATTAATTAAGCGAATCTTACTGGCTGTGATTAATTCATTTACATCAACATATTCGGCATTGTTCGTGATCAAATTTAGTGCAGTAAGTTTCGTATCATATACCTAGCTAGGTAGGTATGTAGCGCCAGAAAAACAGATATCATTGTACTTAAATATTTAAAAAGCAAGGAAGCATATCTGTGTAATAAAGTAACCCTATCGTATTAAGCCGACCGACGGACGTGCGCACGGACGTAAAAATATCGCCGCGATAGTGTTTTTTCGACACGTTGGAATGCACTCTGTTGGATTCTCAATGCTCGGCTCAATACCGAGAGTTGAAAATTCAGTGCGCGATAAAATCCCGCGATATTTTTACGTCCATGCGAACGTCTCGGCTAAGTCCGCCTCTGTTCCTGCAGTATTTATTAAGTAAACAAACCTAATGATTGGCAATACTCAACAATTATCACCGCTCGCCACTTCAAATTAATCACACTTTCAACTTTAAGTCCGCGTGCATAATCAGTTGCTGAATGTTTCAGCATAGTGTGTCATCGTGATGATGCAGCTTTCTATAACCTACAGAAATATGGTCTACATCAATATGATAACATAATTATCAACTCTCATTATAGCGCGAGATAAGTAACCTTAGTAAAGACCGACCAGCAGGTGAGTGTACCTGCTTGCCTATCATATCCGGTTCCTAATTATTATGGAACAACATCCGTTATTAGTTTATCATGTAAATGTATCAATGTGATATCCTGTCTACTTTCCTAATTATGCTACCTCTGATTTACGATAAGTACGTAGCAGGGGTGTAGCCTTCATACAACCCGATTCCTATCGGCTTCCCTTCGGAACACCCACTCTTCTTAATGCCTACTGTTGCCAAATAATATGGTACACCTATGCATCACATCACATTACATATATTTAATACCAGTTTAATACAGTCATCATAAGATTAAAAACATTACATACAAAAATACCTACAATATTTTGTCTGAGTTTATGAGAACTGAACAATTTTTTCTTCGGCTTCCCTCTAATGATAATTGTAGCTGCGCCACTGGTATGTAGGTACCTCCATGAAAACGTAAGGAATCCCTCATTTAGCAGAACTGATTGTAGGTAGTTTAAATAAAGTTTCGAGGAAGTCGTTCTGGACAACCATCAAGAATTGAACCTCACTAATTATCAGCAGTAGTCGTTTTCTGGGTACGCGAAAAAGAAATGGTGCTATAGATCAAGTATAGCTCCATCTCTCTCTCTGAGATTGGAAAAATGATAGCATTAATTCTTCATAATACTGCCCCTGCATGAGGTACGCCTTTGAACCTAACTCAAGCGATCGCTCGTTGATTGATACCCGTCTTAAATCATCTTACATCACCTCGATATTTAAATAATACAAGCCATCTATGACCTATATTCCTGCCTACCCCAATACCCCTAGCAGCTCGCAGGTACCTCCTGCTAGTAGGTACTGATGAGCGTGCAGTAGGTACTGGTAACTTTCTCCGCGCGCCGATCACTTGCGCAAGCGCTTATCTAATGGTGCAGATGTTTAGTGCCGTTTACTGCTCGACGGGCTTAGCTGTGGCGTAATTACTAATTATCAGTTATACAGATAATTATATTATTGAGATTAATAAGGTAGATACAGTAGGCCGCACGTCAATACTAATTATTTGTATAATATATTTTTTATTTTAAAACTCATCAATTTGGAAACATGCAATTATAAGTTAGGCTTCACAATGTGCCTGGCAGGGAGGAACGCTGACACCTGAGATACAGGACACGTCCTTGTAAGAGTCAAACTTCCCAATGTGCCTGGCAGGGAGGAACGCTGACACCTGAGATACAGGACACGTCCTTGTAAGAGTCAAACTTCCCAATGTGCCTGGCAGGGAGGAACGCTGACACCTGAGATACAGGACACGTCCTTGTAAGAGTCAAACTTAAACTCAAAGCATTATTTCAAACTACTTGTTGCCCGCGGCTTCGCCCGCGTGGATGTCAATACTTCTCTATTTGAATCGGATTTTGTTCACAATTTTATGGGTTTTAATGTAGTGAAAGTCCCATTAAAATCGGTCCAGCCGTTTCGGTGATTAGCCGAAAAAAACAGACAGATAGACAGACAAAATTTTTAAAAACAAATAAAATTGTTAAGAGTACCCTACATGAAAGTATTATTAAGTAAAAAGCTGTTATTTTGACATTACAAACGGTTTCTTCAATTTTATTTATTTGTAAATAAATTACAGGCACTTTTGAATTGTCAAGGGGTCGGTCAGTCAGAAATATGAAGCTAGTTGCTCATTCCAAAGTGTAATAGGTTCCTATGGAGAAGAACAGACAAGAAACTCCACGGACACAGTTTTAAACCAAAATACTGTTACACTTTAAGCAGGCAAAAATAAACGGGCGTCGTTTTCAATAAGAAATAGGACTGAAAAAGGTATTACATTACCGCAGTGTGGTATCCCGCATGATTTGGCTGGCTTTAGAATTTAACATAAATAGAGTGAATCGCAAAAAAATTCAGGGAAAACCGTTTTCATCAATGGGTCGGTACTGTAGAGGCTTTAATCGGGCCTGCCTTCAGCATGAAACCTTCGCGAATTGTTTGACTGGCTGATAAGACAAACACTGGTTTCATTTAAATAGAATAGTTTGAAAATGACAGGTTAGGAAAATGGTTTGGTATAGTCAGTGTATTACATGAATATTGTAACAAGCTTTCTATAAGCCAGTAAAATAATATAATTGTGCTCCGGTGCCTAATTTATCGTAGTTGTACATATCTGACACTACATGACAGATACGGACACACGTAGTGATCTGCTCGGTCCCCTGCTAGCCGGCAGATCATTACAGTACCAATAGTGTAGGTAGTTAGGTACCCAATGACTATTCCTATTTATAAACAAGATTATTCGTCCGCTACACATTAACATTTTCTAATAATGATATACTCTGCATAATAAATATTTGTTGTGTGATCCTTGCCGACTTTGCCAATGACATCAAATGAATCAAAATTGAAGGAAGAATATTAATAAATATTCATTATTAGACAAACCGAAAACAATAAAAACCTTTTTCCAATTGAACTTCTCACAAAAGTAAACCCATTAAAATCACCGAAACGAACTCTCAAATTAATGCCATTCTTTTCCAGTTCAAAAGCCACAACAGCGGTGACGTTTGACAATTATCTGTTATTTAACTTCCGTCAGACGTTACACAAGATTGCGCAAGCGCAGGCTCGTTACGAACTAACTTAATCATACGATGCGATGCGACGCCTCAGGAAGTGTCATTGTATAAACGTGTAAGTGTATAATAGGTTACGTAAATACTATTGAGAAGAATTATTGAAACCTAGCTGTTGCCCGCGACGTCGTCTGCGTGTATTTTGTTTTTCATCATTTTTTAATACAAAAATCCAGGATGAAAATAGCCTGTGTCCTTTCTCCAGGTGCAGTGGTTTAGGCGTGATAAGACTGACAGACAAACAGACAGAGTTGCTGTCGCATTTATAATTTAGTATGGATCAATTAAATGGTCTTTTGCTTTGATTTGCGGCGTGACCTTTCTGCTCTGGATGTAATTGTTGACGACACCATTATCCATTGGTGCACACATTGATACAGAATGTCGACTTAACAAGAGGGTCACATCATCACACAGTCAACAAAAAGACGCGACTTTGATTTACTTCGCAAGAAAACAAAAGTCGCAAACTTTATTTGATTGATGAGCTAGAACTTTACTTTGGTTATTCAAATATAATATCCTGATTAATACAACAAATAAAAAAATATACGTGTGCGTCAGCTCCGACGCACGACTGGAGTTTACTTCGTGAAAGGTGCGCAAGGTACGTTGCGCAGAAAAACGTAACGCTTTTGAGTTAACGCTTATATTAATTTCACTCTTCATAAAATTTCCATACCGGGGTCCTTTAGGCTCCTGCAAACAGGCGCGACCCGCGACGCGACACAGAGGCACCACTCGTCGCGCGACACGCGGTGCCTTTGTGTCGCGTGTTTGCAGGAGCCTTTATATGAAAATCGATTCTTAAGGAGTAAACTTCAACAATAAAAAACCAGTAAGTATTTAAGTTAAAAGTCCCCCTGGATCAACCCTGTGTTTGTGTAATATTGCACATTCTTATCAAAAACATTTCTGGATCAACAATTGAGCAACAGCTGATAATGAAAACGCACAGTTGTAACAATCCATTAGCAACCAGTCGCTAACCCGTCCGGTTAGCAAGTGCTAAGCAACCAGTCGTATGTTATCACTACAAATGCAATGCTGTAGGCTTTAGGTCAAATTCTTCCTACATTATTGACTATCCTAGGAATATCACAATACTGAAATGATCCAAGCCTCTTACCATACCTGTTTATGGATTACTATAGCTTCTGCCCGCGACTTCGTCCGCGTGAAATTGCAGGTTTGGTCCCATAGCAAAAGTTGTTCATAATGATGAGTACAATGACCCCTTAAGAGGTTGTGCGGTATTTATGTTACACCTTGTATACATTTATGCAAAGATTTAAATTGTTAGATTCGCCCGACTGCGTCAAAAATGATCATATTTCTGTTTCGTTGACAATGATATTCGAAGTATCAAATATATATTGTCTCGCTCAATAAGTAATTCAATAGGTAGGATTTTCTTTCCTTTTGGTAGTAAGATTTTATTAATATTTTAAATACAATCATTGCAAACTATAGTTTTGTATAAATTAGAAGCATTTTTTCAACTTTGTAAATGTGATACCATGGAGCTGTTTTATGTTATGATGTAGGTATGTTGACTTGAAAGAGTATGGCAGTTGAGAGTATGTCATGCTCACTTAAATGTCTCGCTGATGGTGGCGCGTGTGTTGGATCATTCGGTTCCCTACAAAATAGTTGAGCGAGTTCGTGTCGCGCGTCATGTTCGTGAACGGGCGCCGTCAGTGTAGACTGGTCATCTTTTAACTGCCAGGGCTTATTTTTAATCTTATATTTTGAATTGTTTTTAATCATTTATTTTTACATTGTTCTCAGATATAGAAGCAACAAGAACAATGTACCCAGGATTTTGTAATAATTTTGATTTAAAAGAGTGTCCATGGAGTTTCTTGCCCATCCTTCTCCATAGAGATCTACGTTTTGGAATGGGCGACTAGCTTCAATTTTCTGACTAACTGACTGACTCTTTAACAATTCAAAAGTGCCTGTAATTGGTTTAATTGAAATAAATGCTTTGAGTTTGAGTTCGCTCACTCATACCAAAAATTGTTTATATTGTTCCATGCGGGATGTGTGAGCTCACTCTTCTAAGAATGGACACTGTTTCGCGATCTAAGTGTGGTAAGGGCAAATCTAAGGATTTAAATCTTTGTATATTATGGTTACAATTGACGGTAAAAAGGTGACATAGCCATTTTATAATCCTCACCCCTGGGGAAGGATTGATTATCCCGGTTTGTTGTTAGTTGCAAACAGAAAGACGTCTCGACTTCAGCTTTTGCACATCTATTACTTTAAATACAAACTCTACTCAGCAAGATCGCTGGACTAGTGGCGCAGGCGATACTGCGGAACATGAGGTTCTGGCGTAGATATAAGAAAGAAGAAAAATAATGATTTTTTTTATTCCCGTATCGGGCATACTGTTATTGGGTTTTTCCATCTGGAATACAAATTCCAGCCGTAGCAGCCTGGAGTCTGGATCTGTGCCCGGTCGATGGCAATATGGGACTTAAACATACCTGGCGAAATGTTGGTGCGCTTATGTGCACCTCTGCCTAACCCTTCGGGGAATATATGCGAGATATTATGTCAGTTAGTTCGTCTCCTACCAAAGCATCTTCTCTAACAGCAAAACTGCAGAGAATCATGAAGGTGTGCATTCAGCCTGTATGTCGCACACTATTGCCAACATTCCCGCGCTCATTCCATCCTCCAATCAATCGATCAATTCAATATAATCAACTTTGTCGACACCACTGTTGAGCAACATTGCCCACTCAAGCACAACGTTGCATACAAACTTAAACGTGACAATATCACCCTTATTTCAGTACACATAAGTTTCATTATATATGTGTGTATAGCTTGGTAAGTACTTAGCGTAGGAAGCTCATATTATCAGTGTCCGCCTCATTGGTTCATATTTGTTAGGCATTAGGAAGTTTCTAGTGTTGTTACGATTTGTTTTGTAATTAGTTAGATAGAGCATTTCCCAGGTCAATACCAATTACAGGGTAGAAGCCGTTAGCCGACATGACGTAATGTTACGTTGGCGAATCCGGGAAAAGGCTGAAGTGTCGGCCATTGCATTGCTACCAATCAACGAAGGAGCAGCTACAAAATAGATATGTCCCCTAAAGCTACAGTTTAAAATTGTACACGTTCTTGTTCTTTAACCATCATCTCTACTAGGTACTTTCAATTGTGGTTTGGCTCGCGGCCTTTGTCTCAGCTGCTACCTACATAGACACCTGGGTCCTGGGTTCGATTCCCAGGGCGGGCAAAGTGTTATTGGATTTTTCCATTAAGAATTCTTAGTACCTACTTAACAGCCCGGAGTTTGGAAGTTGCGGGTGGGTGTGATACCCCGTGTTTTGGTGCGCACGTTAAAAGCCGTTAGTCCCGCGCCTGATCTCTCTCCGCGAGTGTCGGATTGCCGTCCCATCGGACTGTAAGAATAAGGGAAGAGAAAGTGCACCTGTGTCTGCGCACACACGCCCGCACTATAATGTCTCCCGCACCGAAGACTGGTCTCCGCTGAGATTGCTCGCAATGGCCGAAATTCGGTCTGAGAGACTATTATGACATAGACACTTATTAACTAGATATATTTTATTTTATTACCATGTCACATTGCAGTTTCTGTGGCGCTCTAAAAGATGCCGATGTCGGTAACGTCAGGTACAGAATTCACAACTATCCACATCGCAGGTTAGGAACGTATCAGCAAGTCTTTAGACGAAAGTCTCATGCCATCAAATGGGCTCGCATGCCCAGTTTTCCAACCACCTATAAGTAACTAATATGTCACCGGTATGCCAACTTCTAATCAGATTTCTAACTTTGCAAACGAACACTAGAAAATCAGACGCCGAGAAACTCTAATCACCACCCACAGTTCATTGACCACCACTCCTGCATACCTTCCTGGTAGCTAATACGCGAGCACGCATCTACACTCCACTATACTAAACATACGAGTTCTGTTCAGTAGTGCCCTTGAACATGCGCAAGCGCCAGCGGAGCGTGAACGCGTTCAATGTGACCCACTAACCAATTGTGTGTGACTTCCTCGAAAAGAAATACTGCACGCACTGCGAATTTCAGAACACTTACTTTAGAAGGCATTAGAGATAAAATTAAATGGAAGAAGTCCTGTGCCCTGCGGCAGCGCAGTGGGACACTACAGGTATTGAATAAGATAAAAACGTTCAACCACTATCAGGCTGGACATCACCACAGGTACGTTTATTTTAAACAAGCCTTACGACTTCTCATTCGCTACAAGTCCTGTAAGCCAGAATCAGAAACAGTAAGAACTAGAAAAGCTCCAAAAGAACGGCAAAAAAAATACAATGAAACTTGAAGATTCCCAAGAAGTGTTTCAACTGTCTTGAGACCTGCAAAGAAAAGAACCAGAAAGAAGAAAAATGTTTCAAGAAAACGAACTTATGGGGAGATCCAACCGTCCTTCTTCTTCTTACGGCCGAACCCAATAACCTATTTTCAGTAAAAGACAGATCGCTATTGATGGTAGATAGTATAATTCTATCTGTCCTTATGTCAGGCCGGTAAGATTCCATAATCTCTTATAGATTATTGGGACGTTAAAATAATAGATAGATAGGTTTTTCTATCTCCAGTATGCCAAAACTGGTGATAGATAGGTTATTGGGTTCGGCCGTTAGCGTATTGATTGCAAATAAGAATTGTAACTATATTATATGTATTTACTTACTAGCTTCCGCCCGCGACTTCGTCCGCGTGAAATTTTTTGTTCCCCCGACCCATCCCGTCGCATCGCATCGCCTGCTCGCGCTGTTTCATCGTTTTCGCTTAACGCTCGTTCTTACTTTTTTTCTTTTTGCTCGGCTTGTAAGGGTCCTAGCGTAATGTTACATACCTTATAGCCTTTCTCAAGAAATAGGCTATAAAATGCAAAAAGAATTTTTCAAATCCGACTAGGAGTGACAGAGATTAGCGCGTTCAAACAGTCAATAAAAAATAAAATGTGTAGGTAACTAATAGACTAAGCGCATTTTTCTTACTTTGAGCATTTTTATACCCGTCGTAATTTCTAAACTAAACGTCGGATTCAAATAATTTAAAAAGGAATTTACATGTAGGTACTTAATCAACCTTGATTATGAAACTATTCATTTGGATAAGAATTAATACTATGTTTATGAAAACACCTTCGCAAATAATGCATTATTTTATAACAAATTTGATTACCATTAAAAAAGTTATAGTGAGCCAACCTTAAAAGATGACACATGCTATCGCGTTCTTTTTTTTAGAACTTTTTAAGAGAAAAAATTCCGCCATACATGATTTTTGCGCAACTTTAACCGTTTAAAGAAATATATTTTCCCCGTTTTTGCAACATTTTTCATTGGTGCTCCGCTCCTATTGGTCGTAGCGTGATGTCATATAGCTTATAGCCTTCCTCGATAAATGGGCTATCCAACACTAAAAGAATTTCTCTATTCGAACTAGTAGTTCCTGAGATTAGCGCGTTCAGCCAAACAAACAAACAAACTCTTCAGCTTTATAATATTAGCATAGATTATCTGACCGTTGGATTATAGGTACATAGCGGCCATGTGGAGGCTCTTGACCAGCAGTGAACTGTTGGTTACCGACTGAGAGTGAAGTAATAATTTAAAGAGATAGAAGGTTAACAAACACAGAGAAATCTAGTGGGAACAATGTTTACCTAGTCGTGTGTCGTGGATTTGAATAAAATATTAGTTTCTGACGGCCAGTTAAGATGTTTAGTTTAGCAAACATTTAGTAATCCCGATAAGGTCACATTTTTCTAAAGCTGTGTTTACCTACTCGATGTAAACATTTCTCAATAGATTCTACTATATTCTGCAGTCACTTGGTTGCCCACTTGTCGCTGAGGCCTTCCATCTCATGCTGCAAATCAAACATCTTGAATTCAGTAAAGCTCAGCTCAGTTCTAGCTCAGCTAGTGAATGCCGGCGCCATCTCGTTTTAAAATATTTACCAAACAATTGACGTGTAAAAGTACCTTAGAGAATATCTACTTAAAGAACTAAACATCATTTCATTAAATACGAGTACATCAGTTCATTTCATTTCACGCAGTCTGTTAGTTCTTAGGGATTTTATAATCAGTCTTTAATTTTAAGTTTATGATGGATCTCAATTTCATCCGTATCGCTTAGAGTGTTAGGCCCTAGTTCGCGAAAGTTGTAATTAACAGACAGGAGAAACTAATCATCTTATACTTAAACTTTCAAGACCACAGGTAGAACGCCGGTAACCAAGTCATAGCGGGAACTTTACGGCATACTTTCTATCATTGCGAATTTCCTACGGTCTGTTAACTAGGTTTTATCTATTCAATAAAAAGAAAACTACAATGAAATGATTAGTTTCGCGGCAATCACTCGATTGTTCTGAGTGCGCACGAGTGGCGTAACGGTCATTATTTATGCTTTTTATGAGTGTATAGCTACGAGGTGGAGCAGCCAAGTTATTGGCACTTAGTCACAGAAAGTTTAATTTCTTCAACAGTCAATTGGTATTATTTTATTGCCAATTTATTGACGTGTGACGTTGAAATAAACGCTTTGATTGTTGACTCTATAACTGTTAAAACGAATGATCTAAGAACCTTTCTTTGATCGAATCAAAGCATAATCTTCTAATTATTTCATTTGCCGAGCTGATAAGCAAATTACTGCTTCTACTTCTTTTCGTTTCGACGGTACATCTATGTCGCTTATACCGTTGGGGCCCAGTAGGTGGCTGCAGTTGTTGCAGCGTCAGAGCCGTTGTTCAGGTCGTCAAGGGCGCAGGTGTACGGGCATTTGGGACACTCTAGCAGATGGGGCATAGTCTGTCAGGAGCACCGCACTCGCACTGGATGTTGGATGAATCTATAATGTCCCATTTCGCCAGATTATGTTTGCAGCGGTCTACTTGGGTATGCAATCGATTTAGTGCATTCCAAATAGGCCACTGCAGCTCGTGACCTGGAGGGAAGTGTAAAATTGCCTCTAGACTGTTACGATAAAATAAGAGCAGTTGCCCACAATGCACACTTTATTTGCCCAAATCATTGCATTTTGGTTATAAGATCACTAAGGAGTCTTCTAATGCCATAGGTTTAGTAAGAACTCTGTGATATTTTGTGGCTAAAATGATGGCTACACAATCAATGCGACAGTTGACACAATGGGTCATCAGTGTGGTGTTATGTGACAATGTACAAATGCAGTTTGATGTTTTTTTTTTTTTTTTTTTGTAAAATGATTGTTTATGTTATCGTAACAAATTGGAATTAAATATGTGGGAACTAAAATAAATACCAATAGAATAGAGAACATAACACTCGGGTACAAGCTGGGTCCGTGGAAAAGAATTGCAAAATTTGTCACATTTTTAAACACATCTTCCAAAACAATAACTGCTGACACTTACTTGTTCCCATCATAAAGTACATTCAGATAGCCTCTTGCTTTCGTTGGTCATTGTGGTGACACTTAAATATTGCGTGCATGCATAATTTACCTACGCACCTTGTTAACTAGCAGATTTTACCACACAAAGTAACATTCTATCACAGATAACGATAATCGAAAAGTTAAAAAAGTATTGGATTGACATAAGCTACAGAAAAGCTTCTGTCAGTCCTGTTGAAAGTCTCTGTAGAAGACGAAAGACCCTAGGCCCTCACGTCATGATACCTGTATTCTCACATAGTTGATGCCGAAACAAGAGAATCAAAACAAAAAGGTTTCCAACCTCACCTGGTAAACAATCCAGTGTTAGTGAGGCCGTACTTGGTCTCCCCGGCCCTGATGTACAGCTTGCAGGCGTCGTGCTGCCGGCAGCAGGTGTCCGTGAAGAAGAACAGGCCCAAGTCGCTGGAGCGCGCCGTGGCCGAGCGCCCGTCGCCGCACCAGACCGTACCTTGGACGAGGAGAAGAATATAACTACGCGTCTAAACATCATAATTCAAATTAAGTCTCCTCTCATCTGCCTAGCCTTTTCCTAACGAGGTAAAACCAGTATTTTACATAGAGTGACGACATACAGTTACTGGGTAACACGATACCGCTTTGTAAAACTGGTTGTCAGACTTTCGGGCTTCTGACTACCCGTGACGACTGCCAAAGATCTACAAATGACTGCCGAGACCACTTATAGATGGTACGCAGTCTCAGGTCGACCTCGCCAATCATAGATGCACAGAAACTGTGTTATCAGAAAATTAGTGGTCACACGATGTCATTGATAACAACAATTTTGATGGCTAGCTTGAATGGGAACAAGGCGAACTTGTCGTTCGATTATGAAATGGCCCCTGACCAGCAATAAGTTTTTTGAAATATAATGTAAATAGAACTTACCTGGATAAATAGCCTGCACCCTGTCCTTAAACGAGTCCACGACAGAGTTCGCCGCGTTAGCCACGCTGCTGACTCCGGAGGCGAGGCTGGACACGAATCCCCGGTCGTTGTCCAGCGAGCCGATGTCGCGGGCGCCGGCCATCAGCTGGCTGAAGGGTATGCTGATGCCAGAGGAGATAGATTTCAGGATGCCGCGGCCGAATTGACCTGGGGAAGAGGCGAATGGAGAAATTAATTTTAAAGTCATGTCTTCCTATGGTAGTCCTTTGTCTGGTGTGGCTATGCCGTCCGATCTAATAGGTTATGTTGAAAAGCAGTTTTTCAAAGAAGGTATCGTAAGTAAGTATGATACTATAAACTATAAGTAAGTAATATAAAAGTACATTCATTCTGTATCTTAGTTAAAGTTGCAAGAAATTCACCAAGGTTTTTTGACAACTAAAGAAATCCTATGGCGTAGAATGGATATGAAGCACCATTGAGTCTCTCTTATTGTTGTGAGTTACTGTCTCACTCCGTGGTTGTCCCTCAAAGTTGCTCAAGGGAACTACGTTTTAACAATAGGTACTCGTAGATACCTATAACCGAAAAGCAGATGTCTGCTTTGACAAGAATTCCACAAAGCTAATGAGATTGAGCCCCTATTTATTTCGTTAAGTAGGTTTATACAAACACTTTTGCAAGTCAATAATATTTTAAAACTTAGACGAGACCGGTGCGCGGTGCTCCCTATCCGACTACTCTGAGAAGACCGGAACTAACTCAGAGGTCACAATATGGGGCTGATACACATGAGTTTACTTTATTCAGGGTCAAAGTAAACGCATTCCTCTGTCGAGTCCTTGTACTTAATCTGTTGCAACTGGCATATTAAGCAGATATCATCGGAACCCATAAAACAAGAATATTATAACAATAACTTCCTTTGCCTCCAACACAATGTTACGAAAGCAAAACTACAGCAGCTTGTTCTGTTCAAGGAGCGAGATTGTCGACATTTTGGTTCAAAACTTTGACAAAACACGATACTGATACAATACTTAGCTGTTTCACGCTCAATTTTGTTATAAAAAGCAAGTTTTTTTATAACCACATCGATTGTTTATTTTAAAATGCAAGGATGCCCTTGTCTTGGTTGGACGAGTTTAAAAATAAATATGGGACCAGTTGGCAGTTTAATTTCCTATCGAATTATACAAATTGGGACGACAATATGAACTGCCTATTCAAAAAAAATTATAAATACCCAATGACGTTCCCAGTCTGCGAAAATACAATCAAATAATATATCCAACGCGGTTTAGTCATGCTGTGTAGCTAGTCAAAGATTGGTAAAACCCATAGTCGGCGCATCACTGCTACATAATTATAATTAGTTTGTTTGAAAAAATCACTTTTTTTTTAATTCGATGGTTGCTAGGATTTACTTTTAATACCGAGTTCCAAAATACTGTAATGCCTCAGTGTGTGCCACGTGTTGCCAGTGTTTTCATTTATTGTTGTATTGTTGTGTGCACATTGTAGAAATCTTGTTCCAGATTGAGAGGCTGTTTGTTGTTATGTGGTACCGATTGTCGTGTTTCGTTTGCATCGTGTACAGTACTAAAATGAACAATTTCTTGTAGGTAGGTAAGTACTACAGTGTGAGCGAGCTTCGATTACTAGTTTATGTCGGTAGTCGGTAGGTCAGGTGGTGGGTTTGAAACGCTGACTAGGAATATTGTCCTGTTTATTTATTTACGTTAGTATCACTAGGTAGGTACATAAATAACCTACTAGCTTCTGCTCGCATTTTTTTTGCTCGGCTCCTAAGGGTCGCAGCGTGATAAGAGAGGTAATTTGATGATTTCGCATCCAAAAAAAAAAATTAAAAAAAAATACAGAGATTAGCGCATTCAATCAAACAAACTCTTTACATTTATTATATTAGCACAGAATACATAATACTTAGTACAAGATTTCATCGTTATTTTGTCTGTCCCACTGGTCAAGTGGTTGAAAGCGCAGAACGTCTGATTTTGTGCCCGGTGGTGGCAATAAGCTCGCCACCTGTTACATGGGACTTAAACATAATTGGCAAAATGTGGGTGTAGGTACCTACATTGGGTACATCTCTGCCTAACCCTTCGAGGAAACAAGGTGTTTTGTTATGTTATGTCACATAACAAAGTTTAATATTCAAGATGTAACATAAATAACGCACAACCTCTTAAGAGGTCATTGTACTCATCATTACGATTATCAACAACTTTTACTATGGGACCAAATCTGAAATCGCGAAAAAAAAACAGCTGTTCCCTACATTTTGACGAGTTATGCGAACATAAATGTAGGGAGCAGCTGATTTCTCTTTACGCGATTTCAAGTTTGGTCCCATAGTAAAAGTTGTTCACAATGATGAGTACAATGACCCCTTAAGAGGTTGTGTGTTAATAATGTTACACCTTGTATATTTTTACAATGGAATCAAATGATCAAGGTGGCTACACGAAACAAAACTGCTAAACAAAATAAAGGTTATTTATATTAGGTACTATTATTATAACTTCTGTTAGTTATTGTGGTTGTTTTAGTCAATCTTAAATGGTCGATATTTTTATTAATTAGTCATTGATACATAAAATAAACATTTAAGACGCTAATAACACTTTTCTACAAAAGATAATAATTCTATTAATACCACAGACGCGGTTACCATGGCCTCTTGAAGGTTATCATGCTTCATGGCCACTGTGACAGTACTTTTTAAACGTGGTACTAGATGGCGCTGTGCGGATGACGCGTTATTCTACATCGCGGTGTTAAGATTCTCCGCGGTCGAATGACCCTCCTCGTTTTTTCCAATACGAATTAAGACCTTACTTCATAGGATCATTTCTATAGTAAGCTCTTCTCGAGACTTTCACACCATGTGAGTCCTCACAAGTCACGTTGATGAGACGTGGCGCGGTGCCCTGAGCGTGAGGCGGGCGGTGGTAGAACCTACCACCAGCCCTCGATGATCGTTCACTCCCCTTCACCGGGGAGCGTGGGGTGCTGTCGCTGTCTGAGTGGCTATTTTTAAAACCTTATAATTCTCTCTTTAAACATACTACCTTTGAGTAGCGTTTTATTTATTGAAAATCGTAATATCATTCGGTTTGTTGTGTTGTAAATTTTTAAATGACCAATGTGTTGTACTCGTTTGAAATCATTGTACATAAATTGTATGTAATATGAATAAATTTGAATTGTGTTGTGTTTTATCGACGGCGGTGACAATGAACCATGATTATAAACACGCATAATTTGCAAATTCTGTATAAATTTACCCATTCCCAAGTCACAACTTCGCGAATCGTCGGGGTATTTGTGTAACACACATAAAATGATAAAAGGTAATGAAAACAAGTATTTTACAAATTACGCGAGATGGACGTTTGTTAGGACACTATCAAATGTATTTTGTCTCTTTTCGTTTGCTTCAAGATGCTATGACGTTTTCGAGTGATGGTGTTGCAACTGTCTTTTATATCTCGCTCCGTGATCAAATGACCCCGTATGGGAAAACATAATAATGTAGCACATTACGAGCGTACCGTAAACGCCGTACGTAAATGTTTCTCGCAAACGTTAAGTCGAAATGACATTGCTGCTGTCCGAAAAGCCATAAATTATTTACACACAGTCACGAATCCCATTCGCCCTTCCATTGTTGCACTGGTAGGTAGTTCTAATTACCTATGACGAGCGGTTCCATTGTGTCGCGACTGTTTGTAGGAGCCTTAACTGTACGCAAAATACGCGTTTGGAGTTGCGGACACCAGACCGTTATATTACTATAGAAAGAACAGAATACTCTTTGTTACTTACTAGCTGTGCCCGCGGTTTCACCCGCATAAGTCTTGTCCTAACCCAGGTCATGGTCTACCCATGTGGCAAATTTCATCCAAATCCGTTCAGCTGTTTTAGCGTAAAAGCGTAACAAACAAACTCACTTTCGCATTTATAATATTAGTTAGGATTTACTACACCATATCAATACTAGCTACGCCTAGCCTTTTCCCAACTATGCTGGGGTCGGCTTTCAGTCTAACCGGATGCAGCTGCATACCAGTATTTTACATGGAGCGACTGCCTATCTTACCTCCACAACCCAGTTATTGGGTACCATGATACATTTACCCCCTTACTAAAAAAGTAATAATCGCAGTGTATAATCAAGTTAAAGTATTATGAATAACGTCTTAATATACATGTCTTATGTAGATGCTGTCATAACTTTACATAGCAATTATTAGCAAAGTGACTAGTCTGTTTAAAAGTACAGGTTTTCAAAAAAAATATGCGCTTCCGGAATTATCGTCTATCTTCGTAAATACTAACGCGCTATGATGACATCTAAGTTCTTGCCTATTTTGTGTTACTATGGTTAGAAAAACATAGATCAACAACTCTATGCTCTATAAAACGTATTAGTGACAAATGACGATCTGAGACTGGAGTAGGTAACCCGACAGAGAGAAAACTTCATACAATCACGCAATGATACGTGCACTACTACGAAGCGCGGTCGTACTAAACTTAGAATTATTGCCTCTGGCGCGACGTACGCGCTAATTTGGAAATATGAAGATTAGCGCATACTTTTCCTTGGAAACATGTATATTGATGTTAGTATCTCATGCTTAACTATTTCCATTATATACATAATTCAGCTTACCAATCCCTCCATTCTCCTCTCGACTCCGAAGCCTCTCAGCCTCCAGCATCTCACTCTGTCTCTGCATCCTTCTGAACAGGTCCACGATTCCCTTAGGCACCACTCGTTCAGCCACAGTTTCCACTACACTCCCCACCACACTGCCTGCCAGTCCGAAGATCACAGACAGAGCATCTGTCTTGGGAGCAGTTGTTGGCACCACATCTTTAGAATCGTAGTAATCTTCTGGAACCTCTTCTTGTTCTTCTGTATCTAATTCTGTGAAGATTGGCAAGTCTGAATCAGAATCTTCTCCATCTCTACCCAAATCTACTCTGCTGATGTTCTCCCGACTTGTGGTATTAGATAGTACTACAGTAGATTCCTCAAAGTTTACTTCAGTTGCGTTTGTTAAAGGCAATAAAGTGCTTTGATTCTCGAATGAAATCTCAGTTGTTGTATCGTATGTTGTAGACGTTTCTGCTTCGATGGTTTCATTATATTTACTTGTATATTTTTCTGCAATTGGTACTTCTGTTGTGCTTTCATCATCAGAGTAATAAGTTGTAGTATCAATTTCTTGCGTAGAGGTTGGTAAAGTTACCGTTTGCTTAATTTCTACTTTCGGCGTTTTCCTGGTAGTTGAGAGTGGTATCACCGTCAAATCAGGTTCCTCAGTACTTTCTAATATACTTATGAGAGTATTTTCAGTTGTACTTATCAGTTCTAAAGGTATGACACTATAATCTATGGTTGAAGTTGCTTCTAATTTGGCTTCGGTTGTATTTCTATCGCTATCTAGTTTCTTATCAAAATCCTTAATTATGGTATATCTATGTGATTCTTTGTTGAAGTATTCATTTGAGTTCCATGGGATCATCCCGTACTTCTTGTTGTATTTGAGTGTGTACTCCTCATCGAAGTCAATGATTCTATTATCAAGGTTGTCTTCTCCATATTTGTCGGGTTTCTGCGTGGAGACAATGGACTTTGAGTAGGAGTGTGCTGGACAACTCAGTAGGAGCACAGCACTTATTATTAAGTGCCTCATTTTCTTCCTCCCATGGTGACACATTCTTGTTTAGCCATCTGTAACAAACGACAAGAGGAGTTAGGCAAAGAGATTCTGTAATACTATCAGTGTCTATAGTATCATCTATATCTACACTTATCATAAATTAAAGTCGCTTTTCGTGTTGTTCTTCTAAACTACGCAACAGTTTTTGATGCGGTTCTCACCATCATTTAGAGAGTTTATTCCGGATGGTTTATATTGTATTGATACTCGTACTTACATACAATAATGACTAGAAGCCAACCTTAAGATAGTTGGGAAAAGGCTAGGCAGATGGTGATGACTTTCATACAATAAAGAATTCTCGATGTTTTGTTGAGTTATAAAACCGTGCGAAGCAGGGACGGATCGTTAGTGACGTGATAAGATGACGGTTCTGTTCCGCGACCAAGATGATTAATATTCTCTAATTAAGACCTCTCGCCACACAAGGGATAACAAATACCAACGTTACGAAGTGTAATCCCTCACACCCCATTACAACGTGTATCTGGACGTACGACATTAAATGAAAACGAGCGCAGTACTAGTCCATCGAAACATTTTAAAACACGAAGATTAGTAGATAGTGGGAAATTAAAAAAATTGCAGTTTTCAAACAAAATAAATAGCAGAATCAACTGCATAAAAAGTAAACACGCTTTATCTACGCAAAGTCACTGACCAACGGTGCGGTGCGGGGTGCGGGGCGCGGCGGCGGCAATGTTTACCTATTATTACGGACTCAGATCTACATCATGTTGAAAAATAAGAAAATTAAAAATGATTTCCTGTGGCTAAAGTATTCATTGGATTTGATTGATTTTTTGTATACGGGTAAAGAACATGATTCTCTTTACGTGGTTTAAAGGAATGTCAATCGTCCTGTTCCACCTTGTATAATGTTGCAATTAACCGGACAATAAGTATATTTTAAGAATGCATAACATAACGACGTCTATTGTGTGACGTTACATAACGTTCACAGCAGCTGCGCACGCGTCTGACGAGTACGTTCATACACGCTACTTAGATAATGATTTTGTGGGTTTTGGAAATATAAGTATGGTATGGAAACTGGATTTTGTCCGCAAATTTATCGCATGAAACCTTTCCTTTGTCTGACACCTGTATGTGACATTTTTAGGGTTCCGTCGTTAACAAGGAACTCTTATAGTTTCGCCATGTACGTCTGTCTGTCTGTCCGCGACTTAGCTTAGAGACTCTTAGTACTAGAAAGCTGTAATTTGGCACGGGTATACATATTATATTGCCGACAATGTGGTAAAAAAAATCTTGACAAAAAAAAAATTTTGGGTCCCCTGCGCGTAAAGTGGGGATGACTTTTTTTTTCTCGTATATCCCATGGTAGCGCTGGCGTGTTGATTTGGACTCGTACCTTACTGATTGGACGGAAAAGGCACAGCACAAAGAAAATTGGAAAAGTATGGGGGAGACCTTTGCCCAGCATTGGGACAACATAGGTTGAACGAAAAAAAAATATATATCCCATGGTGTGGGGTGTCGTTGGATATGCCGTTCAAAAATTTAGCTTCATTTATTTGTACAGTTTGTTGGCACCTATATAATAGGCCTTCCAAACAGTTTCAGAACTCCTTGTTGTTAAAGAGTTGTATCGATTAAATCATTATACCTATTTCATTCAAAATATCTCTGCTAGGAGCCTTAACATGTAGGAAGTAGGTAATAATTATTAAATTAATAGTCACTGCATCCGGAAAATAACCAGGTTATTATTAAAGAATTTCATTTTGTTCCGCATTGGCTGAATGACATTTTTTTTTTTTTTTGTTTATTTATCCAAGTGGGTAAGTCCCTAGTTTTATACGTATTGTATCATTTAATACCGGAAAGTCGGGTTGTTCACTTGAGATAATACTTGTAAGCTTATATATAGAAAAGTAGAAAGTCAATTAGTTTTCCAAATTATGTCATATTACATGAATTTTCTACATTACATACTATGAATACTACTATGGTCTGACTGCCTGGTTGATCTAGTAGTCGCAAGCGCTACTGCTGAGCATGAGGTCCTGGGTTCGATTTCCAGGTCAGGCAGTGTTATACGGTTTTTCCATCTGTAATTTCTCTTTCGATTTGATGGCAATAGGCTCGCCCCCTATTACATGGGACTTAAACATAACTGGCGAAATGTGGGTGTACTGTAGGTACACCTCTGCCTAACCCTTCGGAGAAACAAGCGTGATGTTATGTTATGAATACTACCGCTTGTTATTACCACCAAAGACCTAATGTTAGTTTTAACCCACAACCGTTAGTAGGTAAGGCACGAGAATTTATCATTATTATAATCATTTCTCAATGTTGTATGATAATGACTTTTATTGTAATGTTTCAAATTGGTGTCAGTTGGTCAAATTAATTCCAAAATGTGCGACTTTTGGAATATAAATTATAGTTTTAAGAATTATTTATTTTAATATCTAGGTGAATTATTTTGCTGGCAGTTCGATGTGTTATTCTGAAAACTATACGAATATATATTATATATATGTTCGCACAACTCGTCAAAATGAAGGGAACAGATTGTTTTTTTGCGATTTCAAGTTTGGTCCCACAGTAAAAGCTGTTCATAATGATGAGTACAATGACCCCTTAAGAGGTTGTGCGTTATTTATGTTACATTAAGCATTTTTTACAAATAATAATTTTTGCAGGGAAAATTATTATACAGATA
Source organism: Fissipunctia ypsillon (assembly GCA_947568875.1). NCBI lineage: Eukaryota > Metazoa > Arthropoda > Insecta > Lepidoptera > Noctuidae > Fissipunctia > Fissipunctia ypsillon. The sequence goes on along the minus strand of OX387663.1, from coordinate 20,647,276 downwards.
TGAACGACTCCTTTATATACATACCTATTGCATTAATTTCCAAATTTAATGATGCAAAAGGAGTAGTTATGTAACGATCCTGGCAGGTGCTGTTCTGTAGTTTCTGCCCACCCCCATGGTAAAAAGGCGTGAATTTATGTTAAGAATACAATAATTTCTAAGTGTAGACACTTTAGACCTCTGTAATATTACTCTAGGTAGGTCCCTACTTCTGTGCATTAGTGCGTGAATAGCACTAGATGACTAGAGTGACCATAAATCCATTCGCACGGTTTATATTACACAAACCAATCACAAATATGTATTATATTCACTCATAATAATATTATTATATTTACATGGACACCATGATATCAATACCAGCTCCCTTCACTTTCCGTTCGCAGTTGCAGCCAAAGAGTAACAAACAGAATGAATCTACAATAATATAATGGAATTCTTTTGTTATTAATTCTGTAGCCTTGAGGAACAGGTCATATGCGTGATAGAGCCTCGAGTTCAAACGTGAATTGGGTTTATTTTTTCAAGATATTTAAGCTTTGAGTTGTAAAACTTTTACTGTAACTCGTTTAAATGGTACTGTAGGTCAATTAATCTGCTTAGCCTCTTCCCAACTATGTTGGGGACGGCTTCCAGTCTAATCGGTCGCAGCTGAATACCGGTATTTCACATGGAGCGACTGCCTATCTCTGGGTAACACGATACTCCTTGGTAAGTCTGGTTGTCAGACTTTTGGGCTCCTGACTACTCGTAACGACTGTCAAAGATCTCGTGCTTTCCGAGGCACAAAGGGGTCTCGATATGAATGGGTGGTCACCCATCCACGAACCGACTGCGGCAAGCGTAGCTTAACCTACGATCGGCACGTGTAGCAGTTATCATTTAGCCACTTATATATGAGTGGTAATAGACACCGGCTAGTGAGTGACGTTACCGACACCTTGTTTGCGACGACACAAAGGAAGAATAAGAACGCTTGGTTTACAGGAAGCAATTCTGGAAGTCTTCATGTCTAGATAGGTTCATAACAGATCCATACAACATTATCATAAAAATAATATACTTATTTCGATTTAAAGGAGACACTATTGTAGGAATAATCCTTAACTGTCTTCAGGCGATCTGTTAGCTCTCTTATTTCTAGATGTACATACTTGTACCTAACCTACCTATATAAAGTAAATAATTTAAAGGAACCAGTTCCACACGATCCGTAAGGACATCGGTTGTGAAACACCCATTCTTCGAACACCGCTCACTTCCGAGGAGACCCGCTCTGTATTGTACAGAAACTAATTGTGCATATATTTGCAATAATTGAAATATTTGCATATTTATTTATAGGTTAATAATAACATGCATATGCAGGGACGATAATATGGTAGATTCTTGTGAAAAGGGCAAAGCACTACCATCTTGAGTGGTTAATGATCCACATTGAATGCAAAAGAGCGTCTTTTTAGAAGGGATTATACTATCATCTTTGAACTGCGTATGATAAAGCAGCCCATAATGTCCCCATTGCTGGGACTCAGGCCTCCTCTCGGTGAGAGGGTCGGGTTAGTGGATGTCGCTTGTGTTCCAATTTTTTTAGTTCTAGGACATGGTTTTCTCACGAATTTTTTCTTCACCGGTTTGAGAGCAGTGGTGATGAAATAATTTACACAAAGTAAAGGGCCTGTCAGGGTTCGAACCTACGACCTGCAACTTGTAAGTCGCGGCCGTTTCTACTGGACCACCCACCACTGCCCCTTTGAATTGTGAATCGAATCAAATTAGATTTAAATTTATTAATTTGACAAATTGTACGAATTAGTGTCAAATAATAACGACTACTTACATAAAAATTAGTTTCAAATTGAAACTGATTCTTACCAAATTTTATTTAAAATTATTAAAATTCTATTTAAATACAAACAAGAATAACCTGGCTGTTTCTCTGTTTGACACGTTTTTGAAGCTAGCTCATCAAGCTTTCCTTGGACAATCAAATTGTAAGTGCCAATGTTAGTGGTACGATCTTACTACTGGCACGGACAACCTGTGACACAAGACTACTAGGCACAAGTATATACTATAATAATTATAAAACAATGCAGTGTATTTCAAAATACCTAATTTAAAATATTACCAATGCTATAATGCGTGAACTGGACTGGAAACATTTTTGGATGTGCAATACCAAACATTTTATAATTATATTATCTAGAAATCAGGTAGTTTAGATTCTAGATTTCCTGATGTATAATAATATAATAAATGATAAGCAAGCTAAATTGAGAATTTGTAAAACAAAAATAGTTTCTAGAACAAGATAGACAAGTGAGGCGTCTATATATATAGTTAGTTGCATAACCCGCTAAAACGGTTTCAGATCGAAAGTGAGAAACAATTTCAATTTCTCTTACAGTTACAATGCTCGTTATTGAGCTAAACCTTACAAAAACGACAATTTAAATGCAATGTTTAAAATTTAAATGTACAGAAAATTTAAATTTAAGTACCTATTAGCAAGTATTTTTAATTTTTTTTTTTGATATTTCTCGGGACCCTAGGGTCCTGGACCTTTGAAAGGCATATGAGGGGCCGAAGCCAACTCGCAGAGGCCCGTTAGACGCTTTCAATGGAAATGAGGCACCAACCGACGATTATCCTTGTGCGTACTATGCAAGTGCACCCAAGGACAACTCCCGGTTGGTGTAGGACTATTGCAGGATATGGAGACAAAAAAAATATTGGGCTATGGGTTTGGATGGCTAAAGTGGACTGGTTATCTAAAACTATGGAAGGACTATGGCCCCTGCCTGACCAATGTTTGATAAATACAATTCACGGATAAAATGGCAGGGGGGGTGACTTGCACACTCAACAATGGGCCCCCGGAAACGGTCGCTAGCACATAGTGTCGTAGCGACAAGGGGGCAACATGTCTTGAGGTGCTTCAGAGGAGTGGAGAGGTATTCCACGGCTATCAGGACAATCCCGGAAGTACGGTCAAGATCCCTACCAGCATCTTACCGGACTACTTCCTTCCTCCGAGCACGTTTGCTCTTGCGAATCTCTACTCAAGCCAGCCAATAAAGGCAAGAATGAGGTGGGAGGTCAGTTCTCGTCAGTGTTCACTCCAGCCGGCCAATAAAGGCAAGCCAGAGATGAGGAACATGACTTCTCCCGGGAGATAGGGTACGTGGGGTCGCTACTGCCCAGCAGCTCGCCACATGCTGCCCTGCGGATTTCTGTATCTCTCTTGGTCTGGCTCCTCATCCTAGACCTGTTCCGGCAAAGAAACCTCCACCGGCACAGACCTAGAGTTCGGAGCGCGCAAGCCCCATCACGACGTCAACAACGTAGAGATACGGCGATGGGGACGTTAAAATTATTAGTATTTTTATTTTTTAAATATAATTAATTAGTATTTTTTAAATTAAGCAAGTATTTTTTTAATAGTTTTAATGGTTTATTGTTCGGTTTGGAGGTAACTTTGTAATTTTTTTTCTGTCGAGAAAGTTTTATGGAATCGTGTTTTCGTCAAATATTAATCCTCACCTTTACCATATATTTATTTCAAAATTAATGCTGCAATATTTTCGATTTATCGGCGGATCATGCTAAGCCATTTGAAGTATTTATTGTAGACTCAACTTTTGACACAGTTTCTAAGCACTTTTAAATGAACTCAAACAAAGTCAAGCAACTGTAACGGTTTTTATTTTTATGGTTTGAACCGCCATGCTTCTCTCACCGTTAAAACTAAAGATTTTACCTAGCCAAAGCGTAGCAAACACATACTATTTAGTTTTAATATCTAACATCCAAAGACTATCGCAAATCTCTAACATCCAACGACTATCGCAAATATCTAACATCCAAAGACTATCGCAAATATCTAACATCCAAAGACTATCGCAAATATCTAACATCCAACGACTATCGCAAATCTTGCTGCTGATTTAGGCCATAAATATGTATAACCAGTGACTGATTTACGGAACGGTCATTTGGAGGCCTATTTTCACATATGAACGTTGTAAATGCCAATAACCTACCATTACCCATATAGAACCTCCATATGCAGGTAATACGATTCATTATGAATTTTCATTTGAATAATAGCCAAGCTAACACACCTACTTTTATTTCCTTAAGTCAATTATTCATAGACAGTTTCTACGCAAAAATAAATAAGATATAACAACATAACATCACGCCTGTATTCCCCGAAGGGTTAGGCAGAGGTATACCTATAGTACATCCATATTTCGCCAGTTATGTTTAACAATCATAAACATAACATCACGCCTTGTTTCCCCGAAGGGTTAGGCAGAGGTGACCCTATAGTACACCCACATTTCGCCAGTTATGTTTAAGTCCCATGTAAGCGACAGGTGGCGAGCCTATTGCCATCAACCGGCCACAAATCTAGACTCCGGGCTGCTACTGAGAAATGCCTGATGGAAATACCCAATAACACTACCCGACCTGGGAATCAAACCCAAGACCTCATGCTCAGCAGTAGTGCTTGCGACCACTAGACCAACGAGGCAATCATAAATAATAATCTAAACATATTTCATTCGTTTCGAATTCATGGTCACTATGATTGCTGTCAAAATAAAGAAAGATGCACGTTTGCTTATTGTATGGTCAATGTTAAAGAAGACCTTGAATTTGTTTGTTGATTGATGAACAAATTGTTAAATAAATGGTTGTTGTTGTCGAAACCAGTTTGGAGCTCTTGACCTGAAAGAAATCTTTGCTTCAATTATCAACAGTACGTGTAAAGTAAACAAAAATGTTTACATTTGACTTTCAAAGTTCCTTTTGAGATACCAAATTGGAAGCGTATGGAAGGGAAGCTCATTTCTAATGCTGCTCGCTTTTATATCTGCGGATGCAAATTATTTGATTATATGTATATAGCAAAAGATTATCAAATCAGCAAGTTATCGGGCCTGACCGCACAGAATTCAAGTAGCACTTTTTATTGCAAGACAAATTATAATTTGACCTGAAACATATGAATCTGCTTTTAAAATCTTATCCCAATACTTATAGACTTTTTATAAATTGTTAAAGAATGGTCCTATCATTAGTACCAAGACTTGCCAAGGTTGCTTCATCTGAACTCACAAAAATTTTACATACCTACAAATATTAAAAATGCTGCATAATACTTACTGAAGATTTAATAAACGTTATCACCTGCATGCTCGCCCACTATTGTTTCACAAAGACAAACATTTCGACAGCCTCCCTTGACCTTTCCTATCGACTCTTGAATCGCGACCACATTGTCACGAGACCACAGTATTATTGTGGTGACTACTGACCACAATACTGGCTGATTTAACTGATGATCGATTGCTCTATTGTGGTGGGCATCAGGCTGGTTTATTGTTTAAATTTGGTAACTGCTTCTGCTGGGGAGGTTGTTGCGTCACTTCTTTTTCCAGCTAAACACTAGGAAGTGGTGATGGCGGGCCTTTTGGTGTCAGTCATTTTGACGTTCAAAAAGTGCTAATGCTCAGCCTAATTTGAATAAATGATCTTGAATTCAGAATTTTTTTTTCTTATTTTCTCTACTTCTCTTCTTTTCTCAAAAATCGAGCAATTAATCAAAAGTATCAAGTTGGCACAAAAGTAATGAGACACTACAAAACTGTATACATTTCCTTTTTCAGGTTAATTGTATTCGATAATATTCTAGAATGTTGCAGAAGATGTGGAGGTATATAAAGCCACCCTGGCGATCGGTTTAGTCAGTTTGAAGAAAAATGGAATGGAATGGTGCGCGGGCTGTGGCTGACAATATCAACACTGCAGTGGGCGCTGGAAATACAAGCCATGCGATGGTGTCCCGATGATTTGACCGTTTTAAATCAGGAGACAGGAGCCTTGAAACTCAGCCATGCTCAGGACGACCACGGGCAGTGAATGATGACGATTTACGCCGCGAACTGCAGTCGAATCCGGATGCTACCATTCATGAATTAGCGGAAGAACTTAACTGCAGTCACCACGCCGTGGAATACCATCTGCATGAGCTTGGGTATCGAAAAGTTTTGGCTCGGTGGGTACCGCACATCCTTACAGACGCCAGTCGTGCAGTCCGTGTCGCTATCTGTCAATCACTTTTGCTGCGACCCCGACGTAAAGAGTTATGGTCTGATCTGGTTACTGGAGATGAATCACGGATTCATTACGAGAACGATACACATCGTGCTTTTTAGCTATTTCGAGAAGAAACGCCACCAACTCAACCGAAGCTGAGTCAAAAGAAACGCTTAAAAGTTCTGCTTTTCTGTTTCTGGGACGCGCAAGGCATGCTGTTTTATGAACTATTACACAATGAAACTATAAACGCTGACAAATATTCAACCCATCTCGCCTAACTCTCTGCTGCTATCAAGAAAAAACGACGAAGACGAGTCAATGTAGTTTTACTACACGATAACGTTCGACCTCACGTCGCATCTGCCGTTCGCCAACAGTTAGAGAACTTGGGCTGGGAGACGATACCCCTCCCACCTTATTCCCCAGATTTCGCCCCATCAGACTATCATTTGTTTAGAGGCCTGAAACAATATTTGCGGGGTAAAAAATTTAATGATTTCTCGGATGTAGAGGCGGAGTTGAACAACTTTTTCGAGGTACAGCTATCAGAGTTCTGGGCAAAAAGCATCCAAACTTTGCCGGATCGTTGGCAAGAAGTATTAGATGCGAATGGTGATTAAGTACATCATTGACTAAGCTTTTTGTATTGTAACCATAATAATAAAACATATAAAATAATATTTACACGGCAGATGTGAGTGAAAACGCCGGGAGGGGACGCCCTAGGAAGACATGATAGTGATCTTATTGTGCGTGTATGACCAGATGTATGAACGTAAACGAGGCAAAAGGAGTATGTTAAGGATCGTAGCAGGTGGCGTTCTGTAGTTTAACATAGTTGCGAAAAGGCAGGGCAGACTTTTTTAGCTCTACTAAAGGTAAAAGGTACTTTATTATTGTTAAAAAAAAAACATTATTGTTTTTTCTTTTCACTTATGAGCTTTTTTAGATTTGAGCTTTTAAATTTCATTCATGTGCAGGTAGATATAAGATAGAGTACTCTTTATTATGTACACCATTTAATATTATAGATATAAATGTAGAAATTGTGCAGATAGTTCCGTAATATTATTGTAGTTTGATAACGTCAAGCAATTTTTGTTATCCTTTTTTTCTCACTATAATAATAATAATAAGATCGACGAGAGCGCCGTGCAATGATTGTTGATATCGCTGTCCCTCATGACGAGAATCTCGTGAAAGCTGAGAAAGATAAAAAAATCAAGTATCTTGACTTAGCACACGAGGTTGTCGACATGTGGGACGTGGACTCTGCAATCATTGTACCGATAATCGTTACGGTTAATGGCCTAATAGCGGAGAGCCTCGACCAATACCTCAGGAGGCTCTCATTGCGCGGCTGGGTCAAGGGCTTGATCCAGAAAGCAGTACTCCTGGACACGATGGGCCACTATTTTATATTTTTAAATGTTTTTTTTTTTGTTTTTATAAAAATATTTAAAAATTTAAATAATATGTATAGAAAATGAAATAATAAAAAAATAATAATAATGGCTTGCCTTTATTGGCCGGCTGGAGTGAACACTGACGAGAACTGACCTCCCACCTCATTCTTGCCTTTATTGGCTGGCTTGAGTAGAGATTCGCAAGAGCAAACGTGCTCGGAGGAAGGAAGTAGTCCAGTAAGATGCTGGTAGGGATCTTGACCGTACTTCCGGGATTGTCCTGATAGCCGTGGAATACCTCTCCACTCCTCTGAAGCACCTCAAGACATGTTGCCCCCTTGTCGCTACGACACTATGTGCTAGCGACCGTTTCCGGGGGCCCATTGTTGAGTGTGCAAGTCACCCCCCCTGCCATTTTATCCGTGAATTGTATTTATCAAACATTGGTCAGGCAGGGGCCATAGTCCTTCCATAGTTTTAGATAACCAGTCCACTTTAGCCATCCAAACCCATAGCCAATATTTTTTTTTTTTTGTTCCATATCCTGCAATAGTCTTACACCAACCGGCGGTTGTCCTTGGGTGCACTTGCATACTACGCACAGGGATAATCGTCGGTTGGTGCCTCATTTCCATTGAAAGTGTCTAACGGGCCTCTGCGAGTTGGCTTCGGCCCCTCATATGCCTTCCAAAGGTCCGGGACCCTAGAGTCCCGAGAAATATCAAAAAAATAATAATAATAATACCCCCACCGCCGTATCTCTACGTTGACGTCGTGGTGGGGCTTGCGCGCTCCGAACTCTGGGTCTGTGCCTAGAATGAGGAGCCAGACCAAGAGAGATATAGAAACCGGCAGGGCAACATGTGGTGAGCTGTTGGGCAGTAGCGATCCCACAGACCCTATCTCCTGGGAGAAGTCTTGTTCCTCGTCTCTGGCTTGCCTTTATTGACCGGCTGGAGTGAACACTGACGAGGAACAGAACTCCCACCTCATTCTTGCCTTTTATTGGCCGGCTTGAGTGGAGATTCGCAAGAGTAAACGTGCTCGGAGGAAGGAAGTATTCCAGTAAGTGCTGGTAGGGATCTTGACCATCTTCCGGGCTCTAAGATTGTCCTGATAGTTGTGGAATACCTCTCCACTCCTCATAAGCACCTCAGGACATGTTTCTCCCTTGTCGCTACGACACTATGTGCTAGCGACCGTTTCCAGGGGCCCATTGTTGAGTGTGCAAGTCACCCCCTGCCATTTTATCCGTGTATTACATACCATTGATCAGGCAGGGGCCATAGTCTTTCCATAGTTCTTGGTTACCAAACCACTATAGCAACCCGAACCCATAGTCCAATATGTTTCCATTCCAAGAGTTACAATAGTCCTGCACCAACCGGGGGTTTTCCTTTGGTGCATTTGCATAATGCATATAGGGAAAATCGTCGGTTGGTGCCCCCTCATCATTTAGAATTGTCTAAGGGGCCTCTGCGAGTTGGCTTCGGCCCCTCGTAAGCCTTCCAAAGGTCCAGGACCCCATGGTCCCGAGATATGTAAACATATGTAAACAAATAATAATAATAAAGTTTATTCATCAAAAAAGTAAGAATACAATGAGACATATTCGGAGAGCCACAAACTAAGCGTCGCTTGTATCTTGTGGCTCGGACTACCTGTTTAATTATTTATTCAGATACTAACTGTGCCCGCGACTTTGTTCGCGTGGAGGTCGGAAAAACCTTGTGTAAACAGATTCAAATTGTGAACAATTTCATGGGTTTATTTTTTGTTGCGCGGAACCCTAATCCTTTTTCTAAAATAAAAGTAGCCTAAGTTACTCCATATAACATAAGCAGATGTATAGGTTTGTGTAACTGTTTGTTGTTCCGAATCTACCTGCCTAGTCTGTTCCCAACTAAGTTGGGATCGACTTCGTCTAACCGGTTGCAGCTCCAGTTTTTTACATGGAGCGACTGCCATCTGAGCTCCACAACCCAGTTACTGGGTACACGATACCTCTTGGTACTACTGTTGTTTTTCTGAATAAAATAAATAAATATATTAACGGGTGTAAACTTTGTCGACTGTACATCAATAAACTACTTCTGCAGACGCTCTTTCAAAAGCAGCGCTACCACGATAAAACATAAACTCAATTCAAGGAGTTACCTCGCTTAAATCATGAATTCAACGATGTGGGTGCAGTAGCTTGTCTATGAAACTTTGCTCTACAACCATAGCTCATGGATTTGTGCGGTGTTTAGTACTTGAACGGCCATGATCCCAATATTAGCCAATCATTACGGTTTGGTGAACGGCCTGCTGATCACATTATGTTGTTATTAGTTTTATGCAAATGATGTCAATCGGACATAAATTGTGATGATGATTAATGTAATGTTTATTCTGAATCTAGACGTTTCCATGAGGAATTTAACTATAAAACCTCTTAAACACTAGAACACAAACGGCTGTCATTCGTAGATCGTTGACAGTCGTTATGGGTAGTCCGAAGCCGGGAAGTCTGATAACCAGTCTTACTAAGGGGTATCGTGTTACCTAGTAACTGGGTTGTGGAGGTCAGATAGGCAGTCGCTCCAAAATCCGCTAAAATACTGGTTTTCAGTTACATCCGGTTAGACTAGGAGCCGACCCCAACATAGTTGGGAAAAGGCAGGCAGATTGATATTGCTCTAGGACACAAATATTGAGCGATTTGTTTTGGCTGCAATATCGTGCAACATCACAGGACATGACCAGACGCCAGAATTCGCTTGCAACTCAAAAATTATCGAAAAAATCTGAAGAAATGTTTCCCATCCACAACAGTCTTCAGAAATATTTTGTTATAGCTATTTACGTGTCAGTTTCAGTGCTTTTCTTACTTAAACTTTAAAAACTGGCTTCAAATTAACAGTACTTTGGTAATCAATCAAACACGAAATGCTAGATTGACAAACAATTGTAAAAATAAATGTCGCTATTATTTAGGAATTATTGCATCGGTTTTTTCAAGATTGCAACGTTTTTGTAATTACACTTCTGGACACATCTATTGGCCCACCTTGTATTTTCAGTTTCGTTTGGTCCTAGCTAAAATTTTATATTAGGTCGAGCAAAAAGTTTTTATGCAGTTTTGAACCTGGCACATTCACAATTTCATTCAATAGTCTTTTTTTGAATTTCGAACACAGAATTTAAAGAAACAAAAGACAATTTGGAGCCTGTTTGTTGATATCAAACAATCGAATACTAAGAAAACTTGGTTTTATTGGTTTACTTGGATTTAATTCTTGAAAAAGTGATTGATATCTTTGGTTTTGCAACAAACATTACTTATTCTTAACATTAAGGTGAGGTTCTATCAATAATCTATGGATACTTCACCTGAAGTCGCCGCCCAAGCTGTGGCACTTATTCAGGCCGGACACAGCCAAAGAAACGTGAGTGCTCAACTTAATTTAAGTCGATCTGCGGTCCGAAATGTTTATCGGAGGTACCTAGAGACTGGCGGCTTTGTTCGTCGCCAAGGAAGGCCACGATCTCGGGTCACAACTGAAAGGCAGGATCGATTCATCGTGACGACCAGCTTGAGAAATCGTCACCTTACCTCCATTGAGATACAAAACCAACTTCGCGACTTCCACGGAGTATCTGTGAGCGCTCGAACTGTTCGGAGAAGGTTAAAAGAACGCGATATGGTACCACACAAGCCAGCTAATGGGCCCAAACTAACGCGAGCCCACCGATCAGCGCGCCTTCATTTCGCACGCAGTCATTTAAATTGGACACAGCAAGATTGGAGCCGTGTACTCTTTTCTGATGAGTCTAAAATTGTGTTACATGGCAATGATGGAAGGAAGAAGGTCTACCGACGTAAGGGAGAGCGTTTCGCACAATGCTGCTTTGAAGAGAGGGTTGCTTATGGCGGTGGCTCATGGACTGTCTGGGGCGGTATATCCGCGAGCGGCAAAACTCAACTTGAGGTTGTTACAGGACCACGGCTGCCAACATTAAATGCTGAAAGGTACATTCGTGAGTGCTTAGAACCTCACGTGATACCATACGCGGACTATGTGGGCCCAAATTTCCTTTTTATGCATGATAATGCAAGAGCCCATGCGGCCGGCATCGTCAGGGAATATCTTCGGGATGTGAACATCACAGTTATGGACTGGCCAGCCAGAAGCCCAGACATGAACCCCATTGAGCACATGTGGGACGAGCTAAAAAGACGTGTTAGGGCTCGTCAGCCAGTTGCCCAGACGATGCAGGAGTTGAAAACTGCCATAGAAGAGGAATGGGAGATGATCCCTCAAAATTTCATAGAGCGGTTGATAAACTCTATGCCTAATCGTATGAGAGCTGTGGTAGATGCCCATGGAGGCAACACGCGTTATTAAATTAAACCTTTATTTGATAAAACATGTTTTTTATTCAAAAATCAATTGCCTTTAACAAGGCGCATATCCGACTTGTTAGGCGTAGCTCCATGTCGTATGGTATTCTGAATTCAAATTTAAAACAATACGATCGAAAAAGATGGTAAAATGTATCAGGTTTAAAACTGCATCAACAGTTTTTGTTCAATCTAGCAATCATATTTCGGTAGGGGCCATCGAAACCTAAACTCTAAGGTGGGCCAATAGATGTGTCCAGAAGTGTATTTCCAGCACAATATTCCAATCACAGTCACAGATACCTAATGGTATCTGAGACTTATACTTGACAGCGATTACTCTTCAGAGAGTCCTCTTTTGAACATTAGTTCAAAAGAGGACTCTTCATTACAGTGTAGAATTAATAAATATCTATACTAGCTTCTGCCCACGATTTAACTTAATTTGAATACCACTTTAGTTTTATCATAAAATATATCCTAAGTGACTCGGCAATACTGTAACTTCTCATTAGTGAACAAAAGTCGGAATCGGATCAGCAGTTCCGAAGATTACCCCTTACATACAAACTCGAAAATCCTACCTTTTTATAATATTACAGTACCGTTATGCCTCCTGAAGTACATGGAGCTCAGCTCTTCTATACAAGAAATGCCAATGATTGAAAGATAGAAGTAGCACTTAGCGTTTCACGAAACAACAATTGCATTTATGATGGTGTTTGACATTAGCACATTCTGTACTACATGATAAACTGCGACATAACGGCAGCAATACAAACATTTGGAAACAGACGTATACCGTGCGAATCGACAATAAAATACAAATATTTCAACTGTGCCTACAGACAGACACAAGAAACCCCACAATGAGATAGAAATCGTTGGAACTGAACCGCTTGCGACATAGAAACCTTTAGCGGACTGGTTGTAGGAGTAGTGACAGTTACAAACACGATCAATATTGTGTTCAAAATGGCGGTCAAGTGCGTATAAGGCATGAAAAAGTAAAAGAAATCTGGGTTTCGCCCTACTAGACGTGAGGTATCGAAAAACAAAGCAAAGTGGAATTTCTCAGTAGCAGCCCGGAGTCTGGATTTGTGCCTGGTTGATAGCAATAGGCTCGCCCCCTATTACATGGGACTTAAAGATACCTGGCGAAATGTGGGTGTACTATAGGTACATCTCTGCCCAATCCTTCAGGCAAACAAGGCATGATGTAATGTTACATTATGTTATGAGTGTGAGCTTTGGAAAAACATTTACCTAATTGTCAAGGGTCTTCGACTAGACTAACATGAAAAAAGTGGGGAGGTGACGTGGGACACCCGCTTGGAACGAAGTTCCTTTAGCTCTGTATATGTATTGATACAGAGCCATCTAGTATGGTCTCAATCAATCAATTTTGTTTTTAATACAGCGCCATCTAGTATAGTTTTTAGCTTCCTTTAAACTTTGACACTTGATACTGACGGCATAACGCTTTTTCATGACGTCACAATTTCTGCCAGTTTACTCCTACCACAAGCCGCGTTAAAAAGAACTTCGCTCCAAAAAAGTGTTATCTACCTACATCAAACGCACATTATTGGTACCTGGTACTTAACACTTGAACTTATTTCACTGGTTTTGTAAATATCGTTTATGTAAGTCTCTGTAAAAACCATTTTTCATTCTCTTTCTTGTTTTATCAAAAGCTATACACAGCTTACTGCAGTATTCAGACTGGCTAATGCTGGTCTGCAAAGTGGGTAGCGCGGCGCGCGGGGCCAACATCACTTAAGATCGAATTGAAATCAAAATAAAACCACACAAAGCCCAAAACCCTTCACTTTACAACATTCCTTGACGATATACCTTATATAAAATATTGTCACCAAGTCAAGTACCAACAGTAGATCTCAGAGCATGTTATTCTTGTGAAACAACTTTTATTTACCACATTTAAGTGACAGCAATGAAACGTACAGAGAGGCAATTGACCCAGAATCAGCGGAGTTAAAATCTTGATCAAAATAATGAACACGACTGTTTTACGACAACAGACTTTATTGCATTACCGTGTTTATATGTACATCGATATATACACATATTTAAAAAAAAAAAAAGCTGTTATCCTGAGTTTACTTTCATAATACGTTTCATATGCTTGTTATTTTTAAGTGCGTTTTATTTAACCAGAATGAGAATTTGAGAATTTTCTATTTTTTATTATTTTTGTTGTAAAAAAGTTTGTCAAGAGATCAACCAGCTGAAACTGCTGTATCCTAGTTTGAAAGTCAAAGTCAAAATCAAATCATTTATTTCAAATAGGCACATAAAAGGTACTTTTGAACGTCAAAGATTAACAAGAAAATAGAATTGATTCTCGTTGCCCCTTCCAAAAGATAGTTTCGTATGGACAAGACTGGGCGAGAAACTCCACTCTTTTAAAATGTTTTACAATATTTTATATACATTAATTATATCATATATGTGAAGACGATGCACCCAGAATGAGGTTATATGATAATGATTGATGAATGAGGTTATAATTTAATACCATAGACATTGGTAAGGTTTCAGGCACACACAAAATGGCACTTGGAAATGCCGACCATGTACCAATAACCTATAAGAGAGATCATTCATTTATTCAAGACTCCGAGCTGCTTCACAATACTTATATCGAGATTTGTTACATCTATCTCTTTTCTTTAGAACTCTTCATCCGTCTTCAAAAGTCCAATAAGTTAAGTAGTGCCTAAACAATTTGAGCGGCCACGTGTTGACACTGTCGCAACATTTATAGACAACACGGCATTGCTACATGTACGTACGTATACTTGTGCTTTGAAACATTACACAGTTAGCTAGAGTGTACGAAATACTTGAGTCTTGGGACTTGAGAGTCGTTGACAAAGAACTTATCAAAAGTTGTTAAGTTAAACTTTAGTGGAAGAGAGGATGGTAAGTAGATGAGAGAGCGGGCAAGTCCCGCAGCAAGACGGACTTGTAGACATCATATCTCGGGTGTTAGTCGTGACTAATACCCGGATAGGACAAAATCAGGGAAGCAACAAAAGGAGGATCATGCCAGCACTGAGATGGTGGATGCTGGATATTTTTTTTTTAGAAATTATAACTTTATTTCCAAATTTACAATTTACATAACGGTGATAGGTTAATACTATGACAATACTGTTATTGACGCTACAACAGAGAAGAGGTTTTGTCTGGTGGCTTTGCCGACCGACCTCCACTAAAATGTCTGTTAAGTTATGGCGTATATGCGATAATAGTACATTATGATACAAGTGTGCTATGTTGGTTATTCGAGGTGGTATTATTCGCGCGAGCCGCAGGCAAACGCGATAAGGGAGCCGAGTGTGTAATAATCAATGCACACACATTTCATGCGACGTTTTTCAACACACTTGTGAGGCAAAAAATAAATAAAGTTTCATAAATACCTATGTAGCAAAAAATATGAAATATAGCCCGCGGATTCCTTTTGCCGCGGTGTCTTCGCAGGTTGAAGGAGAGGCAAAGGCACGAAGCCGTCGAACAGACTAATAGATTTTGAAAGCATAAAAACTAAATATTTTGTATGTTATTTGGATGTAGAACACGAAAGAATGTTATTTTTTTGACAAAAATAAATAATTTAATGAAATATTATGTAAATTTATCATATTTGATTTATGTACACAGTAGGCATAAAAAGGCATGAAGTTTCTTTGGTGAAATTAAAAAAGCGCACATCTCCGACTAGTAAATAGTTATCTGTGGCGCACATTATCGCACAGTAAAAAGCACGCATGTTTAATACACTGCATTATGAACCTTAAAGCGGTTCAATAAGAGCCACTTTACGTGCAAGTGTGTTGAAAACGTTATTTTATATTTATTTGATGAATGAATAACAACAAAGAAAACATTTATTTGTTTGTTGTTGGATGTAAAATAAGTAACATTATTTCTATGAATAATTACGAGATAATTATTAGTTTATTACCTACTCAATACGTGTACGATCCCTTTAGAGTAGTCGCTGGACTTTCTGTTGATTTACTTTCAGAGCTAAACTACTGGAACTATAACCCTCGGCAGAACGATGTTATTTTTTCATTATGTAGGTAAATAGGTAGCTGACCTTTTCATCACAGACATAACAAAACAAACATACATGCAGTTTGTTTTAGTTTTTAATAACGATGACTTAACTCAGGACTTATCAGCCGGGGTTGCGGGATGTTCGAAAGAGTTACCGTGGCCCCGGCACAGGCAAAAGAAGGAACACGGGTGGGTTTTAGTTAGTAAAAGTCTGACACGCCCTCTCGCTCTGCCCAGAGCGGGAGAAGTCATTTGATGATTTCCCATCCAAAAAAAAAAAATCTCAGGACTTATAAGATTTTGCGCAACACTAGCATATTACGTTAACCGTATTAAGTCACCAATATATATTCTCTTTTGAAATTCGCAGAGAAACTTCAAAACATAAGGTCAATTAATTCATGCAATCGAATAAAAAAACTTGCAACTGAACCCACCTGAGTGCAACCGGCGAAAATACTTAAAAAAATCACGACACTGTTACAAACTCTCACTTAAGTTTGTTATACCTCTTCTGATACAATCACAAAATTAAAAAACCAAATCGATTTATTTTTAAACAAAGAAATATCCAATCGATTCACTGTCATTAATAAATAAAAATAAAGTTTTAAAAAACGAACTAGGCTGACCGTAGAGCCGCACGCGGTTGGCGCCAAAACGCGGTGAAATGTCAGTTGCAGCGCGCGAAAGGTCGCCCGCAATATGGCGGGGAGAGAAATATTGTTCATGTAATTTGTTAAACCGGAAAATATTATGAGGCTACGTTGTGTTATGTGACGTAACTTAATTTATATAATTTTAGAGACAGTTATGTTACTGATGTAACAACTTCACATGAAATAAACGGGTTTGATTTGAACAAAATTAATACTTTTATAAAGTTTACTTGTACCTTTGCTTGTACTTACTTTTATTAATATGGGATATATGCCTGTAGAAACTGTAAGCCTTTTGAGCAAGGGCTCGCACAGTATAGGAAAAAAATTTGGTCACTTATAGCCCTTACGAAACGCATGTAACTAAAACCATGATGAATATAAATGTTGATGGATTGAGAGGGAGAGGAAGACCAAAGAAAAAATGGATGGAATGAGGAATGATATGACAGAAAATAGAGTGAATGATAGAGTGACGGCTGACAGGAGAGAATGGAGGAATAATAAAAGCGTGCTAAAAACGTGTTGCGCCGAGTAACATGGTGCAAGGGCAGGAAGATGATGACGGCTTTCCCTAAACATGGCGCACTGCACTTCTCTATGATTCCACGCGGGGTGACACAAGCTAAGTTTGTTCTAACATTACTCGCCGTACTTACTGTCGAAGGCTGCTCACTGGACTGCGCCGCCTGTTGTGCACAGGGAGAACATTCGTTCATGTAACGCATTTAGAACAGGGGTTTTAGATGCAGGCTCAGTTGGTAAACCTTGTTTTGACTCAGAAAGCTTTTATTCCATTTATTGCAACCATGGCAGTCTGTGCTCACTGGCGGGAACCTCCGATTCTAAGTGTGAAATCCGGAGTTTGTTTGGGTATACTCTCTTGCTTTTTGTCCTGCGATATCTTTAAACTTCATGGGTCCATCTGACTGATCGCCAAAAACTAGCTTCCCTCGAAGTGACTGACCCCCAAAAAAAAAAATTAAATCCGGAGTTTGAATCCCATCAGATTAGGGAAATTCTAGTTGTCCAAAATAGAGTTCGGCGCAGCTAAACGCTGCTACCTATAAACCTATTACGTTTAACCAATTATAGGGAACAGTCCCCCGACTAAACCAAATCAAAACCTTTAGCAGTTATAATTTTGAACTCATTCTGTTAACCGCACAAGAGGTCTTCATGATATCTTGGTCCTCTTGCAGCACTTAAACACTATAACAACATCCCAATATAAATCAAGTCCCGTATTTTTCAGGCATTTTAGGTGCTATGCATTGCTGGAGAGATAAGTATGTTACAACATTGTATTTTAGACAAGGCAGGGAAGTGCGCAATTAAATGTTTTATCTAGTGTGAAGGAAATGTGTGGCAATGTGTAGTGGATCCCTAGCAGCGATGATAGTGTCGCCAACTGTAAGGTGCGGTGCGTATTGTTAAAGAAGAACTTCTACTATTACGATATTGCGACATTAATATATCATAACACTTTCAAGTATACTTTTGAATGGATATATCGTGACTTTCCAGAGGTTAAATGGTAAATAAGATTAAAGACTACGTTGAAGACAGGGAAGTTTGGCGCTAATTCCTTCTGCACATGTGGCTTCCCTGGTACCTCATTAACATCATAACTATTTATGTAAATGTCTATTAACTGCTCACAAATTACTTTTTTTTACATGCTTCCATGATATAATCTTTTCATTATTTTACATTATATAGTCTTGTCTTTTAAATAGATTCTTTTCTATTTTGTGAATGTGAGAACGTTGTAGGCTTAATAGACTGTAGATTTGTAGACCATTTTCTATTTTGTTAAAGTACCTGGTACTTGTTGACAGGCCTACATTGTCCTCCTATACTTAATAACACTGTAATTTGAAAACATTGTAAAAGCAAATTATTTTTAAAAAAGTAACCTTGGAGTTTCTTGCCGGTTCTTCTCCATAGGAAACGACCAATTGGAACCGTGCACCTAGCTTCTGACGTTTCATAAGTGCCCATGTAGGTTTATGTGAAATAAAATATTTTGATTTTAAAATATTCGCAATGGCCGACCAGCATTCGGCATAACATCATGTAGGTCGCGGGGATCCGCTGGATACGAGAAGAACGGCACAGGTCGGGCAGGTCGGGCTGGGGGAGGCCTGTGCCCAGCTGTGGACGTCTTTGGGATGAAATGATGATGGTGAAGAACTACATCTTCAATTAGCATTTTCGTACACACGAGCATTTTATCTGCACCTGTAGACCCTGTGCTGGGGCGGCTGCTGCGGGTGCAGAAAACCTCAAACGGTGCGAATAATTATAACAACCATTTTGGGAGCTACGAGTATATGTTTGAGACGTTTGGGGTTGAAACACTAGGGCCGTGGGGTCTGAATGCTCATTGAATATTACGGGACATCGCCAAGCGGTTGGTCGACTCTTTACTCGTACGTGACCAGATCTTCGAGGGCTGGCCTATTGTTAGCCCAAAGAATCAGCATTGCCATCCAACATAGCAACGCTGCCAGCCTTCGAATTTTTTGATGCCCAATGAGCTCTTTCCCCTTTTTTTATTTTTTATTGTATACTTGTACATAATATACATATTTTAGTGTTATCTTGTATATTGTAGACTCTTAAATCAATCAAAGGCCAAAGATGTTTTGGTCGGCCCATTCAAAAACCTAACAAAAACATTCAAACCTACCCTCTTACCAATATTCATACATTAATACCAGTATCTGAACGAAGCCTCCACAGCACATGTCACGAGCGCCAGCTAAGTGAAGCAGTTATTACATAAAGTTGCGACAAGGCCGCCTCAGATGCACGACTGATAACAAGTTGCGTTCACAACATTAATGGCTAGTTTTTTTGTGCATTCTAGTAAATGGTCTGTGACCTACATGGTCTGACCATGTCAGGAGATACAGAATAATAATAAATGCAGGGTTACTGGTAACTCGACGTATTCCTTGCAGGACGTCATAGTAGGGTTAAAATACAACAAATTAAGCCGCAAATGTTCTACCAAAATTCAGTAGTTTTTGAGTTAGTTAGATTTTTAGTTTTTTTCTAATGAAAAATTCTAGATTAAACCATTAGAAGCCAATTTAAAAATGATTTACAGCGCGACTGTACTGAAATTTAAGTTATTATCATAGTTGATGCCGTAGCAGATCTTTGTCAATAATTAAAAGTTCAAAAATGCCTAAAACCTTGGCAAATATCACTAATCAAACATTTCATTTTTTGGAATTTTTGCTATTACTTCATACAAAATGTTATCCAGTACAAAAAAAAACACTACGCCTGATGTACAAATTAGTAGTTAAATATCGTTGTCTTATCAGCTATCCAAAAAGGTATGAAAGTTAATACAAAGTCATGGACTACATTATGAAAATCGTTTTTGATATAGTACAGGAAGGCGTGCATCTCACAAAATGAAAATGAAAAATGAAAAAATGTTTTATTCAATAACAAACAAAGTTCGTTCAACAGTATTGAGGTTGACCTCTCCTTTTGAGTGTGAGAACACTTGCGCCAGGAGAGGCCGCTCTCATTTGTATCCATACTAATATTATAAATGTGAAAGTGTATGTGTGTGTCTGTTTGATTGTCCGTCTTTCACGGCAAAACGGAGAGACGAATTGACGTGATTTTTTAAGTGGAGATAGTTGAAAAAATGGAGAGTAACATAGGCTACTTTTTGTCTCTTTTTAACCCCCCCACTCCCCTAAAATGGGGGTGGAAGTTTGTATGGAGCATTCCGCAATTTTCAAGGTAGGAAGCTAAAAATCGGCATACAGACTCTTTGTTACCAACGAAAAATACCTGCCTTATTTTTTTTGGAAATCTTCCCCCAGCCCCTAAAATAGGGGATGGAAATTTGTGTGACACTCTCCGCAAAATTAGTACAGGTTCTATGATACAAACGAATAATAAAATAACTTAATAAAACAAATTAAATAAAACAATATTAAAACATTAAGTCCATACTATATACTATATATACTATACTATTTACTATTATAATATTATAAATTCGAAAGTAACTCTGTCTGTCTGTCTGTCTGTATGTGACCATTTCACGCTAAACCACTGAACGGATGTCGATAAAATTTGGCAAGGAGATAGATGGCATCCTGGGGAAGGACATAGGCTACTTTTTGTTTCAAAAATAACCCTACAGGGCTGATATAGGGGATGAAAGTTTGTATGGGAAACCCTGCATTTTTTAAGTTAGGGATATGAAAATTCAAATTTATGCTTTTGGTAGGAAATAAAGAATTGTGGTTCAGCGTTTTTGAAAAATCATCCCCTAGGGGGTTAAAATAGGGGTTGATTTTAAAAATCACAAATAATATTAAAAATTTGTGTACCTCTTTTTAAGATATTTAAGGAATTGAAAATGTAGTCATAGTTTGTATCTTGACTTCTTGAGGTAACATTTTAGTCTTTATTTTTAACCGACTTCAAAAAAGGAGGAGGTTCTCAATTCGGTTGTATGTATTTTTTTAAACCGATTTGGGAAATTCTTTTTTTATATTGAAAGGACATACTTCCAAATTGGTCCCATTTTTATCAAAATCCAGTTCTGATGATAGAATCCATGAGGAATTGAGGGAACTCCTCAAATATTATAGGCATTAAAATAATATTAATTACGTATTTTCATCAACAAGTCAAGCATTTGCATTAAGAAAGTATCATTTGGTGAAGTGGAACTGATGCAGAAGACCACATATGTCTACGGGAACTCCTCAATGATAAGTATTTCACGGGTGACGATATCTTGATTAAGATAGTTAAGCGACTAAGACGAAGTAAATTTAAATAAATGGTTCTGATGAAAATGGTAGCATTGAACTGATCTGATGATGAAGCCGGAAGGTAGGCACCGGAACTCCGTAATAAAATAATGTATCCTAGCCGTGTTTGGGCTTATTGGAATGGTCATGAGATGTACTCTGGCTATAAATTATTTTAATGGTAATATGCTTCAAATTGCTCTACTTGAGTCGTATGTTATGTGTGACCTTGATTGTCAGAAGACAGATTTGGTCAACGATCTGTCGTCGTGTGGTTGACTTAATAATTTGTTGGCGAACGGCGTCCAATCCTGTACGCTTTCCTAACTTCTGACACGAATTAGCGTGACATATGTTTGCCTTTTTGTAAAGTTTTTATTTGAAAGGGTATAGTCCTGAGGTGGTTGCATATTTTGATCAAATTCTGTTGAGTCGTTTTTGAGTTAGCTTCAATAATACTTTTTTTTTCCATTTAGTGTATGTTGATGATGTGATAATAACTTCCTGTCACTGTTATTTACTTAGCATGTAGTGGTATACGAATTTGGGTGGGGTAGGTTCCACAACTAAAAAGTGGAAAATAAAAACTTATTTATAAAAAAAACCACCGACTTCCAAACAAACACTATTAAGTGAAAAATTACTTTTATTTCGGAAATCGGCGGCAAAAAACGAAAATACTAAACCAAAGACACCGACTTACAAAATTAAAGTTATTTATTTTTCGCTTTGTCGTGTTTTTTTATTTTTTTTTTTATAAACAAGTTTTTGTTAAAATCGGTTCACTCGGTCAAAAATTATTTCATATTTGTTATTGAGCGGCATAATAGTTTTACAAATTATTTTTGCAAAGTCCTCCCGCCGTGTCTGTCTGTCTAAACGCGATAACCTCTAAAACTACCGAATGGATTTTTATCCGGTTTTCACCAATGGACGGAGTGGTTCATGAGGAAGGTTTAGGTGTATAATTCATTAAGGTTTTATGTAAATTGGCTTAAATATGATGATTGTTGAAGATCTCCAAAAAAATCATGCCAACTGGGAGCTTGGCGTCCGCCGCGAAAACCAATAGAGTATTACGGAACATAGGGTACTTTTAATCCCGGTACGTTCCCGTGGGATATATACCGACATCCACGCGGGCGAAGCCGCGGGCAAAAGCTAGTATATTTATAACTTAACTTAACTTACTTACGTATTACCCAGTAACTGGGTTGTGGAGGTTAGATAGGCAGTCGCTCCATGTAAAATACTGGTATTCAGCTGCATCCGGTTAAACTGGAAGCCGACCCCAACATAGTTGGGAAAAGGCTGGCATATGTGATATTTATAACTTAAATATTAAATCTATATGGTATGCAAAAAGGTCGGAAAATCAAATTAAACAATTTCGTGAACATTTTTATTATTTTTAATCAATATAAATTTTAAAACCTTAATTACACACAGTTCACACGTCTTGTTCGTTGTGCTGCCCTCGGTTTCGAAAACATGTTCTTATTCACTTCCTCACTTCGGTTTTTGTGATTCTTGATAGTATTGTTGCCCTCATCTGGTCCGCCGCATCTGTTATTCTCTCCCTTAGTTCGTCAATTGAATTTACTGGGGTCACATAAACTAGGCCTTTCATATAACCCCAACGTCAAAGTCTAGCGGCGTCAGATCAGGGCTTACCACAATTGCGCGGCCTATCCACAATTGTCGAATTGTGATTCGGAAGTGGGCTGGACATCCGTCATGTTGATAAATCATGTTTGCTCTTCTTTCTTCCGGTATATCCGTGAGCAGTGCTGCTAAATGATTTCTTAGGAAATCTTCATAAAGTTCCCCATTTAGTGTTCGGGGTAAAAAATGTGGGCCAATTAACTTGTCGTCGATAATATCCATCCAAACATTAAGCGAGAACCTGCGCTGGGATGCGGTTGGTTTCAGTTTCTTAGGGATTGCTTCTGCCTTCGGTATCTAGTAATGTAAGTTGTGGTAACTTGTGATACCCTCATGGTCAAAACATGACTCATCGGTCCACAGAATGTTTTTTAAAAAGTTTTCGCCTTCGGCGTCGGCACTTAGCATAAAACGACAAAATTCAAGCCGTCTCGGCGGATCTCCCTCTTCTAATGACTGGACGGGTTGGTAGTGGTATGGATGTCGGCCTGACAAGTGAACTACAGACTAGACTTTCCACTGTGACATACCAAGCTCACGCGCTACAATGTTGGTCGATATGTTGGGGTCGTCAATAAAACGTTGAAGAATCAGCTCTTCATCCTCAGCCGTATCTCTGGGAACGACCAGTGTCAATTTGCCTGTTTCTTTGGACGCTGCCAGTTTCAGATAATCGACGATAAGTCAATCCGAAGACAGTGAGATTCGGCGGTTGGGAAAGCGAAGTTGATATTCTCTCCGTGCCTCAGCAGCGTTACCGTCACAAAGTCCATAACAGTACATTATGGCGTATTCAGGATTAGAATATGCAGCCATAGTCAGCCCTTATGAAGGCACAGCACAAGAGCAAGATACGCGGCAACAGTTAGGGAAATAGCCAGATAACAAAATACGAGCTTGCGCGACGGAGAATTGAAACTAACTAACGCTGACGACCAGATTTTGCAAAGTCGCACCCCGTGTCATACCGAGAACAATAGTGACCAATCACAAAGCTTGCCGACTGTTCGGAGTTCAAGCGCAGGTAAAAACTACGAATACTACGAATACGAAACAACAGGTTGATCGTCTCGCAATTTTACCTGCTCCCCATAAAACTCTTCTCTTCCCTGTCACACATGCAAAAGTATTGACAATCATACCTTTCTGAATAGCTGATAAGACAAGGATATTTTCCTAGTAATTTGAACAGACGCCAGCACATTAAGCTACCCGAAACTGTCAAATTTTCCCAATCAACTTGAACCTAATGCTTTAGCGATAAAGTTGAAAATCTATTAAAGAAATTTGACAGATTATAGTACTCGTAGCTTGATGTTCTGGCGTCTGTACATCAGGCGTAGTATTTTTTTGCACTAGACGATATTTTTTATGAAGTAATAGCAAAAATTACAAAAAAAAAATGTTTGTTAAAAAATCTACACATGTTTTTGCAAATAAATGAATCTTATCTTATCTTGTTTAGTGATCTTCGCCAAAGTTTTAGTCAGTTTTGAACTTTTAATTATTGACAAAGATCTGCTGCGGCATCAACTTTATTAATAACTTAAATTTCAGTACAGTCGCGCCGTAAATCATTTTTAAATTGGATTCAAATGATCTAATCTGGGATTTTTCATTAAAAAAAAACTAAAAATCTAACTAACTCAAAAACTACTGAATTTCGGTACAACATTTGGTGGCTTAATTTGTTGCATTTTAACCCTACTATGACGTCCTGCAAGGAATACGTCGAGTTAGCAGTAATCCTGTATACATTGTGTCTTACTTAGTAGATTGGGTAAAGAACTGATAATTTTTGCTTGGATTCCTGTAAATAATCATTAATCTCTCGTTGGTAGTGACAAGTAACGACTCGTCGATTGTTACTGATAGCCACTCGTTATTGGTAAATTGATTTCCTCTCGTGAAGAATATTTGAATAGCCTGCAGCGAAAACATTTGCAATAATATCATCTTCAGCTATGAGATGACTTTTAGGCTATTTAAGATTCGTTTGAACATTTATAATGTAACCACTCAATTATCAAGGTTGCCTAGAAGTGATCGCAGAAAGCGATATGGCCGCCCATTGTATGTTTTGTAGTGTTATTTTTTTTTTCTGACATGTATTTTCTAGTTTACAATAAAGTATATATAAATAAATACTAGCACACATAAATAATTATCATACGCAGATAATTTAGAAAATACACAGCTTCTCACAAAATATGGTCATCGTCTCACGTTCCGCGGTAACCGAATATTTGACCGCATTGTAGATATAATGACGACCGCAGGCCGCCAATGAGACGATTATTTGTGTAATATCTCACAGACCTTTACACCCAGCACGGCGGTGTACGTGGTTTGAGAAATATTCTTATCGTATCTTGTTTCACAATGCTATTGTTGGTCGGTAAGTAGAGATCCCAATATGTTGCCCTGTGGAACCCCTATGAAAGAAGGATTTAATCAAGCATTCTTCTGGATTTCCAGCGTCACTTTACTGGCTTCATTTTTTTGTGAATTGTGTTCGGCAAAAAGACTGGTTACAATCGTAGTCTGTTATTGAGGTTGCTCGATTAGAAATCTCTTCAGAATGTTGAAACATCGATATAATCTCGCTAGAATCATTATTTCTGGGTTATACAATAAAGAACTGCAAGTCAAATGAAGGCTTATAATAAAAAGCAACACTTTTTATCTTCTGTTTTATTGTTCAGCAGTCATTGGCAAACTGATAGACTGGTGGCTGACGTGAAGATTATAATCGAGACTAGAATTACAAAAAAAGAACCGGCCAAGTGCTTGTCAGACTACGCACAATGACGAGTTCCGTAGTTGGGATAAAAAAGAGGAGACAGAATTATCCCTAGAACAAATTTAACATTGTAGTTGAAAAACATGTTCACCCATACATTCCAACTGCAAATGTACGTTTGTACGCACAATATTGAGAGATTTACCGTGTTATTTTAAGACCATAGACTCCTTATAGTTTTTCCAGTAATCTATAGGTATAGAACTATTTTCTGTATTTTTTTCAAAATTTTTGACTCAGTAGTTTCAGAGGGAGGGGGGATATGGTAAATTTTCGACAAATATTTTTAAAGTTATTTTCTTAAATAACTTTAAAAATACTTATTTTAAAATTATAAAAAAAAATCTATTCGAGACCCCCACAGTAAGCCTTTTCATTTGATATGTCACACGGTATAGTTTGCAAAACTTTTTTTTTATTTTCTTATTTGCCCCCTAAAAGTGATATTCAAAATTAATTTATTTTCGTAACGTAATATGTATACTAAATTTCAACTAAATCGGTTCATTACATTCAGAGCAAATTGGCTGTGATAGACAGACAGACAAACACACGAGTGATCATATAAGGGTTCCGTTTTTCCTTTTGAGGTACGGAACCCTAAAAATTATTGGTTCATTTTGCTCCAATTACTCTTCTACCTTTACGATACACCGTACAAACAGTATCACGATCAGTACCAACGGATGTTTCAGAACTGGAGATAAGCCGTCGGGCAATTAGACGCGGCGAAAACGGAAGGTCGGGCCGTGGTCGGCGCGCCGGCAGCAGACCGGAACGGTTGCGACACGAGGAGCCGGCCCCGTGCACGCCGGGGGTTAGAGGTATTTAATTGAGTGCATGCTCTTCTTAACTAAAGCGAAGGTTCGTAATTTGAGGTGTTTGACCTTAGTACTCAGAGTCCACTCAATCATTAAAGCCCCGTTTACACGATGCAAGTTGCTTGCCTGTGAAATACAGTAAAATTATTATGTCGTTTATTGATTTGTCATTGACAACCCCCGGTTGGTGTAGGATTATTGCAGGATGTGGAAACAAAAATAATTATTGGTTTAGGTGGCTAAAGTAGACTGGTTATCTAAAACTATGAAAGGACTATGGCCCCCGCCTAACTAATGTTTTATAAATACAATACACGGATAAAATGGCAAGGGGTGATTTGCATACTCAATAATGGGCCCCCGGAAACGGTCGCTAGCACATAGTGTCGTAGCGACAAGAGGACAACATGTCCTGAGGTGACAAAGAAGACAATCCCAGAAGTACGGTCAAGACCTCTATCAGCATCTTACTGGAATACTTCCTTCCTCCGAGCACGTTTGCTCTTGCGAATCTCTACTCAAGCTGGTCAATAAAGGCAAGCCAGAGATGAGGAACATGACTTCTCCCGGGAGATAGGGTCCGTGGGCTCGCTACTGCTCAGCAGCTCGCCATATGCTGCCCTGCGGGTTTCTGTATCTCTCTTGGTCTGGCTCCTCACCTATTCCGGCAAAGTAAACTCTACCGGCACAGACCTAAAGTTCGAAGCGTACAAGTCCCACCACGATGTCAACGTAGAAATACGGCGATGGGGTTATTATTATTATTATTTTGGTCTTTGATATTTCTCAGGACGCTATTATTATTATTTATTTATCCTCCCACTGGAACGCTATACAGCAATTACAGTGCAGAGCTAAAATACTTCATATGCTGCGTTCCATCCATCCTGTGCGCGGTAGACATCGAACGGGCGGCGATGGATCACGCATGTTCACACAGCGTCAAGACACTTCTCCACAGTTCCATAACCATCCACATTGCACACATTCTTTGCGATTTTTTGAGACTCAATGAATGTTATAATAAATACATTAAAATTGAAAAAACGGAAAATTTTAACGTGTTCCTGCCTGACAGGTGACATATAATTGAAACAACTAACGACTTGCATCGTCTAAACACTGCGCTGCCGTCTCGGGCTTGTCTGTTCATGTGACAAAACCCCAAGTCTGTCGCCTAGATTAAATCGCACCGTGTAAATACTGGTTTTCTTTTATTTACATGTAAAATGAAATTACAACGATTTTGAAACGCTCTCAGTGATAAATAATAACAGCATGATTATTTTTAGTATTGTTTCTGAGTGCGGTAGTAAGTGTGTTATAGACTTAGAATGTTGACATAAGATTAATCTACCACCGCATTAGGTGCTTTCTTCTTTCTTCATAACCGCTTGTATACATCTGATGGCGTATCCACACTATTTTATGTTTGTTAAAAGCAACTTGTGCATATCGTACACAACATTTTACCATGCCATTTTAGTCGATATTGCATCTGTGTGTGTGTGTGTAGTACTTTCTAAGTCCACGCATTTCATTTAGTACGTTCGTAAACGGTCATTTTGATATACGACAACACTAGACCGGAACTCTCTATGATTTGGAAAAAATTATTATCTGTCAGTTTTTTGTCAGTGGCTGAGTGTTTATTTATCGTGCTGTGTTAAAGAAATATTAATTCTTATTAGAATTTCTACAAGAATACATGGACTTACATTTTCCTGATTCTGGTATTCGCCAAAGTCTGTCAATCGTTTCAGTTTTATAGAGGGAACGGTTTTTAGTTGATACTTTTAGTGTTAATAGGCTCCCGGACTCCTAAATCGAGCGACTCTACACTTTTTGTAAACAAGTTTATAGCTTCTTAAACGGTCGTGAATTCAAATTCGGAACAATGACGACACCAAAGTAATGGCCAGTATATCAGCATCAACACTGCATAAAACCTTTTTCTTTGGCTCATCATTATTTTGATGTTTTAGGCCTTTATACCTCAAATGGAATATCACGGTGGCTTGATTGTGGAGTCCGGAATTGTATTATAAACATGCTTCTGACTAAGTGTAACTGACACCTGAGAATGTATACATACCCACAGCAGCCTGTACCAGAGGCAGAATAATACTCCAATGAAGAAACTAGCGTCTGTCGGCGCTTAGTTAAGTACAATGAGTGCCAGCGCAAACTGCGCATCTTGTCGCTGCAACTAGACGCATAGCTGTCCTTTGCGTCTGCGACTAGTCGTTACGACAGACGTCGTGCAAGAAGCTATCAGTTTCGACTGTCGTTGGATGCGCGGGTGCACCTTGCGTCTAGTCGCTGCGACAAGTAGCGAGAGCGTGCGACTCCCCTAGCCTGTCGTTGCAACTCTGCAACTCGACGCCAAGTGTGCACAGCTTTGAACAAAATATATTATTTTGAAAATTGCCGGCCGCAACCTATCGTTACCGTTACGTCTGGTCGCAGTCGCATGTCGCATGTCGCATAATGTACGCTATGCACTGACCTCTTTGTAAGAATATAGGTCAGTGACGCCATGTCTAAGGGTTAAAATATAAAGATTCTACAACAATGTTAATAATTTATTGAACTAAAGTCGAGTAATCGAGTGTATGTACAATTAAAACAAATTGCTATTTATATTGCGTAAATATAAGTTATTATCACTTAAACTTGACGCTGTTTAACCGTAGAACGTGAATGATGAATGAGACATAATTATAATTATTACAAAACATAATCTTAAACAAAAAAAAAAGTTATTTGTCTTTACTTCTAAATGCCAGAGGTAGCAATTTAATGCATTTTATTTATGTTCTTACTAACTAAAAACCGAAATATTAGGACTGCTCGAAGTTGACAAAAGCAACATTTATAACATTTAAAAAAATAACGTGTAAACCTGATTAAATTCTCCCAGACATCACAGAGCCGCGCTGGATAAGAGCCCGCGCTGGATAAGAGCCCGCGCTGGATAAGAGCCCGCGCTGGATAAGAGCCCGCGCTGGATAAGAGCCCGCGCTGGATAAGAGCCCGCGCTGGATAAGAGCCCGCGCTGGATAAGAGCCCGCGCTGGATAAGAGCCCGCGCTGGATAAGAGCCCGCGCTGGATAAGAGCCCGCGCTGGATAAGAGCCCGCGCTGGATAAGAGCCCGCGCTGGATAAGAGCCCGCGCTGGATAAGAGCCCGCGCTGGATAAGAGCCCGCGCTGGATAAGAGCCCACGCTGGATAAGAGCCCGCGCTGGTTAGCGCCGTTTTAATGCTTGAGAAGATAGAGTATTAAACGCTTTATGAAAGAATTCTATGGTTCCCAAAACTTTCACCATATAACCAGCTAAACAATTTTAATATTTATGTACTTATGTACAGAGATGAAAACACCATAAATAAATAACACATGCTCTTTGCCCGAACACAGTCATTACAAGTTTGCCGCGCATTCACACATCACACATCAGCATCACAGACCAAGACCTCACAAATATTTTGAATGGAAGATGTTTCAATACATATATTTATTCAAGGTATTTATAACTTAAATAACGCACAACCTATTAAGGGGTCATTGTACTTATCATTTTGAATAATTTTTACTATGGTACTAAACCTGAAATCGCGAAAAAAAATCAGCTGTTCCCTACATTTTGACGAGTTATGCGAACAAGGGAACAGCAGATTTTTTTTTCGGTTTTTGTAGGTTTCCATAGTAAAAGTTGTTCATAATGATGAGTACAGAGGTTGTGCGTTATTTATGCATTTTGTAATATTATTGAAACATCTCGAGGTTTTTACTCTCCACTTTAGTAAAGAATCTAATTCCTAAATTAATATAATAATATAATTATAAATTAAAATAAATATATATTAATTTATCCTAATCCTAACTAATATCTTAACTAATATATACATATGTATAAATATAATATGATAAATGCGAAAGTGAGTTTGTTTGTTACGCTTTCACACTAAAACGGCTAAACGGAATTTGTATGAAATTTGGCACATGGGTAGACCCTGACCTGGGTTAGGACATAGGATACTTTGCATCCCGGTAGTACGTTCCAGTGGGATAATTTCCGAAATCCACGCGGGCGCAGCCGCTGGCAAAAGTTATTATTTATATCATTATTTCATTATAATTTATCTAATATTGTAAAACAACAATTCAAAAGTAAATAAACAAACAAATCGAAGCATGTCATGTTTGTTAATATGCACAAACTGACATGCTTTCTTAAAATAACGAAAATATGGCCGATTTAAATATATTTTGTACCCTGGATAAAATATGTCAATCAGCTCAGCGATAACTTTAAAAAAGTAATATTAATATTAGATCGAATTTACTAAACTTACAGCTGAAGAGTTAGGAAGAGTAGGTGGGTACATTCATACCTAATAACATAATGCAGGTAACATTTCAGTCAAAATAACGTGCCGGCTTGGGTTCCAACATATTCTACAGTTAAACAACAAATCGAAACAGCATCGGTTCATAATGATGAACTAAACGAAATACGACGGAAAGCTGTCGCCTGTGTATTTTTCTTCAACGTTACTATCTTTAGAATCAGACTCAAATACTTCTGCTCGCTCAGTACCATAATCGAGTGAATTTAAAAGTTCCATTTGCTTCCGAAACATTACTTCTTCGGCACTTAACTTGGCCGCAGTTTTTTTTTCTGTTTCATCTTTTTCTTTCTCATCAGCTCTTTCACTTACTTCACCTTTTTCTCTAGATAAACCACTAACATCTATTTTATCTAAAGTTTTCGC
Source organism: Fissipunctia ypsillon (assembly GCA_947568875.1). Lineage (NCBI taxonomy): Eukaryota > Metazoa > Arthropoda > Insecta > Lepidoptera > Noctuidae > Fissipunctia > Fissipunctia ypsillon. The sequence continues at coordinate 20,615,744 of OX387663.1, read as the reverse complement.
TGTTATAGTTTTAGCTTCTATAGGTTTTATATCTAGCGTAGAGTTATTTTCCATAATTTCCGTGAACCCTTTTTCAGTATTCTTCCCAAAGTTTTCTTCTATCCATTTTAGTTTAGATATTTTGTCACCGCTGTCATTGTCATACAATTCGAGATTTTGGTATTTTATTTTTGCTTTGGACATCTGAGCTTGAACAGCCTGAGTTAGAGATTCTGTGTTCATCGTAGTTAATGTATCTGATTCTGTCGTGACTGTACTTTGTAAAACGGTTTCTTCGTCCATGTCACCTGTGAACACTTCAATCTTTTTGCCACCAGCTTCACTATAGTCTATTGGCTTATCAAAATTATTACTTTCTATAGCGAGTGTATTTTCCAAATTAAAATCGTCGCGACTATCTAATTTATCACTTGTTTCCATTTCCAAAGGCATTATAGTATTTCTAGCAGTCGTAGTTTCAAATAAATTTTCTGGTTCCAGCATTATTTTATCTTCTCCTCCAAGTTTCCTAAAGAAAGGTAATTCAGTGATTTCATCCATCTTGTCAGGTTCAGCTCTCCGATCGAATTGCAATTTATCTTCGAATTCTTTCTCATCGCCCGCAACTATTTCCACAAAATCTTTATTTGCCTTTAATTTACTTTCATTTTCTTCTAGCTTGGTTTTGCTACTATCTTCACTGGACGACGTCTTGTCACTTTCAGAAGGACTATTGTCTTCACTTTTGATCTCTTCAGAAGTAGCAGTGCTAGAAGTCCTAGAAGTGGTAGTGGTAGTATCCGAATAAATGGCTGGTGTGTATTCTAATACTTTTTTCTTGATAGGTTTAATATCTGGTGCATTTTTGATAGCTTCTATTAGTAAATCTATTCCATCGTTGACTGAAAAATAAATACAGTTCTTAATATTTTTATCAGAAATTTAAGACATGATAAACATTTAAGTCTGTTATAACGCATGCTCGTGGTTAGTAGCGAGATAAAAAAGTATAGTTATAATAATGAGTTAGACTACTGACTGCTTAAGCCTGTGCTCACAATATTATTATCACAATATGGTGTGATATACTTATTTTATGTAAAGTTCATTTATCACCAGATTCCTGTTTTAGTAAAGCATTTTACAACTTATAAAATCAAAGATGTTACCTGGTTCAGCATCCAGAGGGTGATTCTGTTTTATTAAATACTCCATCAACAACAGCAGATACTCTATGGCATCGTCATCTCTGCTGGTATCCCTCTTGGTCCTCACCCTCTCCCTCCCACTATAGCTCCCGGTTTGAGCCAGGTGCTTCAGCTTCCTGAGGTTGTGAATGATATTCCTTGAGATATTCTCAATTGTTACACTATTATTCAAATCCTTACTTTCACTCACCTTCGGTTTGTCATTAATCTTGTACTCAAAATTGTGTAATTGCTCAAACATTTGTTTCATAAATGTATTTTGAACTAAATTGTATCTTAAAAGTAGATTTTTCAAGCTTTGAAAAGGATCATCTTTTGATAGATTTTTGTTCATGAAATCGTTTTTAGCCTTATTTCTAAAGCGGTTGGTATCTTGTTTTGTAAGTATAGCAATTATTTGATTGAGCAGCGATGCGAATTTACTAACTGACTGTATGAAATCCTGGATGCTTCTCTTTATATATTCAATTTGAGTAAGCTGGGTCGCTGGCAATGTCACCTGACCATTTTCAGAATAAACACCTTTCAGAATATTGTTTAATTTTTGTATATCATTTCGGAAATGTTCCTGTTTCGAGAAGTTCTTATTAACACTTTCGGGTAGTACCAACAATTTCAATAAACCCTTGATAATTTTGACAATTTTCAGAATTCTTGTAGTTTCTCTATCTAAATCAGAAAGTTTCGAGTCCAAGAAAACTCTGTCTTTTTTGTTCATTTTTAAACACGGCCCGAAGTTTTCACATAAAGTCTGTATCAGTTGGTGTTTGCTCATTTTGTCGGGCGTTCTCCTGCCTTTAAATATTTTGTTAAAAATCCTCTTCAAATATTTAAGAACCCCAGGTCTCCTTTTTCTCTTAGGAGGGTAAGTCGTGCTATTTTTGTTGTAATTGTTTAATATCTCTGGTATATAACCATGCACATCACCATTGTTTTTATTTGGCATGTGAATATTAACACTCTTGTTCATCTTACAGTTATCGAACTTACATTTCGAATGATTTAGTAGCTTCACCATGTTTTTTTTTCGGTAATTAAGTTTTCTTTCAACCTTCTTCCCATGGCTCCTGTTTTTATCTTCTAGATGAATAGTTTTGTTTGTATGTGGAATTAATTTCAAGAGCCTTTTATCTTTTATAACAGATTCCGAGGTATTTTGTTTCTCATTCAATATTTTAAGATTAATCCATTTTGAAAATTTCAATACATTTTCTTCGGGATTAATTTCTTTAGAGTTAATATTTTTATTTGGTTCATTATTTTTAACTTGCCTTTTTTCTGTCGATACAATGGAAGTGAGTTTTGCTCCAAGAAGGTTAAATACTGTTTCTGTTAAATTAAATTGTGTGCTTTTCGTATCCCCGATTGATACATCCAGCTTAGTTCTCGGTTCTTCACTGCCGACAGTATATTTGTAATATTTATTGTCTTGAAGTGTGGTGCTTCCGATAAGAGCGTGTGAGAAGTTGCCACCATCGGGTAAAGGCGAGCTGCTGGTCACTGGTATGACGCTCAATACCATTGTAGTATTTGTTGATTCTGCAGAACTTCCTGAAATATAAATAACCAACATCAAACATATGTACAATAATAACATTGCACATTGCTACTACCCGGAAAGTGTCTAAAATTAACATGGGTGTATAGATGAATGGCAGTTAACAGAAGGAGTGTTAATCGTTATCGCTAAATCGTTTGATCCTTGATCCCTACAAGAAGAAAAGTTTTTAAGAAGGGCCGCATTTTTACCGTACTGATTTAAGAACCAATTTTACGTGTAAGTTTAACGTACCATGGGTGACACCAGCAGGTATTCCAATGTTTCCAAGCATTGTGACGTCTCGTTTGTGCCTGATATATGTCTTTGCGCCAGTTTTCTTTGGTGGCTTCCCTGTCGCTCTGTATACAGGCTTCTTCATGGGTACCTTCTTTTTTTTACAAGGTGGCTTTATATTAGGGTTTTTAACCTGTCTCTTACTCACGTTTTTCTGTTTGTTTTTCGCTTGCCTAAGTTTTGCTTTGGCTTTCATATTTCTTACATTCTTAGCATTTTGCTTGACTATTTCAGACATGTTTTTCACACTAGCTGTGACTTTCTTTTTCAGGGACTGCATAACTTTCTTCATCAAATTTTGTGCAACCTCCATTTCAAAACTGACTTTATTAGATTTGTTAATTTTAATTGGCTTACGTGTTGATATGTCCTTTTTGATGATTATTTTTTTCGTTGAGTTCTTTTTTTTGGGAGCTATTTTTCTATATTTTATTGGTATTTTCATCTTCCCATGGTCGGTTTTCATGCCCGGCTTGAGTGGTACTCTCTTCTGGACGATGCGCTTCGGTGATGGCGGCTTTTTCTTGCCTACACGTTGTATTGGTTTTGCTTTCTTATCGGACTTTTTAGGGATTTTATAATTTTTGTTCGAACTGTGTGTCTTAGGCGCGCTGATAGACGAGGAATTGATTAATTTTTCTTTCTTTTTTTCCATGTATGGTAACCAGGACTCTGGGATTTTGGGTGGTGCTTTGCGTTTGGATGATTTCTGTTTGTCTGAAAATGTTTTTATTTGTAGTGCGTGTAATTTAAAATACGAAATGTAATAAAGTGTCTTATTAATTACCTACCTATCAACTTCATTATAAATATCAAGTAGTTTAGCTGCAACATTTTAGTGTTTTTTTACACCATTGTGTGCTTTTATAATTTCTAACGTGATGATATTATCATGGACGGTCACGTCCACATCTATAAAATTGATGGAAATGCGTGCTCGTTATAACATTATCGTTGAAGGAAATTTAAAAGCGTCTTCACTTATTCCCATACATTTTACTTCCATGTATTAAATTTTTAGTTAAAATGAGGACAATGGTGTGGGTTACATGTTTGTTAATCTTAGTTTAAGTATTTCTTTGTAATCTGTAGCGTATAACTGTTTTTTGTCCCGAATAAATAAAATAAAATAAAAAATGTATTATCGTGATGCCGTGACGTCTAACGTCCACGATACTATCGTGGCGTTAGAAATTATAAAGGCGTATATTACGTTACAAACTCATGTTATTTTGTTTAGAAATAATTAAAAAGCCAGAATAATTAAAAATGGGTTCATATTACAAATACCAAATGTCACTAGATCGTCTTACCGTCAGGACAGAAGCTTAGGAGATGGCAGTCCCAGCGACCATTGGCGTCGCAGTCACACACTGTACAACCGGTGCACCAGTCCGCTGAAAAACATGTATGTATGGTCACGAGCATAGGCAGGTACCTCATCATTATCATCATCGGCAAGATATGTCTTGTTCTTCCAAACTTCTCTATCAGTCGTCATCTGGTAGTCACCCTCTGTCTAGCCATACCATCTGGTAGTCACCCTCTGTCTAGCCATACCATCTGGTAGTCACCCTCTGTCTAGCCATACCATCTGGTAGTCACCCTCTGTCTAGCCATACCATCTGGTAGTCACCCTCTGTCTAGCCATACCATCTGGTAGTCACCCTCTGTCTAGCCATACCATCTGGTAGTCACCCTCTGTCTAGCCATACCATCTGGTAGTCACCCTCTGTCTAGCCATACCATCTGGTAGTCACCCTCTGTCTAGCCATACCATCTGGTAGTCACCCTCTGTCTAGCCATACCATCTGGTAGTCACCCTCTGTCTAGCCATACCATCTGGTAGTCACCCTCTGTCTAGCCATACCATCTGGTAGTCACCCTCTGTCTAGCCATACCATCTGGTAGTCACCCTCTGTCTAGCCATACCATCTGGTAGTCACCCTCTGTCTAGCCATACCATCTGGTAGTCACCCTCTGTCTAGCCATACCATCTGGTAGTCACCCTCTGTCTAGCCATACCATCTGGTAGTCACCCTCTGTCTAGCCATACCATCTGGTAGTCACCCTCTGTCTAGCCATACCTTTCACACAGTTTATCCATCGTTAATCTATTTACCCCAAATTGTAAAGCGGATTTCTCGTAAAATTAAGATTGTGACTGAAAAAAAACCTATCGTCTTCTATACAAATAAATAAAATTGAAGCGTCTGTTTGTAATGTCAAAATAACAGCTTTTCACTAAATGCATATGACAGGATATACAATAATTATAAAGAAAAAGCAATTTTAAAAATGTTTGTCTATCTGTCTGTCTGTTTGTTCCGGTTAATCTCCGAAAGGGCTCGACCAATTTTGACGGGACTTTCTCTGTCAGATAGCTGATGTTACAAGGAGTAACTTAGAGTATGTATTGACATCCACGCGGGCGAAGCCGCGGGCAACAGCTAGTTTCATAATAATCATCTGCCGAGCCTAGCCAACTATGTTGGGGTCAGCTTCCAGTCTAACCGGATGCAGCTGAATACCAGTATTTTACATGGAGCGACTGTCTATCTGTCCTCCACAACCCAGTTATTAGGTAATACGATACCCCTTGGTAAGACTGGTTGTCAGACTTTCGGGCTTCTGACGACCCGTAACGACTGTCGAAGATCCACGAAAGACAGCCGGGACCAACGGCTTAACGTGCTTGCCGAGGCACGGAGGGGTCTCGATATGTAAAGGATGGCCACCCATCCACGAACCGACCGCGCCAAGCGTAGCTTAACCTTTGATCGACCCGTGTGACTGTCATTTAGCCACGAGCCTCTCTATCTCATACCTATTTCAAAATAGTTTTAGTATCTTTTCGAAAAGACAATGTTTGAAACATTGTAAAACTACGAATACTTTTGGAGAAAATCGCTTTTGAATCTTGCCTAAGTGTAAAAAGTAAATATTGTGTTTACACTAAGGACCTTTGTTTCAAGCTGTTGTGTGCATAATTATTAAGTCAATATACTGTTTTCCTACCATAAACCTACCGTCTTTTCCCTGAATCTAACTTACGCCATTAGAAATTTAAATTATAATCTATACATATTTATTTAAACTTTTCACACTTAAAAAAGTACAAAGGCGGACATAATGCCTTAGGCATTCTCTACCAGTCAACCAAGGGTGACATAACATACACATAAACATAATACAACAACATAACATATACAACACGTACATAATTATATACTTCTTGTCCCGACTGATTCACCGACGCAGCGCCTGCGCCGCGGGGCTGCAAACTTGAAATATCGGCAGTTGATGCCTTTTATGTTATAAGCATCCACTAAGGAAGGATTTTTAGACATTCAACTTTTAAGGGGGTGAAAAGGGGGATTTTGTTTCTATGAAAAATCTTATTTCGTGAGTTAATAAACTTGAATCTTGGCATGAATACTTATTTAAGTAAATTATGTTTTTTTTTTTTTTATCTATACTACCCCATAAAGGGGGATTGGCGGGTGTCAAAGTTTGTATGAAAGAATTTTAACGCGCAGTCCGATTAACTCGAAACTCAGTATTTATATTTAAGACCAAAAATAAAGAATAACGTGTCTCAGGGTTTCTTGAAAATCTGCTCCTAACCGGGTACTAAAGTACGAGATCAAGGAGACGAAGTCGCGCGGGAAGTGCTAGTACAGAATATATTTAGAAATTTCAGAAACATTCAGGAGAAATCGTATTTAGTTCATTTTATTAGTCTCTTCACGTAAGCAGTAACAGTACCTATAATATTATATTTAACTAAGTCGACGATAACCGACTTTTAATTATTTTAAACTGAAGATCACGTCTAAACAAGTAGTGTTAATGATTTGGAAAAAATATATACGTATGTTAAAATAGAGCATTTTCCTTATAACTTAATATGTGAATTTAGATTATGTTTATATTGGTGTTTTAGAGTAGGTTTATATTCCTCGGTGCGCAGGGTGCGAGCCAGTGCCAACAGCATCCTGGGAATGATTGCTGACAGGCTGGACTGCTGTGTTGTGAATCGTTGCTCCAGTATCTCAGCTGGAATGTGGGGGCAATGATTATTTCGTTGTGTGTGTTTTATACAAGTGTTGTTGTAATTGTAACACTAACGTAGTGGTACGTTTAACACTATATGAGTCTCATTGTTACTCTCAATAAATAATTTATTATTATATTAAATAGTGTAATTATTTTGTAAAGTTATGTCTAACGCGGATAAAAAACTGAGAACACGCAAAAACTATCAAGCGTATTTTTATGAAACCTTCACCATTTTAAATATAAATTAATTATTTATCTTTTAATATACGTGTTTTAACGTAGTTTACGTATAATAACTTAATAATGCGTCTAATTTCGGACAGCGCTCCTTGATGTGCGAGTCCTATTACTGGGTGGACGTACGACGCGTTGCGTGAGCTCAGCACAGAACACGCAAGCTATGCTCTAAAGGTTGCTGGCATATATCTGCCTCTTAACAAAAAAGAGAAATCTGCGAGTCACCGAGCGAGCTTGAATCTTCCCTATATCCGCGCCGAGCTACGCCGAGCTACGGCGTAGCTCGGCGTAGCAATGCACTACGATCGCGTAGCCAACCAAGAAACAACTCTGTGGACTGTGACCTATCCATTTAGCTTCAGACTAACTACAGGGTGTTACACGACCCATCACATCAAACTAAGTAACATTGCACAAAAATAATGGCTGAGAAACGACTTTTATTTTGCATACACATAAATAGAACATCACGCCTGTATTCCCCGACAGGTTAGGCAAAAGTATACCTACAGTACACCCACATTTCGCCAGTTATGTTTAAGTCCCATGTAATAGGGGGCGAGCATATTGCCATCAACCGGGCACAAATCCAGACTCCGGGCTGCTACTGAGAAATCCCAAATGGAAAATCCAATAACACTTAGATCGACCCGCGAATCAAACCCAAGACGTCATGCTCAACAGTGGCGTTTATGCCCACTAGACCAGCGAGGCAGACTTTTATTTTTGTGGTGAAAAATCCCTCTGTTTATGGTAGCGCTCAATGTTACTCACCCAAAACTTTAAGATAAGATTTATGTATTTCTGAGTATATGGTATGGTGTTGTGTGGTATGCTGTGGTACGGTGTGGTATGATGTAGTATGGTGTGGTATGGTGTATGGTATTGTGCCTATGGGTGCATGCAATGGTACGGGGTCGTGAGGGTATTTAAAGCTAAGTTTAAATAACATCCGCCGCCATCATCCGACTGCCTTGTTGGTCTTGTGGTCGCAAGCGCTACTGCTGAGCATGAGGTCCTGGGTTCGATTCCCGGGTCGGGCAAAGTGCTATTGGGTGTTTCCATCACGAATGTCTCAGTAGCAGCCCGGAGCCTGGATTTGTGCCCGGTAGATGGCAATAGGCTCGCCCCCTATTACATGGGACTTAAACATAACTGGCGAAATGTGGGTGTATACTATTGGTGCATCTTTGCCTAACCCTTCGGGGATTACAGGCGTGATGTTTGTATGTATAAATAACATTTAAGACTTGTTTTCGTAAACACGTCAAACGTCACAAAAAGTTGGAACTTTCAATACCTCCATAACCAGAAGGTTCTCAGGTATGGTCCAGTACAAAAAAATAAAACATAATAACGGGAATAACAAATGACTCTCGGCTTCGTTAAGCGTCTGTTTACGCCAGTTACATGTTATGTTTTGAGGAAAATAAACAAGACTCATTGCAATATTGTTATTATGCTCGATACCAAAGTATCTGATGAAAATGTTAACAAGTGAATCAAAAACCATGTCTGTGGTCGTCAATTTGAAGCGCCACTTACAAATTGAGAACTTCGATTTGATTATTTGATTAATCAACTTTAAATTCTTAATTTAAATTACCTTACAGATGTGTTCATTCGACAATTGAGGTTCATTTTAAAACCCCAATTTTTGTCGATGATTTTTCAATGATACTCCAACCACAAGTGTTAGAAAAAGGGGGATATATAAAGTTAAGACATTCTAAACACAGATGAATGTGTTACTAAGTCTCTTTTGTGAGTGATTGCGTAAGAATTTAACCTCATCAAGGTTTGTTTACAGTTTTGGACACACACAAGTCCGATATATACAGTGGTGAGGATATTACGACATTAACTGAAACTACATACTAGGTATCGCTTTAGAAGCACGTATACCAAAAATTATCAAATTATAATCAAGGGTACTTCCGCAGGTTTTTTTTTTTACTTTAACAATTTTAAAACATGATGTGAACATACATTACGATTTCGTCAAGCATTTTCATTAGTTCATTGGAATCAAAACAATTTCCAACCCAAATGCAATGTGCGGCTCGCTACTCAGAAATAATTCAATATTGTATTGTGTTGTTGATCGATTTTAGACCTAATACCCAAAACGATAAAATTTCTATTATCATTAGCAAACAAAGATTGCCGAGGCGCATCATTAGTTTCGTAAGCTGCTGAGCAGCGACGTTGTCAATTCGACAATTTTGTCTAAACAAAGTAAGTGAAGGCAAAAATAGTTCGTAATCACTTCCGCATTCGGAAGATTTATTGTGCAAGAAAAGAGAAGAAATACATCTAGGGTTTTTCCTGGAGTTTGCTCCTGGTCCACTGTTTACTGCGTGACCCTTGTGAGAGCGTGTTTTTTTTAAATTTCGATGCGTAAGAGTGGTTTGCCGCACGCGCAATAATAATAACTGTTTTTGTGTAAAATTGAACATTGTTTTGTTCCAATTTCATACAGTGCAGGGCTTTAACAGTTTTACTGTTGTATTGTGTTATTGATAATTCGATTGTGTATACGTTTTACGTGTAGTAGAGTTTGGTAGTTTACGGTACCTACCGTCAACAATAGTGTGATAATTACTGCGTGTTGTTTGGTTGTAAGATCAGAATGCCTCGTTTTAATTACACTGCTATGGAATATACCGATCCGATCTTAATATATGGTGAGTGTCAACAAAACGCGGCCCTAGCTTTAAGAACATATCTTCAAAGATATGGTGACTCCCGAGGATGCCCGGTAAACTCCTGCACGATTGTACAGGCTGTTCAAAGACTATGGGAAAATCAGCCTCTGGTCCCACATCGCGAGGGTGTTCCTCCGCAAGAAATAGCAATGCCATTAGAATAAAGAGTTTTAGATTATTTTACGCACAACCCAACTTCAAGTCTGCGGAGGGCCGCACGCCAGTTTCATCACAAAACGGTACTAAAATATTGAAAAAAGATAAACGGCAGCCATACAAATACACTAAAGTTCCGGCGCTGTTACCGAGAGATAAACATACATATTTAATAGTTTCTTTGCTTCCATTGGTGGGGACAGCACAATACCTACCGGCAGAAAACCAAAAGGACCCCCGACGATTTCAGCTACACAAAATACATTATATCTTAGCCCAGTAGATCCTTACGAAGTAAATGCAATAATTAAAAATTTAAAAAACAAAAAAAGCCATGGATTTGATGAACTTCCACCCACTCTATTTAGACAATGCGCTGACGAATTAACCTTGCCATTTTACATATTAATTAACCAATCTTTTGAAGAAGGCGTTTTCCCTGATTTATTAAAAAAAGCTCTTATAAAACCGATCCACAAGAAAAATATAAAAACCGACCCAAATAACTACCGTCCCATTGCTCTCTTACCAACAGCCTCAAAAATATTTGAGAAAGCCATGTGCGATCGTGTTTATGCATTTTGTGAAAAATATAATATATTAAATGATAGCCAGAATGGGTTTCGCAAAAACCGATCTACCGTTTTGGCTGTTTATAAATATATACAAGAAGCCCTCGATATAATTAATTATAAAAAATATGCTGTAGGATTGTTATTAGACATGACAAAAGCTTATGATAAGGTGCAATTTGATATATTATTAAATAAACTACATAACATCGGTATCCGCGGAAAGAGTTACGAATGGTTCACATCTTATTTAAAAAACAGAGAACAAGTTGTAGACATTGAACATTACAATCATAAATCAAAAGAAATAGAACAAATTCGATCCCAAAACATGCCTGTAAACGCTTCTATACCACAAGGAAGTGTGATAGGATGCCTGTTATTCCTTGTTTACATTAACGATCTCCCTAACCACATCAATGAGTCATGCGTATTGTTCGCCGATGATATCTCTATCTTAACATCATGTGATAATAATATAAATTTAAACCAAAAATTGAGTTCAATACTTGACACTGCAACACACTGGATGAACGAACACAACCTTGAAATTAACTACAATAAGACAAAAATAATAACTTTCCACCCCAGACAAAAAATACCTATAATTATAAATTTTAAATACAACGGATCAGAATTAGAAACAGTAAATAAATTCACCTTTTTAGGCCTAGACATAGATTCACACATAGATTGGAAATCACATATCCAAAAAGTAAGAACGAAATTATCCAAGTTTTCATACGCTCTCCGAGAAATCAAGAAAACAACAGACCTCAAAACAGCACTAGTAACATACTACGCGTACGCATTTGCATGGCTCAAGTATGGAGTTATCCTATGGGGAAATAGTACAGACGCGCCTACATTATTCACTCTACAGAAAAAAATGATTAGAATTTTAATAAATATCGAAGATACAGACTCCTGTAAACCCCACTTTAAAGACCTAAAAATATTAACCCTGACCTGCCTTTACATACTTGAAATTTGTAAATTTGTACGAAAATATCCGCAATTCTATACCAAAAGAGGAGATATCCAAACACAAATTGCACTTAGACATAAAAACAGATTGAACATACCCACTTCACGATTAAAAATGCACTCTTCTAGTGCATTTGTTATGTCCATTAAAATATATAATAAGCTACCGGAATACATAAAAAATATAAATAAAAATAATATCTTTATCAATAAATTAAAACAATTTCTGATAATCAAAAGCTACTACACTATTGACGAATATTTTAGCGATAAATTTTAACAACAATAAAAACTATTTTTTTCATAAAACCGACATTTTCATTTTAAATTTCACTTTGAATATAAATTTATTTTAAAATACTGTTAATTTAAACATTTATAATAGTGCACAATTAATAACAATAACATTCTACAAGACTCAATAAAATTGTAAATATTTAGTTTATTATAATTATAGGGATAATAATGTAAATCGTGCAATATATAAATAAAACTTAAAACCAAATAGGTACTTAAATAAAATATAAATACCATAAAAGCAAACGATACTATTTAATGATAATTTAATTTCATATTAAATTATTTTTTCTATTACAAAAAGCGCCTTTATCCTCTCTCCTATTAAAAATTAACCTTGCTGTGCCCGACAGGGTCCATAATTGATTCGATGTTATAAAATATCAACCACCATGTGTACACATTATGGAATGCAATAAAGAATTGAGTATTGAGTATTGAGATAGACCAATCCGTGAAGAATACTGCCGTTGGTGACAGAGTGAATTTATTTACAATGTAATGTGGAGAGATGAAAACAGATTTACGTGAAATGGTATCTAGAATAGACAAAATCTCCGTTATTGGAGCCAAGAAAATCCACATTTGTTCCGAGAATCTTCTCATGAGTACCGTTTTTCTCTGAACGTGTGGGCTGCGATTCACCGAAATCAAATCATTGGTTCATCGAGGGTAACCTCACAGTGGCAACGTTCCTGGATCTCCTCAGTGGCCCTATGTCGGAATACACCGATGAATTGTCCCTTGATGTCCGTCAAAAGCTATGGTCCCAATTACACGGAGCACCTGCACATTCTGTGGTAAGTGCCTCACTGATATGTGTGGACAGCAGTGGATTGGCCGATATGGACCTCGCCGGTGGCCAGCAAGGTCACCGGACCTCACACCACTGGATGTTTTTATATGATTTATTAAAAAAGAGGTTTATATAATAACAATATTTTTTTTTTATTTCATTAAAAAAAAATACAGATTTAACACGTTTTATAAAAAGATAATTTAAATGAGCTTTGGTAGAAACACAATGCAAAACAAATCTAAGAACTGAAATTGTTTATGCTCGTGATGTAAATACCGTATAGCAAGTGCGAGATATTCGTAGTTATTGACGCTTTTAATAAATTAAAAGCAATGGCTATCAGTAGTGACTTGTTAAGGAAAATAAAGAAACAATATCACAAGATGTCACATGTGTATTAGAGAAAACGGTGGACAATTTCAGCCATTATAAATTTAATTTTGTATATGATTGAAGTGTTTATGTTTTGGTTTAATATTCTAAGTGTTTAAATGAAACGTGAACCTAGTGAATAGTGATCTAGAAAAGTCGCGCGGGCTGGCGGGCGGCAGGCGGCGAGGGGGCGGGGATAGATACCGCGCTATTTTTTTTTTAATAAGTGACCGCCCAATAAGTAGGTACTCATGAACGGGAGCGTTGTTGCCGTTCTTACGTGCCGTGCCTACAGGTCAGATGAGGTTAGTAGACTATATTATAAAGGCTGTTGTGTTTATTTTAGATTTTTTCGCATTTAGTTTGTTTGAAAAATTAGACTGTTGAATTTTGGTGTATTTATTTAATACTTCATGCACAGAAATGTACAGAGGCGGACTTAATGCCATAGGCATTTTCTACCAGTCAACCTTTGGGTGATGCAGAGACAAACAGTGGTAGGTGCAATTATGAGAAATTGTGGAATACATATTTATTTAAATATAAAGATACACATATACCTATTACAACTATAAATATTATAATATATACCTAATTATATATAAATAAGCGCAAATAAATATATACATAAATACACGAATATACTAAAACAAATAAGACAAACAATGGGAAAACGTTAACGTTGTGATGATACTGCCAGCTTCTTACGAATGTGCTCGCGAACTTTTATTTTAAAGGATAATCGGTTGGTTGCCATCCTGATTTCCAGGGGGAGCGCATTCCACAGAGAGATAGACTTAACGAAGAAGGAAGAGTGACTACCTAATTAAACCAGAGAGAACCAGAGAGTGTAATACCTAATTTGATTATTTTAAAGTGTTTTGATTAACTGGTGGGGATCATATTTTCATTTAATGTCGTTATCTCGTCACCACTCTGTATATCCGGATATACAATACAGGTAGAACAAACCTGGTGGACAGTCATCACTGAAGCTGGACTCGTATGGCTTGCACTGTGGCTTCGTGTTCCTGTTGAAAACTGTAAGTAAATTAACAGTTATCTATTACAAAAAAATCTTTGTATAATGGATATTGAAAATAATAATTCAAATACAATACAGCGTGTATCAGAAAGGTGTTGTCATATTTAAGGGCACATTTGGATCGAGGTCCTGGGTTCGATTCCCAGGTCGGGCAGTGTTTATTGGGTTTTTCTATCTGGAATTTCTCAGTAGCAGCCCGGAGTCTGGATTTGTGCCTGATAGATGGCAATAGGTTCGCCCCCTATTACATGGGACTTAAACATAACAGGCGAAATGTGGGTGTTACTATAGGTACACCTCTTTCATCAAATGACTTCTCCCGCTCTGGGTGGAGCGGGAGGGCGTGTCAGACTTTTACTGACTAAAACCCACCCGTGTTCCTTCTGTTGCCTGTGCCGGGGCCACGGTAACTCTTTCGAACATCCCGCAAATAGGTACACCTCTGCCTAACCCTTCGGGGAAACAAGGCGTGATGTTATGTTATATTATTTGGATCGAGTAGGTATTGAAGTTTTGTATGGAACGGCTGATTATATTTTCTCGATTACGATGTTGGTCCCATGGAGAAAGTTGTTCAGTTTGATGCTCTGTAGCACACCCCTAAATATGATCACACCTTTCTGATGCACGCTATATAAGTATATCGAACTAATAACATAGCTACTCACAGTCTCTTGAAGCATCACGGAAGAAGATGTCTGTAAACCCGGGACTGCGCTTGTCCCTGTTAAAAACAAAAGTTAATGAACTCGTGAATTTTTATAAAATTGTCATCATGGCAACACTGTGACCACAGACAATTTATATTTTCATTAAAAAAAAACTGTAATCTTGCTTTTTCGTCGCTGGTAAGACACGAAAGGCTTTATTTCCCTGTTTACTTGTTTCAAAGAAAATATCTTTTGCAGCAACGCTACTTCGCGTTAGAAGAAACAAAAAGGTGATAGAGTATTAAATACGAACCTCTTCCCAATCCCATGGTAATGGAAACTCTCTGTATTACATCGTCTGTTGTCCCTTCTCCAGCAGACAGCCGTGTGGTCACCTTGGCAGAAGCAGAGGAAGCAGGCGGCAGGCTCCAAGGAGTTCGCAGGCGCCTCCCTCTGGAAGAAGTAGCCGACATCGGGGCACGTGTCTATGCGCGTCACCCTGTACTCTGTGTCTTTGACGTGCCTGGTCTTGTTCTGTGTGTCCTGGCGGTCGCGGGGAGGTGCATCTGTAACAGTTTTATCTGGTTTGGATTAATAGGCAATAGATGGACTGGCTTCACCAGTGGGATAAGTCAAGCATTAGGATATTTCGGGTCAGAACGCAATAGAAAAAACATTGCTGACTAAATGGCAGGAGCAGATCTCTAAATGGCAGTAGCAGATCTCTAAATGGCAGTAGCAGATCTCTACTGCTTTCAGAGGCACGGAGGAGTCTTGGTATGTAAAGATGGTCACCCATCCACGAACCAACCCCGGCAAGCGTAGCTTAACCTGATGGATCGACCCATGCGGCTGTTATTACTGAGCCACGAGCTCCTTTCCCGTGAGGTAAGTGGATAGATAGTTAAAATCTTATTTACTCTGTTGTACAAAACAGGGCCAAAGAAGTGAATCTCCACTCAAGCCGGCCAATAAAGGCAAGAATGAGGTGGGAGCTCTGTTCCTCGTCAGTGTTCACTCCAGCCGGTCAATAAAGGCAAGCCAGAGATGAGGAACAAGACTTCTCCCGGGAGATAGGGTCCGTGGGGTCGCTACTGCCCAACAGCTCGCCGCATGCTGCCCTGCGGGTTCATGTATGGATACATGAAACGGGTCTCCGTTTCGGCAAAGTAAACTCTACCGGCACAGACCTAGAGTTCAGGAGCGCGCAAGCCCCACCACGACGTCAACGTAGATACAGCGATGGCGTAATATTAGTTATGGTCTACCATCGGACATCTAGACGCACTGCAGGTTACCATCCCTACCTAGTTGCTATTCCACCAATTCGCACTAAGCGTTTCCAAATGTCTTTTGTGATGCGCACAGCAAAGAAGTGGAACTCTCTGCCTGCGCATGTGTTTCCGAACGCATACAACCCCGATCTCTTCAAAGTGAGAGTGAACAGGCTTCTTCTGAGTAAGCTCGCTCCATCGTCGACTTTGTCTCTGTCATCTCTGACCTAGACTAGAGTCAAGAGCAAACCTATCTCAAATATAAAAATAAAAAAAAAATTAAAAAAATTATTAGTTATTAAGTTATTGTTGTTTTGTTATTGTTAGTAATAATTTAATTGGTTACTATACCTATCTATTTCATATTTAATTTTCTATTACTATGGGTGTATGCATGTGTAAAAACTTGACTGAAATAAATGATTTTTTTTATATTTAAATATAGTAGAAATGAAATGTAATCAATAACTAGTAATATTTTAGATAAATACTTGATACGCCTACTTTTACTTGAGATTCTATTACAACTATTATTTTATTTTTAATTTTTATATTATTGCTTTAGTATTATAAATGTTGGAACGCCGACGTCTCCCCTCTCGGTGGTGGGGGCTTATGGCTGCAACACAGTTTTTTTAAATTATTGTAGCGGTTATCGAACATCAAAAATTTGTGAATATGTTTTTTGTACCAATAAAATATTTGATTTGATTTTGTTTCGCAAGAGCAACGTGCTCGGAGGAAGAAAGTATTCCAGTAAGATGCTGATAGGGATCTTGACCGTACTACCGAGATTGTCCTGATAGCCGTGGAACACCTCTCCACTCCTCTTAAGCACCTCAAGACATGTTGCCCCCTTGTCGCTACGACACTATGTGCTAGCGACCGTTTCCGGGGGCCCATTGTTGAGTGTGCAAGTCACCCCCATCGCCTATCTCTACGTTGATGCCGTGGTGGGGCTTGCGCGCTCCGAACTCTAGGTCTGTGCCGATAGAGGTTACTTTGCCGGAACAGGTCTAGGGTGAGGAGCCAGACAAAGAGAGATACAGAAACCCGCAGGGCAGCATGTGGCGAGCTGCTGGGCAGTAGCGACCCCACGTACCCTATCTCCCGGGAGAATTCATGTTCCTCATCTCTGGCTTGCCTTTATTGGCCGGCTGGAGTGAACACTGACGAGAACTGACCTCCCACCTCATTCTTGCCTTTATTGGCTGGCTTGAGTAGAGATTCGCAAGAGCAAACGTGCTCGGAGGAAGGAAGTAGTCCAGTAAGATGCTGGTAGGGATCTTGACCGTACTACCGGGATTGTCCTGATAGCCGTGGAACACCTCTCCACTCCTCTTAAGCACCTCAAGACATGTTGCCCCCTTGTCGCTACGACACTATGTGCTAGCGACCGTTTCCGGGGGCCCATTGTTGAGTGTGCAAGTCACCCCCTGCCATTTTATCCGTGTATTGTATTTATCACACATTGGTCAGGCAGGGGCCATAGTCCTTCCATAGTTTTAGATAACCAGTCCACTTTAGCCATCCAAACCCATAGCCCAATATTTTTGTTTTGTCTCCATATCCTGCAATAGTCCTACACCAACCGGGGGTTGTCCTTGGGTGCACTTGCATAGTACGCACAGGGATAATCGTCGGTTGGTGCCTCATTTCCATTGAAAGCGTCTAACGGGCCTCTGCGAGTTGGCTTGGGCCCCTCATCTGCCTTCCAAAGGTCCGGGACCCTGGGGTCCCGAGAAATATCAAAATAAAATAATTAACCGGGCACAAATCCAGACTCCGGGCTGCTACTGAGAAATTTCAGATAGAAAAACCTAATAACACTTTGCCCGACCTGGGAATCGAACCCAGGTCTTATGCTCAGCAGTAGCGCTTGCGACAACTAGACCAACGAGCCAGTCTAGGCTAATATAAATTAACTTTCAAAAATTCGGAGATTAGTCTAATAAATAATATTAGGACTAATCTCCGAATTGTTGAAAGTGTAAGGTTTTCCGGGTCGATGTTCCTTCTTAGTCTATACTCTATAGAAAGTGTAAGGTTTTCCGGGTCGATGTTCCTTCTTAGTCTATACTCTATAGAAAGTGTAAGGTTTTCCGGGTCGATGTTCCTTCTTAGTCTATACTCTATAGAAAGTGTAAGGTTTTCCGGGTCGATGTTCCTTCTTAGTCTATACTCTATAGAAAGTGTAAGGTTTTCCGGGTCGATGTTCCTTCTTAGACTATACTCTATAGAAAGTGTAAGGTTTTCCGGGTCGATGTTCCTTCTTAGTCTATACTCTATAGTAAGTTACTGCGTGATGTAGGTTCCCTAAAGTTAGCGTTCCCGCACATAACACCTCTGCCTAACCTTTCGGAGAATACAGGCGTGATGTTATGTGCGTGATGATGTTATAGACACATCTATAGCATATCCACATTTCGTCAAGGTCTGGGTTCGATTTCCAGGCCTGGCAAAGCGTTATTGGGTTTTGGTTTTTCAATGGAAAAACTGAGAAGTTCCTCTTAGGAACTTCTCATTTACAGCCCGGAGTATGTATTGCTGCCCACCTGATGGCAATAGTCTCACCTCCTATTACAAGGGACTGAAATATAAATGGCGAAATGAGAGTGTACTGTACTTCTGAGAAATACATGCCTAATGTTATGATAACTTGAAATATTACCAGTTAACACTTCAATTCAGTTTTCAGGCTGTTGAACAATCAATACAATACAAACATGTGCATAATTACTCAGTTTAAGTATTGTATCCACTGTGTGTCATGTTGAGTGCTCGATTGTCGCCTCCAGCTAAATATTCAACAACTCTGACCGTTGCAAACATAACACTTGTACCTAAGTGTTCTGAAAGTCTTAAGATTTAACTTTAATACACTTCTGCATCCTTATAAACCAATCACTAAAAATATCTTTCCATTTCTGTTCAGGAATTTCCGCACATATATTGTCCCAGGTCGAAAGTAAAGCTTCTTCGTCCCAAAATCTTTATCCTTTCAATTTACTTTTCACGAAAGGAAACAGTCCAAAGTCACATGGCGCCCAGTCTGGGCTGTAAGGCAGATGTTCAAGAAGTTTCAAGTTTCGGCATCTCGCAAAAATTGGCATGTAACGTCAGCACGATGTGCCGGAGCATTATCATGATGAAGATACTAGGTGCAGAGTTGTGACTTTGGACGAAGCTTCTTGAATTCCTGAATAAGTTGAGGAAGGCAGACAGTAGTATACAAAGCAGCGTTTACAGTCTTCTGCTCACGGAGAACTACTTGTTCAATAATTCCCCGAATACCGAAAAAACCATGATCATTTTCTTTTTTATCGACTTAGATTTTTTACTTCAGTCGAAGTTTCTTCGCCTTCTATCACCCATATTTTATTTTGCTGCTTTGTGGGCACGTCGTAATAATAAAGCCACGTTTCATCCCCCGTGACGATTGAAATGATGTCTTTAGATTTTCCGTTTTCAAACTTTGCAATCATTTTTTTGCACCATTTAACTCGCTGTTCCTTTTGTTCATCGGTAAGTTTATGTGGAATCCAAAAAGTACAAACTTTTCTATATCCTAAATGATAGTGAATAATTGAATGTAACGCTGCTGAGCCAATCTGCAGTAAGGATATTTGCCGGTAGGTTATTCGCCGGTCAGTTTCAATTAAATTTTTAACTGCAGAAATATTTTCTGGAGTAACTGCGTCCGCCGGTCGTCCTGAACGCGGGTCAAATTCTAGGTTAAAACAGCCCTAGACAGCCTTTTTTTTTGGATGGGAAATCATCAAATGACTTCTTCCGCTCTGGGCGGCGGAGCGGGAGGGCGTGTCAGACTTTTACTGACTAAAACCCACCCGTGTTCCTTCTGTTGCCTGTGCCGGAGCCACGGTAACTCTTTCGAACATCCCACAACCCCGGCTGGCATCGGTCCTAGCGGACCCCTTCAATGCTGCTGACATCTCTTTGAGGTGCGCGTGGATCTATTTTCAGACTTCCCAATAAAACAAATGACACCAAGTCTTTCAGATTTCATAAATTGATACACAACGCGCCGTCGACTCGGGCCTGGTCCTTACTGGACGGCGAGCTACCCATTGCTCGCCGTCCGCAAGCCCGCGCCTACGGTGGCCGGGAATCGGCTGCCATTTCCCGACGCCCAGGGCGTCTCCTGCGGCGACTAGGGGCGTGAGGGCGCAAAGTTTGCCTCTCCCTCACGCGTCCCGCCTCCTCCTTCGCGAGCATTACTGCTTCGCAGAAGGAGGTAATGGCTTCCCATGTACTCTCACTCCGTACCATGGCACAGAGATCACCGCCGCCGATCGCTTCCGCGAGGACACGGCGGTGCGTCGCCCAAGCCGGGCAGACCTTCACCGTATGCTCCACTGTGTCCTCCAGGCGATCCACACAGTGGTGACACCCGGGCGTTTCCTCCCGCCTTATCCGGAACAGGTACCCTCCGAAGCACCCGTGTCCGGTGAGGACGCCGTGGCGCCTCTCCAGCCACTCCTCAAAGAGGGGACTTATCGCCGCAATTGTGGCGTGCCCTAGTATCTCAATACAGTGTATACAAGGGCTTCCCAAGAATGCGGTGGCCACCACACAGCGTCCGCAATTTACAGACGAATGGCGTCCCTGAAACGTTATCCCAGAGAGCGGTTGTTGACACTGTACAGTCACACCCCGCTGTCATCGTTGTCATGACAACCGTCACTGCGGCCGTCATATGGCGGCCACTGCTCTTCTAGGAAACCGTAGCTTTAGTAAGTCGCTTTGTATACGGATCACCATTGAAACAGGGGAGATTAGTCCAAAACCGGGTACGGGGGTAAAACCGGGACAAGGCATTTTAGTCTCTTACATGTTTAAAATATACGGGAGCGTTTGCCCGCTGCAACTGGCCATTCTGATTAGTTTGTCAACAAACATTCAATGACGTTGGTGCACGCTCCACGAAAATAAATAAGAAAAATGTTTTAATGGTGAATTGGTTTTACATTCCTGGGATTAATCAAGTGTTTCCTTATACTCGTATATCAAGTAATTGAAAATTGTTTTCTTGCAAAGATTAAGCATGCATTAAAGTGTCAAGGATTGAAGCGTAGTGTTCTCAGGATATGAAGACACCTTTATCTTTGTAATCGATCAACAAGATCCCTTCTGAGTCCCAAAAGACTGTCGCCATGATTGAAGTGAGTCCCTGCCTTGCTTAAAGAGGGTATGTCACTTGTAAACCATAGTTTTACCCGGGCAAGAGTCCCTGAGAGAGATGACATCTCTTCCAGTATGGTTTGAACTGAACTGAACTATTGTCCTTGCTTGGTAAGGAACGTTATAACAACGCGGTACTCGACTTGCTCCATATTACACATTGTATTCCTGATTGACTTGTTTGGTTGACGATAGTTTGAAGACTATTGATCTAATTACGTTAAAACTTGGTATTTATACTAATAATGAGTTAGTTAATTCGTAACGACCCCCACTAATTACCTAACTACCATTTCGCGAATTTGAAAACGTACCCTCATATGTATATGCAAAAGAGGCAATGTCTTATGCTAAGAAGTCACGGAGCGATTTCCACCCGCGCCCGCTGCAGTGGCGGAACTGCTGGTTTATTTCGAAACTCACGCGACCGGTTGTTTGTGCGGTTGCGCGGCCGTCGCAGTTGCGATCATCGCCCGCAAACTTGCGGCTGACAGTGACCCGCGCGATTCTACTAGTTGCCCGCCGGTGGAGCGGGACCCGCAAACAATTAACAACTTAATGAGTTCAATCGAACTCATTAAGTTCTTCGGGTTCTCAACCTTACAGTCTTCATGGGGGCTGTGCTTGACAATCGTCAAGGGGCAAATTTAGGTATACCCGGTTTCGGACAAGGCACGGACATTACATTACATAACATAACATCGTGTAATCCCCGAAGGGTTGGGCAGAGGTGTACCTATAGTACACCCACATTTCGCCAGTTATGTTTAAACCCATGTAATAGGGGGCGAGCCTATTGCCATCAACCGGGCACAAATCCAGACTACGGGCTGCCAGTGAAAAATTCCAGATGGAAAAACCCAATAACACTTTGCCCGACCAAAACACGAAAGGGCACGGAGCAAAACCATAAAAACACAACGTTTATATAAAGATTTTTTTTTAATTTAGAATTGACAAAAAAGTGGTTTCTTGTGCAAAATATGTGATTTATAAAACAAACTAAATATATCTAAAACTTGTATTTTGTTAAACATTAACCTAAGTGTCCCGATTTTACCACATTTTCCCTAGTCCCATGACATTCTGTCTACTCATTGGTGGGTTGAGTTTTTAACACGTTACTTTTGATATGCGTCGTGGACGACAGGCCTTAAGAAGATGGAAGTGTCTGTCTAGGTAGCCTATACTGGCCCACTTCAGAGCATTGATTGTCTCCTTTTCATATGTTTGTTGGTTTTGCAAAGTTTTTTTTTACACCCCATGGTGACCTTCCTCGGCTGAAGAGGGCTAGCGGAGATGTTGGATGCTGGAGAGTCCAGACCGCTTGATCCTAACTAATATCCTTACGTCCATACTAATATTGTAAATACGAAAGTAAAACTGTCTGTCTGTCTGATTACCCGCCTTAACGACTGAACGGATTTTGATGAAATTTAGCACACGGATAGACCATGAGCACAGGGTTAGCACATAGGGCTTTTCCAGTAAAACATTCTCGTGGGATAAATTGCACCACCACGCGAGTGAAGCTGCGGACAAAACCTACCGTTTCATAGTTCTTCAGATAGACTACTGCTGATCTTCTGTATCTCTTTTCAATCTTCTCATTTTGTTCGTTTGTTAGTCCATTTTTTTTTCTCATAGGTTGTCTTCTTCCGTGCCTCGGAAAGCACGTTAAGCCATTGGTCCCGGCTGTCATTCATAGATCTTTAAAAGTAGCCAGAAGCCCAAAATTCTGACAACTAGTCTTACCAAGCAGTATCGTGTTAACCAGTAACCGGGTTGTGGAGGTCAGATAGGCAGTCGCTCCATGTAAAATACTGGTATTCAGCTGCATCCGGTTAGACGGGAAGTCAACCCCAAAATAGTCGATAATAGGCTAGGCAGATTGATTGGTTGTCTTCTTTGTCTCAGCCGTGAGTTATTCCTGTTTATATATTTCAGTTCCCTGCCAGGCCTTCACTTACGAAGCATTTGATTTCCAATAACTTCAATAATGATATTGATAACATGTAATGTTTACAATCTCTTATTAGTACTAAGACAGATGTTATTGTTTAAAACATAATATGAAAGTGTAAACCGTAGTCTCATGCATTGTCATGGTCATAGCGTTAATGCAAGTGACAATCGCTTTCGAATTCCTTCAAAGCGTTTTGTGTTACTACTACGACTTTCAACAGGATTGGCATAAGTTTGTCAGCAGCTTCTGTCAGTCCCATACATCTCCGTCATCGTTATCACTCATATAATGCCACGGATATCTATGTATAATGCACTTCCTCTAGGCGCTCGGGTCACTGTGAACCATCATATCGTTCATCCAATAGAACAGTGACGCAATTACGTTTTAGATATTTTTCAGGAGAACGTTATAAAAGTTTGAAATTGAAAATATGATATATTTCCAATGATTATCATAAAATCTTTTAATATGTATGTATGTTACTTTACTATCAATAATAATTTGTAATAACTTCATGAGAAAACTCAAAAAAACTGTTAAAAAATTCCAATTAAAACAAACCTGACGTACACTTATGCCATTTTATAAATGAAATATAACAATTATGACATAAACTAGGTTTTGAAATGGGAATAAATCATGAATTTAAACAACAAATTATTCAATTTAGTTATAATTTTATAAATCTGTTTACATTTATATACGTATAATAGAAGTATCAATTTTTTTTTTTTTTTGAAAATGAGTTACAAAAATTTAGTTTTTATGTTAAAACAAAAATATCTAGATAATGTAAGAAGTCGATGTTTCCGGGTGACCTTTTGAAAAATACACCAATTCCCTAACGACAGTCACTCACTCTATTGAAAACCACCGTAACTATAATTCTGTCGTTTTTGCCTTAAATAGAACTTTCGAAACGTGAACTTATGACATTCAAAACTCATTTTCGACATTTTCGTAATTACGTCGTTGTTCTATTGGACGAGCGATATATTATGATCATTGTTATACATATCAATGTTATTATAATACCCATCTCCATTAAATTATTATTGTTTTAAGGCCGTCGCGAAAGTAGTGTGGCGATCTGATAACGTTTGCAGGGCCAACATGGTCAGAGATCGCACGACATGAGAGGTTTGGAAGGAAAAAGGGGAAGCCTCTGCTCAGTAGTGGGACACAGTACAGGCTATATAGTAAAAACAAAATCTTCGCAGAACTACAAAATCAGAAACAGATAATCCGGGACTTCATCTCCTTCTATTTAGGTTAGACTGGGAGCTGACCCCAGTCCCCAATATACAGTTGGAAAAAAGCTAATTGATATCTTTCGTGAAAAAAACTGTACGCCATGTTACTCGTACAGCAAGTATTGCACAGATGGATATCATCATCATAATAATCAATCTTCTGCCTACCTGCTGTCAACTCTTGACAAGAAATGGTTCTAAAATTTACAAGAACACAAAGCGAATCTTACTCGTAGATCCACACAAGTGTTATCAAACACGTTTGTAAGAGCGGATATGTTCACACTAATATTTATTTGATGGCACACTCAGATAATTCTCGTAATTTAGTTTCATGTTTTTCAAATTACTGGTTTATTTTAAAACATAAACGGCAAAAAAATTGCTTTCAAAATTAAAAAAAAAAACATTAGCAAATGCAAAATTGTAAACAGAATTGCTTAAAACACACTGTACCTACAAAGAAAGCCACTTAGTATAAAACACATAAACACCACTTTTAAGTACCCTAAAGACGGATCCAAAATTGATCTCCAAATTGGATCCCTAAAATGGAACCCCCAAAAATTTTGCACAAATTTTTTTTCTTATATCCATTCTAAACGTATCTGGTTCTAATGCTCACCACTGGCAGTCAGCAGGTGGAAGATGAGGAGGTGCAACAGAACCGCCAGCAGCATCGCGCCGCCGCAAGCCCGAATATGCGCAAGCGTCGATACAGCGGCAACGTAGTGCATGAACCATATTTGTAAACTGTGGAGAGCATTTCACGTTTTTCATGCAGAGACGGATTTGGGAAGCGGAAGCTTTTGTTTGTTGGTTTGAGTTTATTGGATACCGTTTATTTCAAATTTCACAAATGGCAATTGTTGAAGATTCATAGAAGCTTATTTGCGTATAAATTATGCATCAGACGATAATTGATATTCTTCTTTTTGTTTTTCATTAAATACAATTGCATTTCTCCCGTTGTCTTTATTCATATCAGTGTTCGTATTCGGTTTTAAAGCTCATTTCAATCTTCGCTCGACTGAGCGCACACAGTTCGACAGCGAACTAATTTTTATCTAAAGTAAATCACGAGTTCAGCCTCCGAAATCTTACGAAATTCTAGATAATTATGACATTTCTAGATTACAGAGTAAAACTATTTGTCAGAATAGATGCTCGGTTTCATTTGAATCATTCAACCACCCGAATTTTGTTGATTTTGTTGAGCTAATGTCTCTGGCTATAAATCGACTTCAAGATTTTGATTTTCGGGCAGCAGTGAAAGCTCGTATAAACCTCTCCGCCCCAAGTCCGTCCCCCAACCTGAGAACAATAGAAGCAGTAAACAGCGGTAACGTTACGACACGGCCAGCGATCATTGTTGACGGCGATGCTGGCCTGGGCGTGCGCGGTCGGAGTGCTCGGCTTGTCCGGTAAGACTTCCGTGTGCTAACGTCACTTGTTTGTTTACGTCATTACTATCTCATACGTCACGTTACTCGGAATCTTTGCGAGAGTCCCGTCTCACTAGGATCCACCGGAAAGGCGTACGTTTGGGTGGGCCGCGCCGCGGAGCAACGCATTTCAGTAGCCTCCTACATTACTTTCGCTTTATGAATTCATTTAATTCTGGCGGGCTGCCCCGTGCTTTTTATATATTGTTTTGCAATGGGATGCGACCTGATACGGGTGTAAGATGCGCTAACGCAGACGGAGCAATTATGATCCTCAATTTTCGGCAATTGGCAACCCGAAACTACGTTTATGACGTTTTTCATATAATTTCAAGAAACTGCGCAGACGCTGACGTTGCTGCGACTGTCAACTGTTAGTGGAAACCTTTTAAAAACTTGACATTTGCGTCAACTAATGTTTAGCTGTACCTAGGCGGATCTTGAAGCGCGCGGTCAAAATCAGAACTAGCGATGCCATCTGGTTTTTTCTATACGTTTCACAAAAACATATTGCATAAATGCATTCGAGCGCCGAAAGATGCTTGTAGCACTAAAACAATGTTCTTCCTTATCGTCACAAATTAAAATCAAAATATTTTCTTTCACAAACTTACATGGGTACATATGAAACATCAGAAGCTAGGTGCACGGTTCCAATTGGTCGTTACCGATGAATCAATTCCGGCCGCGGAGAGAATGCTTTCCTGACACCTGTCAGTTAGACAATTTCTAGTTGTAATAAGGATCAAATTCGCAAAACACATATTCGTTAGTATGAAACTGACAGGTATCAAGAGCGCATCGTCTCGACGCGGCGACTGTACCTACAATTTTATTTATTTTAATTGAATTATTTCAGGTTTTTGTTTTTATACTAGTGACAGCATCGACTTGTGTTCCAGCCTATGTGTTTGTTATATTTACTATATATTTATCGAAAACTCCATTTTTAAACATGTATATGTACCTAATGTGTGTTAGAATGTTACCATTTTTTTCGCCTACAATACAATGTTGATTATTTTCACCTTTTTTCACTGCCTCACCATTGAATTTTATCCGTGTTCGACCTAATAGTTCTCATTTCGCTAGGTAATTTGCAAACACCTTACCGTTTAGCAGCAATACTTCATAACTGGCCTCTTATGTAATTGTTGATTCTATGTTCAAGGTCACCTTTTGTCGCTACACAGTATGCGTAACTACTACTACATTTCGTTTTGTAATCCCAGCTAATAATTTGACATTTCAAATGTTCCTTGTGTCATTTTTTCATTTAATAGTTTGACATTCGCACCTGTCAAATTACTATCTAGGATTAAAAAACGAACTTTAGCTATATTTTTTTACACACACCAAGTTTTTTACATGATTATGGTTAAACTTTATCATTACTTTTTCTCTGCATTTGTCACCATGTTTAGCATACTCAGCTTACTTATAACGATCCCACTGCTGGGACGCAGGCCTTCTCCCTGTGAGAGGGAGGGGGCCGTTATCACTACGCGGACCCACTGAGGGTTGGCGGATGTTACATAACTTCGAATTTTTATTCTAATGCCTCACAATGTTTATAAGAGCCGTCATGTTTGAACTAGTTTAATATGTATGTGTATTTTTAGAGTTCCGTACGTCCGAATGATAAAACGGAACCCGGATAGGATCACTCGTGTGTCTGTCTGTCTGTCCATCTGTCACAGCCAATTTACTCCGAATCTACTGGTCCGATTAATATAAGTTGAAATTCGGTACATATATGAATTTCTGTGACCCAAACACGGATGTATAACGAAAGTAAATGAATTTTGAATATGGATTCCCATATTCAAAATTACTTTTGGGGGACAAATTATAAAAAAAAAAAATAGTTATGCGAACTACAGTTTGTATAACGGTACACCGTATGACATATCAAATGGCTTGTTGCGAGGGTCTCGACTTTGTTTTATAATTTTAAAATACTTATATACATATATATATATTTAAAGTTATTTAAGCAAATTGATAAAAATTGCCCATCCCCTTATCTCCGAAACTACTGAGCCAAATTTGTTTTCTCATCATCCTCCTGTCGTTATCCTAATTTATCAATATCATTGCCTCCAACAGTATAATTTACTTTAATCTCGTTTTCTCTTCCAGCACAAATATCATGCGGCTCAGAATTTGTCTTCTTCAAAAAATCTGACGAATGTAATCTCTGCTTCGAGAAAGACTGCTTGACCCTCGACAAGCCAATGTGTGACTACTATGCAGAAGCTGATTGTATACTCCCCAAGGATGAAAACGATCCGGGCGGAATTGAGGATGCTGCCAAGAGGAAAGAGGTTGATGATTTGATATTCGACTTGGTTGGCAAAGGTAAGATTTTGTATTTTTATTTATTTGACTCAGGAGAGTGAGCGGTACAATCAAAGAAATTCCAGCAGTGCTTCATTATCATCATCAGCCTACACCAGGCCACTGCTGCTAATAGGCTTCTCCAATTGCACGCCAATGAACTTGATTCTCGGCAACTCTCATCCAGCTGCTACCAGCCACCCTGCGAAGATCGTCGCTTCACTTAGCCTGAGGGCCTCCAACCTTACGTTTGCCGATTCGCGGTCTCCATTTACGAACACGTCTACCCCAACGGTCATCGGTTCTACGTCTAATATGGCCGGCTCATGGCCACTTCAGCTTGTTTATTCTTCAGCTATGTTAATAACTTTGGTTCTCTGTCGGATCACCTCGTTCCGGATTCGATCCCTCATAGAGATACCAAATATAGCCCATTCCATAACTCTCTAAGTGACCTTGAATTTATTGACCAGCCGTACCGTGAAAACCTACTAGCTACCCTAACTAGCTAACCTACTAGGAGTAGACATCATGACGTCTCAACTTCGGTGCCACCATCGAGTACAAAGCCCAAACTGCGGCCAAGAAACTTGGCATCCTAGATAGGGTGAAGCGATACTTTACGCCTGGACAGCTTTTCAATTCAAATTCAAATAATTGAAATTCAAATAACTTACTAAGCTTTTAACTCGCTACAAAGCGCAAGTCCGATCCTGCATGAAGTCTTGCAGCCACCTTTGGGATGGTTCAGCTAAATTCCAACTTGCCGCGCTTGACTCGGTGGAACGCAGAGCTAAGAGGCTCATTGGCGACGTTAGACTGGTGGATGCCAAGCTTCACAGCATTGCTCATCGCCACAAGGTTATCTGCTTATCGGTCTCCTACAGATTGTACTTCGGTGAGTGTGCTCGAGAGCTCCACGACCTCATTCCGCCTGCCCCCTTCTACCATCGGACATCTAGACGCACTGCAGGTTACCATCCCTACCTAGTTGCTATTCCACCAATTCGCACTAAGCGTTTCCAAATGTCTTTTATGATGCGCACAGCAAAGGAGTGGAACTCTCTGCCTGCGTCTGTGTTTCCGAACGCATACAACCCCGATCTCTTCAAAGTGAGAGTAAACAGGCTTCTTCTGGGTAAGCTCGCTCCATCGTCAACTTTGTGTCTGTCATCTCTGACCTAGGCAAGAGTCAAGAGCAAACCTATCTCAAATTAAAAATATAAAAAATCCAATTCAAAGAAATTGTGATTTCTGTCCAAGTTTACCAAATTTTTTAGCCTATGCCTATGGGCCTATGTCTAGTTTATCTTTCAATGAACTACAGTTTGAGATTAACCTCCTTTGCTCGAGCACAAAAAAAAAAAAACTCTCAGCCAATAACTTCTTCGTTAGAACTTCTTAATTAGAACCCTAATCACCATCATCATCAGCATTAGTATCCTTAGTTTAGTTTGATCTGATATCTTATGTTATTTGTTGCTTTATTACTTGGCTCCTCATTGTTAATTCACTTCTACAATCGCAAGCAAAAATATGGAGTCACACCTCTTGCTGTTATTCAAACAAAATTTCAGGATTTATTCAATTCCAAAAAATAAATTAAAATGATATGATTTTAAAGAATGGTTCACAAGCATCAGAATCGAATCTGTGTAACTCTTGAAGTTATCAACATTCATTTAAGGAAGCAAGGTAAACGGGAAGAAATATAGGATAATGTGGAGGTGAAAAATGAAACGTAACAAATAAGACAATAGTTATTTGTTCTTTCAAAACTTAGTATTGCCTCCCCTTGCTCTAATTACAGCTTGTAAACGATTTCTCATCGATCGAATCAGTTTCTTGACGTCATCTTATGGGATAACAAATGCAGCTGGATTTTTTGCTCGTTCGAGCTCGTCCCACTATTGCAATAAATATGATTCAAGTTAGGACTGAGTGCTGGCCTTCACTAAGGAATCTGCGGTTAGTCCTCCCTCGATCTCCACCAGGCACGAAAACAAGCGCAGTTTTTCCCTCTAGGGCAGGGGTTCCCAAACTTATTTTGTCTACTGCCCACTTTGAGAATAAATTATTTTTGAAGCGCCCCCATTATTTCACCTACTTAAAAACGACTACCTAGATGAAATTACATATCGCTCCCTAAGCCTCTACACAACGCCCCCATTTTTTTTTCTGGGTCTCTTACTGCCCCCCTTTAGGCCTGCAGCGCCCACAATGGGGCGTTATCGCCCACTTTGGGAAATGCCATCCCACATCATACAGGAGCCACCTTCGGAAGCCACGGTTTCAGAAAAACAAGACTGAGCGAATCGCTCGCCAGGTCGCCTGAAGACTCTTCCTCTGTGGTCGTTACCATGCAGGCACATTCTGCTTTCGTCTGAGAACATAAGTCACCTCCAGTGCTCAATTTCCCAAACGGAGTGAGCACGAATAAATTGTAGTCGCACTTGTCGGTGTATTGGGTCATTTTCGGGCCTGTGGCTGCACGCTTCGGGGAAAGGTTTGCTTCCTTGAGTCTTCGCCCGAGCCCGACTGTCCATTCACTGACAGTCGTCCCTCGTTCCTGCCTGATTTCTTTCAAATGTCGATTTTGGAGAGAAGACGACACGATAAATCAGTCGTCTCTTTCAGATGTGAACCGGTGGCGACCAGACTCAGGCCTCCGTGTAAAGTCTCCAGTTTCCCTGTACCTTCTGTACATCTTCGACACGCAGGACTGGCTAAAGTGGAGCTGACGGGCGATAGCCCGTGCATGTGTACTGGTCGACGTGTGAGAGCCAACTGATAAAAAAAAATCTGACACCGGGCCCTTTTATAGGGTGTCAAAGAGCGCAACTCGTGCAGAGTGTGCCATACTCAGTGGTCTCGAACCTACTGATTTTTCGGTATTTCTACCGATATGGGCTCTCGTTATAAATAGTCTGTAAGTTTTTTTTTTTTAAATAAATAATCGAGTTTGATTTAATATTGTATTTTTTTGTCAAATACCGATTTTGGGTACAACTATACCGATTTTCTACTGATCTCGCTCTCTGACGTTCGAGACCACTGGCACTGGCACCGGCCATTCTGCAGCGTGTCAAAATGTATACCGAAATGCTGTAAACGGTATTATCTTAATTACTAAGAACAATTCTAGGGTTGTTTTATTTGGTAATGTACACTAAGTAATAAACACACAATTTTATTTTATTTAAATACTAAGACGCATTATAAGCTTTCCTAATTATTTAAATACTAAGACGCATTATAAGCTTTCCTAATTATTTAAATACTAAGACGCATTATAAGCTTTCCTAATTATTTAAATACTAAGACGCATTATAAGCTTTCCTAATTATTTAAATACTAAGACGCATTATAAGCTTTCCTAATTACCCGCCAGAGAGGTGATTCCACTTTTTTGCTCGCGAGTGTATAATTTGTTTGTGAACATTTGTAACTGGCTCAGGACTATTTATATTATTTTATTTGTCTGTTAATTTTCTATGCAATTAATAAATACTTTCAAATATTTACAATAAGTAATATCATAACATGGACTCATTGAAACAATAATAACGTAGTATTATTATAACAGGGACTCATAGCGTTACCTCGAGTTTAGAGGGGCTCGGGGCGATCGAAGATTAAGCTACGCTTGCCGCGGTCGGTTCGTGGATAGGTGACCATCCATTACATATCGAGACCCCTCCGTACCTCAGAAACCACATTAAGGCGTGGGTCACGGCTGTCATTCGTAGATCTTTGACAGTTTTTACGGGTAGATAGAAGCCCAAAAGTCTGACAACCAATTTACCAAGGGGTATCGTGTTACCCTGTTACTGGGTTGTAGAGGTCAGATGCCTATCTGACCGCGCTGAGTAACTTCATGTAAACAACTGGTATTCAGCTGCATTCGGTTAGACTGGAAGCCGACCCCAACATATTCGGGAACAGGCGGCAGATTAGATTATTATTATAATATGGACTTAGCGTTACAGCAATGCTAGTTTCATTTGTGTCTGTCACAGGGCTATCTGACAACATGGAGTGCATCCCTTACGTCTCCTGGTACACGAACTGCAATAAAGGTAAGCTCTTAAATCACATCAAAATCATTTATTTCAGGCATACACCCATATAACAATTAAAATTTAGAATTTACCGAGAATACAAAATTACAAATTAGACATTAATTATATATTTAAACTGTTAAGTTTTTCTTAATATTCTTTATTAAGAAATTCTTGAAATCGCGAGTCTTTTGTGTTGCTATACATTCAAAGATGACCTAGTATTAGGAGGAAATTAGCCTTCCCGAAAATGTACAGTCATTATCCAAATATCCATGTTACTTCTGCAAATATTGTCAAAATAAGGTTTTGAAGCATTATGAATGTTCCCTGAACGTTTGATTAAATAAAATGATGTTTATTTCTGTAAGTAGATCTTTTAGGACACTTTAACACGTAAATTTTTTGGCCGCATAGTCTCTTTTAAAGTCCTAACATTATTAAGATTTTATGTGAATCTAACAAAGCAGGGCCATGGCTGGAAGACATGCGTGTCATGTACTATATTACATACTTGCGTGTTTGTGTTCCATGCACTACTTCCTGTGGATGTTATGTTTTACTTGGCCTAGTCACATTTTGTACACATTTTGTTTTTTTTAAACAAGCGTCGAGTACGCACGGATGTTTCCAACGCTTCGGCTGAGAACACACATCTGCTGTTTTCACATACCACGCAATTGATAACAAATTGTGGAATTTGCAACAAATTGATCAATGACACAACAAAGATCTGAACACAACAACTATTTAGAACTGATGCATTTCATAATAACCGACACGTTTACAAATATTTGATTACTTCTTTTTATCATGCAGGTGCATCACATTTGTAAAGTCTGACTTATTACATAACATAACACCACGCCTGTAATCCCCAAGGGTTTAGGCAGAGGTGTACCTAAAGTACACCCACATTTCGCCAGTTAGGTTTAAATCCCATGAAGGCGAGCCATAGAAATTACATCTATGGGGCGAGCCTATTGCCATCAACCGGGCACAAATCCAAACTCAGAACTGCTACTGAAAAATACCTGATAGAAAAACCTAATAACACTTTGGCTAACCTGGGAATCGAAACCAGGACCTCATGCTCAGCAGTCGCACTTGAAACCACAAGACCAACGAGCCAGGGTGACTAATTAAACAATTTAAGAAAAAAATCAATGAATGAAATTACCAGTAGCAGCCCGGAGTCTGGATTTCTGCCCGGTAGATGGCAATAGGCTCGCCCCCTATTACATGGGACTTAAACATACCTGGCGAAATGTGAGTGTATATATATGTTATTTTTAAAAAAGGAACTGTTATGTGTTATAAAACTTTTTGTTACAATCCTAAATGTCAATTTGTACTCTGTAACTTGTCCGTGTTTACCTTCTCAGACAACGCGTGCCTCGACTGCAAGACCTGTGCCTGCAACCCTGAAGGCAAGTGGAACTGCACCACCGTGGAACCGTACCTCAGTCAGAATCCTCCTCTCCACATTGATCACCAGGTCCTCGTTATGAGCATGGAGGCTTTAACAGACAGTAAGTGCTTTCATCTAAGTACCAAAATTATCAGAAAACGTATGAAAATATAATATTTTCGTACGTTTTCTGATAATTTTGGTAACAGCGAGAATAAGAAAACTTAAGTAGAAATTGACAAGCCATATAATAAGAAGCATTGAAAAGTGGAACAAAAACATAGTATTTTGCTAAACAAGAAATAGAAAAAGGAAACGGGGTAGACAGTTTACAAGGTGGGAAGACGAAATAAAGAGCATGAAGGGGAAAACATGGAGTAGGAACGCGATTACAAGAAATGGAGGGCGTTGTCAAAGTTGGGCAAACAGACCAAGCTGTCGGTGTCCTCGACTCACCAGAGTCGTCAATTTATGATTTAAATCAATGTATTGGTGTCAGAATATAGACCTATATTATAAATATGTATATTATAAGTGTTATCATCATCATTTAGCTGATAGATGCCCACTGCTGGACATAGACCTCCTCCAAGCGTCGCCACATCGACCGGTCCTTAGGGCCTAGACCAACTGACAATCAATCAGTGATAACGATGACGGAAAAATCAAAAAAAAAAATTACCCAAAAAAAAAACATACAAACGACTTCCAAAAAAAACACTACAAAGTGAAAAATAACTTTAAATTCGGAAGTCGGTGTCTGGATCTGTATTTTAGGTTTTGCCACCAACTTCCGAAATTATAGTTATTTTTTACTTTATAGTGTTTTTTTTTGGAAGTCGCTTGTTTTTTTTTTTGCTTTTTGTAAAAAAGTTTTTATTTTTCACTTTTTAGTGGGTCAGCTTGTAATTTATTGAAGTTACAATAGCTTAAAGACAACTGCTCATTGCATTTTACAAAACAATGCTTTTCCCAATGCAGGGACGTAAATTGTTATGGAGTTCTCCTGGTACTTCACCATATGCATTGTGATGAGCTTATAGTGCTTAGCAATCATTTGAAAGTAATCGAATCGCAACCCGTGAAATACTTATTACTGAGTTGTTCCGGTGGCCATCTTACCATTTGTGGTATTCGTGATCAGTTCCACTTCACCAAATGGTGCTTACCGAGAGCAAATGCACAAGGTACTATAAAAAAATACCCAAATCGCTACAGGTGTGCCTATAATATTTGAAAAGTTCCCTCGATTTCTCCAGGATTCCATCATCTGATCCTGACTTGATGACAATGGGACCATCTGGAAAGTATACCCTTTCAAACAAAAAAGGAATTTTCCAAATCGGTCCAGCTGTCTTCGAGTAATCGGGGAACACACATAAAAAAAAAGATTCCGACGATCTGGGAACCTCCTCCTTTTTTGAAGTCGGTTAAAAATTATTAATTTATAGCCAGAGTGCATCTCATGATAATTCCAATAAGCCCAAACACGGCTAGGATACATTGTTTTATTACGGAGTTCCGGTGCCTATCTTTCGGCTTCATCATCAGATCAGTTCAATAGTACCATTTTCATCAGAACCATTTATTTCAATTTGCTTCGTCATTGTCGCTTAACTTTCTTAATCGAGATATCTTATATCCCGTGAAATACTTATCATTGAGAAATTCCCGTGGCCATCTGTGGTCTTCTCCATCAGTTCCACTTCACCAAATGATACTTTCTGAATGCAAATGCTTGACTGTTGTTGAAAATATCGAAATCACTATGTGTTTGCCTATGATATTTGAGGATTTCCCTCAATTCCTCATCGATCCTATCATCAGAACTAGATTTTGATAAAAATGGGACCAATTTGGAAGTATGTCCTTTCAAATAAAAAAAGAATTTTCCAAATCAGTTTATAAATGACGGAGTACTGAGGTAACAAACATTTAAAAAAACACAACCGAATTGATAACCTCCTCCTTTTTTTGAAGTCGTTTAAAAAGCTGTATTGGATCGACATAATTAAGCTACTGACAAGCTTCTGTGGTCCTGTTGCAAAGTCGTTTTAGAATACGAAACGCTATGAAAGCGATTGTCACTTATCTAGGCCCTCTGTACTTCTCACATCTAAGGGATTCTTGCAACCTATGACACACATCTCAACTGTTATCTATCTAACCTAACTGTCTTGGAATCATCTTCCCAACCAGATGCAGCTCACGACAGTCCATATTTTATTTTATTCTTATAATAATTGCAGATACGCATCTCAGGAAGACAAAGCGTTCAGTAACCTATAATCCAAAAGATACTGCCACTACTATAAACTTAGAGCAGCTGTCTCAATGGTTATATGGCGCCAAACCTTTGAACATGAAGAAGACCAATCCAAGGGACATTACATCAACAACAGATTTCACCAAAATTGTAGCAGACGATAAACCAGCTTCTAAGATCGCCACCACGGAAACTGGTAATGATCTCTGATCTCGTGGTTCTTTTAATAACTATATGAAGTCTGTCATTTGACTGCTTCGTTAGTCTAGTGGTCGCTAATGCAGCTGCTGAGCTTCTTGGGTTTCAAGCCCGAGACAGACAAAGTGTTATTGGATTTTTCCATTAATTTCTCAGTTCCAGACAGATTAATTGAAATTTATATGCTCGCCCCCTGTTATATGGGATTTGAACGGTGTAGTGATACACCTCTTCAATGAATGCCGGTGTGATGTTATGCTATGTGCTATTGGAGTTAAATTGATACTACTTGTCTTTAAAATACGTGTAAGTCAAGCTTCATTTGATCAACTTCATTTTTCAGAGCCAACTATGTCAGGACTTACAACCACGGAAAAGTCAGAGATAACAACCACTGAAGACACCGATTATGTAGCATTTGACGAAGTTCTGCGCAGCATTGCTGATGACCCCCAAACTTATAACCGAAGGAAGCTAATGGACGGTGAACGAATGGACAATATAATTAATAATCAAACTCTAAGCATTGATTACATGATTATGGATGAAGAAAATGCAACTAACAGTACCTCAAGCGATCACTTAGGGGACGTGATTAACTTTATGCTTGATTACGATGATTTTGTAACTGCAACTGAATCTACGATCGCAAGCGCTACTGAAGTCGTTATTGATCTGCTTGAAACAACTGGAAAACTTTCCAATGTGAATGTTAACGAAGGTATGAATTCAAAGAACATATTTATTTACAAAACAGATAAGTCAGTACACACTCTTTATATTTAAATAAATATGTATTCCACAATTTCTCATAATTGCACCTACCACTGTTTGTCTCTGCATCACCCGAAGGGTGACTGGTAGAAAATGCCTATGGCATTAAGTCCGCCTCTGTACATTTCTGTGCATGAAGTATTAAATAAATACACAGGGTCAAATAAAATTAGCTAGCGAAACTCCGCAGACCTGTTGGGTTCCGATATTAAAAACACGACAAATAAAAAAATAAAAAGATTTGTTTTTTTTTTTTTTTTGTTAAAGACGACGACGCTGGTGGTGTTGTTACTTGAAGTATGAGTTGAGTAAAACTGTTTTTAGGGTTCCGTACCTCAAAAGCAAAAAAAAACAGAACCCTTATTGGATCACCTCGTTGTTCATCTGTCAGTCTGTCTATCTGTCAGTCTGTAAAGAGCCTTTTTAAACGAACTTTTAAATGAACGCGGTATCAAGTTGAAATTAATATCAAATACGTAGGCCTAAGGTCTCTTGGAGCTCTAAAATCTAAAATAATCAAGCTTCTAACTCAACGCAATAAAAAATACGGCCATTTATGCGACATATTTTGATACTCGCAAATAAATCAAAACCTTTATGGTACTTCCCGTTGGCCTAGAATCATGAAATTTGACAACAAGCAAGATCTCATAGCAGAAGTAAAGGAAAAATTCCAAAAATCATTCATTTGTAGTTTTATCACATAAAAAAATGCTTTTTGTGATTACAAACTTACATTTGCAGTTGGAGAATTGACCGTGACGTACATCGATGTTTGGGAGAACATGTTTTTCAACTAAAAAATAAATAAATTCATCCCAACTACGGAACCCTTCATTCTGCGTGGTCTGACACGCACTTGGCCGGTTTTTTTCGTTTTATCGAGTTTAGATAATGATACCCATAAAGTTTGTAAAGTTTATACAAAAAAAAATGTTTTATAAACTGATATTTCAAGTGACTACAATAGCTCGGTTGGTGAACCAAAAAAAAGTCATTAAATTAATTTATTTTATGTTTAATCATATTTAGTTAACGATACCCATCACGTCTGCGGAGTTTCGCTAGCTAATTTAATTTGACCCTGTAAAATAGTACCTACATTATTAATACAAGTATTTACACTAGGTATTAGATTATATAACTTACTATCTATACATATTATATATACAAAAAATAAACTAAAACAAAAAAAAAACAAAAATTTTAAATCAGCTGTTTCCTCTATAAGTGCAATATCTACGCGATCAAAATGTACGGAACAGCTATTTTTTTTTCAAATAACCGACGTAAAATTTCAACGCACGTGGGTCCAGAGGGCTGACCACCGCCTCTAAAGCAGTCTTATTTTAATGTCGATTTTGTTGATTGTGAGAAAGAGATGGAGCTAGCTATACAGGACGTCAAGCTCCATCTCTTTCCCACACTGAAGTAAGATTACAATAATACTGCGTTAATAGGTGGTGGTCTAGCTCCTAAATCATGTACTGAATACGTGGTTTCAATTAATGTGATAACTTAATCGCCTCTCTGTATAAACATTAACAGATTGGTCAATGACCACACACACGGTTAATCCATAGGTAATAAAGGGTTTTCCAATAGGGACGGGTCGATGTTGACAGTCTGTGGCAGCCATACTATTTTGGTGGGATCTGTAAAATCTGTTGTATATTATGCAGTCAGTGATGCCAAATCACCATGGCAAGTTACACGGTTGAGCAGCATGTGCAAATGATAAAACTTTATTATCAAAATGAGTGTTCGTTAGTGCAAACGTTGCGCGCATTGCGCCCATTTTACGGCAGACGCGGTGGCCCTTCAAAGTCCACTCTCCAACGATTGGTGACTAAATTTGAGACGACCGGTTCGGTAAACAACCAACCAACACCAAAGGAACGCCAGATCGGCCGAGAACATCGCCGCTGTACGTGAGAGTGTTCAGGAGACTCCGAGGCAGTCGATTTCTCGCCGTGCTCAAGAACTCGGCCTTTCGCAGACCTCAA
Organism: Fissipunctia ypsillon; assembly: GCA_947568875.1. Taxonomy (NCBI): domain Eukaryota; kingdom Metazoa; phylum Arthropoda; class Insecta; order Lepidoptera; family Noctuidae; genus Fissipunctia; species Fissipunctia ypsillon. Next base: position 20,576,639 of record OX387663.1, on the reverse strand, counting down.
CGACACAATCGACATTCTGCATGAACGGTTTGAGGGTAGAGTTATCTCTCGCAGAGGTGACGTGAATTGGCCACCAAGATCGTGTGATTTGACTCCGCTAGACTTTTTCTTGTGGGGTTTTCTGAAGTCGCAGGTCTATGCCAATAAACCACATTCGACCGTTGCCCTGAAAGCCAACATAACGCAGGCCATCGCTCGGATTCAGCCGGATCTATGCAGCAGAGTCATTAAAAATTGGACCTCTCGGATTCGTGCCACCATACGAAGCCGCGGCGGACATTTGAACGATGTCATATTCCATCCATAATGGCATAAATGGGCCTTTTAAATAAAAAATAAATTTCGTTAATATCTCACACACATCTTGTTTTATTCAATTTTAACATCGACCCGTCCTTGTTGAAAGACCCTTTAGAAAATCACCAAAAAGTAGTAGAACGCAAGACGAAAAGAGAAGTATTTGTTAAGTTATAACAAAATTTTTCGTTACGATATTTACTAACGACAATAGTAACAACGCTCGCAATTAAATAACGACTTCATTGACACTCGCTACTGCTAACATTTGGTAACGCGAATCTTGTACATTGACACTCGCTACTGCTAACATTTGGTAACGCGAATCTTGTACATTGACACTCGCTACTGCTAACATTTGGTAACGCGAATCTTGTACATTGACACTCGCTACTGCTAACATTTGGTAACGCGAATCTTGTACATTGACACTCGCTACTGCTAACATTTGGTAACGCGAATCTTGTACATTGACACTCGCTACTGCTAACATTTGGTAACGCGAATCTTGTACATTGACACTCGCTACTGCTAACATTTGGTAACGCGAATCTTGTACATTGACACTCGCTACTTCTAACATTTGGTAACGCGAATCTTGTACATTGACACTCGCTACTGCTAACATTTGGTAACGCGAATCTTGTACATTGACACTCGCTACTGCTAACATTTGGTAACGCGAATCTTGTACATTGACACTCGCTACTGCTAACATTTGGCAACGCGAATCTTGTACATTGACACTCGCTACTGCTAACATTTGGTAACGCGAATCTTGTACATTGACACTCGCTACTTCTAACATTTGGTAACGCGAATCTTGTACATTGACACTCGCATTTCTAACATTTGGTAACGCAAATCTTATACATTTAGTTTTCTTCTCATTTAATACTAAATTATTTACAGTGAATTGCATTAACTTAGAAAAGAAGATAAAGTTTGCTCCCGTATTAACCTAAATAAGTTTGTATTTTTTCAGATTATACGAATTACAACAAAGATGAAGATTCAAAAATCTTCGAAAATTCAAACGACGTAATACAATACAATGCTCTTCACATCATGAAAAGAGACGTAACGGGCCAGAAACAAAACACAACGTCCAATGTGATACCAACTGTTACAATCATAGTAAATGCCACGAATATTACCAGTACCAACAAAACTGAAGAACCTACAGATTTACAGGATAATGTCCTCAGACCTTTAAATAAAATCATCACTGACAAGGTAAAAGAATTAGAAAATTTGAAAAAAATAAAAAAAAACCTGCTAAAATTTGTCAAAAGTAATAGTCATCTTGACGATATACCAATAGAAGATAATTCTACCAGTAAGACATACTTTTCTCTTTACAACGTTGCAATGGCAACTGGTTTAGATGTAGATCTAAGGAGAGCTAACCCAAGCAAGTATGAAAAATATATGTTAAAACTAAAAAGTGATATTTTCGAAGTCATTAGAGACTTATTTGGAATTCAAAAATATAAAACCTCAGAGTTACCTGAAGATTTAAAACGTCTCATGCATGCAATGAAACGATATGTTTACAAAAATCAACTTGTCGAAAAACCAAAAAGAAACAAGTTAAAAAGACAAAAAAGTTTTAGACGAAACATGGAGCAGACTAGTCGGTGTGGTCGTCTGTCATACAAGGATTGTTTGGTGCAAGTCATCGAAGTTATTGACAAAGACATGCCAGAGTCGAATGCTTTATCTCCGTTATCACCAGCCTCAAGGAAAATCATGAAACATATCATTCAGTCTTACTACGTAGATCAGCCTGTCATACCAGGGTTAAGAGCATACGACCCATATTATAATTTGACGAATTATTTAAATAGTATCGGTAGTAAATGGCAGGAAGTGACGGCTAATCTCATAATTAGCACTCCTTTTGCAAGCCTTTACAGGATGAAACTATTGCATTGTATTTTAACTTTGGATATAAGTAAACTGAACGATGCTATTGGTATAATAGAGTTCACTCACAGCAGAAGAATGGATTACTCATTAGACAAAGTGACTGATGACATATTAGAAAGAATAGACACTGGACTTTCTGCGATTCATAACAAAATATTAATGTTAATCAAATACCACAACCAAAACCCAAATCCAGCAGTGACTAAAACACCCCGAATACAGAAAAAAAAAACTACGACCAGACGTCTACCATCTACGACCACCAAAGATCCAGTAGAGATACGAAACACGAAAAAGCGTTCATTTATAAAACACATACGCAGTCTACTAAGGACTTCTAAGAACGATATTGTAGAACTTCTACATAGAAAGGTTCCAAAATCAGAAATAGTGAGACATCTTGCTAAAAAGAGGTTGGATGAAATATCTGAGAAAAGATACGGTGAATATGAGGAGACCATGAAGAGATGGCAAAAGAACTTGGAACTTGGAGCGAGAATAAAAAGATCCATTTTAGATCAGTTCCAGGCTCGTATCAAGAATATAATACCGCGATATCTAAGACATAAGGTAAATCCAAGAATAAAAGAGAATCAGAAGAACGCTACAGCTGGCGCAACGCGGAAAGCCGACGACAGGAAAAAGAAAAGAAAGGATAGGAAAGCTTCAAGACGAGGTAAGATAGTGGTGACATGAAACTTCTTTAAGTTCTTTAATTTATGTATGACGGCACGGTTGGTTCCCTCAAGGCAAAAATATCTATATATATAAAGTTTGGTTGATAGTTGCAGTAGCAGTAAGTATCAGTAAGAAGACATTTTAAATACTATTTGCGTCTAATGTCTGATGATGACCCGAACTTTTATGACAATCGAGTGGTATAAATTGATTTGAGCCGATTCCGTGGATTTGCGTGTCACCAAAGTTTTATTTCATGATTCGATGCTCACGTTCAATTATTGTAGCTTTACGTCTTTCAAAATTGGTTCGACATCATCCAAATTTTACGTGCATGTTGTACTTAAGAAACAAGAAATAAAATTAGGTACTCATAAAATCTAATTGTTCTCAGAACGTAAAGCCAGGAAGACAACAACACCAAGGTCGAGCAAACCAGCGATGCTGAGGACCAGGCTACTCACCACACGCCCCTCGACACACGCTACGACCCCCAGGCCCAGGAAATTGACCACTTCAACAATTACAACAACTAAAGCACATTGATTCTAATTAGAAAGTAATCCGTATCTGCTGTGATTCATTCAATTTAGTACAAATTAATAAAGTACACATTTTAAAGAGTAGCTTTTCTATAAACTTCGGTAAGAATATCAGACTTTGTCGGCGTATAAAATTATAATGAATATGTCTCACAGGGCTTTGATACATGTTTTGCAAATATTTTGTAAAGTATAGTTCTACGTCAATTTTAAGTTAAGTATGTATGCAAGTTTAAGTATTCTGCACAAAGTGGTCCTACAGAATTCGATTCCTCGAAGTAAAAATCAATCTGCCCAGCCTTTTCCCAACTACATATGTTGGGGTCGGCTTCCAGTCTAACCGGATGCAGCTGAATACTGGTATTTTACATGGAGCGACTGCCTACTGACCTCCACAGCCCAGTAGCTGGGTAATACGATACCCCTCAGTAAAACTTTCGAGCTTTTGACGACCTGTAACGACTGTCAAAGATCCACGAATGACACCCGGGAGCAACGGCTTAACGTGCTTTCCGAGGCACGGAGGAGTCTCGGTATGTAAAGATGGTCACCCATTCACGGACCAACCCCGGCAAGCGTAGCTTAACCTGATGGATTGACCCGTGCGGCAGAGCCACGAGCTCCTCCGAAATTCGATTTCTCGAAGTAATGTATGCAATAATAGGGGGCAAAGTTATATCGCAGTCAATAAATCAACATTATTTAATACAAAACATATATTGAAAATTACAAAAGTATCTAAAATTATGTTTTCTATAATCCCATGTTCTTAATGCTCAGCAGCTGTTTGATCAGATGATCTTCTGTAACCCAGTTCATGTGCTTTGCTTTCAATTTGTTTGGATCCTCAAGCAACACTGGAGCTGCCTTTTGGTGCTGTGCCATCCGACGCATTAATATTTCAATAGGTTTTGAAGAAGACGATACTGGAAAACAAACAAAATAGCAATATCAGCGCTTTCATTTGTTACTCTCTATAATTTGTATTTTGATTGTGAGGGTGTACATATAGACATATGGTGAAGAGTAATACTAGAAATAACCCCCATGTCGTTTCAGTCTCAAGAAAAACAAATCATCTTTATCATTAACAGTCTGAACAATCTACTCAGGTTAATAGGTCTTTTCTCTAGAACTATAAAATTTTAACACGTTCTTTCATAAAATTTTATTTAAAAAAGCACAGGCGCTATATGCAGAAAGAATTAAACTATGTAAATGTAAATATGTAAATCCACTATGTAAATCCAAGATGAGTTCAGGTTGACAGACATTTATATGGCCGTAATATCTAATTATGCAAATCATCATCATCATCATCTGCCTAGCCTTTTCCCAACTATATTGGGGTCGGCTTCCAGTCTAACCGGATGCAGCTGAATACCCGTATTTTACATGGAGCGACTGCCTATCTGACCTCCACAACCTAATTATGCAAATGTAAATAGTAAAAATTCAATTAGACTTACCAACATATTTATCGTTTGCAGGTTCATTTTGTTTCTGCAATACAAAAATCCTGAACAATTCATTAGCGAGTTTATAATTGCCTGTATCCAAATAATATAGAATCCTTTGAGCTATGTTATAAGTCATATCGTGCTTGACATCAGTTTCACTATCTTCTTTCAGCTTTAGAAACATCACCATTCGATTTCTGATCAGCTGGTTTACGATCTGTATCCTAGTTATTTTCATCTCATCAGTTTCTTCACGAGGGTCAACAGCACTAAGTATTGGTTTCTTCTTCAGTTTTGTTTTCAATATTTGATCACCTGAATTAATTTCAGTGATGAATAATTTTCTAAGGTCCGGTTTAACTTTTTCATTTACTTTTTGACTCAACTTTAGTCCTGTGTCCAAATTTCCGACAAATTCTTCCAGTTCAGCAAATTTTTTTGTAGGTAGTTTAGTTAGATTACCGAAAGATAGTGTTATTTCGTCTATTATATTTATTGTGGCCTGAACATCTTGCTCTAGTGCTTTAAGCAATATAAGTTTTCCTGCTGCTGGAACTTTCACTAGCAAAGCATGGTGCTTATACGTAGAACTACCATTTTCAATTCTTTCCATCATTTTCTTTATTGCGTCACAAGATTTAGGAATTTTACTTTTTGACGATCTACGAGTCTTTGAATGTGACTTATCATTTAAGTTTTTAACTAACCGTTCCCATACAACGGCGGATTTAGGCCTCTCTGTCATTATATCACCAGTGTTTCTTCGTGACATGGCCACTTTCATTTCCTTTTTTAATCCTTGGAATATGTTTGCTATTTTTTTTACTGGGTCAATATTTTTTTCTTTTTTAACAATTTCCGTTCGATCAGCTTTTAAAAGGTTATAAATACAAGGTAACGCATCTGTTACTTTAATATTATCTTTAAAACTTACTCCTCTGGCACTCTGTATCTCTATTAAATCTTCCATTATTGTTTTCAAATGCGCTTTAAGTTTCTCCTTTGTCGAATTAAACTTATAAGAACCAATGGTCTTGATACTAGACGGCATATTCTTTTCTTCAATTTCTTTCGTGGTAGTTTCAATTGTTTGTTTTTCTGTTTCATTTGGAAATTCTGGGGTATTGGCCTTTTCAGGTTCTAGCAATTTTATTAAATCACTAAACGATTTTAATTTGAAAAATTCTGACAAGTTGAGTAAAATATTCCCTTCAACTTTTGGCATCGCTTCAACTTCGTAGTTTTTATTGCTCAGTAAGCAATCTGGGTTCCTACCGACATGCGTTAAGTAGTCCAGAATCATTTTATCTTTAGCTGACACAGTCATATTAGTTATATCAAAATTATACATTTTTTTAACCTTTTCCTTTAGGTTATCATTACCTTTTAAGAAGTTTTGGCTATTAATTCCGTTTGCTATTTTCTTATTATTTCTTTTTGGCAAAATCAGCTTTGTTATTTTTCCTAAAAGATTTCCGAACATATTGAAAGAGTTTTCTTCATCTTTACTTAATTCAGTATCGATATCATGCTTTGTAGTGTGATTAAAAACTAATTTGGGTCCATGTTGCAATTCACTTAGATTGCCTTGAATATTTTCAAACTTTTTAATTAAATCTAGCACATTATTTATTTTGGCTATTGCTTTTATAGTAGCCTCTTTTTGGTTAATTTCTATTTCTACTTTAGCCTTTTTTTGTTTAATATTCATTTCTTCTTTACTCTTTTGTAGTTTACCATCTTCATCGTTAGCATTCTTTCTACAAGGTAATTTAGCTGGAGTTTCCTCATTGCTAGTATTACTGGCATTGTATAACAACTTCTCTGATTCACTAATAGTTTCACAGATAGAAATGTTTTTAGCATCTTTATTCTTATCTATTGCACTTGATAGCTGTTCCAAAGCATTTTTCAGGAACGTTTCTTGCCTCATATTTAGTGGCTCTTTGAAAAGTTCTAGTAAGTCAGCAATCTTTTCATGTTTTAATCCATCTATTTCCGCTGAGGATGCAGCTGCATCTTTTTCCATGTTCCATAATTTATTTAATAGGTTGCCAGCAATGAAGGCCATTGCAGTCATAGTGTCATTATCGGGAGTGAAAGTGATGTTTGACACTGGAGAGGCACTGGCGTCTCCAATAGTCTCACTGCCTTTTTTCAATTCGTTGACTACGATCTTTGAAAGATCATTGTTCTTCGTATTTTGTGTGTAATTACCGAGCACTGTTTTTAAATTTTCATGGCTTGAATCAAATTTGGTTTCATATTCTATTGTTTCTATTTTATTATCAGTTATTTGGTTGTATGTCTTGGGTTGGTTGTATTCAATCTGCAGTGCGTTGCTAGTAACTGCGAGGTCCGATCTTCTCGAACCAGGGAGTGGCAGCGTCATGTCGATTTTCTTAGCAACCAATGTTCCCGTTAGGTTAGAGTCCTTTAAAGTATCTACAGGCAAAAATAAAATAGATAAATTATAATACGAAAAGATAACAGTTAGTTTTAAAAGATTTGATATTTACAAACAGGGCGTTCGTGAGCGTAGATTTTTTTTTGTCATTGCTCAGAGTAATTTTATTATCTGTTGAAAAATATTCAACGTACCTTCGTTTATTTCATCAATTGCATCATAGTATTTAACTGTATTATTGTGACTAGAGTTCTTGCCTGTATTACTTGGCTTGATAACCGATCGTTTACTATGTTTATTATTTTTGCTATTCGTAGATCTTCTCGGCCGTGATAATGATAAGCCTGCCAGAAATTCATCAAGATTCTGATTCTGACGAAACGGAGCTGTAATAGTTAAACAGAGATTACAATGTATTACTGTTTTGCAGTTTATTAAATACGACACTTACCTCGATGCCGTAACATGGTTTATTTGTAATAAAAAATAAAAATAAATATTGGTTTGTGCAATAGTGCTGTATTAAAAAACGTGCAAATCAGTGCTCTTGTCGAGGTATTGCTACCAAATAACCTGGAAACAGATTTCAGAAGTTAACACTTTAGTCCGGATAGATGTGCAAAGAGACGAAAAAATTGCTTCTTTACACCGAAGATTACATGGCATTTGAATACATTGCAAATGAAAATCAGGAAAATATGCAATTAGTAAAATGTTTGTAGTGAAGCAGTAAAAGATGTAAAGCGTAAAGAATGTTAGAGCTTATGTAAAGGCACTAATATACAAGCCGTACCTAGTAGATCGTCTGGCTCTGATATGACCTGAGGAGCAGGCACGTACGGACTCTGCGTCACCTTGATATTGACACGCTTCTTATTCACATCTGTTGAACAAAACTGAGATATTTAAAAGTCTCAATCGCATATAAGAAGGAAATATTACAGAAATAATTTCGTATTTAATGTACTCTTCGATCCTTTTGTGTGAAAGCAGAAGCTTATGCTAACGGATCAGTGGGGTAATTGCGTAAGACACTAACGAGTGCCTTTCAATTTGACAGTTTGAAAATATTCATTGCATTATTTACATTGTCAAGCAGGCGAATTTTTCAAACATATGAAGCAATGCATTAGGAATTTCCTTCAATATTCTTCGGATTGTGAAAGAAGGTGTGTTACGCTATTGGGGTGCAGTTTAATCTCAGACTATGCTATAATCTCAGACTATGCTACGGCTTTCGGGAACACACAGGGAGTCAGATTCCTTACCACAGCGTCCTTTGTCACGCTAACACCTTGCTGACTGACTTATTTCACTATATTCATACCACGGCAGGAGCTATCCTTAAACAGTCTGTGTCGATCCGACAGAAGAAGAGAAAGACTGCCATCCTCTCTAGGATCGCGCTATGGACTCCTTTCGTATTCGATCTTTGGCAGAGATAAATAGGCGTTAATTAGCACATGCTAGGCCTAAGAAGTATATCTTTTAGTATCGCACAACTGTGAAATTACAAGTGCAAGATAGAGACGGGAATACATATGTCTAAACCAAAGCACATGCTAAATAATGTTTATTTACAAGTATCTCGGCGATGCGATTTGCGTCAAGCGACAAGCGCGCGTGTCACCAGTTTCGGCTGTTTCCGTCCGTCGTCGCTCCGCGCGCGGCGCGTCGCGGTGACTCATGGCGTGCTCTAAGCAACTTCTTTCATTTGTTTTCTCCGCAGTCGCTGTCACAAGACGCGTGTCGCTTGAGCGTGTAGCTCGTGGTCACGGGGTTAGTTAACTCCACAGTAACACTCACCAGATTCCAACATTTGGAGAGCATCGTCAAAGATATCATCACCCTCTTGAATATTGTTATTTGGAGAATTTTCATCCTCACGACATTCCTTCACATCCTGACAGGCCCACTGCCCGTCACTGTCGCATTTGCAGCGGCTACAGCCCGTGCATATATTATCTAGAAAAATGCCAGAAAATCTATGTCAAAAAAATCGCTTTTTATGTCTGTATGTTTGTCCGCTCCGTTCTCATAAACTTGACATTGAATTAAAGATGCGGTTCTCATCGTAATTTTGATTTATGCTGGAAGGTTTATATGTATAATGATATTACTTAGATATAGCACGGAAATGTCAATGTTTTAATATGTCGCAACATTATTAGATGGCACCTGTACCTATAGTACCGAACGCTAAGTTTTAATTACTTTTCTTCCCTAATTTGGAAATAAAAACCATTTCAGTGTACTGGGAATTCAAATAAAAACTTATTTATAAAAAAAACAACCGACTTCCAAAAAAACACTACAACCAATCTGCCTAGCCTGTTCTCAACTATGTTGGGGTCGGCTTCCAGGCAAACTGGATGCAGCTGAAACCAGTATTTTACATTTTTCAGCCTATCTGACCTCCACAACCCAGTAACTGGGTAATACGATAACCCTTGGTAAGCCTGGTTGTCAGACTTTCGGGCTTCTGATGACTCGTAACGACTATCAAAGATCCACGAATGACACCCGGGAGCAACGGCTTAACATGCTTTCCGAGGCACGGAGGAGTCTCATTATGTAAAGACGGCCACCCATCCATGGACCATCCCAAGCAAGCGTAGCTTAACCTGATGGATCGGTCCTTGCGGCGGTTATTACTTAGCCACGAGCTCCTCGGTGTCTTTGGTTTATTATTTTCGTTTTTTGCCACCGACTTCCGAAATTAAAGTTATTTTTAACTGTGTAGTGGTTTTTTTTTTGGAAGTCGGTTGTTTTTTTTTATAAATAAGTTTTTTTATTTTCCACTTGTTATTTGTGGTACTTACCCCACCCAAATTCGTATAGGTACTACTACTTGCTAAGTAAATAACAGTGACAGGAAATTATTATAACATCATTAACATACATTAAATGGAACAAAATGAAGCTAAATCAAAAACCACTCATCAGAATTTGACCAAATTTATATGCGACCACAGGAGTATACCCTTTCTAATAAAAACTTTGCAAAAAGGCATATACAAGTTGTAACATAAATAACGCACAACCTCTTAAGGGATCATTGTACTCATCATTATGTACAAATTTTACTATGGGTTGGTCCCATAGTAAAAGTTGTACATAATGATGAGTACAATGACCCCTTAACAGGTTGTGCGCCAATTGTGTTACACCTTGTACATGTCGCGCTAAGTCGTGTCAGAAGTTTGGAAGGCGTAGTTTTATCAGGTTTGGACGCCGTCACAAACAAATTTTATTAAATCAACCACACGACGACAGATCGTTGACGATATCTGTCTTCTGACAATCAAGGCCACACATAACATACAACTCAAGTAGCGCAATTTGAAGCATATTACCATTAAAATATTTATAGCCAGAGTGCATCTCATGACAATTCTAATAAGCTCAAACACGGCTAGGATACATTGTTTTATTACGGAGTTCCGGTGCCTACCTTCCGGCTTCATCATCAGATCAGTTCGATGGTACCATTTTCATTAGAACCATTAATTTAAATTTGCTTCGTCATAGTCGCTTAACTATCTTAATTGAGAGATTCTGAAGTTTCATAAGTGCCCATGTAGGCTTATGTGAAATAAAATATTTTGAACTTGAATATCTTATCGCGACCGGTGAAATACATTGAGGAGTTCCCATGGCCATCTGTGGTCTTCAGCGTCAGTTCCACTTCACCAAATGATACTTTCTGAATGCAAATGCTTGACTTGTTGATGAAAATCTCAAAATCGTTATGTGTATGCCTATAATATTTGAGGAGTTCTCAATTCCTCATGGATACTGTCATCAGAACTGGATTTTGATAAAAATGGGACCAATCTGAAGTATGGGGCTTTCAAATAAAAAATAAAAATCCAAATTGGCTTATAAACGACGGAGTACTGAAGTAACAAACAATAAAAAATAATACAACCGAATTGATAACCTCCTCCTGTTTTAAAAAAAAAAAGCGGGCTTCTTCTTTTCGTTTCGACGGTACATCTTCGTAATACAGGGCGCCCCACGGATTCCTCGCGCACATCTGGGAGTGGCGCGAGGAGGCAGGACGCCGGGGCGTAACTCCGTTGCCGCGAGAAATCGCGGCACGGCGGACAGAGCTCCGGCAGGATCTCATGGCGGCATGGAGAGTGCGATTGTCGCAACCCAGCGCTGGGCACGCCACAATTGCGGCGATAAGTCCCCTCTTTGAGGAGTGGCTGGAGAGGCGCCACGGCGTCCTCACCTTCCGCCTGACGCAGGTCCTCACCGGACACAGATGCTTCGGGAGGTACCTGTTCCGGATAAGGCGGGAGGAAACGCCCGGGTGTCACCACTGTGTGGATCGCCCGGAGGACACGGTGGAGCATACGGTGGAGGTCTGCCCGGCTTGGGCGGAGCACCGCCGTGTCCTCGCGGAAGCGATCGGCGGCGGCGATCTCTCGCGTCCGGCCCTGGTCCAGGCCATGGTACGGAGCGAGAGTGCATGGGAAGCCATTACCTCCTTCTGCGAAGCAGTAATGCTCGTGAAGGAGGAGGCGGGACGCGTGAGGGAGAGGCAAGCTTTGCACCCTCACGCCCCTAGTCGCCGCAGGAGACGCCCTGGGCGTCGGGAATCGGCAGCCGATTCCCGGCCACCGTAGGCGCGGGCTTGCGGACGGCGAGCAATGGGTAGCTCGCCGTCCGGTAAGGACCAGGCCCGAGTCGACGGCGCGTCGTGTTCCACGCGCGCCTCAAAGAGATGTCAGCACTATTGACGGGGTCCGCTAGGGCCGATGCCAGCTAGGGTTGCGGGATGTTCGAAAGAGTTACCGTGGCCCCGGTACAGGCAACAGAAGGAACACGGGTGGGTTTTAGTCAGTAAAAGTCTGACACGCCCTCCCGCTCCGCCCAGAGCGGGAGAAGTCATTTGATGATTTCCCATCCACAAAAAAAAAAAAAAAAAAGGGCGCCCCACGGATATGCCACATGGAGGGAAAGTACCTTGAATATTGTAGATGGAACTTTTTACTGAAAGAAGACATTATTAGAATTTAAAAAACAATTTAAACTGCATTCATAAATATTTAAATAATTACATGGTTGAACCGAGAAACGAACCCGGTACACGAGAAAAATAATCACCCTGTAGCTTTATCATACCGATCGAAAGGCTTCATCATAAGGATTATTTTTTGCTAATAACATAGTATCACAAATAAAAGGAAGACCATGAATTTTAACATTTGATGTGAAATTTTGTTCAGAAAAATGAAAAGCTGACATTGCCGTAAGGAAATTCAACTGACATTATCATAAGTACCTATTACTAATAAATGTACGCACTTGAGAAGTACAAGCAGAACTTAGACGTATTATTCTAAATATCCACCACAACAAGATCAAAAAATCGACAGGGAGCGAAATACTTAATCAAAAGAGTGCGACTTTGTATTCAACAGGAAGGGACTCATTTTGAGCATTTGATAAATTGATTAATTTTGTATTAAAAATGTTAAAATTCATGGTCTTCCTTTTATTTTTGACACTATGTTATTTAGCAAAAAATAATCCTTATGATGAAGCCTTTCGATCGGTATGATAAAGCTATAGGGTGATTATTTTTCTCGTGTAACGGGTTCGATTCCCGGTTCAACCATGTAATTATTTAAATATCTATGAATGCAGTTTAAATTGCAACTACAATATTCAAGGTATTTTCCCTCCATGTGGCATATCCGTGGGACGCCCTGTTTATTAATGTTGCTTATTTTGTTCGGGCCCAGTAGGTGGCCGCATTTATTGCAGCTTCAGAGGCGTTGTTCAGGTCGTCAAGGGTGCAGGTGAACGGACATTTGGGACACTCCAGCAGAAGGGACATAGTCTGTCAGGAGCACAGCACTCGCACTGCACGTTGGGAGAAAATGGGCTAAAAATAAAAATATGTTCAATTTCTTACCTTCATTGCAGTCAGTGTATTCCGAGATGAATGGCACACATTTCTTCTTAGTTCGCACATTACCAACGTGATTTACTGAAAATTCAATGTCATTTTATATCGTAATCTACATTTAAACCTACAAGAAATATGTTCTCTTCGTTTCTTTTTAAATCTTGATTTGGTTCTACCCCATAATGACTACACTGCAATTTCATCTTTGCTGTTAACACTTTTCTACGCTTTCTACTTTTTGTGTATTGTAGAAACAATTCACTAGGTACAGCATCTTGTGTTGGTCCACTGTTGAAAATAGGACTCCTATGATTGACAAAGTAAACGTTTATAGGCGATTGCTATTATCACCACACTTCGCTGTTGGTTTCTTGATTGTGGCTTGTTTTTGAGCAAGAAGATTATAGTAATACTACTAGTATCCCTCTTTGGAAGATAGAACTATGCAAGTATTGAATCAACAGAATTTTTATTGACCTCACACCATTTATATCACTGTTCTCTTTATTTAAAACTAATATTATCTCAAGCCAAGTACCTATACTACTCACTACCTTCCCATCTTCAGAAAATATAGAATCGTTTGTATAAAAAACATTTCTGGATAGCGTCTAAGCTTTAACCAGAACTGTTTTTTTTATATTGATAAGTTTCACAATCAGTCACTTCATAATGTTTAGGAAATCGTGTCCGTTCTAGCTCGATTTAAAATACCTATTTAAGAAGACATAATAAATGACCTATCTATTCTAACATTTAATATTTGTGTCTAAGCCGATAAGTGGCAATTTCTAGCAATTTTTGTCTATCAATCTTAGGGACAAAAAACAATAAGAAATATACTTAAATCAATCAAAAAAGGTGTTCTTGGTGCAGGTGCAAATAAAACGTTATAAATTGTGCAAAAAGTCCGTGAAATATAGCTTGTGACTTTTAAATAGCTCAGAAATAGCTCTTTATCAATTATAAATTAATTGATAAAGGTTTGAACAGCGTGTAGTTTGAAAACGATATTACAATGTGCAAAAATAGGGCGAAATAAAATCATTTAAATCTTCAAACTTGATATAAAACTTTTAATAAAATGGTACACAGAATTATTAAAGTGAAAATGTACACTATCACTCAACACGAATTACACAATCACTAGTCACACACAGTCTTTACTGATTTCTTTCGTTTTCAAATCATTTTTAAGTAATTTCTTTAAAGAGATTTATATTATGTATATAGCCAATTATTATTAAAATCTGTATTCATTTTTATGTGATGAATCTTTTTTCGTTATTGGGAATTCCTTCACATTTATCTGTGTTTTGATTCTTTTATTTTATCAGATTGATTATAATATATCTTTATATTTTTCTTTTCCAGTATTCTCTTTTTTTATATGTTTTCATTCGAAGTTTTGTTAAACACTTCATTCTGGTGTCTTCTAAGTTAGTTTCTTATGGCGACCCACATACATAACTTTAAATTAACATTCATTTCCCACGCACCTAAATTTATAGGAGCTAACGATAATTTCATCTTTCTTCATGTTTCTTTTTAATCGTTATTCACGATAAAGTCTACGTAATCTCCTTTCATCGACTTCTCATTTTGTCCCAACAGATTTTCCTTCGGAATCCGCTTCATCATGATTCTCAGCTTATTTCGTACTTTGTTGTGGATCTGCCTCCGGTGACCATCGAAATGGTTGCAGCACAATGTGTCGCCTCCTGCAAGCACCAATCTTTATTTCATTATTCGGAATTAAACAGACAAATCGTTATTTGTGAAGAAATTGGGTAAAATAAGAATCAATTTAGCAAAATTGGCTTGCAAAAGGCGACGCTTAGATGTACGAACTGTTCCATCCAACCGCTCTACTTTCTCATTTCTGTCAGGTTCAATTCAATTTCATTTCATTTCAACTTTAATAACAAATTTTTGCATCAATACAATATTATCGTTGTCTTTTTCATTGATCTTCAAAGTAATCTCAAGTGGTCAACAACAGTAATCATAAAACACTTAACACAATATACTTTTAACAAAACACTCACAGAACAAAACAATCAAGATAAATACACCTAATCAAAATATTTACCACAATCACAAGAACTTATAAAAATACATCACATTTTATGATAAGAACCAATATGAACCAAAACCCAAAGAAGTGCCAATAATAACTGTGAAGCATACCAGCTTCTAACATGTCAAACATGCCATTGTCCATGGTCCTCCTCAAGCGATAGGACAGCTGTCTAAAGTAGGCCGGTCTGTCCTGTTCCATAAGCGACGTATATCTGTCTCTCACATGCTTGTCTGATCTGATGACTCTGAAGAAGTTGCAGAACGCAACGTCCCTGTTAATGCATCCGACGGAGTCGCCAGACACAGAACAGACACAGTAGTAGCAAGTGAACTCGTTCTGGTAGTCGAGGAGAGAGTTCACGTCAGACCCGACGTCCACGTCGGTGTCGTTAGCAGTAAGACTGTTGCTGTAGTAGGAATGGCCGCGAAAGCACTTCGCTTTGGCATTGTAGGGTATCTCGTCGTTGTGCCATATGTAATCTGCGATGAAGGTTATACTCATGTTATTTGTAGATTTTTGCTTGATGTTGCATAACATGGTCATCTTGCTTGCAATTAACGCTTTAAAGGACAAAAGTTATTACTGCTCAGTGTCCTTTAAAGCGTAAATATATTTCATAATAATAACATTAAAGTATATACATTATAGCCCTTTTATAAATATTACAGAAGCAACATTTTCAAAGTTATGCGAATTACCAATACGTTACTTTTAGTTTTACTTTTTGTATAGTGCCTAATATGCTAACAAGGCTTATAATAATTTCTAGATCCCTTATGGTGAATTAATTAATTTAAGTATAACTTAATAATATTTCATAACTTGAGTGATGGTAGTATTTATTATTCTATTCAAACAACGTATTCTATTATATTAATATTCATGGTGACAGGTACATCGACGCACAACCATGGATTCAGTATCAGTACATGATTCTGGCCCCCCTGCGTTGAAATTTTTCGTCGGTTATTTTTAAAACAATCCGCTGTTTCCTACAAAAATGCAATATCCACGTGGTCAAAATGTATGGAACAGCTATTTTTTTTTTTTAATAACCGGCGAAACACTTCAACGTGGGAGGATCCAGCATCATGTACTGAATCCATGCTAACAAGTGGCGCGTCGACGTCCCTGCTACCTTGTATACAACTATTTTCCAAGCAACCTAACGACTCTGAGGAACATTTCACGGTAGGCTGTTTTAATTGCTTTAGAGGCAATCAAAAGTATCTAAGTTTAGTTTTATTGCCACCTACACCGTCGCCACATCACAAACCTCGTCGAATCCTATACGCCAGGCTTCCCGTATGTTCATAAGGCAGACCCATATTGAATTTGTCCGTAATATCTTTCAACACCAAACATTCATTGATATTTGCCGCGGGCCTATTGCTACAGTATTCGTCTTTCCCTGCGGCTGAGCACACGCACATCCTGCAGTATTCATTGTCCGATGGTACGGTCATATGACGCTTTCTAGTTGGTCCATTTCTTCGTCGATATTCCTCGGAGTCGGAATCCTCCATGATTTTTAATTCCTCCCGCTTCCCGGTGATCTTAATGACGGTGCGACCAGGAACACATTTATATTGAGAGCCATCAATGCCTTCGGCCTTCGGAGACACGTGGTTGTAAAAGAAGTCTAAAAGTTGCTTGTATGTTAGACTTGTGTTTGTTATGGTTAACATCCTAGTATTTACCAAAACTTTGACTTCTCTCAGTATTTTTTGATAATAATAAACTACAATCGTAGACTACTTCAGTGTTGGCTTGTTTATGCTGAACTTGCGGATTTTTTCACTCTGTGGTCAATTAGGCAACTACGAGTACTTATGAATTTCGATTAATATTTAACGCCTCAAATTAATACTTCTTGCGCACTATCCACTTTCAGTCACGTATGGCAAAGTAAAAACAATTGTAATAAGCATTTTATAAGTTTCTGTTTCGGTAGACACAAAAGTAAATTCCAAAAACTTAAAATTAGACAGTGCGCTTAGTATTATTTTAGGTCCGCCATCTTGGTTTGTCCTCATCTCAAATCCCTACATGATGTCATCACCATCAGTCCTCAAACTCCACTGCTAATCATAGGCCTCTCAACCCTATCTTAAGATAATCACGATCACCACTTTTGTCAAACTATTTAGTGGTATCACCACCTCTGTCTTCTTGAACTAGGGTTACTCACCGGCGAAGACCACGTTGACCATCAGGGTCATAGCGATGAGCACAACTATCGTGAGCTTAACTTCCATGGTGCACAAACTGAAGGTTCAACAATCAATGGGGTTTTATACGACGTTACACATCAATGGAGGCTTTGATTCTTTGTTTAGGTGCACAGGGACGGAGTGAGTTGTCCATTTTGTAATTGTATTTTGTACCTTGGCTTTAGTTAGGAACGAGAACGTCATACTTGTGTTCCCCGAAGGGTCGCGCAAGACACCCGACTCCTTGACAATTCAAAATTGCCTGATGGTTTAATTAAAATAAAAGATATGAGTTTGAGTTGGACCCATATTTCGCTCGTTATATATTATACGTAAGTACCGTATTTTAATTATTGAAACCCATCACAAATCCAAGACTGCGAACAGCTACGGAGGAATCCTTGACGAAAAAATCCAATGACACATTGCTCGACCTGGCAATCGAACTCAGGACAAAACGCTGTAGTGTATATGTAGTGTATAGTTGATGTCAATGTATGTTGTACCAAGGTGTATGTAACCAATCCTATATAATCGTGTGTATCCTAAAACAAAGGAGAGTATTATTTGAGCAGTCGTAACTGTCATTTCTCTCCACAAATACCTCCGACCTTACAACGCTCAGCAGCCTTTCTAGCAAGTCGCCACTATTAGACCTAGTAGGATAAGCGCCATGGAAGCACCATACTTCGGGAAGTACCTACTTGTCGTCTCGTAGAAATCACTGACTGCGATAAGAAGTCTTTTTTTATCGGCTCGCATTTATTTTTCCCTTTATTTGATGCGCAGTAAAGAGTATTCTAGAGGTATTCTAGCAGTTCCCGTTGTTTTAAGAACAGTCGCATTCTAATGTCAAAATCTGTCCAAAATACCTCTAATTTACCAACATTGTTGACATTGATTGTCGCTGACATGAGATTGCGACTACATTTTCAACGTTTTTAAATACGAGAATTAGTCTTCCGAATTTAAATTAATTCAACGCACAAACCCGTCTCTGTACCGCATGAATGCCGTAAAAAACGACTCCGCTAACAAGCGTCAAGCACAATCAATCCTTATCAGACACCTTACCACACCTGCACCGATGACAAGCCCACGCGCACATCTCGCTGCCGCTGACAAACACTATCTTGTTAGCATTGCAGTGGAGCGCAGGTTTGCAAACCTGTAGCAGGTTGGAGGTTCTTAACCCGGCCTTTGGCGATATGTTGTTGTTTTATGTTATTTTTAATGTACCAGCTGTTCTTTATTCTTTCGTGAAGGTATTGTACTCTTAGATGGTACAGCTGTTTATTTCCGTTAGGTTCATAACGACAACTTCCCAAAACGTTCACCCTCCCAAAACGTCCACTTCCCAAAATGGTAATTCCCTAAATGTTTATTTCCTATTTCGTCCACTTCCCAAAACGACCAGTTCCCAAATAGTCCGTTTCTACTACGTTGACTACTCCCAAAACGTCTAGTTCACAAAATTGAATACTTGCCCTATATTTTCTTGAAAAATAAAAGAATCACTTTATCGTTCTTTTTCTAAAGACTACAGTGAGTAAATAAAAATGCGTAATGGAGATTGAAAAGGTTTATTTGCTTTTAACATTTAAATACGAATCTTTGATAGGTATATGCTCATGAAACTATGCATAATTGAACGTTCAATGCTATTTCTGTACAATATAACCTAAAATCATAATTTGTTTTGCAAGTACCCACTGTATACCAAATATTAACAATGTTGACTTTCATACAAATATGTTGAACTTAAAATAGGTTTCCGTTCCGATTAAACATTGACTATCTAATTATGATTTTAGAAAATAATTTTATTCAAAAATTGTTTTTATGAAACAAATAATTTGATACATAACATCATGTACAATGATGGGGCCACTGTGACCTGCAAACCGTTTGTATTTGTTGCAGTTTACCATGAAATAATAAGTTATTGTCATTGAATTATTATTAATACACAAAAATATCTAGATATTCACGAATAGAAATATTTGTCTTGTCACGGGACTGGAACCCGTAACATTTTGATAAAAAATACCTATTTAGAAAGTGGACGTTTCGAGAATTGATGTTATGGGAAGTGGACTTTTTGGGAATTGTAGATATGTGGTCGTTTTGGGAAGTGGACGAAATAGGAAATAAACATTTAGGGAATTACCATTTTGGGAAGTGGACGTTTTGGGAGGGTGAACGTTTTGGGAAGTTGTCGTTATGAACCTTAAGGGTTTATTTGTTTAAATCTACCGAAATTGGTAACTCTGGGATGGTTTGGAATCAATACACTGATTCCAAGGTAAAAATTATCGAGTGCGGTACTCCAGTAGGGTGAGTGCGGTACTCCAGTAGGGTGAGTGCGGTACTCCAGTAGGGTGAGTGCGGTACTCCAGTAGGGTGAGTGCGGTACTCCAGTAGGGTGAGTGCGGTACTCCAGTAGGGTGACTGCGGTACTCCAGTAGGGTGACTGCGGTACTCCAGTAGGGTGACTGCGGTACTCCAGTAGGGTAACTGCGGTGACCGCGGTACCTCAGTCACCTGCCATTGCACTTTGGTTGCTACTTTTCATACCGATATTTGTAGTAGTTCTAACAGATGTGTTACTGAGGCAGTTTGAAGCGCCTCTGCTTCTTCCCAGCAGCACTAGAAAATGGCAAAGGCACGTTTCGGGGATTGTCATGTAATTTTGACGTCTAATAAAAAACTTTTTTACAAAAAAAACAACCGACCTCCAAAAAAAAACACTACAAAGTGAAAAATAACTTTAATTTCGGAAGTCGGTGTCTTTGGATCTGTATTTTAGGTTTTTGCCACCGACTTCCGAAATTAAAGTTATTTTTCAGTTTCTAGTGTTTTTTTGGAGGTCGGTTGTTTTTTTTTTGTAAAAAAAAAAACATTTTTTACTTTTTAGTGGGTCGGTTTTTAATTTATCTAAGTGACAATAGCCTAATGACAACTGCTCATTACATTTTACAAAACATTGCTTTTCCCGATGCAGGGACGTTAATTGTTAAGGAGTTCTCGTGGTACTTCACCATCAGCTCCACTTCACCATATAAATTGTGACGAGCTTATATTGCTTAGCAATAATTTTAAAGTCATCGAATCGCAACCCGTGAAATACTTATTATTGAGTTGTTCCGGGGCCATCTTACCATCTGTGGTCTTCGTCATCAGTTCGACTTCACTAAATGGTGCTTTCCGAGGGCAAATGCACGAGTTACTATAAAAAATACCCAAATCGCTATAGGTGTGCCTATAATATTTGAAGAGTTCCCTCGAATTCTCCAGGATTCCATCATCAGATCCTGACCTGATGACTATGGGGCCACCTGGAGAGTATACCTTTTCAAATAAAAAAGAGTTTTTCAAATCGGTACAGCCGTCTTCGAGTAATCGGGGAACACACTAAAAAAAAAAGATTCCGCCGAACTGAGTGAGAAGCTCCTCCTTTTTCGAAGTCGGTTAAAAATAATTTATAGCCAGAGTACATCTCATGACAATTCCAATAAGCCCAAACACGGCTAGCATACATTGTTTTATTACGGAGTTCCGGTGCCTACCTTCCTGCTCATCATCAGATCAGTTCGATGGTACCATTTTCATCAGCACTATTGAAATTGGCTTCGTCATTGTCGCTTAACTCTCTTAATCGAGATATCTTATCGCCAACCGCGAAATACTTATCATTGAGAAGTTCCCGTGGCCATCTGTGGTCTTCTCCATCAGTTCCACTTCACCAAATGATACTTTCTGCATGCAAATGCTTGACTTGTTGTTGTAAATATCAAAATCACTATGTGTTTGTCTATAATATTTGAGGAGTTCCCTCAATTCCTCATGGATCCTGTCATCAGAACTGGACTTTGATAAAAATGGGACCAATCTGGAAGTATGTGCTTTCAAATAAAAAAAGAATTATTCAAATCTGTTTAGAAATGATGGAGTACTGAGGTCACAAACATTAAAAAAAAACTTACAACCGAATTGATAACCTGCTCGTTTTTTTTTAAATCGGTTAAAAAGTGCTGATTCTAATTTGAATTGGACACTAATTTGAATAAATTATTTTTCATTTACCAGGCTAGATACCATCTCTGTTAAGCCCACTGCAATTAATTCTTTTGTTTTGGAGGATGCTGATGAATGTGAAGTAGACTGGCTTATCAGTAACTTGAAAACGGATAGCTCAACCGGATTTGACGGGATTACCAATAAATTTTTTAAAAAATTCAAAAACATTTTAGTTCCCCCCCCTCACCTTTATTTTCAACTCGTGTCTCCAAAATGGAATTTTCCCTGAATCGTTGAAGAAGTCTGAAGTCTGCCCTATACATAAAGGTGGAAACAGAGATTCCATCACCAATTATCGACCAATATCCATACTCCCATCTATTTCAAAGCTTCTGGAGAGAATTATCAACAAGAGACTTACTAGATACCTTGAAAATAATAACTTGCTCTCTCCCAATCAGTATGGTTTTCGAAATGGTAAATCTACTGAACAAGCGGTAAACAATCTCTTAGGTTATATCAGTGACAATTTGGATAGAAAGAAGAAATGCCTGGCCATCTTTGTAGATTTAGCAAAGGCCTTTGACACAATCTCTGTTTCAGTCCTCCTGGCTAAGCTGGAAAGGCTGGGAGTCAGAGCCACGCAGTTGAAACTCTTCGAAAGCTACCTTGCAAACTGCCGCCAGTGTGTTCGTGTGGGAAACTTTACCAGCACTGACCGGTTAATCACACACGGTGTTCCACAGGGTAGCATATTAGGGCCAACCTTATTTCTCATTTATATTAATGACCTTACTAACTTAATACTTTCCCAGGGCGAAATCATCTCTTTTGCGGACGATACTGCTCTCCTTTTTTCTGCTGATAACTGGAACGAAGTATTTGACGCCGCTCAGTCTGGGTTTGATACTGTAAGAAAATGGCTAAACGACAATGTCCTAACGTTAAATACCGACAAAACTAAATACATGTGTTTTAGTATTAGACCAGACATGTGGATTGATCGCGATCGGGCCATTATTCCACATGATTGTTCACTGCGTGATTTTTGCTCTTGTACTAAATTGGAAAGGGTTGATTCCATCAAATATTTAGGAGTTATTATAGATAAAAATCTTAACTTCAAGGAACACATAAAAAATTTATCGGCACGGGTTCGGAAACTCATATATATCTTTAAGAATCTACGACACATAGCTGATCCTCATATCTTGAGACGAATATACTATGCTCTTTGCCAGTCACTCATAACATATTGTATATCCGTTTGGGGAGGTGCTCCGAAAACTACACTCAAGTCTGTTGAGGTTGCCCAACGTGCAATACTAAAGGTTAGCACCTTTAAACCAAGACTTTTCTCCACTGCCTTACTCTACCAGTCGTGTGGAGTACTAACTGTGAGACAATTATTTATTTTGAAAATTATCATTATGCAACACACTTGCACAAATTACGACCCCCAGATTTTGAATACACGCAGAAATTTTATGGTTTGCACACAGCACAGGTTTTACAGCACTAAATTTAGTACTAAATTCTTCAATTTCCTCGGTCCCTATATTTACAATAAAATTAATAAAAATCTTAATATTTATCCACTCAACACAGATCGTTGCAAGAGAAAGGTATCGAAATACCTACAAGGTCTCACATATGACGAGACTGAGCAACTTCTAACTGTACCAAGTTAGACAGTTAATAAAGTTCAACGTTACCAAAAACTCATTATCTATAGACAAATATACATATATACAAATACATTATATAAATACTCACTATATCCGCGTATCTCACAAATTCTTGTGTTCACTCATAAAAATCACAAGCACACTCACAAATAGACACACCCTCCCACACTCACTCATTCAGTATGTCACATAACACAAAGAGAGGTGCAGACCGTAATGATTGCGGGATGTTCGAAAGAGTTACCGTGGCCCCGGCACAGGCAACAGAAGGAACACGGGTGGGTTTTAGTCAGTAAAAGTCTGACACGCCCTCCCGCTCCGCCCAGAGCGGGAGAAGTCATTTGATGATTTCCCATCCACAAAAAAAAAAAAAAAAAAAAAAGACCGTAATGATAAAATAACCTTAGACTATTATTATTCCTTTTATTGTAAAATGCTAGCATTTAAGAACTCTAATTCTGTTGTAACTCGAGGGGATTGGCGCTGTTAGCCGAAATACAGGTTCCTCCTAGCTCGGCTCCAGATGCTAAAACTTTTGTGTACTTTTGTTTTATCATAGCACTTAACTGTAACGTAATCTAAGTACTGTTTTTATGAAATAAACTTATTATTACTTATTATTATTTTTATTTTGAGTATTCCTTTGGATAAATGAGTCAACATAGATTTAGAACTAAAATATTTATTTTATTACTTATAAAATAGGTAAAAAACTCTTCTCAACGTAATTCTGATCTTGACAATATAATTGTCGCTTAATTCAATAAATATTTACAGATTATCAGGTACACAAACCAGTTCAAAACTACAATATTTAACGCCACAGTTAAAGACACGCAGAAATTCATTAAAAAAAATCTACGTAACATACATCATCAATAAAATCCATTTAGGCTCCTACAAACAGGCGCGACACGCGACGTGCATCGCAAGCGACACAAAGTCACTGCGTGTCGCGCCTGTTGCAGGAGCCTTTTGACATTTAATCAATAACTTGAGGAGATATACCTAATTTACATTTACCATTACAGGTAATTGCTCACTTAATTATATTATATTATTTGTCCATTTGTTTTCGTATACTCGTATGTATAGTTAGTTATGTAGTTAATTTAGTACTTAGTGTAAATAGTTAGTTGTATAATAATTTGCTATTGTTTCAATAAATAAACTATATTTCTATTACATATTTACATTTGAATACTTGGTCTTGCTTGCTCCCGAGTTTTGCTTTTCATGATTCATCATTATTCTGCTCTCTTTACATTATAAGCAGTCGCTTATATTTCAAAGTAAAAAAAAAAAAATTTTAAATCAGTCGAGCAAAATTAAAATCTCTCTCTCATGTAGACAGAAGACCAACATTCATTCCAAAAGTTTCTTTATGACTAATATAATATCACGCCCTTAATCCCCGAAGGACTAGGCAGAGGCGTACCTATAGTACACCCACTTTGCCAGTTATGTTTAAATAATGGCACTTCTCTGGCACTTTTCTCCTACATGGGTAATATGATGCGAGCATATTGCACTCAACCGGGCACAAATCCAGACTCCAGGCTGCTGCTGACAAATTTCTGATGGATAAAAAACCCAACAATATTTTGGCCACTTTATGACTATTTGGGCAATAATTCAATAAAATATCAGAAACATTTCACTCATTTTCCTATCTCTCACCTATTTACAAAAAGTCATTGTATTCTAAAATCCGGAACCCATCAAGGATTCCCTCCATCATCAAAACAAAGCCAGATCACTATACTCCTTCAAATACGAGTCGAAAAACCAACAACTGTCATTATTCTTTACTAAACCCTCTATCTTGAACCATGCTGTGACCATTTCATCTGGAGAGAAGCTGTGCATAGATGCCAGGTCCCAGTAGAAGCAGGGTATCTTCAGCCAGGGCTTGTAGGGGCTGAGCCGTCTGTCGTGGGTGAGGGTCAGCCCCAGCTCCTTGTGAGCCACCAGGTACGTGAAGTACACGTCTTCTAGGTTCACCATTGGCACTCGTTCTGCCGTCTTGAAGATTTTGCCAAGGTAGTCTCCTGAAATCAGAGAATTATTAATTACACAATATTTGAGCCTATGTACAGTAGTTGAACGTGTGGTCACAACACCGGGAGGTGCTGGCTTCTTATTCTAATGTAACTCCGAGCTGCGCCTGCGCCAGGCCTGTCCTGCTCACAGTGGTCACTGCTTGCGAACTGAAGCTACATTATCTAAAATCTAGATTGAAGACTGCAAATGTTTCTGATTATGAAAATGTATTTTGATAGCTACTGTTGCAATGTTAACCCTAAATATCTTTAGTACGTAAGTATTTTATTCTGATTTCATTTTAGCAACATTTAAGTTACAATAGCTTTTCAAAGCTCTCGACTAACCCCTGGATTCCTCAATTTAATCTACTGATGAACTGTTAAGTTCAAAAGTCAGAATTTTTTATCTTGTAGTTCGTGTATCTTTAAAACTGATGTTGATAAAGGACTCACCACTTACAAGGTACCCGGTGCCGCTGAGGTACTTGGAGACCATGTCTTCGGAGAGTAGCCATCGCGGTATGAACCACTTCATGTACTCATCTCTATGTAAAAGCGTGTCGTTTTTACTGTACCCTGGAATTAATTACAGGTTAATCGGTTGAAGGACACTGAACGAGACACAACAGAAGATTCATTGTTATGACGTCTGGGGTGTCTAGTGTCCCACAACGTGTTACATTAGTTTCAGGACAAGAGAGTTCATCGGAGAAAAGCTGCACATAGCATATCGCTGCGGGGTTTTTATCACTCATAAGTGTTTACCCAATAAAGCACCACTCATTCAAATGTGGCTGAGAATCAGCAATTCTTAAACAACAAAAATTACATCCCAAGACAGTCCCCCAAAACGCCTGCCCTTCAGCACTTACCTACCATTATGACTAGCTCATAGTTGAAACGATGAAAGGCGATTATCAAAAGTAGATAAATACGTAGACTTGTTAAACATTAGTACGATACTCACATCTCCAAAAGTAAGTATCGCCTCGCCTTTCAAATTTCTCAGCGTTCTTGTAAACATGGAGCCTCGCATGACATAACATAATCGTATTCGAGTTCTTGTTTGTGGGCCGAGTGTAAGCCACGTGAAAAAAAAATCTAAACCAAAGCAACTCTACTTCGAAAAAGCGTAGCCTTTAGTTTCATCATCATCTGCCTAGCCTTTTCTTAACTTATGCCATGGTCAGCTTCTAATCTAACCGGATGCAGCTGAATATCATTATTTTACGTGGATCGACTGCCTATCTGACCTCCACAACCCAATTACTGGGTAATACGATAGCACTTGGTAAGTCTGGTTTTTCAGACTTACAGGCTTCAGACTACCCGTAACGACCGTGAAAGATGACAGCCAAAATGATGAAGACAAATGACAGACGACGAACGTGCTTTTCTTTGATTATTTACCGGGTGCTTTCTTTCAGTTTCATCAGTCTCGAAATGAAAAATCCTCCACTTACCTAGTAATTGAGCATCTTCATTCTCCTTGAGAACCTTCCGAAGCGCCCAGGGGTTGACCAGCACGTCATCATCAGTCTTGAACAGGAACTGCGCCTGTGGGCAGCGGCGCAAGCTCCACTTTATCATCAGCGCTGTCTTCAGGGTCAGGTTCTGGTAGTGGTCATGGAAGTCGAAGACTATCATGTCGCTGTACTGCTTCGATTCTATGTAGGTGTCTACCTGGAGTTAAAATGGTATTCAATAAGTTTAAAGTTATTTGGATTAGTTTGAGTTAAAAATGAACGATCATAAATACAGGGTGTTTGGTAGAACGTTGAACATACGAAAATGGTGGTTAGTTGGGGTCATCTGCTGCCCACTTGGCCCAAATTATTTGACCTTAGCCCCACCGTTTTTTTCTTTTTACTTTTTCTTAATTTTACAGAAAATTACCAGTTTTTTAACTTTAAATTCGAATATCTTTACTTGCGATGGGTAAAACAGGCAGGATGTTGTTTTGTATTAATGTCTAATAATAGCAGACTCTCATAAAATTATTCTTTGGTACAGATGTTAGTAGGGAAAAAAGTTTAGTCTTTAAAGGTGCAAAAAGATGTAAAAAAATACTTAGAGCTTAACTTTGACTTGCATTAAAAAAAAAACTAAAAGCGATCGAGAACTTAGGATTACATCAAAATATCTCTGCTGTATGAGCTTTCTAACGGTATGTGATTTACATTTACTAAAACAAAAATTCAGGACTTATTTGACAATTTTATCAAGTTGGAGGTTTTTGACGAAACAGAAAATTAAAATGTTTTGGGAAATTTAAAACTGTAAAGTTGTCAAAAAATGTAGCAATCAATTTAAATGTGGGGATTACTTAAATTACCCATTTAAAGGGCCTTTTTCTGTTACCTAAATGTCAGTGGGTAATAAAACAATTAAATTACATTTAAATGAATTTATTCAATTAAGTAATTGCTCAAATTGACGCCCTCCATTCTCAATGCACGCGCGACATCTGCGTCTTATTTCAACGGTTGTCGTCCGCAGCAGCATCTCTCCCCTCATCACTTGGAATGCAGCATTAATTCTGTTGATTAATTCTTCACGCGTTTCTACTTCCGTGAAGTAGACAAGTTCTTTGGCTCTTCTCCACACGTAAAAGTCGAGCGGAGTGAGGTCGGGTGATCGCGGAGGCCATGGGATTGGTCCGCCTCTGCCAATCCACGAATTGGGGAAACAATTGCTTAGTAGCTCGCGTACGCTCAGACTCCAGTGAGCTGGGCAGCCATCATGCTGGAACACGATAGGCCTGTCTTCATCAAATGCTTCTTGTAGCAATGGTGGTAGATCGTTGATCAAAAACTCTAAATAATTGCTCCCATTAAGATGTTCGGGCAAAAAATGGGGCCCTATGAGCCTATTTCCAATCACTCCGGCCCAGACATTGACTGAAAATCTTCTTTGGAACCCTCTTCGTCTCTTCGTATGAGGGTTATGATCTTTAGGGGAGCAATGATGCAAATTATGCAAGTTGGTAATCCCTTCTTTATCGAACTTTGATTCGTCCGTCCACAGTATGCTCCGCAAAAAGTTGACATCTTCTACATCAGTATGCAATTAGTGTTGGCGTGTCCATACGCTAACAACATGTCAGCGTATTCTTCACTGGTAAAGGTAGCCATTTTTCACCAAGAAAAACGTAATAGCGCACAGGAACAAGAAACTTAACAGTACAGTAACAAGAAACTTAACAGACAGATAACACAACAAGTAATTAACAAAACGACTCGGAACGAAAACAGAAGTGACGGGCACAAACGATCGCAGAGGCAGTTAAGTCTCGACTGATTCAAATTATTCAAAATCATCGTTTTGGCCTCTTCAGCGGGCCCCGCCGGGAGCGAAAGAGAAAAAAACATGCCTTATGACTGCGCACGAGTGAGACAAAATGTTTACCTGCTTAGTGCTCCCGACCCCAGGTAACAAAATGTAAGTGGTTTAGTTTTCCTAGAAATTTCGCAACAAAGGAGTCTGTGCAGTGACTGGTAACAGAAAAAGGCCCTTTGAATGGGTAATTTAAGTACTCCTCTCATTTAAATTGATTGCTACATTTTTTGACAACTTTACAGTTTTAAATTTCGCAAAACATTTTAATTTTCTGTTTCGTCAAAAACCTCCTACTTGATAAAATTGTCAAATAAGTCCTGACTTTTTGTTTTAGTAAATGTAAATTACATACCGTTAGAAAGCTCATACAGCAGAGATGTTTTGATGTTATCCTAAGTTCTCGATCGCTTTTAGTTTTTTTTTTTAATGCAAGTCAAAGTTATGCTCTAAGTATTTTTTTACATCTTTTTGTACCTTTAAAGACTCTAAACTTTTTTTCCTACTAACATCTGTACCAAACAAATATTTTATGAGAGTCTGCTATTATTAGACATTAATACAAAACAACATTCTGCCTGTTTTACCCATCGCAAGTAAATATATTCGAATTTAAAGTTAAAAAACTGGTAATTTTCTGTAAAATTAAGAAAAAGTAAAAAAAAAAAAACGGTGGGGCCAAGTGGGTAGCAGATGACCCCAACTAACCACCATTTTCGTATGTTCAACGTTCTACCAAACACCCTGTATATTCGTTTGTAGCTCATAAGAAGAAAGGCTATAGAAGTCGCTTTGTTCTACTATCAACGACTAAATATCCTATTATATGGTCAATTCAAAAAATTGATTACACAAAATGACTTTATCAAATTCAAATAACTTTATCAAACTAATGAATATAAGATCGTTACACATATTGGCGAAACGCCAAGATCACCAAGCTGGGCTGGTCGTATCCCAAACTATCACAATACACGACTATCAAAATATAACTTCCTTGCAGCATTATATTTGACGAGTAGAAAAGAAAATCAGTTTCAACAACCCTCAAACATATGACAGGATAGAGCGAGAATCAAGAGAAATGATGGTAAGGATACCAGGAAATAAACATGGCCTCACCAATTCGTCATTCACATTATCTCCATACAACCCCAGCACGAAGTAGGTGGGCTGGTGCCTCGCCCAGGTCTGACGAACCGCCTGTCGGTGTTCGAACCTGAGCGGCGCGCTGGATACCAGGATGATGACCAGCACCTCATCCAGGCTCCCGCATGGTGCTGACGATGGCTCTATTAGCACCTGGCTGGAATTAGGAACATATTTTTTATAAGCTTTTATTTTAGTTGCTCTACATTCTACGTCATCGTACTCCTGCCCGCATGTGTCAGGCGGCTGCTGAGGTTAATGGAGTTCTGGGTTAGAAGAAAGCAAATACATTTATTTGCAACTAAACATGACGCATAAACCAGGTTGGGGAAATAAGCGTCACATCCACGTAAAACGGCCATCGATGCTGTGACTCTATGCGAGACAGAGTCCCACCGCTGATGTCTCCATCGCCAGGTCGGGCAGTGTTATTTTATTGGGTTTCTTCAATTGAGAAATTTTCAAGTAACAGTCTGGAGTCTTTGGAGACTGAAACGATTACATACATTCTTGGGCCTGGATGTAACGAGATGAAAATAGTATGAATTAATAGATTAAGGCTTATCAGTCCCTCGCTGAAAATTCTAAAAGTTTTGACAATCTGAGAGCCGAGTTATTAGAGGTTTAGTAAAAGTGAGGTTATGTTACAATCTTTTTTAAAAGAGCCGATTACTAAGTTCTTTAAGCACTAATGTAGGTAAATTATATTTAGTGGAGATTGTTTAAAAAGTCATATTATGAATGAATATCAATGACTTGAAGTCATAAATAGATAACAGGAATGGATTTATTGAAAAGGCGTCCAGAATAAATAAAAACACATTTTAATGTAGTACATGGTTCATTCATCTTCTATTATTATTAAAATGTCGTCTAGAAATTGTGCAGGTGGAACAATATGATCTTAATACTCATAATATGAGCGCAGCAGCCTACCGTTCGTCTGCCTACAATGCAATTACAATATTGCATTAGAAAAGCTTCCCTTCCTCTACGAGAGCTGTCAACTAAAATATAAACAAAATAAGTTTTTCAACTTATATTTCGGGATTGTATGCGACCCCTAAGTAGCCAGGAACTATTAGAAGCCGACAGCTCTCGAAGAAGGCTACTGTTGACCTCCCTGCACACTTGTATAACAAAACCATCATTTCCTCCCATATGTTCACCATAATAGGAACGTGCCTGCTTGATTTGGTATGTTCCTAAAGAAATCAGTATTAGTTCACAATCAGAGAGTTGTGGAAAATCATTTAGATTATCATTTTGTACTGTGATCGTTTCAAAATTAGCTCGGCGCCTATTATAATTATTTCTAATAATAAATTCAGCTAATTCATTTCCTGTATCCATATATCTATCTATTTCTTGTATTATTTCCCCAGCATCTGCACAATCAACTACAGGAGGGTGAAACTTATTTAAAAGGGCAGCAGCCACCTCAAAGTCTTTCATAAAACTTTTACTGGCTACATTGAAATAATTTTGCCGTAATAATTTAAAATCACGTTTGAATCTACCGTTGACGATTTCAACCACCCAACGGCATATGGTGACTGCTCTAGATTTATTTGCCTCACTAGTTGATGAAGCAACATTTTTCTAGTATGAAGTGGAACTCTGTATCTTTCTGTTCTCCTGCATCCTTCGATGAAGCATCTACTTTCGATTTCAATAGCTCTCATGTAATCTGGCAAAACAATAGTAGGTTCCAGTTGGTTGCTTCTAACTTCTTCATTGGGAGACACAGTAGGAAGATTTGGTTCTTGAGGCCTGTCTTGCTGGGATGAAGTTGACGGGCCTGAGACTATATGGACAGCAGCTCTGTCTGCAGCCACCCAACAAGCATGACAAATGTGACTTGCTGCTTGTATCTGTAACAGACATACATAATCAAAATTGGAATTTATTAAGATAGTTTGTGGTTAGTACCTATCATAAATTAATTATTTAAACTGTTTGTTTTTAGATTTTGGCTAAAAGTGAAAATACTGTTTTTATTCTTCTGCATTTTCATTCCACAATAATAGTTATTTTAATATATATATATATAAACTCAGGAAATACAATATAAACAATTATAAGAGTGTTGTGGCTTGTGATAAAATATTTTACTTTAGTAGTATACAAGATATAACATAAATACCCACAACCCACAAATAAACAAAAAAGGGAAAAAAGTAAAAAAAAAAAAAAACTATATATTTATATTTGTAACCCTAGCGATTATTTTCACTGGTTTGTATCCCGTAGCTAATCTGTGATCAGCGTTGTGGGCTGCAATATTATCTATAATTTTTTGTATATTTATTGTTTCTATGTTTTATATTGTAGCTGTTTGTTGTTCCTTTTGAATAAAATAAAAATAAAATAAAAACCCAACCACCTCGCGCAACCTCTTAAGGGGTCATTATACTCATAATTATGAACAACTTTTACTATGGGACCAAACCTGAAATCGCGAAAAAAAAATCTGCTGTTCCCTAAATTTTGACGAGTTATGCGAACATAAATGTAGGGAGCAGCAGATTTTTTTTTCGCGATTTCAGGTTTGGTCCCATAGTAAAAGTTGTTCATAATGATGAGTACAATGACCCCTTAAGAGGTTGTGTGTTAATTATGTTATACCTTGTATAAAGTTACAAAAACATCCAATGCTATGGGACTGGTCTATGTATATAAAATGTTTTTTGACTTGCAGTAAACAACATTTTAAACTGTAAGTTAAATACTTACAGTTTGAGGTATAATCCACTCTTGTATAACATTATAATTTCTTGATTCACGGGTAGAGTTGGTATGAAGTAGATGACTGACTCGTGAAGCAAGAGAGCGCCCGCAGCGGAGGCAGACATTACGGTGGCCAAGTACTCTTCTTTGGTCATCAACATTTGAACTTTGAGCCAAATCCCAGCATGCTTGGCAAACATAGTCAGTACTGTTTACCTAAAAATGGAAAAATTACATTAAATCATTTTAAATACATTAATTTTTTTATCACATTTCAATATTCAGCCACTTTAATTAACTTTAGTGTATTAAGCCCGGTTTCCACCGCAAGCAGAGCGGTACCATTAATGATCTTTTACCTCGCAAGAGAAAACTGCTTACAATGTGTTTCCATCAACAAAGAGTCGAGCGGAAATGACCCAGCGGGCAAAATGAGTAACAATTAGCTCGCTCTGGGATCAGACGACTAAATTCTTTCTTGGTGGCAACACAAACCTATGTCATGAAAACGAAGTCCGCTCCGCTTAGCCATTTCCAGCTCATTACTGTTTTGCGGTGGAAAACGGGCTTTAGGATATTATCTTAAATGTAAACATTTAACAAACATTTTAATTAAATACATTTTAAACCTGCAAGGTAGTTGGTTAGATGAGGTTATATTTACTTACAGAGTTAGGTGCAAGCCACTGCCGAATAACTGACAGAATTGTTTCATCGTCCAAGGGTCGTCGGCCTAGGGTCTTGCAATGATTAGTTGCAATGCCACAATTCACACAGCGATCCATAGTTCCACCAATATCCAATCCAAGCCGGCGGTAAAATCCAAGTCAAACGTGTGAGCGATCTTCGGTGTCCAGTGTGGAAGCAAGTGTCGTACAAGGTAGGCAGGGTCGGAATCCGTAATAAACAAAGCAGTGGTCGTAAAAATAAAAAATACAATCGGGAAAGCACTCAAAACGCAACGGAAAACACGAAACGAATGGAGCAGAAACAATCGGCAAGTGTCAATGTCAGTTAGCTGTCAATGCTGTCATTAAAAATATGATTGATTTTAATCGATTCGAAAACGATAATCATTTTGGTTTTTCAGTTATTAATTGACATTTCTTTATTAATATAACTGTAATTAAATGCACTATATTGTATACATACAGTGCATTTAAATACTTTGAGTTAATTACCTAGTGCAAAGCTTTTCTTTTTGTAATTCTATATTCCGTAATCGATTAACTAAATCGACAATGTAATGAAAACTATCTTTCTCATTTTTCTCCACTTCCAGATTGCGAATTTAGCTGATTTTTGATATTTTAAAATAAAAAAATATGACTAATTTTTTAGACCATATCTCAACTTATTACATTTTGGCCCACCATTTTCCATCTCCTTTGTGAAATTAGCTCGCCCCCTATTACATGGGACTTTACCACAACTGGCGACATGTGAGTGTACTTTACCCCTCTGCCGCAAATGTTTATTTACTGATACAACACGGTGTAGCCTGACTGTTAGAATATTATTTTTATTCATTTTCTTATTACTACGAGTATAGGTACACCCTAGAGGTATGTTGTACAGATACTTTTTAAAATTTTGACCAACTTTATTTGTTAACCACTTGGAGCAAAATGACATCATTTCCCACCTGCACTCCCCGAAGGGTTAGACAAAGGTGTACCTTAGTATGTCCGCATTTCGCCAGTTATGTTTTTAAGTCCCATGTAATAGGGGACGAGCCTATTGTCATCAACCGCGTGCAGATCCAAACTCCGGGCTCAATCAGTCAATCAACTCAGTCTATCACAGTCCACTGCTGGACATAGGCCTCTCCCAGGCTGCGCCACAACACCCTGTTCTCCGCCTTCCGCATCCATTCTATCCCAGCCACCATTTTAAAGTCATCGGTCCATCAAGCTGGGGGCGTCCCGCACTACGCTTGCACCGGCCATCGGTCCTTCGACAAACATGGCCAGCCCACTGCCACTTCAGTTTGCTTACTCTGCAGGCTATTTCGGTAACTCCGGGCTGCTACTGGAAAATACTTGATGGAAAAACCTAAAAAAACTTGGTCAGACTGTGAATCTAACCTATCTAGGACCTCAAGCACAGTAGCAGCACTTGCGACCACAAGACCAACGAGGCAGTCAGTCGAGGTTTGACTTACATGTGTGTCAAATAGTGATGCAGGCTCCTGTTCCTCCTGTAGTGCTCCAGCAGCTGGTCTGGTGGGGGTGGGGGCAACAAGGCCCTGCTGGTCTCCTCCGCGACCCACAAGATTGTGGGCCACAGCACCAACACTGCCAGAACCACTGGCAGCAACAAACAAAGGCACTTTGGACGAGCTGGAAAATATTTAAAACAATAGGGATGATGCCTGGTAAAAAAAAAATATATTTAGATAATAGACACGTATTTTTGCTTCACCATATTAATAAAAAATGACTTAAATAAAATACATCCAAGTTGAGCAGTGGGGGCTCGCTACGTAACAACTAAGTATAAAATCTAGCAAGGCGTGACGTCATGCCACATTTTAAATCAATGTATCGCCGTAATCTTTTGATCACGTTAAAAAGGAAAAAATACTTGTCCAATGGTTTTTAATAATCTACCTGATGGACAAAAAAATGTTGAGTCATTATCCCTATCTTAGAAGAGGCTTGTTAGCCGTGGTGTCGCTCTAGTAGTCTGTCAAAGTCAAAGTATTTTTTAACCATGAACACGTTATATAGGAGGTTCATACCTTTAAGATAACCATCACTGTTAAGGCATTTTATTGCCATTCAAAACATTGTTTGGCTGCCTCTTTGGTCTAGTGCTCGCCAGCGCTACTGCTGGTCCTGGGTTCGATTCCCAGGCCGAGCAGTGTTATTGGGTTTTTTCATCAGGAACTTCTCAGTAGCGGTTGATGGCAATAGCCTTCCCTTCTTTTACATGGGATTTAAACATAACTGGCAAAATATGGATAGACTATAGGTACCATGGGAGAAACGAACATCTGTACACCGTAAGGACTATTCTTGCTTGCAGCGCTCGGCCCCTATAGCAACGCTTGCTAACATATGTGGACATCGTGTACACGGGATTTTGTTTTCAAATTGGTCAGATGTACATAAGTTTCTTCGTAAGATATCTACACCTCTGCCTAATCCTTCGGGGATTATAGGCATGATGTTATGTTATCTATCAAAACATTGTTGAACATGAAAACTTTTACCATTACGAGTACAAAGTAGTGTGCCACAAAATTCGGTGGCTTCTCATAATGAATAAACAAAGAATAAACGTACATGTTGCGTCACAACAACGGCAACTGTAGTAAGCAAGAATTATGTCAGATAATGGCGTCATGATAGAACTGTCACATAGTCAGTGACGTGGCTCCTTGTGCAAATAAATTAGTAATCACCTGCCCACCCGCGGGCATAGGAACGACTACACCTAGACACAGTATAATAAAGTAAGCAGTATTACGTCTTTACACAAACGGCCGAAACGACGCGCTTCGAAATCTCGGATTACTTCAGTACTCAACAGTCACGAGTGCGCCGCAGTTACGTAAGGACGTGGACGGTACGAGATGCACCCGCGCATTTGTAACGTGAAATTATGGCACCAAGTTATAGATTTCGAACATCCTTTAAAAGAAAACATGTTAACTGCAAAGTATATCTGCATAAAGGAGTGTGCCCATTTTTGGGCCTAAGCGTTACAGTCAACTGTTTATTGCAAAATTATCGTCATTTTATCATAAAACTTAAAGACGAAAAAAGATCCAGTTTGCAATTGCAAAACTGAGAAAAATGCATTTTATTGCATTTATTTACAAATCTCACTAGTTATGTGGCTAAAAAGTCATTGTATCAGGTTTTAAAATACATGCCATCATTTGACATGAATGATTTTATTAATTGTATTTTTGAATTATGTTATTTTTATTTTATTTTTATGAAGGTTTGAAATACTAACATAGATTTAAGACCATGTAACTAACAATTATGGACAAATTAATTTTAGTCTGAAATAAAAAAAAAAAATTATTTATTTTATTTGTCAAACCTGACATCAAACTCAAACGTCAAATCATTCGCTTTGTTGCGCTTGCGCCGGTGAATGTGTTCTGTTGCGATATTCGTATTTTCTGTAATTTTACCAACGACTGGCTTGTTTCTGGAATCTGACGAATCTTGCTCTCACGAACGAACTCGGCTCAAACAAGGACTCTGTATCTGCTGCTCTGACTGATTACGGCTTGTTTCTAAGGACTACGATATTATCAATCAGTATGGACAACTGCATTAATTGTGGTATTGCTACATCTCGTTGCAATATAACCTAATAAGAGAGTTGTCAACTCCTAATACTATATGGTTACTTAGAGGTAAAATACAATACAATCGAGACATACATATAAGCAAAAAGATTATTTTATTTAAATTTTAGTAGACAGGTCTCTAACTGGAAGGCAAGCAATCTTGCAATATTATTGTAACTGCATTGTTTGCAGACGTACAGTAGTGCGTTGTGCACACACTATGTCCATAATCTGGTACCTAAGTTCGGCTAGGTATCAAGACAATATTTTACCTCCTGCACACTTTTTTGATAATATATTAATTGTTTATGGGTATACATATAGGTACACCTCTGCCTCCCTTCGGGGAATACAGGCGTGATGTTGTTATGTCATGTCATGTTATGTTATGTTATGTTATGTTATGTTATGTTATGTTATGTTATGTTATGTTATGTTATGTTATGTTATGTTATGTTATGTTATGTTATGTTATGTTATGTTATGTTATGTTATGTTATGTTATGTTATGTTATGTTATGTTATGTTATGTTATGTTATGTTATGTTATGTTATGTTATGTTATGTTATGTTATGTTATGTTATGTTATGTTATGTTATGTTATGTTATGTTATGTTATGTTATGTTATGTTATGTTATGTTATGTTATGTTATGTTATGTTATGTTATGTTATGTTATGTTATGTTATGTTATGTTATGTTATGTTATGTTATGTTATGTTATGTTATGTTATGTTATGTTATGTTATGTTATGTTATGTTATGTTATGTTATGTTATGTTATGTTATGTTATGTTATGTTATGTTATGTTATGTTATGTTATGTTATGTTATGTTATGTTATGTTATGTTATGTTGTTATGTTATGTTATGTTATGTTATGTTATGTTATGTTATGTTATGTTATGTTATGTTATGTTATGTTATGTTATGTTATGTTATGTTATGTTATGTTATGTTATGTTATGTTATGTTATGTTATGTTATGTTATGTTATGTTATGTTATGTTATGTTATGTTATGTTATGTTATTTTATGTTATGTTATATAAATTGTTTATGAAAATGAAGGACAAAATAAATTAAATATATTAAAATGACTTCCTTTTTATTTTCAGTCCCAGTAGGTACTTACCAAGCTAAGTACTAGATACATACATTTACTGTACAGTATAGACTTATTAAACTCGTAGCCAGACTATTACAAACACCATTTCATAAACCAAATTAATAAAAATATGTATACTGGCAATTAACATTTGACATTTTTAACATTTCATCTAGGTAGATACTACAAAAAATATGAGGTTTCGATATAATCACACGTAAAACGAAATGCCTGTAACTAGTTTTTCATTACAAACCAGCTAAATACGAATTAACTTTGATTTAATCGTACCGTTGCCGCGTTGCTTGCCACTTAATGCATTTTCTAACCTAACTTTAATTGAAATGAAGTGAGATTATACCTGGTGTATTTCTCTAAAAAATGACACCAATTTCATGACTGTAACGGCAGGCCCACAGATGTAGGAATATGGGCTTTGTCCTTTATGAACCTTTTCCTTTTTGTTTTTAATGAAGTTTTTTACTTTTTTTTTTGCACTTTGAAGTTCAATAACAAAACTTTTTGTACATTCCAAGCGAGGCGCAAATATTTCTCTGTAGCTAATTTATAACTAATGATAATGATAATGACTTTATACTCCTAAAAGTTAAAAATGTTTTTGATTTATTAAACTAAGCCAAAGAACATAATGCATTTTTACTCAAAATAGTTTAGTCCATTCCCTTCATACTAACTCACAATCACTTTTGAAACTAGAAATACTATCCAAGTAGAAAACATTAAAATTTAAAATAAATTTAAAAAAAGAAAGGAAATAAAAATAAAAAGAAATGATAAGAAAAGAAAAAAGAAGGAATTAATGAAAGATATTTATGACAATTTAATATAAGTAGCATTATCAAATGCGTACCCCAAGACACAGTCAGTGGGCAACCCCAGTGCGTGTGTATCCACCGAGCGGCCGTAGGTAATTATTTCAAGGACACAGTACTGCTAACTTTATTATACTGTGACCTAGGTAAAGATGCGGTTAAGCGGCGCATAAATATCGCGAGATCACGCGAGCCGCGTCGTCCGAGTAGACGCGACTCGCGGCTACACGGGTGGCGAGAGTACAGTCCGGCTGTCGAGAGAATGCGTTCTTGACCTGTCAGTTTCATACTAACGAATATGTGTTCTGCTAATTTGATCCTTGTTACAACTAGAAATTGTCCAACTGACAGGTGTCAGGAACGCATTCTCTCGACGCGACTGTACTTATCCACACGGCGCGTGGCTAATTACTTTTTTAGACTTTCCTTAGAAGGTTTCCTTCAAGACTGTAATGCGAAACCTTTTGTATTTTTGAGATTCCGTTCCCAAAGGATGCCCATTGGATACGTATTGTTTCTATAAATTCAAACCGTCGCACTGTGTTTCGTCCAGAACAAGCTAGCTGGACAATATTAATTATGTTGTATTTAACTGCTAATAGGCCTAATTTAAATATGAAAGTTTTTCACATTCAAAGTTCTTGGATCCCTAGGAACTGGGCACTTGTTCAAAATAAATTTAAATAAAATTTATGACTTTAATACTAGAATAGAAGATAATCATTACCATGAACTTTGCATAATTGACCTAATTTGTTACAAAATGTTAACTAAGTACGTATAAAAACTTTCCTGACTAATAACACCGAATGTAATTTCGTCAAAATGTAGGGAACAGCTAATTTTTTTCGCGATTTCAGGTTTGGTCCTATAGTAAAAGTTGTTCATGATGATGGGTACAATGACCCCTTAAAAATAAAAATAAATATCAGGTGACTTAGATTTCGATAGACGATTCCTATCGAGAAGGCCAACAACAGTCACTTTGTTTTATTTACATTTTATTTATTTATTAAAACTTTATGCACAAGTAAAAAAGAATACCGTACAAAGGCGGACTTAATGCCTGAGGCATTTTCTACCAGCCAACCTCAGGGTGATGCAGAGAGAAAACTCTTTAACTGTTTAAAAAATAGTATTTATCCTTAGTAATCGAACCCATCATCACTTATTCACCAAAACGTTTCAAAACCGTTAAATAAGACGTTATCGCGTTAGAAGTGTCAGGTTTTGTTTCCTTTTAAGAAATAGCAGCTTATGTATTTGAAAGATAATTGTTATAATGAGTTAATTTTGTTAGGATTTTTGTTTTATATAAACATGTTTTAAATATTATCAAAGGAATGTTGTGTAAATTTCCTTTGTTTGGTCAACCTTTGATTTAATATTGATTGGTGGAATGAATGGCGGGAAAATAGGTTGCTCAACGATTGGACCACGATACTGGTATCGCCCGATATCGTGGGCCAATTAGAGAGGGAATTGACCACGGGGACGTTGAGGGGTATTTTTTGGCTAGGAGCGGGTGCGCAGGCACATTCGCTCCCGGATGGTCGATGGGAACGTTCGATTAGATTTAGTTCTGAACAATGTACAAATAACTATAATAGTAAGTATAACATAGTCGTTTTTGTTCTAAATAAACCGAAGTGAACAGTTTGAGTCTGCCTTTATACAGTCTACAGCTAGAATAGTTTCCCTTTGAGAGTTGTGACCGCTAAGGGTACGATTTATTATAGAAGCTATAATGCAACAATTTGATGTATTTCACCCGATTGATTTATATAAATACTTACCCTCATTAGCAATGTTTCAAATGATCTGCGCCAAAACAACACATTCCGACGTACCTAGTCACCAACTACTAATGCTGTACGTACCCTGTACGTGCCTAATCACCAACTACTAATGCTGTACGTACCCTGTACGTGCCTAGTCACCAACTACTAATGCTGTACGTACCCTGTACGTGCCTAGTCACCAACTACTAATGCTGTACGTACCCTGTACGTGCCTAGTCACCAACTACTAATGCTGTACGTACCCTGTACGTACCTAGTCACCAACTACTAATGCTGTACGTACCCTGTACGTACCTAGTCACCAACTACTAATGCTGTACGTACCCTGTACGTGCCTAGTCACCAACTACTAATGCTGTACGTACCCTGTACGTGCCTAGTCACCAACTACTAATGCTGTACGTACCCTGTACGTACCTAGTCACCAACTACTAATGCTGTACGTACCCTGTACGTACCTAGTCACCAACTACTAATGCTGTACGTACCTAGTCACCAACTACTAATCCTGTACGTACCCTGTACGTACCTGGTCACCAACTACTAATGCTGTACGTACCTAGTCACCAACTACTAATGCTGTACGTACCCTGTACGTACCTAGTCACCAACTACTGATGCTGTACGTACCTAGTCACCAACTACTGATGCTGTACGTACCTACCCTCAGTAACGTTTTTTGGAAATGTTAATGTTGTTTTTGTCCAGCTACCTTGTTCTAGACGACATACTGTGCGCCAGCGCGACATACAGGGAACGAGAGTTAGCATCAATAACACTGTAAAGTTTGATATGAACGCTTCATTAGAAACACCCAAAATCAATCTGCCTAGCCTTTTCCCAACTATATTGGGGTCGGCTTCCAGTCTAACCGGACGCAGCTGAATACCAGTATTTTATATGGAGCGACTGCCTATCTGACCTCCACAACCCAGT
The DNA here is from genome assembly GCA_947568875.1 of Fissipunctia ypsillon. Taxonomy (NCBI): domain Eukaryota; kingdom Metazoa; phylum Arthropoda; class Insecta; order Lepidoptera; family Noctuidae; genus Fissipunctia; species Fissipunctia ypsillon. The sequence goes on along the minus strand of OX387663.1, from coordinate 20,535,139 downwards.
TACATAGATAATACGATACCCCGTGTTAAGACTGATTGTCAGAGTTTCGGGCTTCTGACGACCCGTAACGACTGTCAAAGATCTACGAATGACAGCCGGGACCAACGGCTTAACGTGCTTTCCGAGCACGGAAGGGTCTCGGTATGTAATGAATGGTCCACGAACCGACCGCGGCGATCATTATTATAGCCTAAACTTAGATCAGAAACACCCACGGTATTACATAAAATAAACCATAAAGATTAACTTTCTAATGATCAAAAACTCGGTACTTATGCCATGTTTGTTTACCAAATAAGACAAGTAAGGGATGTCACGTGTCTTCGAATTTTTGGTTCTAGGACATGCCGGTTTCCTCACGAGGTTTTCCTTCACCATTTTGTGAGCAGTGGTGATGAAATAAATTACACAAAGTAATGTGCCTGCCTGGGTTCGAACCCACGACCTACAACACATAAGTCAGTGTAGCTACCACTGGGCCACTGTTTTTCTGTGGTTTTTTTTTTAATGTTAGTAAGTTGAATATTAATGCATTATGCACATAAACCGGAATTAATTCCCTAAATTATGGTGAAAACCACATCAAAATCCGTTGCGTAGTTTAGAAAAACAACGCGGTCACACAGACAGACACGACAAGCGACGATAATTTATAATACACCCGCGAACACTTTCGAGCTCTCCTCACTTCGTCAAAGCATAAAATTCGACCGTCTCTTATCGCCATCCCAGGAAATGGAATTATGATTCTCAGTATCCGCACATGTTTTTTCTCTGCTCTGTGTATCTTAGATTAACTAAAATAGACACTTACCAAACACACCAGACAATACGAAGTTGTTTTTATGGCAGCTGCTAGATACTTCTTTTGCGCCATGGTACAGCATACACTGAACACCAGTTATGTTTTTGGAGATCTATCTTGCGTTAACATTGTAAGCTACATACAACAAGCGTAAAAGGTGTATTTTCATTGCGTCATATCAACCATCATCAAAACACCAGCCGATGACCTACGTCATCTGTAAAAATGTCACCGTGACAACTTAGTGAAGTGAGCTGTCATTCCACCTGATGCTAGGGATTGACACTATTGACAGACTTAGGTGAAGTGAGCTGTCATTCCACCTGATGCTAGGGATTGACACTATTGACAGACTTAGGTGAAGTGAGCTGTCATTCCACCTGATGCTAGGGATTGACACTATTGACAGACTTAGGTGAAGTGAGCTGTCATTCCACCTGATGCTAGGGATTGACACTATTGACAGACTTAGGTGAAGTGAGCTGTCATTCCAACTGATGCTAGGGATTGACACTATTGACAGCTCACTTCGAGCTCACTTCACCTAAGTTTTTATGGTGAGGTTCATACAGAATAGACAGGCAGGTTTTGGGATCAAAACCAGTCGAGTAACAAAGCTTAGGTATCAGATTGTATATAGTAAGTAGGTATCTGATTGTATATAGTAAGTAGGTATCAGATTGTATATAGTAAGTAGGTATCAGATTGTATATAGTAAGTAGGTATCAGATTGTATATAGTAAGTAGGTATCTGATTGTATATAGTAAGTAGGTATCTGATTGTATATAGTAAGTAGGTATCTGATTGTATATAGTAAGTAGGTATCAGATTGTATATAGTAAGTAGGTACCTGATTGTATATAGTAAGTAGGTATCAGATTGTATATAGTAAGTAGGTATCTGATTGTATATAGTAAGTAGGTATCTGATTGTATACAGTAAGTAGGTATCAGATTGTATATAGTAAGTAGGTATCAGATTGTATATAGTAAGTAGGTATCTGATTGTATATAGTAAGTAGGTATCAGATTGTATATAGTAAGTAGGTATCAGATTGTATATAGTAAGTAGGTATCAGATTGTATATAGTAAGTAGGTATCAGATTGTATATAGTAAGTAGGTATCAGATTGTATATAGTAAGTAGGTATCTGATTGTATATAGTAAGTAGGTATCAGATTGTATATAGTAAGTAGGTATCAGATTGTATATATTAAGTAGGTATCAGATTGTATGTATATAGTAAGTAGGTATCTGATTGTATATAGTAAGTAGGTATCAGATTGTATATAGTAAGTAGGTATCTGATTGTATATAGTAAGTAGGTATCTGATTGTATACAGTAAGTAGGTATCTGATTGTATATAGTAAGTAGGTATCTGATTGTATACAGTAAGTAGGTATCTGATTGTATATAGTAAGTAGGTATCTGATTGTATACAGTAAGTAGGTATCTGATTGTATATAGTAAGTAGGTATCAGATTGTATATAGTAAGTAGGTATCTGATTGTATATAGTAAGTAGGTATCTGATTGTATATAGTAAGTAGGTATCTGATTGTATATAGTAAGTAGGTATCTGATTGTATATAGTAAGTAGGTATCTGATTGTATATAGTAAGTAGGTATCTGATTGTATATAGTAAGTAGGTATCAGATTGTATATAGTAAGTAGGTATCTGATTGTATATAGTAAGTAGGTATCTGATTGTATACAGTAAGTAGGTATCAGATTGACACAATTCTGTACTATAGTAAGCAGTAAGTAGTTTATAAACTGCCGGCGTTAGTGTTACTGAAACACGAGTGAGGTTTAACAAAAACAAAGGCGATGTATCGCACGAGGAAATCATAAATGATTTTTAAGTAGGTTGGTACAAACACGTTGTCTCGCCAAAGACGAATTATGTTTTATATATTTAAACTTTTTACACTCGAAAAAGTACAAAGGCGGACTTAATGCCTTAGTTAGACATTCTCTACCAGTCAACCAAGGGTGGTGAAGAGATTAGATGGCAGGTGCTCTGTTTAAGAGGAACAATGCTAAAAACTATTTTTTTTAATATATAATAATGAATTAGGTACCTATACAAGTACATTAATAGATTTTAAATTTATAATACACATACAATACGTTTTAAAACTAGATGAGCTCGGAGTTTCCTACCTGATTACTCTGAGAAGAAAGACCGAAACAAACTCAGAGGTCTCAGTCTCTTTTAAAGTGCAGACATAATGTCGGTCGGTCTTGTGAGATAGACCATGTAGTGTGAGGTGTGAGTGTAGAGTGTTTGAATGCCCAGTTATTTTACATAAGAGATATACGTTCATAAGTATCATTACGGTAGCTTAGTTTAATCCATTATCAGGATGCTACGATAACAGTGTCAACAAATATAATAAAAGCTAATAGGTACTGCGATGCACTAAAGTTAAACTGTGCGAAGAGAGCTTTAACTTTCAAACTGAACTCAAACCATTTACAGGCACTGTTTAATGGCAAGGCGTCGGTCAATCAGGAATACGAAACTAGTCGCCGTTGTAGGTTCCTTTGAAGAAGAACAGGCTAGAAACTCCATGGGCACTCTTTTAAATTGTAATAAGATCTGTAAAGATATTATAGTAGTAAGAAAAAATAAATGATATTGTTAGTATTAAGATTGCTTAAGAGTGTTTCAACATCCACACATACCTATTAAGGTTTTTGTGATGTTTCTGTTTATATTTGGTTTTGTTCGTTAATTAATAATCAAATAAAAATGAGTAAAAATAAATAAATATTGTTACAAAATATTAGTTACCTACCAGCTTGTTAGCAATACAATAACACAAAAAAAAAAGAAAAATGTAGCAGAATCTTATTGGCTTTCCCGCAATCGGTGGACAGCGTACCTTAGAACAACTATTCACAGCACTTCACTCGCAAATAACAACTTCAAACTCAAAAAACTCCTCACCAAAGTATTTGATGGTGACGAACACCTTCCGAATGATAACCTTGAGCATCAGCATGAGCATGATAGTTGGGTACAGCTAGCACATGAGCTCGTAGTACACTAGGGACATGGCGACTGTCGCGGCGCGGCATCTAACACTCACTGGGGCGGGCCGCTAGAATGCTGCGAAGGGACGAGTTAGAGATAACGTCGATAAGTCGGTTTTATTATCTATTGATAGCAAATATTGTAGTTCTATGAATACTAGAGTCGAGTCGAGTATTATGGGAAAAAATCCTACTAACATAATCTCTTTTGTATGTTTGGATGTTTGTTACTCGTTGGGTATGAGAATGGTCCCAGTGATCGCTATTAAATAACTACGTCAGAAGTAAAGGTTTTCGATATTGCTTGTAGATTGGTGACTAATAAAAGATGACTAAGTTATAGGCCCCCTTTGACACCCGTTGGACGGAACCTTTAAAAAATGTAAGATTAATCATCTACCTCTTTGGTCTAGTGGTTGCAAGCGCTCCTGCTAAGTATAAAGTCCTGGGTGGGGAAAAATGTTATACAGTTATTCCATCTGGAATTTCTCAGTAGCAGCCCGGAGTCTGGATTTATGGCCGGTTGAAGGCAACAGGCTCACCCCCTATTACATGGGACTTAAACATAACTGGCGAAATGTGGGTGTACTATAGGTACACATAATACAGGCGTGATGTTATATTATTATTCATCTACTTACTTTATACGCGAACAGGGTCGTAGAAAAAGTTATGAAAGTAAATAACGTTTCTTATTATTGTTTGACTAACATCGTCAGACGTCCGCTTATCGAAATAATAATAATCAGTAATTCAGTAGAGTACATCAACTAATGTTGATTAAAAATCAATAAACTAATGTTTCTATCAATAAGTAAGTCAACTGTTTATACGATTTTGATAAGGAGTTACAAAATAAAATACATTTTTAACCGACTTCAAAAAAGGAGGAGGTTCTCAGTTCGTCGGAATCTTTTTTTTATATAAGTTAAAATGCAGTATGAATCACGACGCGACGCACAGCTGCCGACTATTTCTGTTCCGTGCTCACGATTATATTATCTATTTTTTTTTCTCTATTCTTCAAGTTAACTGATACTTTTCTTTCTTTCTTTTCTTTATAGTGAAATTCATTATAAATCTAGATGAATATACAGGCAAAATCTCGTGGTGGTGATTTTAGGCAGAAGAGTCCAATTCATTCCATTCACCACAAGTTAATGGTATCGTAATGGGCTCGGAAGCATTGGTAAGCAAGGTCTGTAAAACTTAGGATTCTACTAAAAACAGCCTCATCTTTAATTCTATTACATACGATAATTGACAAGAAAAAAAACGTTAGGCTTAGGCCGGATAAATTTGCAGCCATAACAGAAGAACGTCTACCACAGTAATTAATATTTTAGCTTATTATCATTACTAAAATGATTACTTTAAACATTTAGAGTGATTATTTCAAACATCTCTACAAGAAGATGTAAACCAGTTCAAAATATATGGATGTCACGTGATCAACTTTGAACGTTAATATCTCGGAAACATGACGCTGTACGGGGTTTGGTCCTAATGTGTCTTCTATTTGCATTGATGTCAGCTATCGGTTTATATAGGTTTAATACGTGGCCGACATTTCGAAAAAAAAATCTAAATGGCGGACATTAGGTATGCCATGGACCTTCAAAGCCCTTTGTAGTTTTTGAGGACAAAAATTGATTTTGAGTGCAGTTGAAATGCGGCAAAATATCATCTTTGGGACCCATTTCACCTTAAATAATTTTATTGAAATTAAAGACACAAAAGACTTTATAACTTGGTGTCTCTGTGTGATTCCCCGAAGAGTTAGGCAGTGATGCACCTATAGTACACCCACATTTCGCCAGTTATGTTTAAGTCCCATGTAATAGGGGGCGAGCCTATTGCCATCTACCGAGCACAAATCCAGACTCCGGGCTCCCCTGTGTGACACCTAGGTACAATACAGGGACACGGTAGGTATAACTGCCTAACACCAGATGGGATTGGTTCATTAATAGACTCCACACATGGCGATAAGTACCAAAATGTCCGGTCTATGACTTCTGTCATGACGAAGTAATCAGTTCCGTGCACATATTATGTGAGTGTGGTATTGTTGGACCTCATAATCATAAAATTAAAAGATTATGATTTTCTAAGTGACTTTTTTATTTTTATTTTTTACTTTGCTTGACATAAGCCTCCCAAAACGAAACTCAATCCTCCTAAAGCTACTTTCATCACCATCATCGTTCTCTTGTCCTTATTCCAATTTATTTGACTTGTCTTTTTCTTCCAAACTTCTCTATTCGTCGTCATCTCGGTAGTCACCCCTCAGCTACTTTCTCTCATCCCAAACATAATTGGTCGAGATCGTTAAAAGCGCCATCTTACCGCTCATCGTTTGTTTTCGATGTCCCTAATGTTATGAAAACATACGCTTAGCCGAATTAATAACGTTTGAGAAGAACAGACTAGATGTTATATCACTATGTGTCAAGTAACATGTGATGGTTTCACCGCCTGCTTGATGCAGTGCACTTCTTTTGGTAAAAGTACATCAAGGTAATGATCTGCCGGCCGTATCCCAACTGAGTCGGTGTCGGCTGCCTGGCTAGATGGATGCAGCTGAATGCCAGTTTTTTTTACATGGAGCGACAGCCTATCTGACCTCCACAACCCAGTTACTGGATAACATACCCCTTGGTATGTAAGACTGGTAAAGGCACGTCCGGCTAATGGCTACAAATGGCCTGTACATTTGTAGCCTGGCGTACTGTCTTCTTACTAGGACACTTTCCGAATAGCTTGCTTAGGGCTCCGAGTAAAGAGTCCTGAATGGATAAGCCAAATCTGTATCTGGTAACAGAATAGGCTCAGCGAACTATGGAGCGGACTACGCTTGGAATTGCTTTGATGGATAAAATCAGGAATGAAGTTATCCGGAATAGAACTGGAGTAACCGACATAGCCTGCAGAGTAAGCAAACTAAAGTGGCAGTGGGCTGGCCATGTTTGTCGAAGGAGCGATGGCTGGTGGAGCAGACGAGTCCTGGAGTGGAGACCGCGTATCGGCAAGCGTAGTGTGGGACGCCCCCCAGCTAGATGGACCGACGACCTTAAGAAGGTGGCTGGGTCAGACTGGATGCAAAAGGCGGAGGACAGGGTGTTGTGGCGCAGACTGGGAAAGGCATAGGCCTCTCCCAGTCTGCGCTATCACTGTCCACTGCTGGACATAGGTCCAGCAGTGGACAGTGATAGGCTGAGGTGATTGAACAGAATTATCATGTGCCTAGCCTTTTCCCAACTATATTGGGGTCGGCTTCCAGTCAAACCGGATGCAGCTGAATACCAGTATTTTACAGGTGATTGAACAGAATACGTACATAAATACATACATACCTACATACATACACTGACGCCTTTTTCGCAAGAGGTTTAGGCAAAATGTACAGAGCGCCACCCGCCACGATCCTTATATACTGCTTTTGCTTCGTATACGTTCATACATTAGAAATCAGAATAAGTAATGTCGACCAATATGCATACAGAATCGACGGCTAGTGTAGAGGGCCATGTGCATTTTCAGACTATCATATTCCTTAAACAAGCGTCAGGTCAGGATAATAAGAGAAAAAAGATCTTATTACGTCATTTGACGAACTCATTTTGGAAAGAACCTCTTTTCTGTAGGTAAAGAAAAGAAATATATAAAGCAGATGCCAGATGTCACTAGTAATATAGTAAATATTGTTTTGTATTCACGTGGTTTTCTTGCAAAGTTATTTCTTAATTAAAATTATTTATTTTATCAAATCAAGGTACGGACAAAACCCGGCGGTATCAGAAACTAAAACAACTAATATTATCATTGAGGTTCAATTTAAACTCAACAAATATTATTAGGCGAACAATTCGTGTTAAATTCGCTGCCATGAAATTATTTCAATCGACGGTGTCGTTGTGGTTTAAACAATATTCTTTGCCGCTCTTATAAACTATGTTCTTGTCTCGTAAAATAAAAAGGAATATGAAATAGGAACAAGCCTACGATCCGATGCAGCCTGCCCCTTACTGCCCTCCCCCAGCGACGCCCTAAGCCGATGTCCGTGCCCCACAGGAGGGTGCCCTTAGCGTGTAGTTTATAAGTGTTATGCCCTCGCTGGAGGCCTTAATTTATTTTGGCATCCACAAAATAGCCCAGTTAAGCAGCCAACAACCTCCTAGGTAAGTTGACCTGACAGATGCCCCACACACAAAAGGAACATGGGATTTATTTAAGTCTGGGCAGCAGTCTCTTCCTATCTGCGTTTCACTATACTGTAAAAAGTAGCGAGACCTACTTGTAAGAAAATAAATAGCTTTCTAATTACATCGCAATAGTGTAACATGCAATACAACATACAGAAGCCTCTAATAAAAGGTGTTAGGCAGACAGTTAAACAAACGAAACTAGCGGATCCATGGAACCGTCTGCTACGTGTTTAGGCCTTATAACGAGACCCAGGCCACACGGATTTTTTAAATGCTTTTTTTCTAATTTTATTCGAAATTCGCCGTTGCTCTAACTTCAAACGTCAATAATTTAATTTAAAAACAACAACACTGGAAACATTTATTTTTATTTTTATCTAGAATATTCTAAGATCTTATAGAATTCGAGAGTTTAAGAGGGTTCCCAAAATCAATCAGACTAGCCATTTCCCAACTATGTTGGGGGCGGGTCCCAGTCTAACCGGATGCAGCTGAATACCAGTATTTTAGATGGAGCGACTGCCTGTCTGACCTCCACAACCCAGTTACTGGGTATTACGATACCTTGGTAAGACGGGTTCTCAGACTTTCGGGCTTCTGACGACCCGTAACGACTGTCAAAGATCCACGAATGACAGCCGGGACCCCTTGGTCCCGGCTGTCCGTGTCTCGGAAAGCCGTTGCGTAACGTGCTTTCCATGGCACGGAGGAGTCTCGGTATGTAAAGATGGTCACCCATCCACAGACTAACCCCGGTAAGCGTAGCTTAACCTGATGGACCGACCCATGCGGCTGTTATTACTTAGCCACGAGCTCCTTACATTTTGACAATTTTGCATGTAATTAATTTCACTTTTCGCAAATGTAGAGTTGCGTAAAAAAGGCCCGGGTACCTAGGTAATTGACGGTTGTTTTAAAAGAAATTGTGTATATTGCATACCGTTAGAACGGGCATGAACAGAAGATGTTTACTAGAATTAGAACTGCTCTATCACTCATAGTTTTTTATTAAATGCAGTTGAAAGTCAGGCTTTCGGTATTTTTTTAATTTGTTTATAGTTTAAGGGCTCGTATCTAATTTCTTGCAATCATCTGCGTCAAAAATTTTATAACATTCTAGAATTATTCTAGGTGAAAATAAAAATAAATATTGCCAGCTTTATTGTTTTTAAATGAAATTATTGTCGTTTGAAGTTTGAGCAACGTCGAATTTCAAATAACATTTTTAAAATGTAATTTAAAAAGATCCGTGTGGCCTGGGTATTGGGCCTAAACACGTAGCAGACAGTTCCACAGATCCGCCATTTTTGTTTGTTCAACCGTCTGCCTACCAGTTAACACCCTGTTTGGTCGGCTTAGCATTCTACTTAACGCGTTTAAATAAGCATACTCTCCGAAATGTTGCGTTACATGCTGCAACGTTCGTTGCATTGCGCGTTGCACAGAACGTGGTATTTAGACAGGTATCAGTGTGCATTAAGTATCAGACAACAACAGACGTCCAATCAAACCCTCGATGTTACTAGCAAAATGGTTTTTTGTGAAAAGAAAATTGCATATAGTGACGAAAAATATGATCAAAATTATTTTAAGAAAATCGCTTTCCTATATCAAGTGTTTTGGTGAGTCTTTATTGCTATATGTTTATGTGCAGTCCTTTCACAATTCTTTTACCTCTGATTTTGCATCACTGTCAAAATCACAGTGATCTTTAGAGGCTCGTTATCATAAAGTTGCTATTGGGTTGCTGCTGACAGAGGTGAAATAACTGTGAAACAAATGTACCTCTAGCTAACATGAGACACGCTCGTAGTTACACTGGTGATCTTCTTCAAAAAAGAGTTTGCAGCTCATCGCAGATTCGTGATACTGCTACCACCTCTGGTATTGTTCTTGTTGGTGATGTGGCCGACAATATGGTGGTCTCTGGCAATAAGCAACAGGGCCCAAGAACCACCAAGCACAGAGTTGTCTCTGGAGTACGAAATGAACAGGAACTTGGAGCATTACTTGCAGAATATGTAAGTGATGATCCCTTTTTAGCTAATAAATAACATTTACTTTTAATGACACGAAACAGCGACACATGTACGAGACGAAACCGCTGTCTTAGGAAGTTAACTGGCACAGAATTGCAAGAGACAGATGGCAGGGATTTGGGGAAAAAACCAAGTCAGTCACATCTTGATATTCTGAAAGCCTACCCTACAAAGCTACAACTCCACACGTTGTTGAACCCTGGGGGCCTACTCTGAAGCGTAACTCCGAAGTGTCAGCCGAATGTTCGGAAGTTTTCCACAACACTTTTTTCTATTTCGTTCGGTCGGTTCGGATCCAACCAAATGTCAAAATGAAGTTCGTTGCACAAACGTCAAAATAAAGTTCGGTGGGATCCGAACCAACCGAACGAAATAGATTGAAGTAGTAACTTCCGAACATTCGGCCGATACTTCGGAGTTACGACTCAGTACGCCCCTTGGTCCTTTCAAGATCCCTTATATTTTATTGTTTTATTTTTTTAACAGACTTAAAAAAATAAAACAAGGTTCTCAATTCGTCTGTTAAGTTTTTTTTTATTCCCCTAGTGGGATTTATAGATGTCCGTAGGTGTGTCCGTGGAATTACAGCAGGCCCTATCAGAATATCAGAGCTGTGGTATTTTTTTTTTGAATATCGCAGCATTATGCTTAGATATGAGCCTTTTTGGCCTCGCAAGATCTTTTTTATTTTCATTTATTTATTTATTTATTTAATACTTCATGCACAGAAAAGTACAGAGGCGGACTTAATGCCATAGGCATTTTCTACCAGTCAACCTTTCATTTCGTTTCATTATTTTGTTAGTTTTAAATGTTCCTTTTTAGGGTTACGTACGTCCGAATGAAAAACGGAACCCTTATAGGATCACTCCTGTGTCTGTCTGTCTGTCTGTCCGTCTGTCACAGTCGATTTGCTCAGAATCTACTGGACCGATTAAGTTTAAATTTGGTACACATATGAATTTCTGTGACCCAAACATGAACGTGTTATATAAATAGAAGAATTTTTAATATGGGGTTTAGTTTGGGGGGAAAAATTTAAAAAAAAAAGTTTTGCAAACTGTACCGTAATAATTATATCAAATGTAAAAGTTTGTTATGGGGTTTCAAATACATTTTTTTTACGTTTGAAATAATTGATGAAAATTGACTATTTCCCCCCTTATCTTCTAAACTGCCGAGCCTAAAATTTTGAAAAAAATACCGAGAATATTTCTATCCTTATAGATTACAGGAAAATTGTTAAGAAACCTATGGTCGTAACATAACATGGTAAATCACTCAATATTGAGCGTACAAACTTACATTTACAGTTGGAATGTACGGGGGAACATGTTTTTCAACTACAATGTTAAGTTTGTTCTTGGGTTAAATTTTATTCATCCCAACTACGGAACCCTTCATTGTGCGTGAGCCAACACGCACTTGACCGGTTCTTATTGTTTGGACTTCCTGTGCGTGATGCAAATAAAATATTTTTCTTCCTTTTCTTTATTTCTTTCTTATCATCCAGTACATTTCCAGCCAAGTCCTGATAGAACCAACGACGACACTCTGTGGCACCCTGAAAGAAGTGCTGGTGCTAGTCATGGTGGCCTCCACCTCATCCCGCGCAGACCTTCGGGCGGCTGTACGCGAGACCTGGGGGTTCTTCCAGCCCACGTACTTCGTCATGGGACTGAATGATGGTGACAGGACCAAACAGACGGTCAGTTGATTATCCTACAGCACCGGCCGGAAGCCATGCTATATCGAATGGCTTTCAACTCTCGGAACTGAGTTCTGATACTGGAGACTAAAGTCCGGAAAGTTCTCAACATTGTGAACGCTAGTACACTAGGGCCCACAAAATTTTAATTTCCTTACGCTTTTGCAATTCGCAGCTCAATATGACTTTGTATGGTATTCAAAAAATTTTATACTCGTGGCTAATTCCGGAATGCATGCCCTTTGGCCCATATTCTAGAATTGTTCCGACTGAAACGCATGCATACATAAACTCGCAATATACGCCTATACGCTAATAAGCCTTCCATGGGGTAGGCAACACAGGGGAGAATAGAACAAACAATCAGGAAGAAGACTCACAACACGTCCGACTATTTAGTTTTACCATCCAACTCCTTTTCCACCAACACGCATACTTTACAATTTCTTTCTTGCAATCAAAAACTGTCCCAGGTCACCAACCGCTTAGAAGCCGCAAAATTCGATGACTTATTAGTCTTCGACTTTCTCGACCACCACCTCAACCAGACCCTGAAGACTGCACTTATGATGAAGTGGACCTTGGAACAGTGTCCCGAGGCGCAGTTCTTGTTCAAGACTGAAGAAGACGTGATGGTGAACCCCTGGACACTCGAGAAGGTGTTGGAGCAGTACGGCAATGCTCAACTTATTGGTGAGTATTTTTCGGTCTTCCTTTTTGTAGAGCTCAAGACTGCCGTCGACTTGGCCAGTCGTATGTACTGACATCTATCCAATTCACGGTTTCTTCAGTTAAAAAGCAGCATATAAAGTCTTAAAAATTCTAAGATTCATCTCTTCTCTTATAGATCTACGTATTTCAGGGTATAGACACAATGACACACATTCGCTGAACAGTGAGCACAAAGAGCGGTATATCCAGAAGTTACTTCATCCAGAAGACGGATCACTGAAGTATCTTAGCGGTACCGGGTACCTCATTAGAAGTGAGAGCACTTAACTACGCGTTGAAATCGTATAATCAGTAAGACATCATCACCACCATCAGCACCCTGCCCTTGTCCTATGTTACTTGAGGTCACGTTCACACGTTTATTGCTTCCACTTTCCCCTGTCAGCCTTCACTCCATCATCATTCACTCATTTTTCTTTCATATCATCCCTCACACAATGCATCTTTTCTTTGACTTCCTATCCATCCATCAACATTTATACTCATCACTCTTTTAGTTATATGCTTTTCATTCCTCCTCATCACATCCCATACCAAGACAAACGATCCCCTTTTAAATTTTATGTAACTGGCATCACTTTTAAACTTACTCTAATGTACTCATTTCTTGCCTTATCCAGTCAGATCACTCCACACATCCATCTCAACATTCTCATCTCCACTACATGCAATATTTCTACGTAATCAGTAGGTAAGAATTATCCAAAAAATACTCTTTTCAGCGGGATACATCCAGATTATATTAAATAAAGCTTACCAAGTGCCTATGATCACCCTAGAAGACGTGTACTTCACGTACCTGGTGGCCCACAAGAAGCTGGGGCTGACCCTCACGCATGACAGACGCCTGAGCCCCTACAAACCCTGGCTTCAGATATCATGCGTCTACTGGAATCAGGCCTCCATACACAGACTGAGTCCTAAGGAAATGCTCAATGCTTGGTATTTTCTAGAAGATTTGATCATTTCCAATAAGAACGTAGGAGGTATTTGTAATTCTTTTAACAAGTGGTTTTACGCGTTCAGTGATATGGTCTTGTATTAAGAATAGTTGTGGTACCTTATCCAATAAGTACAATACCTATTTGTCCGGAACAGTCTACGTCTACGATATAATCAGTGATTGACCGTCTTCAGCTTCAGTTAGCATGTAGATTGCAGTCAGCATTGTCGAGTTTAGAAGGCTCCGAGGCCTACATGAAAAGCAAGTTTAAGGGATATTTAAAATGCCGCGAAGAAGACCTAATTATCTTCGACGTGGCTTGATTTCATAACATGAAATAGATATTTACTAACCTTTGTCGTTGAAAAAGCACCGTCTGAAACGTGGTTATAGCTGTAGGTGCTATGTATACTCACACACTTGTAACTTGATTAATCTGTGTAATAATTTAGGATTTAGATGAGTATTTCCATAAGACATTTAATTTCATTTAATAAAAAATTTACTTGCACTAATTGAATTAATTTAATTGTTTACTATTATAGCTATTGCCCGCGGCTTTGCCCTCTGACATCAGAAATTATCCCACAGGAACGTACTACTGGGATAAATACTATCATAAGTGTCAATCCGGATTATAAATTATATGTGTACCAAACATCTAAATCCGTTCAGCTGTTTTTGCGTGACTGAGTCACAAACAACAAACAAACTTTCCCATTTACAATATTAGTTGGATATTAGGATTTTTTAAATGGAATAACAATAATTACATATCTACCATTTGTTTCCGAAAGAGAAGGGAGTGAATGACAGCGCGACGGTTGACAGGAGAGAATGGAAGAAGAAACGTGTGGCGCCGATCCCTCGAACGTGGGACAGGAGCAGGACGATGAGGGTCTGTTTTCGATATTTCTCATAACTGGAAGGCGCTGACGTCTGTGATAAAGTAATAAAATAGATACCTACCGACCTATAATCTGATTGCTTACAACAATATAGGTAGGTACACTAGGTACCAGAAAAAATGATTTGGCAATACTTGCCAGCCGTTTCAGAGACAAAGTTGCCTGTCATTTTTGTACCTAGGTACTTTATCAAGCCTGTAACTACTAAACGAATTTCACCGAAACCCGGAATATAGTACCTAAGACAGAACAAAAAATACGTAGGTACTGTAGAGACTTTAGCCTAAGTTCCCATGTAACCTCCGCGAGTATTTTTATAAGTTGATGGCATAATATTATGAGACACGACTATTTCGTATTTAGAAGATAGAAAAGCGGCCAAATGCGAGTCGGACTCGCACACGAAGGATTCCGTACCACCGTACAATACACACTACATATGTTTACCGGACTCGCACACGAAGGATTCCGTACCACCGTACAATACACACTACATATGTTTACCGGACTCGCACACGAAGGATTCCGTACCACCGTACAATACACACTACATATGTTTACCGGACTCGCACACGAAGGATTCCGTACCACCGTACAATACACACTACATATGTTTACCGGACTCGCACACGAAGGATTCCGTACCACCGTACAATACACACTACATATGTTTACCGGACTCGCACACAAAGGATTCCGTACCACCGTACAATACACACTACATATGTTTACCGGACTCGCACACGAAGGATTCCGTACCACCGTACAATACACACTACATATGTTTACCGGACTCGCACACAAAGGATTCCGTACCACCGTACAATACACACTACATATGTTTACCGGACTCGCACACGAAGGATTCCGTACCACCGTACAATACACACTACATATGTTTACCGGACTCGCACACGAAGGATTCCGTACCACCGTACAATACACACTACATATGTTTACCGGACTCGCACACAAAGGATTCCGTACCACCGTACAATACACACTACATATGTTTACCGGACTCGCACACGAAGGATTCCGTACCACCGTACAATACACACTACATATGTTTACCGGACTCGCACACGAAGGATTCCGTACCACCGTACAATACACACTACATATGTTTACCGGACTCGCACACAAAGGATTCCGTACCACCGTACAATACACACTACATATGTTTACCCTCTTTACTTTTTTAATTTTTTGCTTTATTTTAATATTATTAATTGTTGTTATAGCGCCCATAGTAGTACACACTGAAAATTTCAAGTGTCTACCTGTTACGGTTCAAAAGATAAGACAGCCCTTGTGACAGACGGTCGGACGGACGGACAACGGAGCCTCAATAATAGGGTCCCGTTGGCATCCTTTGCGTACGGAACCCTAAAACAAAAGAGAGTCAGCTTGAACAGCTGACAGTGTGCGTTATCCCCTAAAATAAATAGAAATAATTACGCGTTGATGACTAAACATATGTTTTATGTAATCGACCGGTACTGTCAGCGCGCCCAGCGCAAACAGTACGTAGGTATTTTATTTTATTCAAAAGGAACAACAAACAGCTACAATATACAAGGTGGAACAGGACGATTGACATTCTTTTAAACCACGTAAAGAGAATCATGTTCTTTGTCCGTATACAAAAAATCAATCAAATCTAATGCATACTTTAGCCACAGGAAATTATTTTTCATTTTCTTATTTTGCAACATGATGTAGATCTGAGTCCGTAATAATAGGTAAACAATGCCGCCGCCGCGCCCCGCACCCCACACCGCACCGTTGGTCAGTGATTTTTCGTATATAAAGCGTGTTTACTTTTTATGCAGTAGATTCTGCTATTTATTTTGTTTGAGAACTGCAATTTTTTAATTTTCCATTAACTACCAATCTTCGGATTTTAAAATGTTTCGATGGACTAGTACTGTGCTCGTTTTAATTGAATGTCGTAAGTTCAGATCCACATTGTATAACATAGAAACAATAAATATACAAAAGATTATAGACAATATTGCAGCCCACAACGCTGATCACAGATTAGCTACGGGATATAAAACAGCGAAAATAATCGCTAGGGTTACAAATATGGGCACGCCACAATTGCGGCGATAAGTCCCCTCTTTGAGGAGTGGCTGGAGAGGCGCCACGGCGTCCTCACCTTCCGCCTGACGCAGGTCTTCACCGGACACGGGTGCTTCGGGAGGTACCTGTTCCGGATAAGGCGGGAGGAAACGCCCGGGTGTCACCACTGTGTGGATCGCCCGGAGGACACGGTGGAGCATACGGTGGAGGTCTGCCCGGCTTGGGCGGAGCACCGCCGTGTCCTCGCGGAAGCGATCGGCGGCGGCGATCTCTCGCGTCCGGCCCTGGTCCAGGCCATGGTACGGAGCGAGAGTGCATGGGAAGCCATTACCTCCTTCTGCGAAGCAGTAATGCTCGTGAAGGAGGAGGCGGGACGCGTGAGGGAGAGGCAAGCTTTGCACCCTCACGCTCCTAGTCGCCGCAGGAGACGCCCTGGGCGTCGGGAATTGGCAGCTGATTCCTGGCCACCGTAGGCGCGGGCTTGCGGACGGCGAGCAATGGGTAGCTCGCCGTCCGGTAAGGACCAAGCCCGAGTCGACGGCGCGTCGTGTTCCACGCGCGCCTCAAAGAGATGTCAGCACTATTGACGGGGTCCGCTAGGGCCGAGGCCAGCTAGGGTTGCGGGATGTTCGAAAGAGTTACCGTGGCCCCGGCACAGGCAACAGAAGGCACACGGGTGGGTTTTAGTCAGTAAAAGTCTGACACGCCCTCCCGCTCCGCCCAGAGCGGGAGAAGTCATTTGATGATGCGCAATTTAGTCAATGGGTGTGGTTTCGAAACTCCCGCAAACCAGCAAAAGGTAATCAAAGCCAGCCATAAATGCATTCAAGTGTACTATCAGAATGTTCGAGGATTACGAACGAAAACAAATACGTTCCATAATAATTTATTGGCATCGACGTATGATCTCTTTGCAATTACGGAGTCAGGGCTCAACAAAGGAATTCATGATGGTGAACTAATACAAACTGAATTCAACATAATTCGATGTGATCGAGCTGACGGGCGAAAACAAGGAGGAGTATTCTTGGCGGCTTCCCCGCGTTTTGGTTTAAATCGCGTTTCTGTTGAAAATGTGGACAAGGCCTTATTTGAGATTGTGTGTGTGACGGTACATAGGAAAAATCATTTTCTGTTCTTGTGTTGTGTTGTGTACATTCCGCCAAAATGCGATGCGACTGAGTATATGCATTTATTTCATATATTAGAGAATGTTTGTGTTAAATATGACAAAGTCTTGGTGATGGGTGATTTTAATATGCCGTCTACGACGGTGGAAATTCAAAGTTATTTGGAATATTTTATAGCCTACGGTGGATTTCGGCAGGTAAATAATGTAGTTAATGTTAATAATCGTACCTTAGATTTGGTATTGTCAACGTTTGAGTTGAGTGACTTAGGGGTACAACTCTCTGAGGAACCTTTAGTTATAGTTGATACACAACATCCGCCGTTGGTAATTAGCGCCAGGCTTTCTCATCGGGAACCAGAGGGTAACCGGGAGATTTCTCAGAATGAAAGTATTTTGGCACTCAATAGGCGCAGGTGGAATTTTAATAAAGCTGATTTTCTAGGTTTGTATAATTCTTTTAGGTTAGTAAATTGGGATTTCTTGTTTAACATTCAGAACTCCGAGGCGGCTTTAAATTATTTTTATAAAATAGTGAACGAGATCCTTGACGAGTACGTTCCTAAGAAAAATGTTAAGGTAAAAAAGCATGGGTCTAGGTTTAGTTATCCAGAATGGTACACATCTGATTTGATAAGGGATATCAAACATAAGTGGCGTTATCACAAATTATATAAAACGACTGGATCCCAGAGTGATTATGAAATGTTTTCTTGTTTTCGATCTCGGGTCAAATTAAAGATGGCTTCTACCTATGAAGTCTATCAAAACAGACTTCAGAAGAACCTGCAAGGGGATCCGAAATCATTCTGGAAGTTTATTAGGAGTAAACAATCTAGGCGCAATAAACCCAAAGTCACAAAGGACGGCTTATTGCTGAAGGAGGAGGAGTGTGCGAAATGTTTTGCCTCGTATTTCCACTCGGTGTACAGCGAGAAGCAGCCGGCGCTAGACCCGGTAGCCGCGGAGCGCATGGGTGGCGGGGCGTCTGGGGCGGCGCGCGTGCAGGTTGACCGCCTTAGTGCGCGAGACCTGCGCGCGGCGCTTCTGCGCCTTAAGCCCAAACACTCAGTAGGTCCTGACGGCATACCACCTTACATTGTCAAAGATTGTCGCATGGTTTTTGAGGAGCCCTTGTTGCACGTTTTCGGCTTGTGTTTGCGGGAGGGTCACTACCCGGACGAGTGGAAGATCACCCGAGTTATCCCAGTCCCTAAAGGGGGTGCCGGCACTGACGTGAGTGGATATCGACCAGTGGCGGTGCTGTCGGCGTTCGCTAAGGTATTTGAATCTGTGGTGCATGAAAGTATTTATACTCAGTTGAGCTCACAACTGTCAGACGCTCAGCACGGCTTTCGGCCGGGTCGCAGTACGGGGGGTAACTTAAGACGAATTTACATTATGAAACTAGTTGCGCAAACTTATTTATTCATTGATAGTTTCACGTGTAAATAGAAAATTATTTACACGTGAAACTATCGATGTATAGCTAAGTTTGCGCAACTAGTTTCGTAATGTAAATCCAGCTTTATTGTCATTTGTTAACTACCTGTCGCCCGTCATCGATGCCGGGGGGCAGGTGGATGTGGCGTATTTCGACTTCCGGAAAGCTTTTGACACCGTGGATAATGATGTACTTTTGTGCAAACTCTCTGCTATGGGATTCACGCCGCACTTGCTCAAGTTTTTTTCTAGTTACCTTGCCGAACGCCGACAATACGTCGAGTTTGGGGGACATGAATCCAGGCCTTATTACACGTTCTCCGGGGTAAGTCAAGGGAGTAATATTGGACCTTTGGAGTTCATTTTAATAATTAATGATCTGCCAACAGTCGTGAAAGAGGCGAAGTGTCTACTGTTTGCAGACGACTTAAAATTATTCCTAAAAGTTGAGGACACTTCAGACTGCAATCGACTCCAGTCTGACATTGATAATGTAGTCCAGTGGAGTAAATCCAACAAGTTGCATTTTAATATTAAAAAGTGTTGTGTGATGAGCTACAGCCGCGCGCGTGCTCCATTACAGCATCCTTACGAGATGGACAGTGAAGTTATACCGCGCGTCTCACATGTACGAGACCTGGGGGTACAGATGGTATCGGAGCTAACGTTCCGCAAACACATAGTTGAGATGTGCGGCAGGGCTTTCAGAAATCTTGGTTTCATCTTGAGACAGTGTAAGGATTTTACCGATACTGCTGCTGTTAAAGCTTTGTATAATGCACTTGTGAGGAGCCACCTAGAAACAAATGCAATTATGTGGAATCCGCATGAAGGGAAATACAGCCTCATGTTGGAAAAAATTCAAAACAAGTTTACAAGATTTCTTTACCGTAAGCAGTACGGGGTGTATCCCTTTTATCCCCTGATGTACCCGAGTCTGTTCGTCCTGGGCATGGTCGGATACACCAGGCTGGCAGTTAGAAGGGACGTCGCGCTGGTTAAGTACATAGCTCGCATACTGCTAGGGTTGCTGCACCACCCCGAGGTGCTGGCGGCGCTGCGCCTGCGCGCGCCGGACGGGTGCGTGAGTGCGCGCCGCCGCCCCGCTCTGTTAGACGTGCCAGCGGCTAGGACTAACCTACTCAAGTTTGCCCCTATGTCACGAGCCGCGCGTATTATTAACATTATTACAGTATCGGAGGATATATTTGGGCAAAACCTGCCGAAATTCATTCAAATGGCACACATAATAATTGAAACAGGTTTGATATTATAAACGTTGCTATGTTTGTAATTGTTATAGTAGTAAGTAGATTATTCTTTGTAAGTTTGCTTACAGGTCATTTATTTTTATATTTTTAGATTGTTATAACATCGCCTTGGGTCAATCTGTGAAGGTGTTATAATTGTGGTTTAAATAAATAAAAAAAAAATAAAAAAAAAATGATTTCCCATCCACAAAAAAAAAGAAAAAAAAAAGGGTTACAAATATAAATATATATATATATATTTTTTGTACTTAACTGACGTGTTGAAAATGTTTAGTATGTCTATATAATTTTTAAGAAATGGCACAAAACAAAAAATAAAAGTGTTCAAGAAAGCTCCTTAAGTATAAGACTTTTGAAGTTATAGAGAGCACATACAAAAATGTCTATATGTTCAAAAGTCCCATTGTAGGAATCGACCATTCTGCGAACAGGCGAACGCAAGCCAGAGTTGGACTTACAAGTACCCACGGAAAATAATCAGCCAGCGCGCATCTGTCGCTTGTGGAGTGTCCTAGGAACCGCATAGCACAACATGTTGGACAATTCAATACAGTCAAATTTATTTCTAACAATATTAAATAAATTCACGGCTTCTAAGAACTTACGCCTATTTTCAAGTGTTGCGAGCTTATACTTTGCAAGCAAATCTTGGTATGGCAAATAATTTCCATAGCATCTATAATGCATGGTACGCAGGAATTTGTATTGAACACGCTCAATCATTTCAACGTACTTTTTGTAGTATGGATTCCAGATGGACACGACATATTCCAATTGAGAGCGTACTAGAGACTTATACAAGCAAATATAAGAAGAAGGCTTTTTAAAATCGAGAGTTGTTCGCATTACAAATCCATATAGTTCATACGCTTTATTAACTATTTTTCCTATGTGTAGGTCCAAGCAAAGCTTAGAATCAAGGATAACACCGAGATCACGAATGTAGTCCACTTTAAGTAGGGGGGCATTGCACAACGTATATGCGTAGTTTATTTTATTTTTTGTAAAATTTAAGTAGTTACATTTGGGTAAACTTAGTTGCAACTTATTTTCCTGGCAATAACAGGATAGCCGGTCCAAAGCCGGGCCGGGCCGGGCCGGGCAAAGGGGCCGGTTGCAGCAGAAGGCAATCATTTGTTTGTCGTATGGCTCTGTATACCTTGAGGTCGTCGGCGTATAGCAGAAACTTGGTATTGCGAAAGCATTGGCTGATATCATTAATCTATAAAATAAACAAAAGGGGACCAAGTATAGAGCCTTGAGGCACGCCAGAGGTCACCTGTGCGATGTTAGATTGGTGACCATTGATTACAACCCGCTGAGTGCGATTGGTTATAAAGAAGTAAACCACCTCAGAAGATTTCCATGAATTCCGTTGAACGCTATTTTATTTAGCAGTATTTCATGGTCTACCTTATTGAAAGCCTAAAAGGTATGGCGGAAGTCTCTACTCAATTTCAAACAATTGATGTAAATTCATAAATAATAAATGGTTTGCTTTTAGGACCTACAACTACCATAGACACCAGCTACCTACTTCTAATCTTATCGGACAAGGAAACAATGTATTGAATTAATTAATACACACGTAGCTAGATTGGAGTTATTATTAAGGTATTAATTAATTACCCTTAACAGCAACGAGTTGGTGGATTTAAAGGAAAATAATGTTGTTTAAGGATAAATAATATAAGCAATGTAATTATGGCATTTGTTCCTGCTTTGCTTCTAGATTATTGGAAGGCATGCAAGTCAATGGGTGTTTAGTGATTACCACCGCTTATGGACATCAGCTGTAATACTTAAAAAACCGGCCAAGTGCATGTCGGACCACGCACAAGGAAGGGTTCCGTAGCTGGGACGAATTTATCCCAAAAACAAATTTAACTACAATTATTTGAAAAAATGTCCTCCCATACATCGATATACATCACGGTCAATTCTCCAACTGCAAATGTAAGATTGCATACATAAACTCACGCCTTCTTCCCATGGGGGTAGGCAGAAACTACAGAACGCCACCTGCTACTATCCTTACATACTCCTTTTGCCTCGTTTACATTTATACATCTGGTCATACACGCACGCCGGTTGCGAGTACTACGCACCTGACCTTTCTGAAGAACATCACCAATAAGATCATTATATGTCTTCCTAGGGCGTCCCTTTCCGGCGTTTCCACTCACATCTGCCGTGTAAATACCTTTTGTTAGTCGACTTTCATTCATCTTCTCAACATGACTAAACCATCTAAGCATACTCTTTTCAATTTTTGTCACTACATCTTCTTTTAAACCGCACCGTTGCCTTATCACATCATTTCTCAGTCTATCATTTATAGTCACACCACACATGCTTCGCAAGGAACGCATTTCCACAGCATTTATTCTACTTTCATGCTTCTTCACCAAATGGTGCATTCCGAGAGCAAATGCACAAGTTACTATAAAAAATACTCGAATCGCTATACAAAAAGAATTTTCCAAATTGGTCCAGCCGTCTTCGAGTAATCGGGAAACACACATAAAAAAATACCGACACTCGCCGCTTGAGGCCGCTACGGGCCACACAAGACGCCGACACTCGCTGCTTGAGGCCGCTACGGACCACACAAGACGCCGACACTCGCCGCTTGAGGCCGCTACGGGCCACACAAGACGCCGACACTCGCCGCTTGAGGCCGCTACGGGCCACACAAGACGCCGACACTCGCTGCTTGAGGCCGCTACGGACCACACAAGACGCCGACACTCGCCGCTTGAGGCCGCTACGGGCCACACAAGACGCCGACACTCGCCGCTTGAGGCCGCTACGGGCCACACAAGACGCCGACACTCGCTGCTTGAGGCCGCTACGGGCCACACAAGACGCGGACACTCGCCGCTTGAGGCCGCTACGGGCCACACAAGACGCCGACACTCGCCGCTTGAGGCCGCTACGGGCCACACAAGACGCCGACACTCGCTGCTTGAGGCCGCTACGGGCCACACAAGACGCGGACACTCGCCGCTTGAGGCCGCTACGGGCCACACAAGACGCCGACACTCGCCGCTTGAGGCCGCTACGGGCCACACAAGACGCCGACACTCGCCGCTTGAGGCCGCTACAAGCCACACAAGACGCCGACACTCGCCGCTTGAGGCCGCTACGGGCCACACAAGACGCCGACACTCGCCGCTTGAGGCCGCTACGGGCCACACAAGACGCCGACACTCGCCGCTTGAGGCCGCTACAAGCCACACAAGACGCCGACACTCGCCGCTTGAGGCCGCTACGGGCCACACAAGACGCCGACACTCGCCACTGGCGCGCCGCTCACCCTCTAAGTAACCCCCAATTAGGAGTCCGTCGTGAGACTGCACAGCAGAGAGCGAGTTACAAAACATGGCGGCTTCCAAACGCCGGTGGCTCGCTTGCGCCCGGCCTTACTGTTACACCTCACAGTGAGTCACCGCAGCACGCTAGGCGGCTATTTGCACGTTATTAGGCACTAATTGGGTAATAGTGTTATAACTTATTCCTTAATAGCGTTCCAGTTAATTCAGTAAAAAGGTTTTAGGTACTATCTACTACTTAGCCAATGAATTTCCTGATAAGCTTTTATCACCATAAGTTAATTAAGCTTATGTAAGTATCTACTCGTATTACATTGCTAGTGTAGTAGAAGCGCAACAGGTTGGTTACAATAAATATTATGTTTGCTGTTTGCTACAGTCGCCTCTAAGGCAAGAGGTTGTAGGTTCAAATCCGTGCAAGTACCAATGTGACGTTTTCATTTTATTTGTACGTTCTAAGTTTATCTTAGACATCACTGGAGGTGAAGAAAAACATCGTGAGGAAACGACTACCTAATAAGTACTTAGTTAATAAGTCTGAAATTGCCAATCCGCTTTGAGCAAGCGTGGTGATCAATGCTCGTGCCTTCTCTGTATGAGAAGAGGCCCTTATCCTGCAGTGGGACACTAACAGGCTGGTCTTTTCTGGTTGGAATCTTTGTTCCAAGCTATGCCTGCTGTTTATGACCAGGACAAGGGTTTACAACAAAAATCGTTTTATTTTCCTTAAAGTATATTTACCGATACCACAATAAAATAGTTACTTGCGTACCTACTTAATTACAAATTATCAAGGATAACCGTTGTAGCAGGCAGCTAAGGAAAATACAACAAATTAATTTAATCTTTGGTTTTACAAACGAAAACAGTGGCGTCATCTATATAATAATTAACTAAACTAAACATAAAAAGTTCTTAAAAGAATATTGTCTATTATTATTCCATCTCCTATGTCAAACCATTATTTTTGTAGTATAAAACTGCGAATTATTCTTCGTCCGACGGCTGTTTGACCCAGAAGCCCCAAGGGGCGTATCCATCATGTTTCGTGGGCCCCCTGTACACCTTTATTTGCACACGGGCCGGGTCGTCTGTGAAATAAATTACAAAAAAGGATTTAAAAAGTTCATGTTCCGGTCTTCTAGTACTTTGTTCGCAGATGCTCATTCCAATACAGAATGGCGATTTAGTCAAGCATCCATCAATGGGGTGATTCTACCTGTCATAATTATTACCTTAATTTACATGAAATGTTTTTGGTGGGATTTCATTTCTTTTTGTAGGTACCTAATATCCGTAAGAAACAGAATTGCACCTCCCTTTAAGGGGGTTGGCGGGTGAAAATATGTTTTTTTTGTTTGGTGCAAATCCTAGCCTGCATACCCAATTTCAGCTTTCTAGGACTTCGGGAAGTCCCCTAGAGGTATTGATGAGTGAGTGAAGCAGTGACGAAAACGACGTATTTTAGGTATTCACAAAAACGAAGTATAAAAGCTAGACAAATGAAACTTTGTGCGTTTTATACATCTGCTAATTACATCTTATCCTTGGAATTTGAGCTCTCAAACATCATCCAGGTCAAAGCTAGGAGGGTTTGAAAATACTACAAAACTCTTTGAGAAAAGGTAGGTAGTGAGTGCCCCACTGCTTTTTGTTTTTGGCTCGTCTTGACGGGAGCACTACCGTGCCCCCAGGTAGACTTTTCGAGGCATGTATGAAAAGTTATTTTTTACGAATCGGAGAAGCGTTTAGTAGGAAAATTTGTTCAGTAGGACGGGTAGAAATACGTACCTACCCCTTGTCAACCTGTATTTAGGGGTAGGCAAGTAACTGATACAAAAAGGCTTGTCGCTCATTAATTATAAAAAAGTAAAATAATGTTGCAGATTATTGACTACCTATGCTGTTCTGGGTAGACTGGTAAGCGGGCCCCTGGAGATTAACTAACTGTAACAAATAAACAGCTCTGCCCATCCCTTCGAAGGTGTTTTGTTGCCGGTTACCTAATCGGTTTATTGTGAAGAACTCGCCGTAAAAAATAAGTAGGTAAGGTCAATAGCATTTGGATCACGTTATCTTATCTCGGTTGTTGGCCAAAGATTCGTGATATTGATATTACCTACTGACTTAAGCAGGTGTGAGAACTTTATTATGGACATCCATTAATTAAACACCAAAGCTTGTTATCAAAAAATATATGTTACATAGATCCAATAAGAATTATTCACGTTAGGCTGGCTTTCTCCCAGAGATGTGCGAGGAAGCGCAGCGGTGATAAAATGATTCAAAATTTCTTTTTCTGGTAGAAAGCCAATCTAAGGGGTCTTCTAATCTATCTTCTACTTAATATTATAAATATTCAATTCACTGACAGACAACGCACAGCCTGAGCCGCTGAGTATAGAAGCATGAAATTTTGCACAAGAGTTCCTTATAAATATTGTTTTGGGAACGGAAGTGAGCACTGAGGAAGAATTTTTGAAAATTCGTCCCCTAAAGGGAATAAATAGTAGGAGGGAATAGAAGGATGGAAGTTTGTATGGAAGTCCGAAACCCCATCGGGCACACGGCTTGTAAAATACATATATTATTTCGTCATTTACCTTTCCTATCGTCGGCTCCGTCGTGACCATCCTCGTCATCATCGAACTCCTGAGGTCTTGCAGCAGCCAGCGCCAGCAGAGAAAGCAGTAATACCACGGTCCACACGTTTCTCTACAAGTTTTTAATATCATCAATAAATTAATTATCCTTACGATTCGAATGACAGAACTCTGTGGTAGCTTCTTGCTGGTCGGACAAAGTTTGAGTAGTAGTTATGGACACGAAAAGAAGATCAATAAATTAATGAAAATGAAGTATCAACAAATTGGAGATGAACTAGGAACATAAGTACCACATTATCAGTAAGTACTCGGATCATTTACAGCATGGAAAAGAAAGACCTGCATGGAAAGAACCTTCTTCATGATAGCAAAACACTAAAGAAATATTCCTTATTTTTTTTAGAGTAGGTAGGTAACTATTTTTGTATTGAAAGATTTTCGAACAGCCCATGCTTAAGCCGGGAGTCGAACAGACACGGTCGTTTCGTTCGAAGATGCTCCATTGAACTTACTAGCAGCGCCATCTATGCGCATGAACCAGCAAGTTAATAGCGACATCTACCGAGCTCTAATGGCATCGCAGCTGCCTTGCAAGTAGCCTGCCTGAAATTGCTGATTTTATAATTTTATAGGATAATAAAAAACAAGATTTAAGCTAGCTAAAAATATATTTACATGCGACAAATTACAGAATACCTTAATTTAACACAAGTCATTAAACAAATACACAAGTTCAACAAATCATAAACAAAAGCTCACATTATTTATGTACTCATGGTATTTTTTTTTCAAGTTCTATTCTAATATAGTTAATAATTCAAAAGATAGGGAATGGTGTTTGTAAATTATAGTTATGTTTATGGCAAAGCAGTTTTTTTCTGAGCCTTAAAATGCAAAATACATTACAAAATATTTTATTTTTTTACACTAATCAAGTTGCAAAACTTCACAACTAATCATATTAATCAACACGAGTATGGACTTTAAAAATATATCAGATTGAAATAAACTCAACCTGCTGGAACATTTCACTAAAATATTATATTTTATGAGTACAATAGAAAAACATCAAATTCATAAGTATATTGATGAACACAGTCATTAGTCTTATTCACTGCTTGCCGAAGCCCTGTCTGACTCGTTTCCACTGTCTGCGGACACTAGCTGTCCAGGACTTATCGTCTTTACTTCCTCCTCTTCATCCTCACTCAATGATGAGCAATCAGACAGATCAGCATCAATCCAAAGCTTGGCTTTCTTTGGTTTGGCTTTTTCATTGTCTGACTTCCGTTTCAAAGTGCTTGATGAGCCAGCAGCCTGCCAGCCAGCCTCTACAGCCGAGTTCACACGTTCAGGTAGATCCTTACGCTCCTTCTCATATGCAGGAGTCAAGTTCACTTCAATCTTTGGTTCTGCTACCAGCCTTTCAAGTTTCTTCTGTTTTCTCTCCACTGCCTCTTTGTCCCTATCTTCTTGCCCTTCCAACCACTTCCTAAGCCTTTTCTCTTCATTGATGTCACGTAATCGACGCCCAGAGAGGTCTCTGCAGGCTTCACGATTTGTAGTTTTCTCTATTTGTGCTCCAATAGCACGTAACATAGATCCGAATCCGCCTTTCCCTCCGACGAGTTTAGTGGCCAATCTAACGACATTGTTAGCTGCTGTGATATCGTAACTATCAGATACGGGCCTCCCGTTGAGCGTAGCAAATAAGTCTTCTATTGGGACACCATGTTTTTGTGAAATATCACGTTTTAACGATGACACATCTGTGCATTCCAGCTCCGTTATGTAGTTGTTTTCAAAGATTATTAAACAAGGCATTTTGAATTGTCAATTGTAACGTTTTCAGGAACAAAAGGATTAACAATTGAAGCACTCTTTTTGCAAGAAAAAAACTACAAATCGCCACAAATGAAAATATTTAGCTATGTACGAAATTAGGAATTTACGACAAAAACAATGTGACAAATCGACAATGAGTGACAATGACAACACTGACTGACTGAGTACTGACCGATACGTGAAGGAATGAATGAGATAAGTAAGGTTTGCCGTTTTGTTTGTGGTTTGCGCACTGAAGAAGATTCTTCTGAGAGATTCATCTTCAAATAAAAATAAAAAAAATAAAGATATGAAAATGAAAACGCGTAATAAAGATATTACACTGCTACATAAAAAATACGAAATTATTAAACGAATTTACTTACTTTAAAAGCCATTTTCGTCAGTAAACAACGTTCTGCTATTATTTCCTCACAAAACCGGTATCTAAACTAAGCATAATTATTGATATCAACATCTTAAATATACTACTAAAGTAAACTTTTCCTTTTCTATTAAATCATACCGTCACTGATTTTCAATTTCATGCTCAAATGAATAAAGAAAGTGAAAGTAAATCTGACAAAGCAGGCAATCTTAATAGGTATTTGGAGCATTTGACTTAGAAAGCTATGAAGTCATTTTTTGGTGCAACGACATGCACCGGCAATTTGGTCTGTTCACAGTTGGGAACATAATAAAAGTCTGGTTCAGCACCTTGGACTTAGACTTGCACATTGTTACATTCCTTTATAGTTAGTTTACTCTTTGATTGTTATGCAGAATATAATGGTCGGCATGTGGGTTAATGGACTCAAGCCTCGAACACGTTGAAAATCTCGTTGATCGAATGGATCCACCTTAGGTTCCACAGAGTAAGTATCTACTAGCACATTGTATCTGCTGTTGATTGAAGAACTCGGGAGTCTGGAGTACAGCACTGGCGGAATAAAGGGTGGGTGGCAGGGGTGCTAATCCCCAGGCCCCCGGTTCTGGGGGCCCCCCAAATCATTAGAAAAACTTTTTAATCGAATCCCAAACAAGGTCTTCAAATATATTCAGTAAGAAGCAGTTTGTGATGAAAATAATGGTAGGTGTTTGTACTCCTGGTTTTAGCATTTTTTAGGCGATTCCTGTAGAAGACCGATATTTAATTCTAGTATTATAACTATTTTTAGTAAGTATTTTGTATAAGTATATTTCAGAAATTCAGACCATAGATATTTGAGTAAATGAAGTCGGTTAAGTCGATAATTAATAATGTAGATGGCGCTGATTTCAACATTTTCAACGTTGGTTCGGTTGATTGCCGCCATTACGTATAGCTGTCAAACGTGTGTAAAATATCCAATAAAAATTGAGCTTTTTCAAATTAAACAGGAAGTTGTCTTTGTGTAACAGTAATTTAGTAGAATTGGAGGCATCTGATTTTGTTCATTCCACATAATATTATGGCTCAAAATATTAATCCACATTACGCGTCGTCGTCAAATCCAGCTAAACAAAATGAAGACACGATTAAACTAAAAGATAATCATGCTGTGAGCAAACGGTAAGTAAAACGACATTGTAATTTGTAAATCCTTGCACCTCATATTTCATATTTTGTTCAAAGTTGCAGGTTATTTATATGAATAAATATGTTTTAAAACGTATAGAGTTAGAAATCAAATCGCTATTACTCATTGGGGGCCTACTTAACGGTTTGGCTTTATATACGAAATTGACGTTGACTTTGCAATATTGTCTGCTGTGGTCAGTGACGTGTATCTTCACAAAAAAGAACCTTCTGTCTTCGTTTTGACCTCCACATAGATCATCCATATGCAAGAACATAACTTGGTCTCACCTTTGTCCATAGCATCAATGACGACACATTTAACGGTTGAAATCCAAACTGGTTCACAACAAAATGACAATGTTTGCGCTTCACATCTACCTGTACTAACTAGTAATTTATGTTTCTATTTGTTGGCAGGCTGCAAAAAGAATTAATGGAGTTGATGCGTTGCGCTGACAAAGGCATATCTGCATTCCCCGAGAGTGAGAACCTATTTAAATGGATTGGCACCATAAATGGCCCCCAAGAAACTGTGTATGCAGGCCACAAGTACAAACTGTCATTAGAGTTTCCAAACTCGTACCCATATGCCCCGCCTATGGTGAAGTTCATAACTCCGTGCTTTCACCCCAATGTAGATACCTGTGGTTTAATATGTTTAGATATTTTGAAGGATAAATGGACAGCACTGTACGATGTTCGCACTGTGCTACTGTCCATCCAGAGCCTATTAGCCGAGCCAAACACGCACAGTCCTCTAAATCAACAAGCATCGTACCTGTGGCAGAATCAGCCGGCCTATAAGAAATATGTAGATGAATTTTACAATAAGCACAGAGACTCATAGTGGACTTGTGTTGTTTGTCATTAAAAGAAAAACATATTTTTGATTTTGCGTTGTATTTTGTGTTGTGAATTGAATGTTTGAATGCATGATTGTAATGAGGTTTGTGCTGACGAGTTTCTCTTCTCTCTCTTAAGTGGATTCTACTTGGTTCTAGCTTTTTATAATTCAATTTTTTGACTAAACTTGGCTATGTGTAGATAGTAAATTGTAGGTGTATTATGACTGTGATAGATTACCTGAGAGCATAATATCAAAATTTATATTGTAAAACCTATAAATAGTTATTAAGATACAATCTGCTGGCTCAATGTATGAGGTAGAATGTGCGTGTTACTTTCCAATCTTTCTTGTAAAGAATCACTAAACTTACTCATACTTACTATTTTTAATGTGAATGTTAGCCAGTTTATGTTTCCAAAGGTGTGATTTAGTTCATTCCAGTGGGTTGAGCTCGTCAGCCCAATATCTCAACTGATGGAGTTATGTCTATAAAATGAGATCACTAACAATTATAATTCTTTAGTGCAATTGAGTATTTTGTTTACTTTCTTCCTTTAACCCAATAATAAACTTACATAATTGTATCTTCCATTGAATAAATAAATATTTAAACACAACTGATTCAGTCATGCAAAGGTGACTTTTGAGTTAGTCCAAATATTATAAGAGCTAGTTTATTGGGTAGCTCCATAATTCGCGAAATTCTTGAAACTCCCAGGTCAAAGCTCACTAACCGATTGTATTTAATCTTGCAAGCCCTTACTAGGGAGAGGGTGCTCCTATTGTTATTATTATTTTGTGGTAGCTCCAAACTAGTGACCAACAAAAACAAAATTTTCTTTCAATGTTCTCTCTAAAATAAACTAATTTGCAAAGTAAATACTAATCATATTTGTTTGCCGACTAACGGTTATAGCCTGTTGCGAGTTCAATTCAAAGAGACAAATCGTTATAACGGACAAGACGTAAGTAGGTCAGATGAGAATATGGGTTAGTATGCGAAACTGCGGCCACAGGAAACCGCCCACTTATATGATGCTCTTTGCCGCGCACGCATGTAACGCGCATCCTTGCTATATCTGGGACTGTCCGATGGATATGCAAGGCTGTGAGCTGGGATAAAGCGGGCCTGATTAATGCATCGCTGTGTGCGATCATTTTTTGCAATCGCCTACACTATTTGTATAAATCGTACGAAGAGGCTAACTAAAGCCATGTATGATAATTTTTCTGGAGGAAAAAGTAGTCAATTTATACTGTCAAAAATCACTGGTACTTACTCGAAAACACTTGCTGGCTGCTCTCCAGCATGTGACCACATTTGGTCATTGACTTCATTCGGGCATCGAACCCACGCCCAAGAGTAGATAATACTGATGACCACCGAGACATTGGGTCAAAGTAGTAAGGTAATTTGTGTGGCCAATAATGTCCCATTACGGGGTAAACGCCTCCCAAAATTCTCCACGTTCTCATATCCTGCCCACCTCGAACTTCGTGGTACGCAATATTACTTTACTCTATGGGGCCAACTCCGAAGCGTAAACCCGAAGTATCGGCTGAACTTTCGGAAGTTTTTTAATTTAACCTTTTAACCGCCCGACTTCATATCAGTTGTCGTGCCCCCAGCGCCGGGCACAGTGAATTATTACGGTATTTGGTCGTAAATATACGACCCTGGCGAAATGGACACGAAAATACTTGTCGGATCAATCCGACGTTGGCGGTTAAAGGGTTAATACACGTTTTTCTATTTCGTTCGATCGGTTCGGATCCGATCAAACGTCTAAATGAAGTTCGTTGAACAAACGTCAAAATTAAGTTCGGTCGGATCCGAACCGATCGAATGAAATAGATTTATGTAAAGCAGAAAACTTCTGAACGTTCGGCCGATACTTCGGAGTAGGCCCCCAGGTCATCTCACCACTGCCTTCTGGGCCGGCCGGACGCCGTCCATCTTCAGGCACCCATTGCGTGGATACTCAAAGGCGAATTAATAAAACAAAAACATGGTTTGAATAATTTGTTATATTATCACTTTGATGTCATTTCTAAGTAAATAATATTTATACAACGTCGTAAATAAATTGATACATCATCCTCCTTACTAATAAACGTACTATATTAGGTGAATAGTTACACACCGATTTCTCTCTTTCAGTCGTCCGTAATTTGACTTTCGAAAGAAGACAAAGCGTTGTGTAACTATACAGACGCTATACAACGTTCATTAGTAAGGAGGTTAGGGTATGGACGGCAGCACATCAAGCTACTACAATCTGTCAAATTTCTTAAATAGATTTTCAACTTTATCGCTAAAGCATTAGGTTCAAGGTTGATTGGGAAAATTTGACAGTTTCGGATAGCTTGACGTGCTGGCGTCTGTACATACAAAAGTTTACATCTTAGGAAATTAAATGCGTCTTTTCCAAATCGATGAAGCTTTTCAGCTACCATTTTGTAGAATTTTACAGCATTTTATAATGCATTCGTTTCACAGTTTATTAATTTCAATATAGGTATGTATTTATTTTTTACCATAATTTTGATTAATTTAAATAACCATAATTAAATAGATTAAAACTTAGAACAAGTTGTTATTGTTTTACAAAAAATATCATTTTTCTTGACAACAAAACTATTAAGACATTTATTAATTAAAATTCGCATTTACTCTATAATGAAAACGTTTTGCTCTTTACTTGGCAACATTGGCACACACACTCACTATCATGTAATAACAATATTATTTAACAATATTGCCTGAGCAGAAAAATTAAGGCTTACTACCAAGACTTTTAGCATTTGCTTTTTTTGTATTTCTCTGTAGCAGCCCTGGATTTGTGCCCGGTCGCCATCATTTCGCCAGTTATGATTAAGGCCCATGTATCAATAAACATGGGACTTAAACATAACTGGCGAAATGTGGGTGTACTATAGGTACACCTCTGCCTAACCCTTCGGGGAATACAGGCGTGATGTTGTATTATGTAATT
The DNA here is from genome assembly GCA_947568875.1 of Fissipunctia ypsillon. NCBI lineage: Eukaryota > Metazoa > Arthropoda > Insecta > Lepidoptera > Noctuidae > Fissipunctia > Fissipunctia ypsillon. The sequence continues at coordinate 20,501,652 of OX387663.1, read as the reverse complement.
TCCTTAGAGATTTCATTATTTTCATTCATTAATATTTCCCATGAAAATGATTTAAAATAGTAACCCGCAGGCAGCAGTAACTGGACCCAAGCTACTGGCTGTTAGGGCTCCAGAGAGAGGAACCTCCTAACAATACCGGCCGTGTCCAAAAAATACTTTTTCATAATCTAACTGCTTAAAGAGACCCTCATATGGTGTTGGTGGAGGCTCTTAGCTATAAGTCCATTGGCTGCAACAACTTTAGGCACAAATTGAGAAAATGTCTTTTTTATTTTCCTTTTTAATTTTTTCTGCTCAAGTACAATCTACCAGTCACACATTTAACTTGTCATTGCAATAAATACACCTTAATTAATACTTACAAATCTTACAATATAGACATAGAGACTAGAATATGTGCATTAGTTTATACAACAAATATCTGCGTGAGTAAGTAATCTCCTGGGCCCAGGAAACTACATCTTTCTCACATGTATAATTTTAACATGAATGATGTAACCAATATTTTGTAACGATTTTTTATTTAAAAGAGTGTCCGTGGAGTTTTTAGCCTGTTCTTCTCCATACCTGCTACACTTTGGAATGGGCAACTAGCTTCATCTTTCTGACTGACCGACCCCTTGCCAAATCAAAGTGCCTGTAATTGGTTTAATTGTTGAGTTTGAGTCAGGACCTCAAACTCAAAACATTTTTACCAGACCCAGAAGATTACTACACCAGATGTTACCAAATGTTACCTGGCTGACTTTTTATCCTACATAGTATGGTCGCTTGCCATATATACAGATAATTTACTCAAATAAGATATTAATCATTTATCAATAGGATTCATTCAGTTTTAACAACTTTAAGGAGCTTATTGTATTCATATTTTTAGGAAAATGGTTAATCGTCGATTTAATTAAAATTGGTGGGTATTATATATTATTGTGATGCTCTGTCCCGGTCTCTGAAAGCCTTCTCAATTAAATGTGATGTCAAAGTCCATGTCAAGTTACATACATAGGTACTCGCCCCTGCTTCGTACAACAATGAAGACACGACACGTCAAAACATCGAGATTTCTGTGCTAAATCTAAGTTAAAAATTAATGTATTGTTGTTGTTTGTTAATGTATTATTAGATTATTACTTACACGAAAACCTTCCGGAATAAATGAAGAATGATGGTGAAAACCGCATCAAAATTCATTGAATCATTATGTAGTTTAGAAGAACTAAGCGGTCACACAGACACGCAAAGCAACTGTTTTATACTATGTAAGTATTCTTGTATAGATATATGTAGATATGGTCGGTAGCTAGTTTTGGTCATCCAACCACAACTGTTCCAATTCGATTCCAATTCAAAATATTTTATTTCACATAAATAAAAGGGCACTTATGAAACGTCAGAAGCTAGGTGCACGATTACAATTGATCGTTTCTTACGGAGAAGAGCCGGCAAGAAACTCCACTCCTCCAAGCTAAAAGGAGATTTGACAGCAGATTCACTAATCAGACTTGTTTAGGCTTTCCGAAACCGGGGCGGTTGGTCGGGCTCGTATTTTCAATAGATTAATATTTACTTTTACTTTCTAAACTTTAATTTTGACATAGGAAGCCCGGTGACATTCTTGTTACTTATTAATTTAATTTGAAAGTAACCTAGCAACTTAAATGAAAAGTTAAAGGCACGTTTACACATTATAATTTACCGCAGAAAATACTTTATGTAAACGACCTTCTTCGTGTCAGTACCCACGTAAAAAATCAACCAACTCCTTTAAAAATCTATTTCTAGAATTTGGAAATTTGAACTTCAAAAATAAGTTGCAAAGGTAGCAATACACTGAGGGACCAGCCGTCCGGCCATTCGACTACGAAAAATAAGGCAGTTTCTGCTAATTTTACCTGAACTAACTCTTTATAATAATGAGTAGGATTACTAATACTATGATTGTCACTCCTAGTACGAGGATACAGTGCATCTTTCTGTTCGATCTCTGATACCTCTCAGCTTTCTGGAGTTGTTTGTACCCTTCGTGTACCTGTACTTGTGTCTGTTCAATGTTATAGTCTATTCTGTCTAAGACTGTACCTTGTTCATTCACCATGTGAGCTAAATCTTTGAATATGTCATTCATATCAACTATTGACCGAACTATTTTGTTCACTTCCTCTTCTCTTTCGGCTACATCTCTTGTGTTCTCCTCTTGAATTAACATTAGCTGTTTCTGACTTAAGGCTGGTCGAGTAAAATCATCATTTTCATCAAATTTCTGGGTTCCTGACGTACTTGGTAGGGAGAATAGTAAGTCAGTTTGGTTGCTAGACAAACCTGGCAGTAGTTCATTGTCATCTAGGCTGAGTTCTTCGAAGTTGGGGAGTTCGAAGTACGCGTTGGATCGTTCTTCGCGGGATGTCAGAGATTTCAGGTAGTTGGACTGTGCGGTACGGAATGTGACGCTCAAGTCTTGGAGGATGGTGACCAGAGCTAGCACCACGTTAGACGCTAGTTTCTGTTCGGTTGGGTTACCTGGAAATTGATAAAGTTCAATCAGTTTTTAAGAGAACGGATCATAAGCTGAGTTCATAGGGTTGAGATTTGCCAGCCTACCATGACGGACGGGAAGTTATTTGTTTTATCTGATAGGAAATTCTCAGCAGTGATCCGGGGTTTAGATTGATGCCCGAAAAATTACAAAACAACAATGCAATCGTGACAAAAATTAGTTTATTTCTTGTCTCATTTCAAGAGTCAATATTCAGTGGCCTGCACTTAGTGATGTAATAATAATACAGACAATGCTGCCCCAGTTATCAAGTGATCCTAAAACATGTTGATAAGCCATCCACCGTGATAGTGGCCCAAGGTAGGTGTTTATTATCATGCCTAGTTCTGGGTAAAGCCAGTATGGTTAAATTAAAACACTCATGCAAATTCCCAAACCAGCATGCTCAAGTATACAGCTCTTTTTATTTTTATTTTTATGGTACTTTCTTGATAACTTGAGCCCAGCACGACTTTTAGCTAGGTAGGTCTAGATAGCCACGATAATCGTATCAGGCGGGTCCACACCTGCGCAAGCACACGAACAGTGCGGTTCGCGTGCATCTTAGGAACATAGTATGGACACTTTTGGACATGTTCGGAGCCGTTAGCGAGTGGTTCGCGTGCAAGAAACAGTCAAAACACTCGTTCGCGGACACATTGCGTGCATGCCGTCTAGGTACCAGTGCTGACTGACCGTTCGAGGCACGTAATGTGCACGGTTCGTGCGTGCGAGCTTCAATTCCGCACGTGTGGATCCTTGCACGCGAACCGTTCACAACATGCGCGCGCGCATAGAATGTGACGTGTCCATAGCCATTCGAGGCGCCTAGCGTGCACGGTTCGTGCGCGTGCGCTGGTGTGGACCCGCCTTTATATCCTTAAAATTGTAGGTGTATGGACACTTGGGACACTACCAAGTGAGACATATTCAATGGGTAAAACCTAAATTATAACGTTATTGGCATTTCGCCAGTGACTTTGTCCGCTCTGTATTTCTTACTAGCTTCTGCCCACGACTTCGTCCGCGTGAAATTTCTTGTCCCCCCCCCCTCCGCCCCCCTAAACACCCCGTCACATCTATCGCCCACCCGCGCTATTGCTTCGTTTTCGCTTAGCGTTCTTTCTGACTTTTTCATTTTGCTCGGCTCGTAAAGGTCATAGCGTGATGTTAAATAGCCTATACCTTCCTCAAGAATTGGGCTATCAAATGCGAAAATAATTTTTCAAATCCGACGGGTAGTTCCAGAGATTACCCCCTACATACAAACAAATACCTCTTTATAATATTATAGTATAGATTCCGTGAGAATTTCGAAAAATTCAGTGTCGATATAATAAAGGGAACCAGCTATGTGCAAAATGTCAGCTTACTAGGTCCAAGGGTTTGAGCTGGGCGTTGATGAGTCAGTCAGGGAGCGAGTCAGGACTTTTTAACATATTGATTGACCAGCCGTGTGCCCGATGCGATGGAAATCTGCAAAAATGTCGTACTTCCGTACAAGCTTTCATCCCCTATTTAACCCCTATAATGCATGAATTTTCAATATTCCTTAGGGCTCATCTGCGTTATAAATGGAACTCTTCTGCAAACTTTCATGCTTATAGACCCAGTGGATTTGGCTGTGCGTTGTCTGTCAGTGGCTAAATTTAGCATTATTATTAAGTAGATCATACCATGTCGTATCTGCGCCTTAATAGTCGTGAGATGCGAGTGCGCCTGCGTGAAGTATCGGCCGATCTCCGCAGTCAGCCGCTGTATGTGCTGCTGTTCGGACGTGTCGTCCAGCGACGGACGGCGTATCTGCTTCTCGTGGCGAGATTGTAGCTCTGACAGTTTTGTTCTTAGCCTGTGACACAAAAGTTGGGGTATAAATTAGCAGAAGGAAGAATTCATGATGGCTTAAGTAATAATCTGACAGCCTACAAAGCAAAGGTGATTGGGTGAACAGGTTTTATGACGTCTAACGCCATCATGAATCCAGTGCGCGAGAGACTTAGCTACACATGACCGATAACACCTTCCCTTTTTCGGACTGGAATCATGATGGCGTTAATATACTTATACTTCATGATACGGCCCCAGACATCTTTTGGGTACCCGCCAGCAAGCTCACGTCCGTTGTATCCTTATATCTATGGATGTATCGTAGACATCCTCCATGAATTAAAAACATGGTAATCAAGTGTTTTTATTAGAAGAAGCGTTTGTAACATAACATAACATAAATCCTGTAGCCTGTAATCCACGAAATGTTAGGCAGAGGTGTATCTATAGTACACTGTATACCCACATATAGCCAGTTATAGTTCCATTGTAACAGGGGGCGAGCCTATTACCATCAACCGGCCGCAAATCCAGACTCCGAGCTGCTACTGAGAAATTTCTGATGGATAAACCCAATATCACTTTGCCCAACCTTTTTTTTTTTGACTCGACTATTAGTCCCAAAATGAAAATTTTCGCGTAATTCAAAACTACTTACAGTATGTTGCTATGATGAGCTAACTAGGTCCTGGCACTTAGGGGCTTTAGTGTAGGAGATAGTCTGGCCCTTGGGCTAAAAAGTTTGGCGACCCATAAATTTTAGACGATTCTCGCTCTCGACATTGTAAATCATCCTATTTCATAAAACCGCAGCCGAAACCAAGGGCGCGGGTTTAGTAGTCGCTCGGTTACACAGAAAGCGAGACAGCGCCGGCGCAGATATTAGCTCTGTGAGGCTTTAACAAATGGTTAAGACAAATAGTCGACACTGTAAGTATCACTATAAAGTTTAATACAGATTGTTTCATTTGCAAAGTTCTTTTTATATATTTACTATTATACATAGAAGCCACTTGAAAGCCTTGGAAGGGCGAATGAGACGTTTGAAAGTTATCTTATTTCTAGGTATATCATTTTATATTTCAGACAAAGTTACGAGAAGGTGTAAATGCAACACCGTCACACAATAATTACGGCCACGTCCACACGGCGTGGATTAGCTCGATATTTTACTTTATAATTTTGGGATCACATGGCAATTTTTAACTGTATACTGCTGTGTTTTTAGAGTTCCGTAGTCAACAGGGAACCCTTATAGTTTCGGCATGTCCGTCCATCCGCAGCTTAGCTCAGAGACCCTTAGTATTAGAACGCTATAATTTAGCATGGATATTCATATTAATCACGCCGACAAAGTGGTAAATAAAATCATGAAAAAAAAATATTTTAGGGTACCTCCTGTACACGTAGAGGGGATGTTTTTTTTTCTCGTCTACCCCATGGTGTGGAGTGTTGTTGGAAAGGTCTTTCAAATATATTGCGGGTTTATGCAAACACTTTTTCTATTAAGGGATCCCTTTCTGAAATATTAAGCTTTAAAGTGCGAATTTTTGTTAGAGTCAAGTGTCTACCCCCCCCCCCCCCCCCCCCGCCAGCTAAACCGTTAGTTTTGGATATGTGAAAAAAATTATGGTAGTAGTACATACAAGGAAGTTAAAAAGAAAACTATCACAGCTAAGTAGGCTTTACAAGTTTACGAGTATAGTAAACCAACTTAATTTGCAGTTGGAATGTATGAGACAACATGTTTTTCAACTACAATGTTAAGTATGTTCTTGGGATAAACTCATCCCAACTACAGTTCTGCGCGCGCGCTCGTGTTAGTCGCACGCCTAATCTATAACCCCCTCCCAGTTATTTCGCACCGCCACGCTAGTGATGGGAACACGTTCGATAAAAAGTTGTCGATATGGATCGTTTTTTGACGCGCTCCAATTCTGTTGGCAAACGCCCTCTCGAAGGCCCCATTATTACCAATGAGTGGAAAATACCAAAAAGAGCTGCGCGTCAAGCCGAACAACACCCACCGGAGCCAATCAAGACTACCAATAGATTCAGCCATCTGCCTGGCAACCAATCATCTGCCGCTGACTCCAGTACAAGACTTCGTGATGCTGTCACTAAAAAGGGTATTCGCATTCCTCCTATCGTCTTGGAGATACAGCCCACCTGGACGCATGAGTACATCAGAAGCACAATTATGTCGTACTCGAAAAACTTTCACCTGCAATACAGACGTAATAGTCGAGTGGCTGTTATCTGCCACACGTCTGAAAGCCACCAAGTCATCAAAGAAGGTTTACGTACCAAGGACTTTGCCTTTCACACCTACTCGAGAAAGGATGAGAAGATGTACAAAGCAGTAATCTTCGGTCTTCCTGACTACGTTGAGGATGTACTTCCAGCCGAAATCGCCTCGCTTGGGTTCGAGAACGTGATTGTTCGTAAAATGAAAGTGTCTGCTGAAAAGAATTCCTACTGCCCTCCCTTTCTGGTTCAATTGCCACCTGGCGCTGATTTCGCCAAATTTCGACAGATCAGGCTCCTATGCAACACCGTAGTACAAATCCGAAAATACCGAAGTAACAATAGTTACGGAACTCAGTGTTACAGGTGCCAAGGATTCGGCCATTCATCAGCCAACTGCAACTTAGCACCCCGCTGTGTAAAGTGTACTGATTCCCACCGGACTGAAGAGTGCCCCAAGAAAACCCGGGACCAGCCAGCAAAGTGCTGTAACTGTGGTGGAAGTCACCCTGCAAACTTCCGTCTGTGCAAAGAGCGCGAAAATTATTTAAAGATTCTGCGAGATCGCCAGGAACAACTCAAATCTGTCAGGACTAAAAAGCCGCCACTGAAGACCAATGTGGTAGATGAGCGACCCTGGAACTTTGTTGCTGCTGCCAAAACACAAAAACCTACTGTCCAAGAAAATGTACAAGATCAGGCGACAACTGACATGCTAGCCATATTAATGACGATAAAAACCATCAAAAGCCAATTTCTAGGATGCACTAGTATGATGGATAAAGTTATTTTAATTTTAACCCACCTTGGTAAATATGTGTAGGACACAAAACGTACGTATCCTCTACTGGAATGCCGACGGCATTCGCTCCAAAATCACGGAACTGTTGGACCTAGTAAGCGAGCTTTCTATTGATGTTGTAGCTTTATCAGAGACCAGAATATCCCCCCACATCAAACTACACACCCCTGGCTTCACCTGTTACCGGCGCGATAAGAAACCTGATGGACACGGCCAAGGAGTTGCAATTTTAGTAAAGTCGGACATAGAACATACCCCTCTAAATATTCCTATAACTCAAAACCTAGAATGTGTGGGTATACAAATATCTCTATCAAATCAAGTAATCGCCTTCATCTCAGCCTATCAATCGCCTAACAGCCTGGCCACGGGACATTCGTTGCAGCGACTATTCGCGCGAACCGAACGGCAAAACATCTGGCGACTAAAACAGATGTATAGAGATCGCGCGAATAGTCGCTGCAGCGAATGTCCCGTGGCCAGACTGTAACCTAGCTTTACTATCTACAGACTTAGACACAATTATTAATGTTCGACCCAAAACACTCATCATGGGTGATCTTAACACCAAACATTCTTACTGGCACTGCTCTCGCTCCAACATTCATGGCGAGGTACTTTTCGACCACATGGTTAACAACGAATATGACATCCATGCACCTTCTAGTCCCACTCTAGTCCACTACCATAGCACGCATATTCCATCTACTCCAGATATTATCCTAGCTAATTCTGTATACCACCTATCGGACCCTCAGGTAATTAGCAGTCTTTCTTCCAACCACCTGCCTGTCTGCTTTACCGTAGCTGGTAAAGTCAACAGACAAGCGCGTATTATCTTCAATTACAGAAAAACGGACTGGAAAGGTTATAGATCTCATTTAAATGAGTCTATAACTTTAACCCAAACAACATTCAACTCACCTGAGACAATTGACCTTGCTGTTGATTACCTCACCCAATCAATTAGTAATGCAAGAGATAAAGCCGTTCCTAAATTACCCAGTGATGGTGCTCATCAGCTCCCTCGACGGCTCAGGTCACAAATAAAAATTAAAAATCGTTTTCGTAAACTAGCCTTAGAAGAAGTTAATCCGTTTAACCGACGTCAGCTATTCTTCCAAGTCAACAACATGCAGAAATGCATCAAGTCTAAGATCCAAGCCCTAAACGACAATGTCTGGAACAATAAATTAGCTAAAATATCCAACCCCGCTTCAGACTTGTGGAGAGTGGTCAAATCAATAAACCATCAGCCTATCTCAATACCCCCTCTAACTATATTGAATAATACTACCTCCTCCTCAGAACTTGAACAATGTGAGACACTAGCCAATACCTTCCTAGAAAACATGAACCTAACCAAACATTGGGTCAGCGATCCCACCATTGAAGAGGCAGTCAAAGATTCCATTAGGTTGCTGGACTGTTATCAGTTGGATGACTACCCACCACTTGTTAGGCCGAATGAGATACGAAAACTCTTAGGTAAACTGAAGTCAAACAAAGCGCCTGGTTTTGACGGCCTGGGAAATGGCTTACTTAAGAATCTCCCTCAGAAAGCTATTGTTTATTTGACAAAAGTTTTTAATGGTTGCTTACGTCTTGCATACTTCCCGAAGACATTAAAACACGCTAAAATCATAGCTATTAAAAAACCTGGGAAAGATCAGTCCATTCCGTCTAGCTATCGACCAATAAGTTTATTACCATGCATAGGAAAATTGTTAGAATCCATTATATTATCCCGCGTTGCAAAAACAACTGCGCATATTTTGATCCCCGAACAGTTTGGATTTCGAAACTCACACTCGACCACGCAACAGTTAGCCAGAGTGGCTGAACAGATAGCCCATGGGCTAAACCGCGGTCTTTCCACTGGCATGATTTTATTAGACATAGAAAAAGCTTTTGATTCTGTCTGGCACGCTGGACTATTACATAAGTTAATCAAACATGAAGTACCTCTATGTCTAGTAAAACTCATTCAAAATTACTTACTTAATCGATCCTTCTCTGTTTACGTAGGCAAAGAGCATTCTGCCCCTAAAACCATCCCAGCCGGTGTGCCCCAGGGTTCGCTCGTAGGGCCTTACCTCTTTATACTTTACCTGAATGATATACCTAAACAGGCTCACACACAACTTGCCATCTATGCTGATGACACAGCAACATTCACGACAAACAAAGACGTGGACATAGTCATTGGACGGCTACAATATTCACTGGAACTACTCAGTACATTTTTCAAGACCTGGAAACTGAAACTTAATTCCACAAAAACTGAAGGAATTCTATTTACTCGAAAACGCACACTACCCCACAGATTCGTTAAAATTGATGACTTCCAGATAACGTGGCGCGAATCAGTTAAATATTTAGGCGTAATATTAGACAAGACCCTTAACTGGAACAAAAACACTGAACTAACTATAAGGAAAGGTGCAAAAGCCCTAAATTCATTAAAACCTATTTTAAATCGCAAATCTATTCTCAGTCCTTCTACAAAATTGCTTATTTATTCTACTTTAGTAAGACCATGCTTAACTTACGCAGCACCTGTCTGGTCCAGTCTCTCAGAAACCAAATACAATAAACTCCAAACGATCCAAAATAAAGCCCTAAAATTATCATATAATACACCTTTTCGCACAAACCTTAAAACATTACACATGCGTATAAAGTATCCATTTTTAAAAGATTTTATATTAAAAACTTCTCGTAAATTTTATTTGCATAAAAACCCATCACACCGTAATACTCTAATATCTGCAATTGGTAAAAGTAGACTTAGTACATTGTGTTACGCTCGCACGTACAATCGATACCGACTGCCCCATCACTACTTCCTCCGTGACGTGCCATGACGATAGCTCGCTCGCTAGCTGACGCCGCTTGACCGGCCGTATAAGTAAGATCTTTGCGCGGACTACCCGCTACTTGACTTATGTTATTATATCATACTATAATGAAGCGTACATTCTGTAACTTAAACATTAAATTATTATGTGGGTCCATACTAAGACTTGCACATACCTAGTAGTTAAACGTTGTACTCTGTAAGTTAATTCATGTCAACGCAAAACAAGATAATAAAACATGTTTTAATGTTTGTAAAGGCGAAATATAGCCTATGTAACAAAATTAATCACGATTTGTGTACAAATCGAATAAGATCATTTGTAAACACCATTGTAACAACCTGTGTAATAATAAAGACCTTGAAAAATCAATCAATCAATCATCCCAACTACGGAACCCTTCATTGTGCGTGGTCCGACATACACTTGGCCGGTTTTAACTGTATGAACAGTGGGTTGTCGACGTGTGATTTCAACTTTTTACCGTAAAGGCGCTCCCTTACTGGAGCGTTCGCCTGTCATGTAAAACGTCGCGACAAAACAAAACACATTTATTCAGCTGAGATCCAGCACTTTTTGAACGTCAAAATTACATAAGACAGTCCCCGGCACGCCCACCCGTCACCACTTCCTAGTACTTTAGCTGGGAACAAGAAGTGGTGCAACAAACTCCCCAGCAGCACAGCTGTCTGTTTAGTTAGATGAACTTGATTCTACACTTGCGAGCAACCAAATCGACTCAACTCTTAATCATGCATTTTGACTCAAATAGCAATTACTCGAAAAAAACTAAACCGGGTTTAAAACTTATGTTATGGTACCATCTTAAAGCTAAAACGTCAACTTAAAAAAAAAACTTTTTCTTAAATGGTATAAGAACTTTTTGAAAAAAAAAACGGTACGACTTTACTTTACCAGCCATCGATTTAAGGGGTGAGAAAGGGTGGGGGAGGGGGAGGGGGGATGTAGAACCCCCCTATGAAGGAAAAATTGCGAAGCCCCCCCCCCCTTTTTAAGATATGATTTTTTTAAATATTCTAACCTAACTTTCAAATTTTCTGCACTATAACTAAAAAAAAAACGACGTAACGGGTCTAAATTCGTTTCCAAACAATAATAACATCAATGACCCTTCCAAGGTCAAGGTCAACACCCCAAAAGTCAAAGTTAAACCAAAATATAGTCAAATCTTGAAATATTACCTTTTGACAAGCTCTGAGGTCAAGGGCATCAAGGTCAATAACATATGTCTCGAAGTAAGGCGTGGTCGACGGAGCCCCGCGAAGCGGGGCTCCTACTTCTGAGTGGTTTAAAAAAAATAACCAGATGGCGGGGTCTTCCCCGCCATCCCCTTCTAACCTAACCTGTCCGAGTCGGGGTGCCCCGAGTCCCAAACTCGCTTCACTCGCTCTTGCATCCTAAGTTCTCATTTTATACGTAAACGCTCTCAACTGCTAGGGACATACGTTGACTATCAGGACGACGACTATGTGCAGGAGTATTAGTGTTCTGTGACCATGTGAAGTGACACTTGACAGTGACAACACAAAATGGCGTTGTTTTACGTTTGGTTTCACATACCGGGAATAATCGGTAAATTATTTATAAGTGTTAATTTAATAGCACTAACTTAAATCAGCGAAATATATGTTTTATAATGAAATATGCGTAAAATGTATCTAAATCACTACAATGCGTGTTTATTTCATCATTAATAAGAAGTAAAACATTTTAGTACGTTGACTTTACCTAAAACGAAACGTTTAATGGCGAGACAAAATGTCAAAAGTGACAAGATATTGCAAAATTTTTACGATTTTGATTATTTTTTTCTCGTAAACCGTTTATCTGCGCAACTTAAAACTTTACGAGGGGACTTCTATTAATATGATCTGTCTGTAAAAAAAATATGGACTCCCAACTCGATGGCTGGTAAAGTAAAACTTAGCCAAAAAAACTACTTTGAAGTACTTTTAAGAGTTCTATTTATCTATCTATCTTTGTATGCACGGGTTGTATGGGGTTGAGTCGATTTGTTTGCTCGCGAGTGTATATTCAAAGTAATCATTACGAAACACAAAACTACTGTACTGTGCGACTTGCGCGTACGTACCTACACATGCGAAACCTAGTCGAAAGTTCGCAACGCTATCGCCTCGCGTTCTGTGTAGTAGATGTTTTAGATGTTAGAGATTGGCTTCACGATATACTTGATATATTGATTATTGATCGTAGATAATTTATCAAACCTATTAACGCTAAACAATATATTACTATCAACCATATTCCTAAATTAACATTCAAGAATTTGATAAAAAGTTAATGGTGAAATATTTAAAACTTTCTTTTTACAACTTTTTTAGTGGGTACTTATGTAGTTTGGTATGCCAAAGTTTATTCAACAAAATATACAGTCTAATGAAACAAAATCAATGCATATGATATCTAATAGAGAAATAAGGTAGAAAATCTTGACTAAGAAAGTACTACCTTCATCTTTCTACAGCCATGCAGCATTGCTGTGTTACAGTTTGAAATAAGATCAAGAAGGCTGCTAGCGAGGATTACAAGAAACCTGAAACGGATAGCAGCGAGACCTCAGACGAAGACTTTGGAAACAGCAACATGAAATATAGTATAGCAGTAACCCCACCAAAAGATTCACCGGTGAAGCTGGACTTGAAACAACCTGGCGGCGACGTCGTTAAAAGATGACCATCCATAGATAAATATTACCAGTCTCTTCACAATTCCATTGCTTGCTCTAGAGTGCATACCCGGCAGGCTCTAATAATCCATCCATATCCTAAGGACACGTCTTCCCTATCATTATCGCGCCCTTATCGCGCCCCCTGGTCTACTCCTTGATATGCAATGGCATATGTAACCCTATGAAACATGAGGCCACAGGCTAGTGTGAATCTTTGGAGTACTCAAGTCTTTAAACCGCGCTGAGGTTGGTGCATTTCATTCATTCATTGGAGTGCTATAGTTCATGTAGGTGTCTGCAGGTATCAGTAACCAATATTAATAAGGTAGATCAGTCAATAACCTGTCACAAAATAAGACCAACAGCTACTGATGTGAAGTATGCCATACCAACCTAGTGATCACATAGTGTGCTTCCTCAAGCGCATCAGTCCAAGGAGGAGGCGCGTGAGAGTCATTCCTCATCTCCAATCCTGACTCCATGTCATGGGAGTTACTCCGCATGAGGCGTACTCGCTCAGAGTCATTGCGCTGGTGGATAAAAGAAAAGTTATATTTTAATAACTGTTATTATAAAACTCAGACAAAAACACTGATCAAATGAGTATTTATTCACTAACTATTTATTTATTTAGAATCTCCAACAAAATATACATGGTGGAACAGGACGATTGACATTCCTTTAAACCACACAAAGAGAATCATGTCCTTTACCCATATACAAAAAATCAATCAAATCCAATGAATACTTTAGCCACTGGAAATTATTTTTCATTTTCTTATTTTTCAATATGATGTAGATCTGAGTCCGTAATAATAGGTAAACATTTCCGCCGCTACGCCCCGCACCCCGCACCGCACCGTTGGTCAGTGACTTTTCGTAGATAAAGCGTGTTTACTTTGTATGCAGTTGATTCTGCTATTTATTTTGTTTGATAACTGCAATTTTTAAATTTTCCATTAACAACTAATCTTCATGTTTTAAAATGTTTCGATGGACTATTACTGTGCTCATTTTAATTTAATGTCGTACGTGCAGATGCACATTGTATATACATAACACATGACATATAAATAAAGGGCAATATCAGGTAATAAGACAATATAAATAACAAATGTTTAGATTCATGGATCAAGTTCATAACTGTCACTATGAACTATGAGTAATCTCTAAATTATAGTGTCGGCAAACCCAAAGTAAGCTAGGAAATATATTAGACAATGCACATTATGTGTCACTGTAACTGGATAAGAAACCATTCCATCTTGACTTTAATGAAGAGTTTACTAGGCTTTTTTAAAGGATATACTGCTTAGTTGAGAACAAGACCAAGCACATGCCTTTTTAGTAATACCTCAAAATATTAACAAATACACTTCTTTCTCCTAAAATGATTCAGTGTAACAACAGAAAGTGGGAAAATAGTATCATTTTATCTTACTACCAAGATTTACAAGCTTTCATACCTGTCCAGTGTGTAAACGCTAAAAAATACGAACAATGAACAATTTTAAGCAAAATTATTTAGTTTTGGTTTCATAATGATCTGGGATATATTTTAAGTAAATGTATTATGCTACTACTAAAGAAGCAACTTGAAAACCTTGGAAGGGCGAATGCGACATTTCACAGTTTTGTCAACATATTTCAGGCAAAGCTACGATAAACGTTATTATTTACTAATGAGTCTGTAAACAGAAGCCGCACGCTAACATGGCAGCTTATTTAATTGCTAAACGCTCGTAATTGCATCATTTAAATATTCAAGTGAAATGGGCAAAACATAATCAATATATATACAAGAAAGTACTTGCCTGGTCAGCGAATATGTGCCGGCTGTGTATAGCATTGTTGCGCATCAACACAAACACTTCAGTTAAACTCCGAGACACCATTATCGCGGTCGAGTTTTATTGTTTTCCAATAAAAAATTCGGGAAAAGTGTTTATTTTCTCTGATTTCGTGACACGACGGTAGATAGCGGTTGACATTTGTGTGTGTGACACTACAGTCAATTTGACAATTTTGTTTGACAGTTGACTTTAGTACTTGACACAGATGGATAGATCAGATACCTAAGTTAGATTTTTCATTCGTTCTTTTTTATCGGATACATTTTCCCTGGATGGATACAATAAATATTATAATGTAATAGTTGTAAAAATGTAATTACCCATTTTATCTAATGATGAATGTATTATTACTAATAGAAAATTGCTTCAAGGAATACCCAAAAACTGTATAGTAAGTTTCTGAACAAATCGCGGCGGAGATTCGTTCAAAAACTATAGTGTTGTGTTGAGTGTCAAAATCACTGAAACGAAAGAGGTTATGTTTACAGTTAGTTTTCTTCGTAAAATATAAAAATATTTGAATACCAGGAAACTTTCAAATACTTCAGCACGCAATATACTGCAGAAGTATACCCAATGTAATTTATAATTACATAAGGTAACTAAAACTTTACAAATGAGTATGCCATCATTCGAACCGGGTCCGGATCATTTCCAGCAGTTCCCGTCCAACAGGATCATTGTTATTCACCCTGGATCACTCTACGTCCGAATAGGAAGAGCTTCAGACCTCGTGCCAGTGAAGCAACTCCACTGCATAGCAAGAAAACGTCGCCCCGGAGGTAAAATATATCGTGACTCCTTCATTCCACCGAGTGTGCCAAAGACGAAGGAATTGATCGAAGAATTAGAAGAATGTCGCTTGCAGATATCTCACACGTTACAATCATGCGTGCAGTCGAACGGGGCACGGAGGTACGCGACGCCACCGCAGCAAATCGCAGCTTTCAACCGTCGCTCTTTACCAGAATGCGAAAGTGACGGTGATCCATGGCCCCAAGTGCAATGTGACATCGTGATCGGCGACCTAGTACTCGATATAGACCCAGAACTTCCATACAACATACACTTCCCATACCGCAGAGGTGATTTTAACATCCATACCGAAGTTGGTGGGTCTATTTCATCGGTTCTAAATGACTTGTACACTATATGGAGTTCTATCATAGAGTATAAGCTGGGAATACCTTTGATAGAGCTAGTAAAATACCGGTGTGTGTTACTAATACCTGATCTGTACTCTAGAAGTCACTTGAAGTATTTAATGTCATTACTATTGAAAGACTTGGGTTTCGGACACTGTTTCTTTGTTCAGGAGAGTGTCGGAGCCACATTTGGAGCTGGTATTGGTTCAGCATGTGTGGTAGATATTGGAGACCAGAAAACTGCAATATCTTGTGTTGAAGATGGTATTTCTCATAAAACTACTAGGTTACGAATGGATTATGGAGCAGGGGATGTTTGCCAAGCTTTGTCTTGGATGTTCCACAAGAGTGCATTTCCTTATAAGAATTGGAATGAAAATATACCAAGAGATGTAATATTAATGAGGAATTTATATGAGAATTTCTGTCATGTAAACCTAGATGTTTGTGGACCTCAGGAGAAGTCATTCCTAGTGGATCATCCTGGTGATGTAGTCAACAAATACACACTGCAAGTTGGTGATGAATGCATAATATCACCATTGTCTATGTTCTACACAGATTTACTCAAAATCACTGGTTCAAAATCTACTAAGATCCAGAACAGACAACCAAGTGACCCTGAAGATCCCTTTGATGCAGAGTTTTTGAGAGAAACTGGTAGAAAACGTGAGACAGCAGATCCCACAGCTAATGAGGGTCAGCAGTTTGAGGCAGCAAATGAAGCTCAACCTGCAACAAATCCTGATGAAGACATAGTTGTTGATACATTAGAAGGTGGTCCTGGAGATGTTGTTGCATTAGCACCTGGACAAGTTCTAGCCTTAGATGCTGCAATACTGCAAAGCATAGACCGCTGTCCCAACGAAGAGTTGAAACGAAAAATGTACAGCAACATTTTAATAGTTGGTGGAGGAGTCAAAGTCCATGGTTTAAACTTATGGTTACAAAACAGATTAGCTTTACAAATCCCTTATACATATAAGACTGAGCAGCTGGAAATAGTGACATCACCAAAAGACATTGATCCCGCCAGTACGGTTTGGAAGGGAGCTGCTGTGATGTCCTGTCTGGAGTCGGCAATAGAGTTATGGATAAACCAGAGTGAATGGAATAGATTTGGATTAAGGATACTGAGGGAACGCGCGCCATTCATTTGGTGATTGTAATAAGTTTATTGTTATAATGAAGTTTTAATGATTTTCCCAATGGTTTTATTTTATACTTGCAAAATACTTGCTTCGTTCTGGCCACTTTCCATCGGCAAAATTTGCTTTCTTAATGCGGAAGGCTACATCGCCTAATTGTGAGGTATGTAATAAAATTGAAGATGTGCAACATTTGCTGATGGAATGTGCTAAGAACAAGGATGAAAGGGAATCTTTGGCTAGGGAGTTTAAACTAAACATGTGGGATGTTGGACTTATCCAGAATATTTTGGCATACCCTAAATCAGAAAGGACTAAACGCATAATTTGTAGTCTAATGCAGAAGTCTAGGCAGTGATTCTTCTTTTTTATTTATTTAGATAGTAATGTAATAAAATATAGTATGTATAATTACAGGTATATAGTTGTGTATAAATAGAATATAAGGTACAATGGGGTTGACGTATCCGTGTGGATAAAAACCCCTTAATAATAAAGAATAAAAAATAAAAAAAAATACTTGCAAAAGAAAACACATCAAATTCATGAAAATAATTTATTATACATTAATTTGGCGAGTATTGTTTGAGATTCACTGAGAACTTTCATAAGAATTCAGTACAAAAATACTTGGTACCAAAATATTAAACTTATTTTTAATTATTCATAAGAAAATTCTTTTGTTCATAAGAAAATACTGAAAAACTATTGTAAAATACTTATTGCTACACAGTCTTTTGTTTAAAAGAGCACCTACTGAGATATGAATTATTTGTCTACTTTTTGAACATTAGTACCTACTTAGCAATTAGAGCACTAATCTTCTGCAATTACGGTTACCATCCGTCCATATTTGTCCGGACTTATCAACGCACGGAATTTTTTTTTTCTAATTTATAAAATAAAGATAATACTGAAAAAAGAAGGATTAAAAAGTAATGTCTGGACATTTTTGCAGAAGTCGGGCTTTTATCAGGACTTTTCAAATTTCGAAATGGTAACCCTATTTGCAATGCAAGATCTCTGGAGATTCTACCACTTTTTAGTACTTTTTTTTTTTTGTACTAATCTCTGAACATAATTATTGGCACTCAACATCTTCTTAAGTTATAAAATAATATTATCATGCTTTATAACTACAAAGGTTCTCAATAGCGAGTACTCTGCAGTAACTATAATAAAATAAATATCAGTTATTGCTACCTAAAGCTTAACTACTTAACATAAGATTATTTTTCAGATCATGTTTTGTCCATGGAGTAGTAAGCAAATGGAGAGCTATATGCGCATGCAATTAATTTGCAATTAATATCTATTTGATCGAACTGTTTGATCAAATAATTTGAGCGTGTGTGTTGCGAGCGCTCCGCTGCTACTGCGGAAGCGTTCCCTTGCGGACGCGTGTTGCATTGCATAATGTCGAACCGCGATGTGTTAGAATTCATGAAAACATATCAAAATGAATCCTGTTTATGGAACGTAAAAAATAAAGACTACCATACCAGAGATAAGCGAAATACTGCTTATTGTAAACGAATAGAAAAACTTAATAAAATATATTTTTTGGCCTTCAAAGCAAACACTAAACCGACTATTGCTAAGGTGTCGTCTGTAGACATTGTTAAGAAACATAACAACTCTTGCCCGCTTCGGTGCAGAACTGACGCTGCTTCAAGCCTGCATGAAGGTGTCGTCGCTTGAAAGATCATGCCAATTTAAGAAAACTGTTTGAACCAGCCTGTTTGATCAAATTACTTGAACGCCTATGGAAGAAGGCGCGAGTTTATGTATGTATGTTATTCGATTTACTATCCATTTGTCTACTACCATGTGAAACGCATCTCTAAAATTACATTATTACACCAAATCACCTAGAACCTACAAGATCGTTCGTTAAAGCGATCAATAAATCCATGTCTAGTATCATACATCTACAGGCTGATATGTAACATGGTAAAATTAAAAATATTCTCAAGGCTTTTTTCATAAATCTCCACTAAACATAAAAACTAACTAACCTCTGGCACCTGATCGTTAACGAACGTCACACTAAACCCACGTTTACTAATCTCAGGATGGAAGAACCTGTAATATATCACCATTACAACTAGACCCACCACATAGGGAACTACAGTAAACGCTAAAATTGGAAAGAAATAAAATGAACTTCTCATTTCATCGCTCACATACACATACCAGATGGCGCCACAGGTAATATTCTGTATAAAACATATACTATAGTAGATAGTATATCTATACCTAGTTTTGCCTTCAACCGGTAAAATATAAGTGAAGAGGTAAACGGCTCCAAGTGCGAAAGAGAAGGCGACGTCGGCGACGCGGCTGTGCGAGCAGAACGGAGAACGGTCGAAGAGTTGTATGAGTGTGGCTGTGATGAGAACGTGTATAAGGCAAGCTAGGACCGTCCAATGAGGGAAGAGGTATGCGATCACTGATAATGAGATTATCCGACTCACTGGAAAGAGAAGAAATACAATGGTTACAATATATATTACACTTGGATTCTAAATTCACACGAAGTTAAGAACAACTAAGTTAGTCTTCTCATAGCAAATGTGATATGGGTAAGTACCTACGTCTGCTCAATTTGGCCTCATATTCAGCAGATGTCTACAAAAACATATGAAAATTATAGTCTTACATTGCCCTGTGCCTCAAACAGACAAACAAGATTTAATTCCATACATGACGTCTATAAGAACCAACAAGATCAAGGCAAGCAGTGCCAAACTTGCTGATAAGAGGAGCTGGCTAGTACCTAAACCCACAGTGTATTGCTATTATCCCACTCTATGGTCTCGCAAGTCCATAAAATAATTTTAATGGCTAATTAAAAATGCTTACACGTAACAAGGAAATGCCAGATGGTCTGCAAAGCGGTGCCAGTCCAACTCATATTGTCTTTGTCCTGTTGGTAGAACCGCACGGCTCGCTGGTACGCAGCCAGGCACCATCCCATGCCTATGATGGATGACGCGATTGACAGGAGCTGGTGGACTGGGGGGTGAAAGCCACATTCATAACATTAAGATCACAAAATCGGATGTAGTCACTTATTTATTTAAAACTAGTAACCTGCCTTGCTTTACATCGGTGCAATAAGTTAAATATTTATGAATTATACACATAAACCTTCCTGAATAAATGCCCTAACTAAATAATAGTGAAAACCGCATTGTGGAATGCAAATAGTAGTAGTGTATAAATAATAGTAGTATTAAGTATTGAAAATCTGTGTAAGTTTAGAAGATCTGAGCGGTCACACAGACGGACACAAAAAGCGACTATTTTTATAGCGTGTATAGATATAACAGGTACGTGTACTTCATACGAGAATATTTATTTATTTAGTAGGTTTCAGTCCCAGTTCAAAATATCTACCGCCGAGTAAAAGCGCCACATGATGGCTTGACGATCACTATGTTGGCGATACACGGGCCAACATAGACAGCGATGCGATGTCGGGAGTTCGCATGTCAAAAACTTCGGGCTTTCGTATACACACGGCGCCGACTTTTGCGTTTCTCTTTTATGGGTGTCGCTTAATCTTAATTTCCTAGTCTCAACATATCAAACCATATGGTTTCTCATCCTCACCAGTAAACTCCGGGTTAGCGCTCAACAACAGGCTCGTCTGCAACACCTGCTGTGGCGCCGCCTCTAGAAAGCACTCGAAGATTCTCAACAGAGCAGCATCAGAGTCCTCCTTCAACATTAGCTTGTAGTACTTTTGTTGGGATGCTTGGTCATGGTTGCGATCCGCGCGACGGGACTTTATTGCGTAACTGATTCAGAACGATTAAATGATCAGATGGCTTACAATTAAAAAGTATTGGCGTTACTAAAGCACCATTCAAAGATACAGTCATTTTATTCTTATGCACACAGGTAGGTATGAGTAACAAGGACAATGCTCTTCAAACCATCCAAAACTCTAATGTGCCATATTTACATCCAACAGATAACCACGGATTTATTCTATTTCTACCCTAATGAGGTGGTTTCTGATTAATGTAACTAAACACTTTTAACACTCAGACTTAGCACTCCATTTACAACCCAGTCTGTGTTTTTAACACAAAATATAATATATTTTGTGTTAAAAACACAGACTGTAAACATATTATGTTTACAAGGAGTCAAAGGACCATGGGCAAAAATGTATGAAGCCTGGGCTCACCCACCAACAGAGATGAGATTACTTTAAATATACTTGTACTTCAATAAATATAAAGATATAAACTCATTTTTGTGAAGAATCCATGGGGTTATTTTACTATTAATATTTTTCTCCTACTGTTAATAAACTACTTTACGTCATTACGCAAAGTAGTGCTGCTGAGACAATGTAGTTTTTGTTGTTTGACATCGTAAGCTGGTTTTAATTCGAGGTGCAAAAATACATTAAAAAAAAATAAAACAGCTGTTATCAGTTAAAAATATTTTTATTAACATTTCAATCAATATCAATAATAATATCGTTTAGATTACCTACTGTTGGAATAAATTGTATGTGCCTACCTAACCCTAGATACCATATTATTGAAATGGTATGTGCACAGCTTCTTACTGTGCGTCTACCTGATAGACACGAGCATTAATATTGAGCGATGGCATCTGGACCTATTTCATTTCTGTTGACCAGAATATATACGTAATATGTACGTGCTTGAACATGTCTTGATTGTATTCTTCCTCTTAATAGCCACACATTTTGGTAATGGATATTGCATGCTGCTAAATCATGTAATTCATTTTCACGATATATTTCTATCGTATATATACCATTACGTAAATGTTCGCTGCAATATGACTTGGCAAGTTCAATTTGATATGACCCAAAGGATATCATAAAAATCTCATTTATTGTTAGCCGAGGAAAGTCTTCCAACTGATTTGCTTCCATTGTAATAAATGCGGCTTTTTGTCTATTAAGGTTCCTTAGTTGTACATAGTCGTTTAAAAGATTAGGCGTATGGAGCCTTTCATTGGCTATTCTTAAAATGTCATTTGCATGCTCATTATCAACAGCTACCTGGTAAAATGCGTTAATAAGAGCGGCCGCAATTTTGAAGTCGACAAATAAATGCGACTAGGCTCTATTAAAATAGTCCTGTCGCAATAGTTTAAACCTATTTTTAAACTTCCCATTCGTGGCTTCTACAACCCACCGACACAATGTTATTAATCGTGATTTGTTCGCTTGAATTGTTGTCAATTGAGTTTCAAATCTGTCTTTTTTCGGTGGGATGTGTGCCTCATATTCCAATTCCTGTAAGTTTTCTAGGCTATCTCGAAAGCCCCTGTCCAAGATGAACACATTATTCTGGTGAAACATCCAGTGGATAGAATTTTCCTCGTCGTTTAATATATTGTTCTTTATTGATGCATCAGAGTCCGTAGCTGCATATGGACCATAAACGTCGATAATGTAGCCGTCACTGCATACCATCAGAAAAGGTTTCAAAAGGTTTTGAAACTTATGCAAGCTATAAGTTCTTCTCTGAAATAAAAAGTTAGAGCTTTTTTCGATGTACATATAGGTGCCGTCAGCTATAAAAATGGCTTTTGTATTTTCTTCGTTGCCAAACAAGCCTTTTGGTACTAGCAGGTTTCTTTGCAGCATATTTTCTCGTGAAATATGGTCAATACCGAGGTGTCTGTTTACGAAGTCATTCATTAAACATTCTCTAGCTATTATAAGTTTTCGTTCCAGTGTTCGGCGAGATATGTTGAACAATGTTGACAATTTCTCGTTTGACTCTCCTGTTCTTAGTTTTGTCACATATATACCAAGGACAGTCCGTGAACGATTACTTTTTTGTGCTAGAGAAGTAGTCTCTACCAAAATACTATTAAATTGTTGCAGGTTTAGTCCAGTCCAAAAATGTAATCTGTTAATGCAGCCTCTAACTCAAAATCAAACTCTGGCCCTGGGTAACGGTTCTTACCAGCATGTTAGTCATATCTGTGATCTGACGTACATCAAAGTTATGCGTAATTTTGCAATGATCAATCAACAAGTTCCAACTGTTTTTCCCCATCAGATGTTCTTGGCAAACTCTTGAACTTTCAGGTATGTATAAGCGGTACTCACAAAGAATGTGTAACTTAATTGTTACTGGGATTCTAAGACGTTTTGCGTTAGGGCAGCCATTAAAAATACAACGGTAAGCAACATTGGGCGCTCTCACATAATCAGGAAGAACGACTAGGTGTAGATCGTCTGCTTCTGGTGGCATTTCCGGTTCTTGTGGGCCGTTCGGTTCGTTGGATTTTATCATAGGTATAATATGTACCGTATACAGAAAATGTGTAGTACTTATATGTACATACTTCGATGAGCGCATTTTGTTGTATATATTCAGCATGCCGGGGTTGTCTTTCGGGCAGGTGTTCGTCTAAAATATGCCGCCGTTGTCGCAGAACAGAACGTGGGTACAACACACAACGCCGTCCTTCGTCAGCCATTGTAGTAATAGTAAGGTAAATCAGTGTCCATAAACAGTCCAGGTCAAGGGTTTAAGATAACAAACAAATCACCAAGTGCACCAATACGCAAGCATAAAACAGAGTTCAAAACAACAAGCTAGGGTCGGTTAATCACAGAAAAAGAGAGGATACACGGAAACGCACCGACAAAAGAAAGAAGAAGGCAAATGTGAGACGCACGAGTCGACTGACTGAGAAAGCGGACGGGCGCGTGGCGCGGGCAAGCGTCCGATAGGTGTGAGAGGGATGGAGAGTATTGCAAATTACACGGGCGCAGGCGCATCTATTATTTACTTTTTTAAAGTATGATTTTTTATTGTTACAATAACAGTTTTATGAATACCAACTGTCTTTTTCTATAAAACCTATTTACGTGCATATCTTTTTTCTGCAATGGAATTGAAGGTGGTGCCCATAGTAACAATTTAAGTACGAACATAATCCTTTACAATGGCATATGCCATAACTCTGTTGGACACTGAGCCCAATTTGACGCATGGTCCTTTAAAAATGACTTATTTAGGATAATAATAATTGACTACTCTGTATTTTTGGCAAATATTTGTATGCAATGAACGAAATAATTCATTGATAAGAACTAATTATTCAAATAAGATAGCAAAATATCATTACATGAGAGCATCAGCAAACCGCAGAATTGGTGCCATCTGTAGCACGAGGATGAAGATTCGGAGCCACTTGCGTTTTGTGAACTCATTTGATAACGAGTCCTGCTGCTTATCTAGAGAGTACCTGGAGTTGAGAAAAATATTAATTAATTCTACTTTTGTGATATTTTCCAAATGTATGGACGCCAGCACATAAGCTACCTGAAACTGTCAAAATTTCCCAATCAACCTTGAACCTAATGCTTTAGCAATAAAGTCGAAAATCTATTAAAGAAATTTGACAGATTGTAGTAGCTTGATGTACTGCCGTCCATACATCTTAGTTTGAGTTAGGTAAACACTATGATTGTAAGAAACAACCAGATTACCAGACAGCTGATCTTTAAGAATTTCAACTCTTGATAATATATTAGGTCCTTACATATGAAATTGGCATTTTGTACGGGAGGAATATAAAGTCAATTTTTTTTTTGTAAAATATATTTAATTAATCAAAGTATGCACCGGTGTTATCTATGCACTTTTGCCATCTCATAGGTAGTTCATTGATCCCTTTACTAAAAAAACCATGGGGGCGAGAATCAATAAACTCTTTGAAGGCGGTTTGGACTGCCGCATCGGAGTTGAATTTTTTTCCTTGTAAGAAGTTGTCCAGATTCTGGAAAAAATGGTAATCTGTTGGAGCAAGGTCCGGGGCGTACGGTGGATGTCGCAGACATTCCAATTGTAGCTCATCTAACTTAGTGGTTGTTTGTTGTGCAGTGTGTGGTCTTGCGTTGTATAGATATTTGCTGTAATCGTTTGGCCAGATTTTAGAAAGCTGTAGTGAACGACACCGGCGCTAGTCCACCAAACACTCACAGGTAACTTTTTCTGAGTCAATTTTCGTTTAGGGCAGGATTTGGCTGGGTCTCCAGGGTTCAGCCATTGCAACGAGCGCTTCCGATTATGGTACAGTATCCACTTTTCATCTCAAGTAATGATTCGATTTAAAATCCCTTCATTATTGTATCGGTTGAGCAAAGTAACACAGCAGTCGACGCGTATTTGCAAGTTCGATTCACTCAATTCATGAGGTACCCATTGTTCAAGTTTTTTTACTTTCCCGATTTGCTTCAAATGGATTAATACAGTTTTATCACTTACCCTGAAGCCTGCAGCTATCTCTGCAGTGCTTTGTGATAAATCCGCTTCCACAATAGCCTTTAATTCTTCATTTTCCACTTTGGTCTCCGGCTGTCCACGGGGTTGGTGTTGAAGGTCGAAATTTCCAGAACGAAAACGTTGAAACCAAAAACGTACCATGCTTTCTTTTGCGACACCAGCGCCATACACATCATTAATCCTTCGAGCTGTTTCTGCAGCACTGGTGCCACGGTAGCACTCGTACTCGTAAATATACCGATATTTAATTTTCATGTTTTCCATTGTGCGGTAATAACTAGCGACGCCAAAGAAAAAAATAATGAGGAAAAAACAAATGAATGACTGTTTTCAAAACTCAAATGTACCAGCTAAATGAATTTATAAATTTGAATTTGGAATTTTTAACCAAAGAGGAGATATTTCAGATCAAAGTGGTCAGTACAACAAAACGCTAATTTCATATGTAAAGACCTAATAATACATACCTGTGGTAATAATTTAATATTTAGTGATGAGTAAGTTTTTTTTTTATGACCAGCTTTATTTTGTAAACTGTAGCAACAATAAATTATATTCTTTTCTTAAATATTTTGTTATGAACAAGATCGCTAATTGATCTAGTACACTTTCACTCTACTAAGATTAAGGCTTTTGGGCCATAATAATGAACTCAAAATTGTGTTTTCCAGTAATAATAATTTATCAGCAACAGGTATATGCTAAAAATCAGCACCGTGGATTAGTGTCTTCATGCATGGGCCACGGCACTATCCTGAGCGTTAGCCGTTTCGCGCGGTAGTGACGCATATTTTCGTCTAAGTTTAATTATTTTCAGAATATATCATCCCCTTAGAGCGAAAAGTCACTGAGTCTAAAAAGAAAAGTTTGAACTTTTTCTCAAGATTATAGTTCTTATAAACTTTATTTTATATTTCCTTTAAAATAAAGCTAAAACATAAAGGTACTTAATGGCAATCCAAAATTATGATGATTTATATTTTCAACAAACTCAAAACAGGGTTTTACCACTTAATGACTTTTCACTCTACGGGGACGATATTATACCCACTTGTTTTTGTTATTAGGCTTATGATAAACAACAATTTTATGTATGTGCATCACTTTCACGTGAATAAACAGTCTTTCTTTCAAACTCAAACCATTTATTTCAAATAAACCAATTACAGGCACTTTTGAATTCAAAGAGTCAGTCAATTATTCAGAAGCTAGTTGCCCATTCCAAAGCGTAGATCTCTATGGAGAAGAACGGGCAAGAAACTCCATGGACACTCTTTTAAATCAAAATATTGGTTACATCCATTAAGTTATAATGTACTACGTACGTTACATCATTCATGTTGAAATTAAGTATGTGAGAACAATGTAGAAAGACATTCTTTTAGACTTTTCTTTCTTTGTATAAACAGTAATTTACTCTAACCACAATAATAATTGTGCTGAGTTAATAATTTATCATCCTCAAACGAAACATTTAAACAGTAAGCAAAAATAATACAAAGGAATTTTATTAAGGAAAACGGGTACAACGAACTGTACTAAAAATAACCATAATACCAGATAATAATCGCAATACTTTTGCAAGTTTATCTAAGATTGCAAATGTTTGACTGAATTTAACAAATAAATTCGAAGTGGTGTAAACAAAGATACTCACATTCTTACGGAGACTGCAGTGTTCACAAAAGCAGGTACAAGTATGAACGCCAGCGTCCACCCGAACTCCGTCATCTTCAGGGCTATAGAATACCTCACAGCAATGTTAATATCCAGTCCCAAGTCCACAAAATGACCAACAATAGCCACCACGTACATGAAAATTTCTAAGTTTTTTATGGTTATTTTGTCAGGCATCCGATCCGTTTCATCATATGAACGCCCATTTTGGAGCAGTTCACGGACTGATTTAGTCATTTTGGGAGTTTTTAAGGCTTTTTTTTATTTATAAATCACCGACGAAACATGATGAAACTATAAGACTGACAACAAACAACAAACGAACGCGCGTTTTTTTGACAGCTGCTAACTATTTTTATTTTTCTTGTTCACTTGTCATCGACACAAACGCAATTGTGTCATACAGCCTATCGCCATGAAAACTTCGTGGATGGTTGGTCCGTAAATATTAACTAGAAATTTTTTCCTTGTTATGAACTTATTATGCGGACAAGGGCACATGTAATTAAAACAGAAGTTACACGAGCAAAACGTGCTTTATTTCTTTGCGATAAGCATGTGCATCCTACATCCATTTGGTGACTAACATTAATACCTATTGTAATATTATTAATATTTTATAATAATTAAAGCAAGTTGAACAACTATTCTGTTTCTCGAGATTTATTTCTTGTATAAAGTTCGAACAACGTCCTGCGATGATAGATTTGCAGCAAAAAGAGTTAAATGTAACGGCTCTTCTAGGGCACTGATGGGCTGTTTCGTTCTGTAACAAATGAAATCAAGTTTATTACTTTACTGCCCATAGTTTTCTATGGGACGAGAGAGTTTATTCCCGTTCAATAGATTCGAGATTGAAAGAAAGGCTAGCAGCGGGGCATTGCGTAACACACATACAGTAGGAATCGGTTTCATTTATTTAATTCATTTTGACAGTTCGACAACATTCATTGCGTTATTTACGTTGATGAGCTGACAAATTTTTCAAACATATAAAACAATGTATTAGCAATTTGCTTTAAAATAATTCAGATTGTGATTGATAGTGTGTTACACAATTAGGGTGCTGATCAAATCGGTGGCGGCGATCTCTCACGTCCGGCTCTGCTCCAGGCCATGGTACGGAGCGAGAGTACTTGGGAAGCCATCACCTCCTTCTGTGAGGCAGTAATGCTCGCGAAGGAGGAGGCGGAACGCGTGAGGGAGAGGCAAGCTTTGCGCCCTCACGCCCGTAGTCACCGCGGGAGATGCCCTGGGCGTCGGGAATTGACAGCCGATTCCCGGGCACTGTAGCTCGTAGGTGCGGCCTTGCGGACGGCGAGCAATGGGTAGCTCGCCGTTCGGTAAGGACCAGGCCCGAGTCGACGGCGCGTTGTGTTCCACGCGCGCCTCAAAGAGATGTCAGCACTATTGACGGGGTCCGCTAGGGCCGATGCGAGCTAGGGTTGCGGGATGTTCGAAAGAGTTACAGTGGCCCCGGCACAGGCAACTGAAAGAACACGGGTGGGTTTTAGTCAGTAAAAGTCTGACACTGCCCAGTACCTCTCTCTCTCTCTCTCTCTGCCTGCCTGCTCCGCCCAGAGCGGGAGAAGTCATTTAACGTACCGTTTAGAGTACCCATCAAAAAAAAAATAAAAAAAAATAAAAGCGTGCTGATCAAAATAGCGTTGTAAAAATCAGACGTAAACTTACTTCTCCTGCAACAGCCGCACTAAAGGGCTCCATTTCTCTGGGAACACAGTTTCGTTGCCTATCCATTTATCTTTGACAAGATCAGCAATAGATGCATTGACTACTCGCAGATATCCGCACTTTTCAGTGTATGCGTCAAGCATTAGCTGCTCAAAGAACTTGGGAACAAAGTTATTGATGCACATCTGAACGTTGTATAGCGAGGTATTCATGTCTTGAGCATGCTGCCGAGTTTTTATTTCAACTATTGTCACTAAACTTTCTTGCATCGTTTCGTTGAAACTGTAGAGAAAATAAAATGTAGGTAATCCTATACTCCGGTTTTAATCCTATACTTTTCGGAACTGCCTAAAAGTGCGTCCAACAAAGGAGAACGTAATATAATATAATCAGAATAAAAGCCATTTTAAACAAGCCCATGGATATTTTTACATAATGGCAACCTAATGTAAACATATCCAGGTTTTCCCCCAAAATACAGCTTTTAGTAGGCAGCACTAAGTGTTTCTCTCTCTCTTTCTTTATCTACTATGTATAATAGTTATTTAATTTACCTCTACTTAAAGTAATTTCACTTTATTTTTTCCATAAACTTACAGAACAGCCTGGTGTAACAAGCAGTGTGCCGCAGCGACTTCATCAGGCAGTTCCTTATGACACTTATTGACGGAGTCGAAGTTTCTCACATCCTGGAAGTTCTTAATGACTCCGTGGAACTGCGAGCGGATCTGCTCTAGCTTCTCCATGGGGTCCATTAGACAGTGCTCCACTATTTCTATCATCTGAAGACGAAGTGAGAAGTGTCAGGCAGGATAAGGATAAACGATCTATGGTTATACTGCAGGTCTTTAGATATCCACGTTATCTAACACTGTAGTTTAATCAGACGAATGGCTCCTGGCCAAAGAATTCTGACTGATTTGATTCCCAACTCGACAACGCAATTTGGACAACGTTGGCCCCGTCCCCCCCTGAAGTCCCGCATTGATGCCGTTGATGGATACGTTAGTAGAACGAATTTTGCTAGAAATATTTTACAACGCGCAGTGTTAGCAAGGTGGAAGAAAGCTATAATCAGGTTTTGCCTCTCTTCTGTCACATAAATAAAGTCCAGCATACAAGGAAACCTAGACCCTGGTACTGATCGGTATCCTATATTTACTTCGTGTCCCAACCTCGTGAGATTAACCTTCGAATAAACACATACCTCTTCCATACTAATAATATAATTCGTGAAATCATGCAAATATTTCACTTTATAGAACTTCAGGACAGCACTCCTCAACTCCTTCGACATTTCATCATTCATAATGAAAACGAGGTCCAGGAACGTGTCTATGGTTCGTAAGGACTTGCTCTTCAAACTGATGTAGTTGGCGCGACCCTGGTTGAAGAGGTTTTTCGCCATGTTGTATGCTTCGGAAACCAGGTAGTATTTTTTATCCATTTTTTGAAAGACATTGTTTGTGCACTGGGTGAAAAAAACATTTCATGAGTGGATCTACTTTGAAGATAGACGATACTGTATGAAAGATGATATGGCGAGGAATGGGGTGACTACTGAGCTGACGACTAATAGAGAAGTATGGAAGGAAAGACATGTTGCGCCGAGCCAAAATAAATCAAGATAAGGGTAGGAGAATGATGATCTACTTTGAAGATAGGTAGAATAGAGTTCACGTTCATGCGGATTTGTAGATATGGTGCATAGATAGTTTGTTATCTTACCTCTTGGTAATGTAACATAGTAATGAGGAAGACCAGTGTGATACACAATCTGTATTTAAAACTCATCACAAAAACTAAAAGAATAAAAACAAGCCCAGAAAGGTGCAATATTTAATAAAATTTTAAATTATTTGTAAGTATTTAGATTTCACTCAAGGCATTTACTATCCAAATTGTATTCAATCAATTATTTTAAAAATAAATTGGACTGCACTTGACCTTTACTGGTAACATAAAACAGTCACAGAATAATTCTTTTTTGCCTAACAAAGTTATAACAAAAAACAAACAGTTTTTATTTCTAAGCAGATAATGGTTAACTGTGCACAACAAGTAGTTGCAACATTAAAATTATTTTGATTAGCTAAAGTTAAGTGTTTTTGATAATTGTTTTTTGTAGAATGCTTTTCGAGATATGCAGGCATCTTTGACCAATTACTTTTTGATAA
Source organism: Fissipunctia ypsillon (assembly GCA_947568875.1). Lineage (NCBI taxonomy): Eukaryota > Metazoa > Arthropoda > Insecta > Lepidoptera > Noctuidae > Fissipunctia > Fissipunctia ypsillon. The sequence continues at coordinate 20,470,674 of OX387663.1, read as the reverse complement.
GTAAAAACAGATTTTACGCTATGCATAATTCTGCATTCGGTCACACTACACTATTACCTTTGTAAATAATTTTTAAGATTTTTAACCATTTTAATTCTGAATAAAATTATTATTTACTTACTAGTATTATTTAGCGCGAAACAATCATATATAATTCTATGCTAATATTTATATCTATACTAATAATAAAGCTGAAGTTATTTTTGTTTTTGTTTGTTTGTATGTTTGAACGCGGTAATCTCTGGAACTACCCGTCGGATTTGAAAAATTCTTTTTGCATTTGATAGTCCAATTTAACATCACGCTAGGACCCTAGGGGCCAGCAAAAAGATAGTAAGAACGCTAAGCGAAAACGAAGTAACAACAAACGGAGGAACAACGACAACAAGTGATGTGTCATCTGTCATTTGAATCTGACATAACCTATGCCTTCTTGTTTTACGTTGCGTGTGAGCATGTATATCGATTGTTGTCTGTTTGTTGTTATTACGAATAAATCTCTTGATATCTCCGTAATCTGTTTTCGTTTCTGCCGAAATATCCAACATGGCGACAGGAACCGAAGGAGTTTTACCGAAGTTTTTGACGAAGTCGCAGCCTCGCAGGCAGAACCTAGTCAATAAATTGTGTTTGCTTTATTTACTACAGAGATATGTCTAATTTAGGAATGACTGAACCAGAAATATGTTTGAGTTATATAACAGCTAAAGTCCCATTAAAATCTACTCACAGACAAACAACAAATGGTGTGGAATATAAAATTTATTTGTAATAAATTCGCTTAAATATAACGACATCATATTGTCTATAACATAGTGCGTTTCAAACAAACATTTGATACAGACGTTGCTTAGCATAAAAACATACTATTATATCAGAAACAATTTAGAGATGTAAAATCTGGAAATATTCGTGATTATACCGACTAGTTTTTCAACAGGTTAATGGCAGACTGAACAAAAATCTGTCATCTAATATAAATTGCAACAATGTGGAATGGGGAAGGACGGTCAAAGCTAATTATAGATGGCGTGACCATAGCCAGGTCTCTACGGCTTACAATAAATTTGATATTTCGTTGATTATTTCCATTTCGTGTTCATTCATGAGTTTGGTTGTATATTCCAGTATTTCGTTATTTTCGGTGATTTCCATATTTTAAATCAATATTTATTCCAAACGGAAAGGGTCAGAATTAAAAACCTTAAATATTGCTTATTTCCTCGTAATCACTTTTTCAAAGTGATTCCAACATAACCTCGAATTCTGTTTAATTCAAATAGTTGACTACGAATAGTTTTAAGCTATAATTTTCTAAGCTTAGGGTCTTTCCGAAAATGGTGGACTCCAATTTAGGAACACAACAACGAGTCATTTCGCAAAAATAAACAAAAACCACCTCACGCCTTGTATTATTAGCTTGTGTTGGGAACTAGCTTCAACAGCGCCATTTTGACAGTTGCCTTCCCCATTAGCATAGTAAAATTTCAACTTCCGACTTGCGAAAAATGTTAACAGTGTTTTCATAGTTATTTCACCTCTGACAGCAGCAACCCAATAGCAACTTTATTCTAACGAGACTAGAGAACACTGTGATTTTGACAGTGTTGCAAAATCAGAGACAAAATGACTGTGAAGGAACTGTATACTCTGTTCGTTTCATGATGGTTGACATGACACATTAAAACAAAATAAGAATGCTTTTTCTACTTCGTTCTTAAAAAAAAAGAACAATCGATTTACCAACTTTCGATTTGTCACACATCAAAGCAGCAACTGGCATTGTGTCATTTCAATCATAGTTTAGCAGACACCATCTGTCATACTGAATTATAAAGATTATTTCTATGAATTCGATATGCATGATTAAAATATTAAAATAGTACATTTGAGACAATAATTTACATAGAGGGTAAATTTGAAAAGTTTCTATATAATCACATAAACAAGCTACGGGTACACAACGCTTTTGAGCCGGGTCACATCTGGAACGAGAAAATAAATTAATATCTGTAGTTAATATGATTTAGCTGATGACTGAGGTAAGGAGTGGGAAGGATTTGCCGCTATCGTGTGACAAAAGCTATCCACCGTCTAGCCAAAAATATTGAAATACTCAGTTTTTTTTCGATATTTGAACAGTTATTATCACACTGTGCACTGTTCCTTATATGTATCTTTAAGCCCCAGATCAAAAACAAAAAGTTTCAAGTTTGAAGCCTTTGTCAGTGTGGCACCCGTATACCTAGTTTTCAGGATTCTCCTGATAGAAAAAGGAACCCTTATTAAATAGCATCACATTCTTGTCTGTCTGTCCATGTGTCAAGGCTCTTTATAAATATTATCTAGTAAAATTAAATTATGATTATTTCTTTAAGTTGAACTTATAAGACACTATTACACGCCAATTTTCTGGTCAGTATTTTAAAACTAGATGGAGCTGGCATTTCCTAGCCGACTGATCCCTGAAAAGAATTGCCGAAACAAACTCAAAGGTCTCTTTTAAGAGCGTTGTCACATTTTGCACCTCTCTCGCTCACACAAAACCTAATTTTTAAGAATGTTAAATGAAAAAATGCTTTTTTGAAAAATGTAATCAATGGGCGGTCTACAAAATAATATTAATTTAATAGGTAATTATTAAAAACACATTTTTATTGCGGCATTTATTTACATCATCTCAAAAACAGATCATAATACTTAATTACATATGTTTATTAGATAACACAATAGAAATGTGTTTTTTGATAACTACCTATTAAATTAATATTATTTTGTAGACCGCCCATTGATTACATTTTTCATAAAAGCATTTTTTCATTTAACATTCTTAAAAATTTGGTTCTGTGTGAGCGAGAGAGGTGCAAAATGTGACAACGCTCTTAAAGTCCAAACATTATACAGGGTTATTTTAAAATGGCTAGCTAAACTCCGCAGACACTATAGATAAGTATCGATATCTAAACATGATACAACAAAAAATAAATGAAATTAATTTTTGTTTGTGGATATATAAACACGATAAAACATAAGTAGGTATATATAAAACAGTTTTTGCCCCGTTGGTCTAGTGGTCGCAAGCGCTACTGCTGAGCATGAGGATCGATTCCCAGGTCGGGCTTGTTATTGGATTTTTCTATCTGGAATTTCTCAGTATCAGCCCGGAGTCAGGATTTGTGCCCGGTTGATGGCAATAGGCTCGCCCCCTATTACATAGAACTTAAACATAACTGGCGAAATGTGGGTGTACTATAGGTACACCTCTGCCTAACCCTTCGGGGAAACAAGGCGTGATGTTATGTTATGTGAATAATGCAAGGCCATGCCTGGAAGGGCCTTTTGAAGAAAGAACCTTTGCAGCTCGAGTCTTTAATTAATGTAGCTGACCTCACAGCAATCCTCTCAGTCCTTGTGCAGGAACTTGTTGAATGCTCCGTAGGCGGTCTCCAGGTCGAACAGCAGCTGCCGCACCTGCCCCTCGGACAGCTCGTCTGAAGCTGACATCTCGGATAGCTTGTCTACCCATTCTTGTACCTGGAATTAAGGGAGAACGGTAGTCGTAGTCATTAATTGGTAAGAGCTTCTTACAAGGCATCACAATAAACATCATTACATTTAGGTATTACAAGTAAAAAAAAAAAAAAAAAACATAGTGCTAAAGGATCCTTTGGCACTTGAACGACACTGACAGGTTGGCGTAGTTGGTGCATTTGTGAAAATGTTTTGGGATATTGTATTGAAAAAACAACACCGTGTATCAAATGACATTATATATAAAGGGTCTTACAACAAGGACGGGTCGATGTTAAAATTGAATAAAACAAGATGTGTGTGAGATATTAACGAAATTTATTTTTTATTTAAAAAGCCCATTTATGCCATTATGGATGGAATATGACATCGTTCAAATGTCCGCCGCGGCTTCGTATGGTGGCACCAGTGGCGTGCACAGAGATTTCAGACAGGGTATGCACAAGAAAAAAAAACTTACCAGTTTCAGCTTGTTGTACCTACCCTAAGTGGGTTCCCAAATTCCCATCATATTTATTTAGCCAACAAATCTACAAGTTCCAGAAAATTGCCTTTATTAAACGACAAGCTGGATTCGTCATGAACACTGAATGCTAATTCTTGTTTACCTAAGAAACAAACTACATCAATCAACCGTTTGAAAATGTTTCTATTTCTTTCAACTTTCGCGTTGTACCTTTCAATATCTAACTTTAACTGGCTATTCAAACTAGTCTCTATTCTTCCTTTACTAAAAGTTTGGAACTTTAAGCAGGATTCTAGATGTTTTTCAGAAGAATCATGCTTAGCAGCCGCTTTGTGAAAATTATTTAAATCTGAGTACCCGCTCTAAGTCCAAACATTCTTTTTATTTTGATTAGTAAACAAAATGCAAGGGAAACAATACAATGTGTTTGTGTGTACACAACCAGTTAGCCAGTAATAGTTATCATAAAACTTTTTATGAAAATAACGAGTAGTATTACCTTTTCTTTGAGTTAAATCCAACCCGGGTACACACCTTCCCTTTGCAATCAATCTAACTTTTTCCTCAAAAGATAACGACGAAAACGCGGCGGATTTTAATTTATATAAACACATTTCGCCAGCACAGGTCTCACATGTATAATTTTCCATATTTTACAATAAACTTGCTAAATAATTACTCGACAGTTGCGCCAAGAAAAACAATATGGCGAAAAAACTTTGCAATTTATTACATTACGAACTAATACGAAAGAATGAATTAGTTGGTAGTCGGTCATTTGGTCAATCCGACTAAAAAAAGTCGACCCTCTGCAATGAACAACTAAGCGATGCTTTTACGGCTTCTCAATTTGGACGGGTTGCAATGTAAGCTATGCTTCTAAAACTCCAACACGCACACACATTTTCACGCACACAGTCACACTTTTGCTGTGTACTACACGAGATGCGTTGTATGAAGAATAAGCAAGGCGTAGTAATGCTTTTGCCCACGGGAGCGCTGACTGCGCGGTGCGCGCGGCGGTGGATGTTCGCCGCTCCAACGAGTTAGTTCCAAAAAAAGTAATAGATGGCGCGTAAGCTAAATTACAATGATTTTTTTGAATTATAGTTATTTATCATTTAGAGGGGCATGTATGTGTAGGACTACAGGGTATGCAGAGCTTATTTGCATGTATGGAGTGCACGCCACTGGGTGGCACGAATCCGAGAGGTCCAATTTTTAATGACTCTGCTGCATAGATCTGGCTGAATCCGAGCGATGGCCTGCGCTATGTTGGCTTTCAGGGCAACGGTCGAATGTGGTTTATTGGCATAGACCTGCGACTTCAGAAAACCCCACAAGAAAAAGTCTAGCGGAGTCAAATCACACGATCTTGGTGGCCAATTCACGTCACCTCTGCGAGAGATAACTCTACCCTCAAACCGTTCATGCAGAATGTCGATTGTGTCGTTGAGGTCTGCGAAAGGCGGAGTTCTTGAGCACGGCGAGAAATCGACTGCCTCGGAGTCTCCTAAACACTCTCACGTACAGCGGCGATGTTCTCGGCCGATCTGGCCTTCCTTTGACGTAAAGGTGTTGGTTGGTTGTTTACCGAACCGGTCGTCTCAAATTTAGTCACCAATCGTTGGAGAGTGGACTTTGAAGGGCCACCGCGTCTGCCGTAAAATGGGCGCAATGCGCGCAACGTTTGCACTAACGAACACTCATTTTGATAATAAAGTTTTATCATTTGCACATGCTGCTCAACCGTGTAACTTGCCATGGTGATTTGGCCTCACTGACTGCATAATATACAACAGATTTTACAGATCCCACCAAAATAGTATGGCTGCCACAGACTGTCAACATCGACCCGTCCCTATTGGAAAACCCTTTATTTAATACCAGTTTAATATAGTCATCATAAGATTAAAAACATTACAAAATGCCTAAAATTTTTTTGTCTGACTTTATGAGAAATGAACAATTTTTTTTTCGGCTTCCCTCTAATGGTAATTGTAGCTGCACTACTGTTGTCTCGTACTACTCTAATGTCAAACTTCAATCTGCCCAGCCTTTACCCAACTATGTTGTGGTGGGCTTCTAATTCTAGCAGGATGCACTGCCTATCTGACCTCCACAACCCAGTTACTGGGTAACACGATACCCCTTGGTAACACTGGTTCTTGATCAATAAACAATTGATTTATTTATTTTATTTAAACACAATAACAAACATAAAACAAGTACACAATAATAGAATAATAAACTTGAAACAAGAGCAAGGAACTATAATTATGTAATTATGATGTTTAACACATTCGCTGCGTTACGGGAAGTATTTGGCCGTAATTGAGTTTCGCCGTGTGCGGCAGCTAGTTTTCCCTGTCTGGCCCCCGGTGCGGAGGTTATAAAACTAAGTTCCCGGATGCCTATACATATTGCCGACGTTCTTGCTTTAAGTGTATTCAAATTTAGAAGGAAAAATGTACGGGAAGTATTTTTGCGTAACGCACAGAAGGTAAGTTGGCTTCTAGCGCTGCCGCAGCGAATGTGTTAAGGAGATAGGAAGTGTTTTTTTTTTACCAGAATTTTAAAAGTGGACAAAGATTGAGCATGCCTTAGGTATTGACACGGGCAAGGCATTCCATAACTGTACTGCTTGAACTGTGAAAGACTTGTCACAAAAGGCAATGGAAATCATCGCCATCTCTAGTCTCAAGTTTCCCGATGACCTCAGATATCTATTGTGTGTCTTGAAGGAACTTGAAACGTTCTTCGAAGGGTCCGCATTCAAAATGTATATTTAAATAATTTTATCTGCCGTTTTTCGAACGTTATTTATTTATTAAAACTTTAGTCACAAGTAAAAATATTGTACAAAGGCGGACTTAATGCCTGAGGCATTTTCTACCAGTCAACCTTAGGGTGATGCAGAGAGAAAACATGGCAGGTGCAACATACGGGATAGACAGCTCGGAAATAACAATACAATACTAATACATACATACTGTAAACCAAATAATTCGTTCATTATTCCATCTGGTCTTAATACAATATTGACCACTTAGACTGGGGTTTAAAATCAGTTTGTGTATTTGAAACTTTAACTTAGTCGGAATAAAGTTCGGAATTGAAAAATGGATCAATGGTTTAACCTACCTAAGCAATTAATGTTTCATACACGTAAAAGTCGCTTTACTGACCTATTGGACACGTATGATACGCCCAGTTTCTTTAAATATCTTTATTTGACTGTGGTAGGACTTTGAACATCACAAAAAAGTACACCCATGAGGAAATTTCTTTGGGATAACCTCACATTTTAAGAATGAACTATTATATTAGAATAGCACAAGAGTACAATGAGAAAAGAGTTCTTACCTTGATCTTGCCCTCAAAGTCTTCAGGCAGCATGATGAGCCGGTCCATGGTATCGCGCAGATCTCGCAGCTCTGGTTGGATCATATCCATGGCGCGGAACTCGAGGCGCAGCTTGTCCATCAGTGTTATGAATAGCTGTGAAGAAGAGAATTATAAAAAAGAAGATGTAGTGACCAATATTGAAAATATGCTTCGATAGTTTGGTCATGTTGAGAGGATGAATGAAAGGCGACTAACAAAAGGTATAATTTACAAGGCAGATGGGAGTGAAAACATTGGGACCGATGCCCCAGGACATATAGTGACCTTATTGGCGATCTTCAGAAAGGTCAGGTGCGTAGTACTCGCAACCGGCGCGCGTGTATGACCAGATGTGTGAATGTAAACGAAGTAAAAGTAGTATGTAATATGTAAGGATCGTAGCAAGTGACGCTCTGTAGTTTCTGCCTACCCTTATGGGAAAAAAGTTGTGGGTTTATTTATGTATAAATACAGGGTGTAAGGGACAGCCCTCTGCAAACTAACAGGGCGCATTCAGCTCCTTGTTTTGAATCATATTCCACCGGAAAATTTTATTTTTTTTATCGTTTTTTTCAGTTACTTTTCCTTTATTTCAATGTAAATTTACATTATCTGTACGCAGCACTCCATTTATGTAAATAAAACAGCTAAAATAAAAAAATCGGCACTGGATGTTGAATAGATAAAATACTCGGCGGCCGAAGGCTCGCTGCGCTACCGTTCGCTACGCGCGTTTTGCCACGCACGGTAACGATACATTGCGTGTGAGGTAATAAAACAAATCAGGTTTATTGGATTCCCATAACGTTCCTGAAATAATTTCATGTACCGGTCATCTTAGTATGAGATACTGAATTCTCCCCCATCAGTCTGCGGAGGGCTGTCCCTTACACCCTGTATATTGGTTCTGCTTATGGAAAGGTTAGAGACGTTAGCTGCTACCTGCTAGTGTCAATTAAATCTAGACTAAAAGGTAAGGCCCAAGGCGGGGGGTAAAGGTAGGGGATTCTTCTTTGGAATGCGCTACCTCTTGACCTCAGGATGGCCACCAGTCGGTATGCATTTAAGCGGAGATTGCGGAGTTATTTTCAAAATAAATAGCGTAGTCATCTCAAAATTACCTCTCTCTCTTGAATTTGTATATAATGTATATATATAATATAGGTATATATTGTAGTAAATATGTATGTATGTGTATTATAAGTTTATAACTTATTTATGTACAAATTGTTCCATTCCCAACAGAGCACCTGCCATCTAATCTCTTCACCACCCTTGGTTGACTGGTAGAGAATGCCTATGGCATTAAGTCCGCCTTTGTACTTTTTTAAGTGTGAAAAGATTAAATAAATAAATAAATAAGGCCAACTAGTAGGTAGTAAGCTTTGTGGTGTAGGTTCAGGTTCAGGCTCTACTAAACAAGAGCTAAACCTAATGTCTATTCTAAAAGTATCTGGTGGAACTGTAAACAAACCAAACAAACGGTTAAATTCTTACGCAATCACTCACAAAAGAGACTTAGTAACACATTCATCTGTGTTTAGAAGGTTCAACTTTATATTTCACCACTTTTCGAACAATTATATTGTTTGAATAACACATTAAATTATAATTGTATTGAAAAACAACTTTAAAGTGATTTAAAATTAGGATTCCAGATTTAAGTATAGGTACAGATAATCAAATCAAAGCTCGCCCCCTGTTATGGCGAGTATGTGGGGGTGCAGGTGAGTGTATAGGTACACCTCTGTCCAATCCTTCGGGGACTACAGGCGTGATGTTGTGTAATTAATGTAAGAAAAACTTACCGACACAATCTCAGCAATATATTTGTTGGTGTTGCCCTTGTCATCCTTGATCAGGTTCGGCTTGTTCTCTCTTATCCTCTCCAGAGCTGCGGGGCAGTCCAGCTGGAAAAAATCAATAGGTCTAGGTTTATTTATTAACTAGCTTCTGTCCGCGACTTCGTCCGCGTGAAATTTCTTGTCTCCTGATCCACCCCGTCACATCAAATCAAAAGTCATTTATTCAAACTAGGCTGAGAATCAGCACTTTTAGAACGTCAAAAATTACATAAGACAGTCACTCAAAACGCCCGCCCTTCACCACTTCCTAATGCTTTAGTTGGGAAGAAGAAGTGGCGCAACAAACTCCCCAGCAGCACAGCAGCTGTCTGTTCAGTTAGAACCACATGATTCTATACAAAATGCAAAATATGCAATGTAATGTATGCAAAATGTATTTACATTACGCAACCCAAAAACATTAAATAAAATTATTTGCCATGTGTCAGCTAGCAAACACCAATATACCAATAAAAAAAAAATAAAAAAAACATCGAAACTATACTCAAGCAGAAATAAAAATTAAAAACTAAAGACGTAAAAGAACTCAAGATTTTTTCAAATCCGACTGGTAGTTCTAGAGATTACCCCCTACATACAAACAAACAAATTTTACCTCTTTATAATTTATTACTATAGATATACTTACAGGATCATCTACCATTGCACGTTAAGGGGGAAGCGCTAAGGTAGCCCGCGAAATTCAAATTTTCTTACGTTTTTTGCAATTTGCTGGTCAGTGTTAAGTTGTACGTTGATTAAAATATGATTCGCGGTCATGACAAATATGTATTTACAGAATTATAACCATTACAATCAGTAATAAAACTTGTTAAGTTAGTATAATCCCCAAATGTCAAGATTTCATGAAATAGTAATTCTTGGGGTTTACTTGGTCTTAGAGAGTTGTGTTGATGACTTTAATGGTTATAATTCTGTAAATACATATTTGTTACGGCCGCGAATCATATTTAAATCAACGTATGTACAACTTAACACTGACCAGTAAATTGCAAAAAAGCAGGAAAATTTGAATTTCGCGGGCTACCTTAGCGCTTCCCCCTTAAGGCGAAAGCGCCAGGGTAGCCCGCGAAATTCGAATTTTCCTGCTTTTTTGCAATTTGAAGATCAGTGTCAGGTTTAATGTTACAAATATGTGTTCACAGATTAAGGATTATGACATTTTTTTAAATTTTAAACACAAAAAAAAAATTGTTTGCAAAGAACACTTTTTGGTGCTACCCAAACCCATAATCCATATCTTTGTTTCCATATGCTGCAGTATAGTCCTACACCAACCGAACGTTGTCCTTGGGTGCACTTGCATAGTGCGAACAGGGATAATCGTCGGTTAGTGCCTCATTTAATTAAAAACGTCTAACAGACCTCTGTGAGTTGGCTTCGGCCCCTCGTATGCCTTCCAAAGGTCCGGGACCCCAGGGTCTCGAGAATTGTCAAAAGGGTAAAAGCTTAAAAATTTGCAAAGTACTAAAATAACTACTAGACAAAGACAGCACTATCACAGAAGTGACGTCACGACTATGGAACTTCATGCTAGCGCCATACATTGTCCATATCGCGCGACAAGGACGGGAATATTCCCCTCCAAAAACTTGAAAGCATGTAGCTTCTCCATATTTCCATTGATTTTACAGATTTTTTTGATTATCTCATTTTACTATGCCTTCTTTAAAATTACATTATATTTAGTTCGAACATTTCTAATACAAGTCATCATGCCTATTTTAATTAAAAGTTAAACAAACTTACCTCAGTGATGCTTACTATATGAACTTGTAAATAATTGAGCATTAATTAATAATCTATTAAAATCGAGAAATGCATTTTTTTCACCCAACTTTACAAAACTGTGTATATCTCGGAAACTAAATGCCGAGAACTGGACCCTTTTTGCTTGGACGACCACATACCTAACATCGTTTACATGTGTGTCATGTGTGCCAAATTTCATCGAAATCCTTTCAGCCATCAATACCTCAAGCACACTCAGTGAAACAAAAGTGAAGTTTTATTGTTATGACATCTATGGCCATTGGGTGTCCTTCAAAGCATTGAAGTGTGAAAAGGTAACAGGGTTACTTTCACATATTTTATATTACAATATTATAAATAGTATGGACCAACCATACTACAATATTAACAAAGGATCTAACGTTCAGAATCTGATTTCAATAAAATTTTAAATAGTAAGCTGCATGCTGCGGGGACACCATAACTGACCGACTCTTTTACACTTCAATAGTGGCTCTAAATGGTCTTATTTAAATAAATGCTTTGAATTTAAATTTTAAACTTATTTATCTGATGACTCCTATACCTAATATGATTGTTTGTTTTATTTATAATGTTTACATAAAAAAAAATATCTTATCAAGGCTCCACCAATACATTTTCAATGTTTGTGTGGCCTGGGAACAAATAGTTTACATTCAGAGATTGTTCAATTATTGACTGCCCGCACAATGAAACAGGGGCTTTATGTTTTATTAATTTGTTATTTCTCAAATCAATTTTTTTTTAATTAATTTATTTATACAATCTTACACTATTTGATTTATTTCTAATTATTACTTGTTACAATTTATTTCTTAGCATTCTTCCTCTCCACCTTGCTGTGCCAACAGGGTCTACAATGAATGTAATAAATATGTTGAGTTCTAGCTGTAGCTCGCGGCTTCGCCCGGGTGGCTGTCAATACTTCCCTATTTGAATCTGGTTTTGTTCACATTTCATGGGTTTTAATTTTTTTACGTGGAACCCTAATTCTTTTTCTAAAATAAAAGTTACCTATCTTACTCTTTATAACATCAGCTATCTGGCAGTGAAAGGCCCGTTAAAATCAGTCCAGCTGTTTCAGAGATAAGCCAGAACAAACAGACAGACAAATTTTAAAAATTAATTTTTCGTTTTAAGTACCATAAATACTTTCATATGCATTAACTAAAAAGCTGTTATTTTGACATTACCAACAGACACTTCAATCTTATTTAATTGTATAGATGTTTATGTAGATTGATAAACAGTATTATGAACACAACTCACCCTATACTTAGCAACAAACGCTTCAATGTTTGGAAACTCATCAGCCTGGACTTGTTTGAAGGCCACTTTGTACTGAACAAGCAACCGGCTGCAAGCCGCGGTGTACTCTTGTGCACGCACACAGTCACGCATGTACGCCTTCTCTAGATGCTGCAGAGTGCTGACCACAGCGTATAACTCTGCCATGTTATCATGCCTGGTATAAGGAAAAAATATGAATATATATTTCAAATATCTATGGCACCTGCAACTCTTGGGGGATTGGGGAATCATTGACCAGCAGGACATCATCTGGCTGATATTGTGATGACGAAACGATAAAGCTATTAAAACAGAGAATACTACGTTTTAAGAAACACAGTGTCTAGTGTGACTTTTATTAGACTTGTGAAATAAATTATCCTTATTATTGTTGATAGAAAAACATATCAAGTACTTACTTTTCACGTTCCCTAGCATTTCTGTAAAGCTTTACTTCTTCATATAATTCGGGTCTTGTGTCTGTAAATGAGTAATATCTTTAGGAAAACGAAAACAAAGAGATCGATTGCAATAATCAAAGGATTACCACCATTACCTTGCATTTTTAAAGAAAAACTTTGAAGCAATTAATATACTCAAATTCAGGTACTAATAAATCTGAGCAAAATAATGGATTTTATTGTCGCTATTTCATAGTTTTACATTAATCAAATTTATTAAAACAATAAAACGATGACAAATACTCCACAATCCTATCAATTTTGACAGTTTTGACGACCACAGAATATATTAATTCACGGGAGGTTTTAACACTAATACAACGAGTTGCCAGTATCCAAACAATATTATACATATTTACATAATTTAGGCAGAGGTGTAGGAATCTGCACCCACATTTCGCAAGTTATGTAAGTCCCATTTTATGTAATAGGGGGCGAGCCTGTTGCCATCAACCAAACCTGGCACAAATCCAGACTCCGGGCTACTACTTAGAAATTCCTTGTGGAAAAACCTTATAACACTATGCCCGACCAGGGAACCATACCCAGAACCTCATGCTCAGCAGTAGCGCTAGCGTCCACTAGACCAACGAAGCAGTCAAAATTTATCCTTTTTATTATGGAAACTTTTCTTAATTAGGCATCACTAGCATTGAATGAACTAAATGACCGAATGGTTTGTTCGGATACACTTGCAAGAGTAGCGAAGAACAGTGTACAATAAGCCGTTACTAGGTAGAAAAACTAGTTTTTGAAGCTTACTCATGCTTATAAAAAAAGTAACGACAAAATGACGTAATCCTCCAATATGGCGGATGACGCGCGCGCTCCCTGCCGCCCGCGCTCGTAGTTTCTTCACCAACTGCCACTCGTCTCGAATGATTTCACCTTGCGATGAATGAAAATTGTTGTAGACAGTCAGAGTGCGAATTATTCACATAATAAACTCATCACCGGACACAAAAGGTGTATTGTGATACAGTGCGTCTAAAGGTGGATTCGTGGTTGTGTTTTTACCAGTTCTTCCTTTTGTGAGACCGTTGTGTTTACGTGCTGAAAATCATCGAGTGCAAAATCTACAGGTTTCTGGAGTCGCCGGTGCAGTGTTTAATGGGATCTTGTTGATCAACAGGTAATTTTTATGCAGTTCTCATTGAAAACTAGTTTACCGTAATACCGTTTTCTATCGGCATACGAAGTTATGAACATAAGAAGATATCAAGCCTTGTTTTTGCGTTTCCTGTCGTTTTGTCGATGTTGCAAAGTTATTAAGTAGTTTAGAGGGCAGTAAAAAAGGTGTTGACTAACTTATTGTTGTTTTTATGAAGTGTTTGTGTAGTAAAAAAGTTGTTTTTCTTATTGGAATGCGTTCGCGGTGAGCGGGCGGGGTCCTGGGCGCGGTGCCGGTTGTCCCACTTTTGGCCAGTAGGCAGGTCGTGAGACGCAAACTGTTTACAACTTTGGCACGTTTCTACGTCGTTGCACTTTTATGGACAATTAAATGTAATCTTAGACTGCTAGGAAATGTTTTGGGAGCTTATTAATGTTTTAGAAGCACTTACTGACTCGTAAACGCCGTTAAAATGCTATTAAATGGTTCAAGTCTCATATAAATAAGGTGATTAAACAATGAAGCCAAGAATTTGCAATGAAACATAAACTTCAATTTTTTACTATGAAAACTTATTTTTTTACTCACTAATCACTTATTCACCGGAATCTAATATTGTTCTAACTAATTTTGTAATAAGTTCATTAGCAGAACATGTGCTAATTGGACTAATTACTAAGGATACTTACATCAACATTAATAAAGCAACTATCTGTAGCCCGGATTACAGAACCACACTCAAGACTCAAGCTTTACTTAAAACTAGTTTTAACTAATCAAATGGCTTTGAAGTAGTTTTAAGTAATGCTTGAGTTTTGAGTTATGTTCTGTAATACGGGGCCTTAGTCATGCATATGAAAATGTTTGAAAGTTTCAATTTACATTCTGATAAGGTTTTAACAACAATTATAGATATTTCACAATCATTGCTATTTGACTAAAATCAGAAGGAAATTGTACTATTAATATAGGTTTAACACTAATTGCTATCATAGTTATTGGCCGTCACATCCTTCCCTACATTATTTTTATATACTGTTATATTTGCATACATGAGGATAAAAGGACTATTATTGGCTGTGTAATAGTAATATTATTTATCATAAATTCTTATCAAGAGGATATTTGAGGAAAAAGCATGGTGCATCATTTGCCCTTTCAGGGAACTGTTGATTTCATGTATAATTTTATTACTGGAATGCTATTTTTGGAATAGAATATCACTACCTACATTGTGTGTACATAATAATTATTTACAAAAGGCACTATGATAATAATAATGTGCCTTTAAAGGTCCTGTGATAGGTAAGTTTGGTTCAAACTTCCAAAGTGAATGCACAGAAGAACTTAGGAGTATTCTTGGTAGTGACAATAAAACACATGCATCAACAGAAATTCTACTGTTTGCTGTTGTTTTTGCTGCATACTGAAAATATCAAACACTTGCTTATGCCCGCAACTCTGTCTGTGTGGAAGCCATTCCATAAAATATATCCTATGGCGATCGGCAATAGTGTAGCTTCCTATTAGTGATTGAATTTTTTAAATTGGATCAGTAGTTTCATAGTTTACCTTTTACATCCAAACTTACAAACTTTACCTCTTTATATTATTAGTGTAGATAGGTACAAGTTGATTATTTTGTTACATTGTATTGAGCTACAAATCTAAAAGAACTTACTAGTGTTGCTACTACTGTATCAGTTTCAATCAATCTGCCGAGCCTTTTCCCAACTATGTTGGGGTCGGCTTGCAGTCTAACCGGATGCAGCTGAATACCAGTATTTTACATGGAGCGACTGCCTATCTGACCTCCACAACCCAGTTACTGGGTAATACGATACCCCTTGGTAAGACTGGTTGTCAGACTTTCGGGCTTCTGACGACCCGTAACAACTGTCAAAGATCTACGAATGACAGCCGGGACCAACAGTTTAACGTGCTTTCCGAGGCACGGAGGAGTCTCGGTATGTAAAGATGGTCACCCATCCACGGACAACCCCGGCAAGCGTAGCTTAACCTGATGGATCGACCCGTGCGGCTGTTATTATTTAGCCACGAGCTCCTCTACTGTATCAGTTTATATTACTCATTAGTTGTTGTTGGTTACAAAGTAGGCAACTGTTCACAATGGTGCTGTAATCATTAGTGCAGTATAATAATTATAGCCTTCATGATGCTTATGTCACCATGTCATATTCTTTTAACTGTCAATGCGCGGAAAATCCTTGAATACCTACTTTGTTATGTGTAGTCTTGTGCTTTTTAACTTACTTTAATAAGGCTTCCACACAAAACTGCGAATTCGCAGATTATCGTAAATTATCGACATAGAAACGAACACTGTGATTTTCACATGAGTAAAATATTTGGCTATTTCGCTTACTTAAAAAAAAAAAAAACATTATTTTTACGGCCAGCTGTATGTACCTACTTGTACCGTAGACTAGTCCTCTTATCATCAAAAGTAAAGAAGCTCACAAAAAAAAAAACCTTATCAGCAACTCCTCCAGTCCAATCACCTTTAAGTAACAGTCAGTGCCTATTAAAAAAAAAAAAAAAAGATCAAGTTCACTCCAACCTCGACCTTTACGCGGTGACATCACCGTGATAAGCAATGGCCCACAATGGCCGCGGTTTCCTGATGACATCACGTCAACACTTTTTGTGATTGCCCAATATAAAATGCTCCATTTGTAAATGCATGATGGCGCGCGAATCACGTCTGCGGTTGTTTTTTGTCTTTTACGATTATTGATAGGTATAGGCTTTTGTCTGTCGAAGTCGAATATTTTTAGTGATTTGCTCTCGTTAGTATATTTTACGTCTCTAGTCTCCTAAAAACGATGTATTACACCCTTGGTCCTGGTCAATAAGCAGCATCTTTCTCCACAAAACGAAACCATGATCGAGAATCTAATCCCTTAAAAATATCACTTACCTACATGCCATTCCACGCTAAATTTATTTACTAACGTAATATAGCAGAAGAGTTTGTTTGGTTTTTTGTTTGAACGCGCTTATCTCTAATAAGCCGTGATCGGATAATCAGATGCATATTTACCTAAAGTTAAATTTTTGCTAAGAGATTATGGAAGCGGCTTCTTAATTTTTTTTTTCTTAATATAAATCCCGGGATTCCAGAAAATCGCGAATGCACAACTAATCGGATACACGGTATGGAAACAACTTCTTAAACATGTGGTATTATATATTTACAAAATACCGAGACACCGGGATCACACAGCTATTCATATGCTTGAAATTCATTTTTAACCCCCGATGCAAATATATGTGTATGTAGGGTGTAAGAGGAAGGGTAGTGCGTGTCGATTCTATAGTCAAAAAGTACTAAATTTATTAATTCCAGAATCGCGAAATTTTTACGATCGATACAAAAGTGCATTCCATATTAGCCAACACCTCAACTTTAGGTAAATATGCATCCGAATATCCGATCTCTGCTAATAAGAGATTCTTTTCGCTTTTGATAGCCCCAATTCTTGAGTTGGTTATAGGCTCGGCTTTTAAGGGTCGTAGCGATCACGCTACGACCTTTAGAAGTCGAGCAAAAAGATAAAAAACTTTTTTACAAGAAAAAAAAAACAACCGGCCTCCAAAAAAAACACTACAAAGTGAAAAATAACTTTAATTTCGGAAGTCGGTGTCTTTGGATCTGTATTTTAGGTTTTTGCCACCGACTTCCGAAATTAAAGTTATTTTTCACTTTGTAGTGTTTTTTTTTGGAGCTCGGTTGTTTTTTTTTTTTTTGTAAATAAGTTTTTTATTTTTCACTTTTTAGTGGGGTGGTTTTTAATTTATCTAAGTTACAATAGCCTAATGACAACTGCTCGTCACCTTTTACAAAACATTGCTTATCCCGATGTAGGGACGTTAATTGTTAAGGAGTTCTCCTGGTACTTCACCATCAGCTCCACTTCACCATATAAATTGTGACGAGCCTATATTGCTTAGCAATAATTTTAAAGTAATCGAATCGCAACCCGTGAAATACTTATTATTGAGTTGTTCCGGTGGCCATCTTACCATCTGTGGTCTTCGTCATCAGTTCCACATCACCAAATGGTGCTTTCCGAGGGCAAATGCACAAGTTACTATAAAAAATACCAAAATCGCTATAGGTGTGCCTATAATTTGCAGAGTTCCCTCGATTTCTCCAGGATCCCTCATCAGATCCTGACCTGATGAGTATGGGGCCACCTGGAAAATACACCCTTTCAAACAAAAAATAATTTTTCAAATCGGTCCAGCCGTCTTCGAGTAATCGGAAAAAAAGATTCCAACGAACTGAGTGAGAACCTCCTCCTTTTTCGAAGTCGGCTAAAAATAATTTCTAGCCAGAGTACATCTCATGACAATTCCAATAAGCCCAAACACGGCTAGGATACATTGTTTTATTACGGAGTTCCGGTGCCTACCTTCCGGCTTCATCATCAGATCAGTTCGATAGTACCATTTTCATCAGCACTATTTATTTAAATTGGCTTCGTCATTGTCACTTAACTATCTTAATCGAGATATCTTATCGCCACCCGTGAAATGCTTATCATTGAGGAGTTCCCGTGGCCATCTGTGGTCTTCTCCATCAGTTCCACTTAACCAAATGATACTTTCTGAATGCAAATGCTTGACTTGTTGTTGAAAATATCAAAATTACTATGTGTTTATTATATTATCAACACGATATGTCATTTACATAAATAGAAATAAAGTCATTAATGATATCAATTCTACTACATAGAGATTATGATTTGTGAGTAATGTTAGGTATCATTTGACCTCCGCGGTCTTCCGAGTCTATTAGATCATCGGTTCCGGAGTAACCGCGTCATCTATGAGACCATGATTTAATTTAATAAATTGGACATCTGTTGATTTGAATAAAAAGTCGTTAACAACGTTCTACTGCCCTATGATGCCGTAATATCCGAGATTGTATTCGTATGTAGCACTCTGAGTGATTCATTCAAAACTGCATAGTAATATAGAACCTCTTCTCCTACAGAGAAGGCACGAGCACTGATCACCACACTTGCTCAAGACGGGTTGGCGATTTCAGACTTACCTATAAGTTTAGGTTTCCTCACGATGCGATGTTTTCCTTCACCGATGCACGATGTCAGAAATGTCCAAGATAAACAGAAAGTACATAATATGAATTGAAAAAGTTACATTGATACTTACTTGCCCGGATTTGAACCTACAGCCGTGTGTCAGTGGCGAGGCCTAAACCACTCGGCCATCACGTCATTCTAGATTACATAACATAATACCTAATTATCGCGAAAAGTAATGAAACATTTTAGCTTATGAAGAGAAATAAAATCGCTAAGCCGAGTTTTCCTCGAGTACTGTCAATCCCATCAGAAATTACGAAGAAACATGTTCACGAGTAATCTAATTTGCCAACACTGCAGTCTGCAGAAAATATGATTATTAATATGAGTCATCTTAGTATCTTATCCGGATGCAAATATGTCTCGTCCTAAGTTTAAACTTCCGTAGACCTTCCTCAAAACTCGCAAAGATACGACGAAATAAACTCGGATTTATAATTGACTGTCTCGTTGGTCTAGTAATCGCAAGCGCTACTGGCGCTACTGCTGAGCATGAGGTCCTGGGTTCGATTCCCGGATCGGGTAGTGTTATTGGGGTTTTCCATCTGGAATTTCTCAATACTAGTCCGGAGTCTGAATTTGTGTCCGGTTGATGGCAATAGACTCGCCCTCTAATGGCAAAATGTGAGTGTACTATAGCCCTACCTAACCCTTCGGGGAACACAGGCGTTATGTTATGTTGTTACAAGTCGTCGCATGACAGACACTTCAACATCCCAAGTCTCATAAAAACCACTTGACTTGCAGGTTAAGCGAATGACGCAACCGTGGATTTCATTGAGATAAAAGTCTTCTGTACGAAAAACTGTTCATCTAATATAATTGCCTAACTAAATGTCTGTGTAGGTCAATACAATGACAATGGCGGGTTGTAATTTCGGTTACCAGTATTTATTGTGTCTCTTAAATTGGTCATAATATCACGTAGCGTATCAAAAACATTACACCACGTGCAATGTGCATGTAGGTATGTGTGCCTGTTAAAATCTAAGAGACCTTTGGCAGGATAGTTTCTGTCACTGCGTTAGTCAAATGAAATGTTTCTTATGTCCCATTTATACAGTGTGAGTCTTTATAATGTGCACATATCGAAATGAGGGAATCTATGCTTAATTTTATCGACGGAAAAAATGTTAAAAAAAATCTAAATATTTATTTATATTTTTTATGGATTTTTAAAAAAAATTGTTTGCTTTTGTGACCCCAGTGTATACAAAACTGTGTAACTTTTAAACTAAACGATTTATCACGATGAAACAAACTCTATAACGTTTGGAAGTAATTAGGTGTCGTCATAAAATAAAAATTATGGAAAAAAAATAGCCACATTTAAAAATAAACATTTTTGTTTGGCAAAAATCTGATTTTTTTTCATTAATTTTTACAAAAATTGTAAATTTTCTCAATAACATGCCCCCATCACCTTCTTTTTTTATAACTTTAAGTTATTCTTCATTGTATTAGGAACCTAACGGTAAAAATTGCATGTTTTTAACTCAACCCCAACATTTTTTATCAACTGTCAAAGAAAGGCCCAACGCATAGCTATTGTTTAGCAGGTAGATAAACTTTCTTTTGAATGTGCGCAGGTCGGGGAGGTAGGGCCAGCCAAAGGAACTTGAATTATGACAGATGTCAGACTGGCAGTCGCTCCGAATTATTCGCCGCTGCTACATGTGTTTCGGTACTTTCGTTCGCTGGACTTTCATAACTTTCGTTCGCTGCTACATGATGCCGCGTTTAAGTGAATTTTCCCCGGCACACATCGCCGACATACATTTTTATTATGGAGTGGGACAAGGAAGTGCCAGAGCTGCGCGCGCGGCTTACATAGCTGCGTATCCTAACAGGCAACCAGTGCCATCTGCCCGAAACTTCCAGGAAGTTCACAGAAGGTTGTCGATCACTGGACTTGGATCAAGTAGAGATCGTCGCGAGCCACCTCAAGTAATTATTGATGCGGCTACTGAACAAGCAGTATTAAGTGATTTGTTTGCTGATCCATCCATAAGTACTAGACGACTGGCTCTTCGTCACGGAATATCCCAAAAATCAGTGTGGCGTATTTTAAAGAAAGAAGGATTGCATCCTTATCACTATCAAAGGGTGCAACATCTACATGAAGACGTAGACTGGCGTCCAAGGTGTGTGATGTCCACATGGATTCAAAGAAAAACCAGAGCAAACCCAAACTTTCCAAGAAAAATACTATGGATGGACGAAGCGACATTCACTAGAGACGGTATTACTAACTGTCGAAATTTACACAGATGGTGCCGCGCAGGTGAAAACCCGAAACTGAAACGGTCATCTACTTTCCAAGTAAGATTTTCGATAAATGTTTGGGCTGGTCTTATCGATAACATGTTGATTGGACCAGTCATATTGCCGAGAACGTTGACTGGTGAAAGATTTTTAAGTCTATTGAGAGATGATATGCCTCAGTTATTGGAAGATGTCCCACTGGCTGTGCGTCAAAGGATGTTTCTTCAGATGGACGGATGTCCTGCCCATTACGCTACAAATGTAAGAAGATTTTTAAACGAAAATTATCATGACAAATGGATCGGCCGGCAAGGACCTGTAGGGTGGCCTGCGCGTTCACCCGATTTGACGCCCCTTGATTATTTCCTATGGGGGACCATGAAGCAACGCGTCTACAGTACCCCCATCAACAGTGAGGCCGATTTGCGTGACCGCATAATAAACTGTGCGAATGATATTCGCAATGATCCCGAAATGATAAGGAGAGCGACACACCAAATTCTAATTCGCGCGGCTTTGTGTTTACAACAACGAGGTGGACATTTTGAGAACCTGATGCATTAAATTTTGTATTTAATAATAAATGGGTTTCAATTGAACTCTTTTGCATTAATTATCATCCCAAACAAACCACCCTTATGAGAACAATACGATTCCGCGTTCGGAGTGCCATCTTTGAAACGACCCGCGCGCATTCACAACAAAGTTAACAAAAAAAAGTTTATCTACCTGCTAAACAATGTGCGTAGCTATGCGTTGGGCCTTTCTTTGACATTTGATAAAAAATGTTGGGGTTGAGTTAAAAACATGCAATTTTTACCGTTAGGTTCCTAATACAATGAAGAATAACTTAAAGTTATAAAAAAAGAAGGTGATGGGGGCATGTTATTGAGAAATTTTACAATTTTTGTAAAAATTAATGAAAAAAAATCAGATTTTTGCCAAAAAAAAATGTTTATATTTGATTATGGCTATTTTTTTTCCATAATTTTTATTTTATGACGACACCTAATTACTTCCAAACATTATAAAGTTTGTTTCATCGTGATAAATCGTTTAGTTTAAAAGTTACACCGTTTTGTATACACTGGGGTCACAAAAGCAAACAATTTTTTTTAAAAATCCATAAAAAATATTAATAAATATTTAGATTTTTTTTAACATTTTTTCCGTCGATAAAATTAAGCATAGATTCCCTCATTTCGATATGTGCACATTATAAAGACTCACACTGTATTATGAGAAAACATGAAATAATGAACCGGTGAAGAGAACGAAGAACGGAAATAATGTTGGCTGAATATAGCCAAGCACACCTGCATCATAATTGTGTAACACTTTCACAATCGGAAATGCTTCGAATGTGTATTTCTGAGTATACAAGCTTTTGACCAAACGTTACCGCGAAACCAGTCTGCTGAGCTGCTGTTCATCCATGTATATTATACTTAGCACTAGCTCAATTACAAATTACGTGATTTTTTACTGTTTAACTCCCAATTTCCTATTTATCCGCCATTGTTTCGTAAGAATCCATCAGCGGATACCATTAGCTTCTAAAAAAAACTTCCGTTACGACTAGCGCTTAGAATACTATATTAATTAACAGCTTGTATAAACGACGCCGCTTGTGCGTGCTTGCTGTTTATTTTGTTAATGGTGGCTAATGCGGCGTGCGTAGTAGGAAGAGACAGAAATAGGTGGGAATGGGGAGTGATAGCCTAGCTGTCTGTGTTCGAATCGGATAATCAATGATAGTTTCGCCCGCAACTATGCGAGATCCGGCTAAGCTCCCGTTCCTATTCATTTTTGAAGTTGTAGACATGATTCCAGTATGGAAATGCATGAAAGCTGGAACCCGACGGCGTTGCATGACCCCGGCTTATCTTAGCCTATCTGTGTAATGTCTCGATTTGCATTCCTTCAATGTGTCCTATCCAAGGAACATGCTCATTTAACCAAAGGTGAACCTTGTTAAATCCCAGCTTATTCCCATCGAGGCTATAGCCATAACCACAAAGATACTCAAACGTGTGAACATTAATATCTACTTCCTTACCATGGCGTTCCTTCGCAGTGATTATGCCAAGTACTTCTCGTTTAAACAAGTCATTTAGATGCGCCGGCGGTTCTCCGATGGACGCGAGTCCCGCTTGAGCCCGTCTTTGACCCTAAGTAAGCAATTACGGGAAGTTATCGGTGGCTGGCTATGGGCTTTTGGTCCGGGAATGTGTGTGAGATTTGAGCTGTTAATAGACTATTAACTGTGGTATATCCTAAATCTTGGTGTCAGAACTTAGTGCACTAAACGCCCGCAATGAAAACTGCATCAATATCTATTTCTGAAGTCCTTGAAACAAAACCCAGTCAATTAGCTCCAATATTTCTTCGCGAATGCACAGCAATTTGTCCTCAAATAATTCACGTAACTTCTAAAACATTGACATAATTACTGTCTGCAACAATTGCTCCAATTAACTATGTAGCTCACTGCTCATACTTATTTCTGCTCCGATAAAAATCTTACCAATTACTGAATTATACTCGACTATGATTGTGTTAATTACAGTGACGTCATTGTGTGCATAACTACAGTTTATACGCATAGTTGTCAAGATTATAGTTGAACAAACAAACAAATAAGAGTGGTGTTTTTGGAACTTATTTTGACTTTCTAATTGTCCTGATTTTCAACTCACTTTGAATACACGGGTATTTAACGTACCGTACGTGTAACGTTTTTTTTTTACGGGGTATTTTAGGCAGCAGTTTTGGATCTGTCAGAAGACGGATCCAATACTGCTGCAGAACGTGAACAATACTAACCTAACCAATATCTTGCTATACAATGTGCTAAGCCGAGTGGTTCTAGCAAGGGAAAACCTTAGTTATGATATATCCCAGGGTCGCGGGATGTTCGAAAGAGTTACCGTGGGCCCCGGCACAGGCAACTGAAGGAACACGGGTGGGTTTTAGTCAGTAAAAGTCTGACACGTCCTCCCGCTCTGCCCAAAGTCATTTGATGATTTCCCACCCAAAAAAAAAGTTATGCTAAATAGAATATTTGTTTATGTGAAAGCCCGTTGATCTTATTCCCTGGCCCCTTTTTTCATTATTTTATTACACAGAGTCTTCCAAGTCGAGATATTTCTCTCAAAGTATTTAATTCTTTTCCCTTGCTTTCCCTTTTGCGTAAAACCAAGCTGACCACAGAGATCTTTATAACGACAATCGCTAACCGCAGGCTCTTAACTGAGATCATTGTACTAAACAATAGTCCTGTTACCTACGGGGCTTTGGATCTACATCTTGGTAGTAAAGATGTATACATATATAGAATTTAAAACTATATTCCTCCTGAAAATGACTCGTATTTCGAAGATTTGAGTAAAGGAGTGAGAAGATTTGATTTTGCACTTGCCCCGTTATTTTGACCTCCTAAGTCTAGGGCGCGCTTAGCGCTAGCTGCCAAGAAAAGTTTCGGGCAAATGAACTCGCTAGAATTTGGGGAATCGTTCTGACAGCCACACTGCGTGCTTAGCTAACTTAGTCTCCTCGCCTTTACCAACACGAAAACACATGGCTTTTTTACCTGGATGAACGCCAAGCATTTGACGCAAAGCAATGTCTTAATATTACAAATTAAAACGACAATTCACGTCTTGGTTAATCTTCTAAATTCTGGTTCCCATAAGAAAAGCTCACGTGTAATGCCATCTAACGTTTCTTTTGTGTTGACATTACGGGCCTCCATAAGGCCTGTAACTGTATTTTATGGCCTCAACGAGGACATGTCAGAACAGGGTGCGTGTAAAACCGCAAGACGTGAACGGACTGCATCATGACGATATTCTCGGGTCAAAACCCAAATTAGGTCATAAAAATTCGCTGAGGAATTGGACACACAAGTGTAGATATCTGCTCATTCTGCCTCAATAGCCGTTATGTCTGGGTTTAGAAATGTACGTGATATCAAAGTCGGTGTCGATACTTTATCAGTTAATTTGTTTCTTGGCCTATTTCTTGGAAAGTAGGATTATTATTGTTACACAATAATCGTAACATTGGCCCGTTTGGCTCGAATTCAATTCACATTTCCCCAAGCGTATCGTCAAAATAGTAAGAAATCAATCAAAAGGGAATTGTAAATATGCCAAAGAGACTTCGGTTTTTGAGATCGCAGCGATCAAAAATCAAGCGTAATTCCAAGAGGACGGAAAACATTCAACTATGCGACAGTTAAATGATAAAAAAAAACTATCAAACAATTTGTCCATCCAGCACCGTAATTGCGTAACACACTATTAACCAGAATCTGAATGATTTTGAAGCATATTGCCATTGCTTCATATGTTCGAAAAATTTGTCTGCTCAACAACGTAAATAACGTAATGAATGTTGTTGAACTGTCAACATGAAACCGATTCCTACTGTAAGTGTGTTACGCAACTACCCTACCGGTCACAGAAGCTACACATTTTACTAATAGTCGTTAGTCCGTAGTCGTCTCGTATCTTTGCTCATGTGTGTATGACACACACACGCCCGTATGTGTGCTATCGGAACCATAAGTTATTTCACGCTGTGACTCATTTGACATTGTTTACAGTGTAGATATCATTATCGCCGCTAATTATGTTGGAGTTACTTTGTTTTTATAATATTAACTCTTCATACACAAGAAACTTTAAATAGATAACATTCTGCGATCAAATGTTAGTGTAAACTGTTTTAATTCGATCTATTTTTGGGAGCAGATAAATCTGGGCTTAACTATAAAAATACACGTGCCGTCCGTTTCGTAATTTGGGATTATAATACGTTATAGACAGAAATTCCGATATCTGAAAGTAAAATGTGGTTGAGATTCCAACAAACAGAATTTAGCAGCTTCTTTATATTGACAAGATCATTATTTTGAATGCTGAATACGTGCTTGCTATTACAACGTTGCTATATTCCTTGAGAGGTTGTCAGGGGACAGACCCTGGGGATGGACCCTAGACCCTAATGTCTAGGATCCATATATTATATCCCTGTCCCGCTACGATTAGCCGTTAACAGCATCGTTATCAGATTTAATTGTATCATTTTTCTTACAAGCATCTCGATATGAAGAGTCTTTTATTATTTATTCAATGCAAAGCATCTCTTGACATGTCAAGGGTACTCAGTATAAACTTTACGCAGATAATATTTCTCCTTCGAATAAATAATTCAGAGCGCGCTGAAGAAACCGTTACTTCGTCTGGTTCATACGAATGATTTTGTAACAGTGATGTGCTTCATGCTATCTCAAATGGTTAATCTTATCGATGACAATAATTGTGTGTATGTAATATGACATTACTCGGCACTTCACATGCTCGTCTGTGCAACTAAATGTTGATTTAGAATAACACTTATTGAATGAGGATGATGAGTGTAGCATCCGGTTATACATTAATGAAATCTATTTCGATGTCGTGTTCTGGTTTCTGAATATCTAAGAAGGTCAGTTGCTATGAGAGCCAATAATTTCCACAAATCACTGATTAAGAGCATGGTACGAGAATAAGGTTATTTCTAGTGTGAATGTGGATGATTGCAACAAGAGGCAGACCTAAGAAAAGTTTAATGGATTGTGTGAAATATTTTATGGCCTATGGCAAGAAGAAAGCTAACACAGACGATATCTGACAGAGTTAAGATTCTAAATAAATAGTGTTAGAGGCTTCTGCTTCTAACACAAATTATTTACACTCTTGTATTATGATACGGATACCGTACACGATATTCCATATTTCAAATGCTGAAGATCTTAAAAACCATATCTCTAAGTCGTTTTAACTATTGTCCAGTAAATTCTGTCTAGTAGGTAGTATGTTCTGATAACTAAGAATCAGTTTTGCCTTGTCTATTCATATCTAAGACCTACGACAAATTGTTTACTAGGTCACGATATCTATTATCTCGTTGGAACAGTATCAGATTGCCCCATCAGCTGTGTCTTATCTGTGCCACAGTTTTAACATCTATTTGCTCCCAGATAAGGTTACATATGTACACAGATTGAGCTTAATTGATGCTGTAGATAACATTCTTTGTTATTGTTTGTGTTGTACGGATTGTGTTTGGGCTTTAACGTAATACGTTGCTTTTGGTGTTTTTGTGATGTCGAAAATTGAAAAGGAAGATAAGTTAGGAGACCCGCCTAATTTTAATGGTTTTGTTACCGCATTGTTAGTCACAAATTAGGCTGCCCGTTGGCGATTACACACAAATACGGTATATTCATTTGGCGTATATTTCAGTCGGTCAGTAATAAATGACATAGTATAGTATGTTAGGGTTAAAGGGGACACCAAAGGAAAGGGCTTTCTAAGGATTTCAATAGTGTGTTTATTATCCTTTTCTTTATGTATTGGAAGGTGTGATTTACTAATATTACGAGAGACGTGTGGTCTCACACAAGGCTAATATAAGAGTACAGTCGCTATGAGACAGTAAGGATTTCGGTCAAGTGGTAAGGGCTCTAGTAAAAAATAATATTTATGAGTTACAAACAGAAAGACTAATAGTGTTGAAGTAGGGTCGATTTGTTTTTGCTATACTCCAACATAGTAGTTGTGAAAATGTGTACTACAGTGAATAAAAATAAACACAAATTCTCAAACGATTTGTTATGATAAACAACGCGAGACTGAAACTAGCGAATGTCGGGCGCCCGGTGCTTTCACAGTCACACATTCCGATACTGTCAATATTATTTTATTCTCATTTTACATCGTTACTTATAATTCATGTGTAATATTTTATAGTTCCGCTGAACTGTATAGTAAAATATACTAATTGAAAAATATTTCGGAACAGTTGCGCTTTTTATAACCGTCATCGTGTACCCCCGAGTCCCTGACACAATCCTATTAATAACATCCCACATTCACTGCTCGGCTTCTCCACCAGTGATTACACCATAAGCTGACGTCACTCTTGACTCATGGTAACAGTAGGTTTTTAAGTGGCTCCGAATTAATTGTGTTCGCCGAATGCATTTGGATTCCATCCAGAAATGTGAATCCTGTGACAGTAAAAACTGAAAAACAGATATTAATGCACTCAGCTTAAACATAAAATTGCGGGAATAATAAATAAAGTGTCGTAAACCAGTTGAAGAGTATTTGCTTGACCCAAAAAGGATGCGTCAGTTTTTGTGATGTTCGGAGTGGCGAGACTTGGCTGCGCGATCTTTTATTTAATCAGACTGAGACAACATTGTCGTGGCAGCCTTCCTTATTTTATTTAGGGCTGTAATATGAAAGTCGCTAAGACACTTCCATACAGATAAGATGTGAAAGTCGCTAAGAAACTTCCATACTGTTACAAAAAGAACACAAATATTCATGTGGTTCTCACTAGTCCATTGAAAAACGGGCAAAAAGAAATCAAGCACTCCCGCAGCAAAAAACCTACGAGCCATTGAGCTTACACCAATTATATCAAATGATTTCTTCAAAGCAAAGCCCTTTAATTGACTACCGTTAGTCTGTCAGCCCCACCATGACGCCAGTCTACAAATTGAGCCCTCATAACGAATTCTCAATGCTCATCTATTAAGTCGCCACATGACTGTCATAACGGAGAGACGTTTCCTCCTTAGGCACTGTTAGTCCGTCGGATCCAGTTAATTGAATATGGTTAACCCTGCGAGTGCTGTTGTAAATGGAACTTGATTAACTGTCTATTGACGAGCTGCGAAAGGGTTGGCTTGTGTGTTTAGCGAGACTTGCAAGTATAATGTGATCTTAGACAGGCTCGGTATTTACTGGATGGCTATATTTGGGAATGCGGCGTAATTGGGAGCTTGCTTGCTTGTATGGCTGCATGATTGCCATGATACGTATTTCTCTAAAGATTTGTATCGTAATTTGCAAAGTTGGGGCTCATTCTGCTGCAGCAAAAGTTTTCTAGGCTTCTGAATGAAAGTTGCTGCACAAAGCACCCTGCTTCCGTTCAAAACTGCGTATAAAATGCATTGTGTATCCTTTACATTATTATCGTACATAACATTTTAATGGAGTTTTGCGTAAATATTTGCTTCGTTTATACGAATCATATCATGAAGACAGTTGTGTGGTTGATTGTTTCAGCTGTCAGATTTGTTAACTTGGGCATCCTGAGCTGTCAGGCGAATTGAAACAAACTAAGGTGTTCCGTGCCCAAACTGTTACAATGAGACGAGTTATGTAGTTAGTACGTCTACCGCGTAGGGTTGACAGGTTAGGGACATGTGGAATCATGTTTGGGGACTTGTTGTTTGACTTAGACTTTCGCCTGTTGTAGATTCCTATGGTATTTGTATTCCCTATAACCACTTTGTGAGTGACACTTACGCGAATATTTATATTCTACTGGTTTGTAATACGAGACATTAAGCCAATTATAGCCTTGCCTTTAACTTCATACTTTTGAATATTTTAACATCTTTCCACAGATCATTGAGCTTTTGAAATTTCTCCGCCATCATCGCCACATGAATTATCTTCAATCATCAGTCCAAACTAAACAAACGGATACAACCACTTCATCTTTGACCTTCACAGAACGTAAAATATAGTGTTTGATCATGACTGACATCCATCCGATCGTCGAATCTATCATCCCTAACAATTACTCGCCTACGCTCTCGGTTCGTTTAGCTGCGTGGGCGCCGGTCTAGCCCAGATTACAGCTTACGTTGCCAACTCATCGTTGTATAATCCATGGCAACGGTTGTTTACGCGAAATGTGCAATTTTGTGGGGGAATCGTGTTTTGTTTTTCACTCGTTGTGAAAACATCGTTCATCAAAAAGTTGGCAGATTTTGTACCGCTTTGCAATGCGTGCAGCGCTAAGGAATCATTGGCGAATTTACCGTTTCTGATAAATTAATCTTTCACGATTTTATCAGATAATGTTCTGATATAAACTAGAAATGCAGTGATGGTTACAGTTAATTACTTATTAAAACGGATATACTAATGACTGTTCGTGACTGACCAGCACAAATACTTCGAAATAATCCACAAATTCACAATCCTTCTGTTGTAAACATTTCACACAGCGATTTTATCTTTTCCTCTACCATATTTGAAACAATAATTTAGCACTAACTTCCTTTATGCAATTTTGGAATAAACAAATATAATTATATAATTTCCTGTTGTATACCTTCCTACCCGTTAATGATTTTCAGCTCTTCAAATTAAGAGCTTTATCAAAATATCTGCACTTATATATTAGCATTTATCGTCCGGCGTTTTAAATAGTTAAAATTCCCCAATACTTCATTTCCTTTTAGATTAGCAAATGGTGGATAATAATCTATGGTGTATTTGCGTGGTGACAATACCAATTCAATGTAGTCCTTTCTTTATCCTGACAGTTTAGTGACATTGAGTGGTCCTTACTATAACTTCAGTAAGACTGGAATTATGATCATCATTCTCCTGCCCTTATGCCAATTTATTTTAGGTCGGCGTAACATGTCTTGTTCTTCCACACTTCTCTATCAGTCATCATCTCGGTAGTCCCCCCCTTTCTATCCATATCATCTTTCATACAGTCCATCCATCGCTTCTTTGGTCTTCCCCTACTCTTATAGCCAACCACATTCATACTCAAAACTTCCTTCAGTAAGACGGCAATATTGCCTATAGTAAACCCGATTAAGCAGCTTTAAAAACTTGTTTGCCATGTAACAAAATATTATCATTTTCTATATTTAAAACATTACTACACTCGTCATGTTCGAAGCCTTTGCTTACGTCATCTTTCTATAATGTATAAAGGCTAAAAATAAGGTTTTCTGTGTCTGCTTGTCTGCCTTAACTAGTGTTTTGACATGTTCCTTTTAGAATATTACTGCACGAATAATAACTAAGGTCATCGACGCCGTAGACTCACAAATAATAAATGAACTTGAGTCTGCCATCATTATTACTTATTCATGTACTAGCTGTTGCCCGCCGCGTGGATGTCAATACTTCCCTATTTGAATCGGATTTTGTTCACAATTTCATGGGTTTTAATTTTTTTGCGCAGAACCTTAATTCTTTTTCTAAAATAAAATGGCCTAATGTACCCCTTATAATAACATTAGTTATCTGCCAGTGAAAATCCCGTCAAAATCGGTCCAGCTGTTTCGGAGATTAGCCGGAACAAACAGACATACAGACAAAAATGATAAAATTTGTTTTTTTTTTTTTTTTTTTGTTAAAATGTACCGTATATGCTTTCAATTGCATTTAGTAAAAAGCTTATTTTGGCATTACAAACAGACACTTCATTTTTATTTATTTGTATATTTAGATTCAAGGATCACTTGAAACTTAAGTTAACAAGAGGCGTACCATATCTTGAAATAGCAGGTCAATATTAGGCGAAAAGTGAAGCAAGTGAAGTAGTGTCATGCAATTTTATACCATGTGCGCTCCAACTGCTAACTGTTACCTTGACCTGCTCCCTGCCTGCTCTGTAAATGATTATGGTATGGGCCCCTGTCGTCTCCAACTTGAGAGAAAAGCTTCTGTAATCCGGTGTAGTTAAGAAAGTAGCAGTGTCAAGTATTGAGTAGCCGTAACGACCTCACGTTTCGAAGCGGTTACCTCACCATGAGGTCACTGCAGCCGACATCGGCCCTCATTAGATGCCACGTACTGCAATTACAGACTGGCGGGGTAATTGCGTAACACACTTACAGTAGGAATCGATTTCATTTTGACAGTTAACAACATTCATTGCGTTATTTACGTTGGTGAGCAGACACATTCGAACATATGAAGCAATGGATTAGCAATATGCTTCAAAATCATTTAGATTGTGATTGATATTGTGGCTTATTGAGGATATTTGTCACGTTCTCCAATACTTCAAAGCTGCATACTTAAATATCTTTCCCACGTTGGCTGTCTATACCAATAATGAGGTGAAATTTGTGAGTTTGTATGAAGGGAACTACTGATCCGATTTCGAAAATTATTTCACTAATAGGAAGCTATAGTAGTGCCGAGTGTGAAATTTCACGCGGATGAAGTCGCGGACAGAAGCTAGTCTTCAATATTAAAGACACTGTGTAAGGGTGTTACTTTTAAAAGTAACGGTTTCGTTAACGACCTCATGTTCTGAAGTGGTTACCTCATGCAGTGAGGTCACTTTGCAATGTGCTGTTACTGTAGTAAGTAAAATATAGTTTTTTCAGTCCAAAAATAATTCTATTTGCTGTTTTGTTTCTATTTTCCCTAACAACCTTTTGGAAAATTATCCCACTCGCTGGCATGCTAATAAATTATGTTTACAGTCTTCACTAATAAGTTATTTAAAATGCAAAGACCACGTTCGTTTAAAGTTTTTTACGAGTACCAGGACTTCAGAGCTTGTATGTAGGTGTACATAGGTGGCCAGTTTTACGGTCTCTTAACAGTTTTCTGTATGGTCACGACCAAGACGTAGTGCACTTAGTGCATGTCGATAAAAGTGCTCAGTGTCGCCTTGACATTGTTTAGCGTATAGTAAATTACTAAGCTGTCTGTCTGCATGATAAAATATAAAGCAAGTATCGATGTTTGTTTTAAATTAACCCCATTAGTCGTATGTGGTCCGTGCTTTACATTTTTTTCGTTCTAAACATGTGGCTGGGATCCGCGTTAATTTTGCATTCACTACTCAGTGTTCTTGCTGCGTTAAGCGGCTTTGATCTTTCACAGTCCCAAGAATAATCTAATTTAGGACGAAATTAGTTTGATGCTGCTCTAGAAACTATTTTTGATCAATTCTTCCCAGAAACTGTGATCGTAAAATCTCCGTTTTCTAGTTTGATGAGTCACAAACTATCATACACGATGATAATGACCCATCAGCGTTATTAGAGGCATGTACTTCCTACAACGCATGCTATATCGCCAAGTAAGGACTCTACCGGTTCTTGCCGGATGCGGGCGTGATATCGCCGCGCCAAGTTCGACGAACCGCCGATAGAAGTTAATTATGTCATAATAATCTCGACGTGTTTGTAGTGATGAACAATTTGCTCGAAACGTTCTGTCGTGGCGGAAGTTCTGACATTGGCACTGTTTATCCAACTGCCACAATGTGACTGTAGCAGTCTTGGACGAAATAATCAACAACAAATTTTCTCTTTCTTTATTTTTGCAATGATTTCCCATCCTTATACTGTAGCCAAAAATACCTGAGCTTAAAATTCAGCACACGAATACACAAACATTCCGGAACTGTAATTTTATCTGGTAAACCGATCTTGCGCAGTCGCATACCGAATTAAGATCCTTTTCAAAGTAGAAGAACTTAAACGAACTATCTAAATCTCATCAGCCACTTAAATTAAACAAAAAGGTAGCAACTTGTATCGGAATATCGATATTATCGGTAAAATAATCTATCGAATGAATCATAAATCAATTTTTTCATCGGTTCTAGACTTTCTAATATCGGCAATTTAGCTGACACCGTTAGAGATAGGCTTCGCCGATATAGCTAGATAGCTTCGAGTTAGGGAGCTATCACACTTGGCATGCGGTTCGTGGCGTTTTGTAGGCTCGCGAAGGTCGAAGAAAGAAGGTAAGAGAAAATTCTAATCTTTGGAACACTTTAGGATAAGATTCAGCTCGGTACTGGTAGATGATTACAGCAGAATTGCAATTTTGCAGTCGAAAAAAAGAATGTGGCTTGATCTTCACATTTCCTTCTGTTTGGCCAGATAAAACAGTTCTTGTACGCCTGCATTCCAGAGCACGAATTTCTTTCGATTTTTTCTCTGTGTCCAGATGTCACGTCTCTAATGTGAAGGTGATCTAGCCTCATCAGTGCAACCGACACGATCTGCAGGACCGGCCCTGTTCTTGTCATGTGGACAGTCTTTCTGCAAATGTTTCTAACTTACGAAATCAATTATTTTTAACCTCTCTCATTATTTTGACGGCTGCGTAGACAGTTTCTTTTCTAGTTAAGATTGTTCCATTCTTAAGAACGATGGTTCCATATATTATATAGGGGAAGTATACTTCGTATCAGAGTCGATAATGGCTCTAGAAACCTTACATTTGGTCCTTCTGCCTTTGCCAAGGCGGGACGCGCAACATAAAATGATGCTTATCAGCGCTAGTATACTTAGAATGCCATTACTAATTTTGTAGTTAACGAGCACAATAATAGGTCAATTAGTCCGACAGATGTCAAATTGCTTCCAATCAGTGATTGAAAGAATTATGTTTCTGATCCACCATCATTATAATTGGATGACTCTTCGCTTGACACTATTGAAGGAGTTTTGATTTATTTTAATGATCTGCTTTTTACTTAAATTAATTCCTTTTATCATACCTAATTATAAGTAAGTCTTTGCAACTTTTTTCACTACGTAAAATTGCAACATTGCAAACCTTTTACAATAAAACTGTGTTTATCTCTCGACATCAAAATCTTTGCCTTTTCGATCCATTGCCTGCAAACGCTCTTGGTACGTAACCATAAAAAACTAAACCGGTCTCAGCCCATGCCCCGTATATTTAATGGCGTGATGTCACCGTTTTGGTCACAATCCTATAACCCGGATGATTTAAGACATGATTTGGTTCTTGGCTTACGTCACCAGATTGGACTGTCAATATGCAATCATAAAAATGTTCCTTTGGTCCGACGAAGACCTCGATGAATATCCGTAATTATTGTAATAATAATCAGCACGCTTGCTTATTCGAATTGGTGTACAATGTTTTAATTAAGCCAACAACACAATGCTTCTGTCCTCTATAAAGCTTGTAATATTTAAATTAGCTTAAGAAACCGACATCAAGAGAAAAGGTGGCATACTCGTATTCTTTAGGCGAAACGACGCAGCATGGAACTCCTAAAGCCGCCAAACACGTTTTCAATTTGGTAGCATATTAACATTTTGAATGGCAACTTTTAAAAGGAATTTCGCTATATTTTTTTTGCCTGTGGACATGTGGACAGTATAATGTGGATGTATGTCCATACATGGCGGTTTCATATAAGTTGACGGACCTTTAATGAGTGGCAGGTTCTAGATGCATTCTAGAATGGCAGCTATGTGTTGGTATTTTATCGATAAAATCTGTAGAGATGTGTTGAAGATTACAGGTTTTTTTGGTAGAAAATGTGTGTCGGTATTTTATTGATAATCTGTAGACATGTGTTGGAGAGCAATCTTTGACACAAAAACGAAATTCGTGTATTTGCATAGTTGTGGTTGGTGTTCTGTCTCTTTGGCACATTATGAAAGTTAATTTCGCGGTTCAATGAACTCTTTTTCGGCTAAAAATATACTGCCCTTAGTCTGTAATGTTTTTGAGGATGGTAAACGGAAGTTGGATTGGGAGGTCAGCGGTGGTCCCTCTAGTTACAATTAATATGGCTTTGCTCTGGTTCTTTAACAGTCCAAATGTTAGAAATAAAATCTTTAAAAAATGTTTTCCTTTTTTTGTTTAATATTGCGAATGTAAGAACTCGCCCCACCTGAAACATTTGGATGTTTGTATATATGTATGTGAGAAAACTATATTTGCGAACTTTTTATAATAGGAAAGAACGAGCTGACGTGTGGTTTACCAAACGTCGTAGTCAAAAAATTTAACATAAAAATCATTTAGCGGTCGTCAAACGCTCAATTCAAACAGTAGCTATTCACTCAAATTCTCCCGGACAGACATAATAAAATAAAGTCACATTATATTATCGTAGTTCATATTCCACGCTGCGTGCCTCGATAAGGCGTGGATATGAATTACCCATTGTTGTGGCGGTAATCAATTTGAATATCTCTGCTTGCCAGTGGTGAGAGCTTTGTGACTGTGATGGGCGGTATGTTTGTCAGTCATAATATTAAAAAGTAACATACATACATTAACTCACGCCTTTTTCCCATAGGGGTAGGCAGAAACTAAAGAAAACGCCACCTGCTACGATCAATACATACTAATTTTACTTCGTTTACGTTCATACATCTGGTCATACGCGCACTCCTTCGTTGGTTATTCATTTAAAATCTTTGATAAAATACCTTGCGTATGTGCATGACAGTGTGCAAGCTACTGCCGTGTGTTGTGGATTCCTGACTTTTCGGTGCGTTTTCAAAAGTCTTAACCAAAAATATCTCGTTGACAAAACATTAATTACACGTCTAGCGGCTTCTTTTGACCAATCTTCCTCTTGAATGAATCGACGAGATCACTCGAGCTAGGGCATTACTACAGTCAATTGGAGACTACGTTGATTAATCTCACGAGTTTTCTAGTTCTATTGTTCTATCGTAGACTAGGCGATTAAGTAGCGATTGTAAAATGCAATTCTTACTTTTGCCCATCGTAATTCATTAGAAGTTGCTCGACGCACCGAGAGCGCTTGGAGGAGCTATTGGTAAATGAAATATCTTCGAAAAGGAGATCTACCACTATGTCTCAAACGGAGAGTTATGGACGTGTGTAATTTCCCCATTCGCACATATTATGGTGCTCAAACCTGGTCTTTGACACTTCAGCAGAGGTTCAAGCTCGACGTTTAACAGCGAGCCATGGATCGCAGTATCCCGGAGGTTCGAATTTCGTACCGTATAAGGAACACAACACTGCGCGCCAAAACCAAGATCACGGACGTTACCCAGAAAGCCGCTAAGCTTAAGTGGGACGGGGCCGGACATGCCTGCCGCATGTCAGACGAAAAATGGGTTAAGAGAACCACCGATTGGGTCCAACTAAACGCACGACGACATCGCGGCAGGCCGAGACGAAGGCGGCGGGACGAGCTTGCGATGCATGCATGCACCAAAAAAATGACTAAACTTTGTTTAAAAATGCAAACGCCGAACATGTATGGAAGGACCAAACCATATGGACTTTGATCCTTTTATACGTGTTTGACAAACGTCAAACACGTATAAAAGGACCATTTAAAAACTAAATGGAACACCTTTCTCAATAATTATTGCATTCAATTTCGATGAAATTAAATTCTCGATGAATGCGTGGGAGTTGATCTCACTACAACCTCAACTATTCCATTAAACATAAAACTACGTGTTCTTCCCATGGGAGTAGTCAGAGACTACATAATGCCACCTGTTACGATACTCACATACTCCCTTTGCTTCGTTTATGTTCATACATCTGGCCATACACGCACGCTGCGCCTTTTGCGAGTACTATTAAAACTATTCCATTAAAACTAAGAATATCACCAGGTTTTTGCTGGCATAGCATGTTAAACTAAACAAGCCTTCGTTGTTACCGCACCGAAATAACAACACAAATATAAGTACATTAATTATAATGAGTAAATACAGCCGCAAACTTTAAATATAACGAGTGATGCAACACGTGTATTTATGATAACAATTTATAGTTAAGTAATCTATTTTAGAGTTCTTGGCTGACCATGACTATCGATGTGTAAGTCAGTGAGGAAACTAAATGAAAATAAAAACGTTGATCATCTGGCTAGGGCGGTCTTATTCGAGTAAAAAAGGATAACTCACTGCAGTTAACGCTACAAATGTTAGCCGCAAAAACAGCTTTGAAAACGGAAAAATCATGTGGGACCAATTCCTTAAATGTAATTTGGGTGTTGCCCGTGGTCTTCGTTCATACGCATGGCTCTTCAAACGTATGTCTAGTTGTCTACTGCCGGAAATGGGCCTCCTCCTTAAGCTACAACAATGAGTAGTCCTTGGTGATGCCAAAACAATGTCTCGCTTACGAGTTCCTACATAATATTTTATCGATGCACAGGGTGATGAGGCTTGCCTAAGAGAATTTGTGCTTAATGCAATTTCAGTCTCATTCAATGCATTCTCCGCTCCACTAACTTTGCTCAACTAATAAGTCATAACAATGTATAAAATATGAATGCAGGATTTAAAATTAATAAAATATTTAATAACGTGCTATCGTGCAACACACATTACGAAATATCCTCACGCCACGTCCTCACATCATAAGCATAGCATCATTTCCTGTACACACGCGAATGTTGGCATTCCTGCATAGTAATCTTACGTGCAGTTGGCACTACGAGGTCGAGTAAGGATAAATTCATAAATGTAATTCGACCTCTAAAGATTTAAGTATGGGATAAATTATTTGCTGACAACTTGAGTGCGCCTTGGTTATCATTGAAAACAGAAATAGTACTTAAACTACCAGTTATTTCACACAATAAATTACGTAGGTATATGGCATCTACATGCCTCTGTAAACCCCATGTACTCTGCTCCAGTACTGGAAAGGGCATCTGTTCTTTGCGTTCATGTTTCCCAGGAGATCGCAGCTCCAGACAATATAAAACATTAGCCTGTATTCAGCCTTCCTATCTAATACAATGCTAGCCCAGTCAGCATCTACAAAACCTAATCATTGTTTGTTACAATTTTTAGTAAACTCTAATTAAACCAAAGTCCTTTGTTTTCTTTAAACACTTTAACACCCTTTTGACATAATACATGGGCATAAGAATTCAACAGAATATGCAATATCTGTGTTTGTTAAGATTCCTAAATACTTAAGACTGCCAATAAGTTGCTGATAAGGAAATTGGTCTTAACAGTACTTATATTAAGCTTAGATTCCAATGGAGTATCAACTGTTTTACATTCAGTCATTGGTTTCTGTAACAATTGTTCTACATATCTTTGTTGACTTAAAGTTATCATACCATTTGCTTTATCAATTTTGACACTCATTCAAAGACATTGTCTACTTCACCCAAAGCTTTGATTTTAAAATGTGATGACAATATTTCTTTCCAGGATATAATTTCTACAGTATGTCTCAGAACATGAGAATACGTTTCTGATATATTTAAAGTGGTGACTCCCGATTTAATATTATCAGTCAGTATTGCAATAAAACAATAATAATCAATCGGTCTATCGAACTTGATATATTGAGCCTTTTGACATTAACTCTACGGCTCCATAGGTCTACTTAATAATATGTTTATCCCTATAAGCCACCAGCACACGTCCCAAATAATTGGTCCTCAGTTCCTAAGGTTTTTCTCTTCTTTTTCAACGCAAAAATATGTGTGGGTCACTCTAGGCTAGTTGATCGTTCTAGAATCTAGACGTTGTCCATCCGTTGTAAGGTGTTCGATGGTAGCAATGTTTACTTAAGAACACTGTGACCCAATAATATTGGGAGTGCCATTACTTATCTTATCGCTGACTTTCGTTTTAAAATTGATTTGGTAGTGAAGAATTTAACGATAAAGTCTGATAAGTTAAATCTATTCTTGGTATTGTTGAGATAGGGACTGATTATTATGTAATTAAAAGAAAATTGAAGGGGAGAAGCATAAAATGGGAACTGTTTGCTATCTAGGTCCTGGGAAGGACAAAAGCTAGTCCTCAGTTTAGACCTGCGCATGCTTATTAGAGTTCTATTTGTGCTGTCAAGTTAACCAGTTATATCACATAAAATATGGTGGTCTTCAGAACCTAATATTATTGGTAAGCGGCCGGATATATGTACCGGGTGCGGGTGGCCCTGACCCAAGCGAGTCTTCACATTCCCATAACTTGGTTCCAGGTCATGCCAATCCTAATTTTCTTCAATTTGATGCTGTGCTAGACAGGCACCATTCAAATACCTCCTCTATTCAATGTAAAGTGGCTTGTTGCCCTACTAACAAAACACCAGATGGCACGCATTCCACAGTAATGGCCGCAGGGCAGATATAAATACAGTGACCAGCAGGGAAATGACGTCGGTTGATTATGAAACTCTTTTATAAGCGATTACGTACCGAAATACCAGGAGATTAGGAGCGGTGTGGAGTTGCTAGGGAGGGAACTGCGTAGGGATCAGGGTCTGTGGAATGTTTGGATCTATGTACGGTTTCATAGATGATTCAAAACTAGGACCTGACTTAGCCCGCTTAAGTCACGTAAGAATACGACAGATAAGAATCCAGGACTAATAAGCTGCTACGGGCTAAGGTACCTACTCGGTTTGGTCTATTTCAACATGGTCTTCAGGCACTGGGTGAGACGATGTGATTTTTTGCTGTGGTGTGAAAGATACCCGAATATGTGGTGGATAATGTGTTTTAAATTACCTTACAGGTAATCGGGGCATTGCGGTCCTTCCAGCGGTTAAACAATACAGACTATGGCTGTCGTTTGATATAATTTGTATCACATAATAAACGTTTGTTACTCGTACACATAATCAGCCTTTAATGTTCCCACTGCTGGGACACAGGCCTCCTCTCTGTGAGAGGGAGCGGGCCATAATCCACCACGCGGGCCCAGTGCGGGTTGGGGACGTCACATGTGTTCGAATTTTTGGTTCTATAGGACATGCCAGTTTCCTCACGATGTTTTCCTTCACGTTTTGAGAGCAGTGGTGATGAAATAAATGACACAAATTAATGTTAATTACGTTACCATTGGACCACAACTGCTCTCCGCGTCTACTCGAACACTCGAGTTAAGTCAATGAAAGCTGATGAATGATAATACCGATGTAGTCATTCATCGAGACAACAATGAAGCTACAACAGCTACAGTGTGCAGACAGTTCGTACAGAAAGACATACGTATGTCGGAATTCAGTACATTGTAAATTGCTTTGTCCCCATCACCGTCTGCCAAGCCACTGGCGCTACGTAAACGATTGTACTCCGACCTCTTATTCTTAGCTCACATACTAGGTCAATTATTTGGACACCCTTTCTCTAAGCATACAATTAGACAGCACGTCTGTCTGCACGAGCTGTGTTGTAACTTTCGTGTTTTTTGCACGATTTGTTCCGCCGTTTATGAAGTATTGAGGTGATGGTTGTTATTGTAAGAAACGCCAAAGAAACGATGGCGAAATGGTTCGAAAATGTGTTTTTTGAAATATCTAAAGTACGCGCACGCAGCTTGTACATACATACATAAACTCACACCTTCTTCCCAAGGGGTAGGCAGAAACTACAGCAGCCTGTATTAGTTTAAAATTGTATTCTGTTATTCAGTCCATTTTGGTCCGTCGAGCAATGTTCTAGTTTGTTTGCTTACCACTCATAAACCGTTATAATAGCCACATCGCAAACGATGCCTCACCTCTTGTCGTGCTCTCTGTGCACTAACACCTGCACTATGGAGTCCTTTGCGATGCCAAAGATAACGCTGTCAAGTGGCCGAATTCTGGTCGAAGCTTATATAAAACAAATCATCGATACGTCGAAGAAGAAAAACTAGAATTAATATAAATTTTGCCTGTAAATTAATAATCTTTACTTATTAATAATCTTTATGTGTACAAGTGGTGTAAAGTAAAGCCAATCATAGAGAGGTAATGACATGATAATATAGAGACGGTCGCGTATAATTTGCGCTAAGAATGGCGGTAATTATCGCCATCTGTCAGGCGCGAGCTATCAATACATTGAATGTTTATGCTTGTTATCCATAATGTTATGTTGATCTTAGCTCTATTGAAGTTGTAAAAAGTATTCGATAATGTAATTAGTAAAGGGTGTTGTGGTAAACAGGGGGGCTCATGGCTAAGAAATAATAGCCGCACGTATCGATTGAAAGTTAAGCTATGCTACCGAGGTCGGTCCGTGGATGGGTGACCAATATCCACTACATATCGAGATTCTCCGAGCCCCCAAAAGTACGTTAAGCCATTGGTCCAGGCAGTCTTTCGGACATCTTTGATAGTCGTTACGGGTAGTCAGAAGCCGAAAAGTTTGTCAATCAGTCTTATTAAGGGGCATCGTGTTACTCAGTAACTGGATTGTGGAGGTCAGCTAAGCAGTGGCTCCATGTAAAATACTGGTATACTGCTGCATACACGAATCGATGTGCGAAGATATTATCATTCAATGAAAGGCGCAAGCAGGGATTTAGCATTTCCGCTCGTTTCTCGAGTGATTTCTATTTCATTGAAAGTTTGTATTTAAATAGTCTCTGTCGATTTAAAATTGTATTCATCAGTTGATCACCGCTTGAATTCATTATTAGACTGTAAAGATTCACGCTTAACCTGTGCTTCTTAATTACTCTTTCAATGAATGATCAACGGTAGATGAATTTTAAAGATACCACCCAGAGTTCTCGTGGTTCTGCCGCACTTAGTCGCGGTGACGTGATGCTTCAAATTGAAGGGTTATTGAACCAAGTAGTTGCATAGGTATGATTTTCAGTGAAAACTCTCTTCTAAATTAGGATTTCCTATAAATAAGAAATTATGTAACCCACATACTGCAAGACATTTCACTCAGAGGCTTTGCACTGGAGTGAAGGTAAAGCACGTGTTTACGGGGCAATAATTTTAAAGTGTACAACCTTGTGGTCGCGTCACCGCTGAAAGGAAAACCGGCCAAGCGTGAGCCGAGCGTTAATGTTTACTCTGTGAGTAAGAGAAAAACTATTTACTATTCATGTAGTAAATAGTTTATAGTAGCGAAGAAAATAATGACTACTTTTTGACACCTACGTCAGGATCTATTTGTCAATTAACTAATGATGATGAATCATGCTGTCATGTAATCATGTTTAGTTTTAAAAGGACACTACCGTTCTTTGAATTTTTAACCAAGCAATTTGATGGTCTTTATTCAATTATGTATAATTTATAAAACTAGGAACCTGAAGGCCAATCCCAGTACTTAACTAAAAACGTTTAAAGTCTAAAGTCGCAACCTCATCTGAGCGACAATCAATATCAAAAGCTTGTCAAAAATGTATGAAAATTAAAGGTATTTTTGATAGATTGTGACTTGCGATTTGAATGCGAATTTTCTTAAAAATACAGGAATTGCGCCTCTGATTTTAGGAGTGGGTTCACGTCTAAAATTAAACAAGGGAATCCCAAACATGCAAATCTTGGCTTGCCAGTGTACTGTCGCTTTTACTACTTGCAAAATAATATCAACAATAGACTTTTTTTAAGCTAGTTCCTTTGCTACTAAAGTAAACAATATTCACGATTTCGTCTTTCAATTTGCTTGAAAATCTCTCAACTGACGTAACAAAAAGAAAAATGC
Organism: Fissipunctia ypsillon; assembly: GCA_947568875.1. Classification (NCBI taxonomy): domain Eukaryota; kingdom Metazoa; phylum Arthropoda; class Insecta; order Lepidoptera; family Noctuidae; genus Fissipunctia; species Fissipunctia ypsillon. Next base: position 20,427,358 of record OX387663.1, on the reverse strand, counting down.
GTATAGTGCCGCTGTGCGCGTGAGTTTTGGCAATAACGTCAAATTTTCAGCTTTGTTTGGCGTGGTCAGATAGATCACTGGCAGTCGAGCGATTGTCCAATAGATTCTTTGTACAGGCGAATTCGTGATTGTTTTGTTTTCGCTTATATAATTATGGTGGAAATGTTGCCCGTGAGAGATTTGTTACACGAAAATGTGTTTCGGCTAAACAAACATTAATATTTTGCTTACCTTTAATGTTTTACCAAAACATAGTTGTTGACTGCCTCGTATGTCTAGTGGTCGCAAGCGCTACTGCTGAACACGGTGTCCTGGGTTCGATTCCCGGGTCGGGCAAAGTCTTACTAGGTTTTTCCATCCGGAATTTCACAGTAGTAGCGCGGAGTCTGGATTTCTACCTGGTTGATGGCAATAGGCTCGCACCCTATTAATGGGACTTAAAAAACATATAACCTAATTGAGAACCTCCTCCTTTTTTGAAGTCGGTTAAAAATAACTGGCGAAATGTGGGTGTACGATAGGTAAACCTCTGCCTGAGCCTTGAAGGAATACAGGCGTGATGTTATGTTATAGTTGTATAAAACCTGCTCCACATTTAAAGTCATCATAATATGATCCAACTTCAATTGCCAACTGTGACCTCTCAGCCAACTGTGGCCCATCCATACGGGTGCGACAATACTACTAAACTACAGCCACAAAGGACCAATTGGTATACAATACTGCGAGACCGAGATGACTTCACGTGCCTTCGTCACCGCCGTCATGCACTGGAGGTCGCAGTATTGTAATGGTACGTGTTGCTGATAGCGCTGGAGGAAAATGTGTTCATAATAGGGTCGCTTAATTTGTGGGCCTTAGTCACACCACACATAACCACGACACAACAAATGGGTAGGTCTAGTACCTAACGTTTTGAGAAACTCGAGGAAGGAAGGTGTAAAAGTGTTTGGTTAAACCAATATACAGAATAAACAAAATTTATGATTACCACATAACTAACCGAAGTAGATAAAGGAATTAGTTTGACAAATTAGCTATTCTGTCATTTGTTAACTTCTGTTTCTTAACTAATTGTCTTTATAAAAACTATTGAAAAAGCCGCGGAAATTGAGCACTGATAAGTAAATTTAGTAGACAATATTTCGATCAGCAATCAAACTATTACTGTCATTTTTATTTACGTAGCACGTACAAAAAAACATCAACCAACGACTTGTGATTGCCAGCTTGCCGCATGATAAAGCCAAGACTTATCAAATGCACAGATGCATTCATGATTCAGCCACTATCGAGGTATTCCTGTACTTATAAGTAGTGTAGATAGTGTTCCAAGTATTTATGAAAGCGGAGAAAGGCTTGGCTGTCTTTATAGTTTGGATTTGTCGATAGCGTTTGTTAGGCATGTAGCCATTTAAAATTGCTTGGTTATTATCTGTTACAAGTTTTTTTACTGCGAAATCTGTATTTTACTAGTCTGGGGTTTCTTAGAAAAATCTTTCCTCCCACCCTAATACTAATTTATTTGGGGTCAGCGCAGTATTCTCTCTTCCATAAATATAAGCCACGGTCTCAGAGTTCCCTGCATTCCTAGGCATATCATTTTTCACACATACTTACCGAATATTACAAATTAAAAAAAAAAAACAACATAACTTTTCCTTCTAAAAAAAACCCGGGTAACTTAGCACAGTGATCACTTACTTGGATGCAGCCTCTGCCATTGATTGACCTAAAGGCTACAGTATCAATGCAGTTCAATTTGCAACCCAGTATGAATAATGAATGGGAATGTATCTCCTGCGAATACTATATACTAGTGAATATCTAACTCCACAAGGAGTGATGCGTGGAGCTGTGCAAATTGAGTTGCACTTAAATCTTCATGTTTTAAGGATACAAGGACCACTGCTAGACTTGCTCCTTCTAATAAACAGATGATATTACTACTAACTGTCGTGCTTGTAAGCGAATATAGACATAATAATTGCCTTCATTTCAATTTAATTTATTCATTAAATATTAATAGCCAACTCAACATTCAATTGTCTGAATTGACATACTTAAAATTCTCATGGCTCGTTTTGCTCATCGTCGTCGAGAATAACCCAGTTTCCTTTTACGACATCTAAGCGAAAAAGAAGTCTTAAACTAAACTGCCTTTGGATTTAGGTACGTCTGTTCGTGAGAAAAAGAAGTCTTGCCAGCCTTAAGATCTAGGTTCGTCTAATTCTGTACAATCTTTTTTAGGCTTTAAACACATTCGATGGATGCTTGAACCCTCTAACCCTCAGCGTCTATCGTAGCGATGAGTCACAGCATCGATACCGGACTGTTGACCCCAATTAGAGTCAGCGTGATCTCGCTAACGATATTATCTCGACTTGATTAATGTAGCGATGTCAGAAACGTTCCAGTTTGTTGTACCGAGATTTTGACGTTCTAAAGGGTGATAATTGATAAGGGTGGGATATGTTTGAGCTAGGTATTAAAGACATCCTTTTAGAGGGCAAATTGATAGCAAATAAGCGATTGTGATTGTTTTGGTTTAAGCAAGGTATGCAATCGAGACACGGTATGCAGGACGCTTTCTCGTAGACACAATTTACACACACGAATAACAGTAAACATGGATTTGGAAAGTGAATAGATTCGCGTCGAATGAAACAGAGATACTGCAGAAACACCATGAACCTTTTGGCAAAACTATCTGTTTACAATATGTCTCAAAAAAATATGTATCTAAGCCATCAACCTGAATTTACAACCACACCGACAAACTCAACATGTCTTCATTGCAGTTCTATAAACTTACAGAAACAAACACACGTCAATATTACTCAAGTAAATCTTTTCTGTTTGTTGACCGTCTGTGTTTACGCCATTGTCGAGACAGCCTGGTGAAATGTCCGAGAAAGCCGCACGTTTCGGACGTTATTTAATATTATTAGGAGTATGCTGTGATAGACATATGAAGTTTGTGCAGGGTGCAAGGGATAAGCTTGGCGAAACATCCGCTAATGAACGAAAGCTATAAACAGAATTGAGACTATTATGATCGCAAGATGTCAAGCTTCTCTCGTATCACGAATTTATGGGAGTTGGCAATAAGGTTCTGATAACCATCTACCAGATAGTTATAAGGTGGTTGCTCCCTCTAGATTACCACTTTATCTACCCACTTCTATTTACCAGTCTAGGCACTCCACATCGATGTTACTTACTATTAGGTCCTGATAATCAGCTAATATCGTTATCTCCTTGGAAGTGCGATGATGGCGTGCAATTAGCTGAAATCAAGAAGTCTTGTTAGTTGATTGAGACTGTTAGCCCACGCACCCCCTTCACTCCATAAGTTCGTATCAACACCCCTTGCTATGTGTACCCAGCACGAGTACAATTCCATCGGGGACGTGTATAGTCTGGTGAAAATTTTCCGAGAAAGCTGCACGTCTTATGCGGAAACACGAGGAGTAAACATTGCCTCTGTTCCATATATGTAGCTGTGTCGAGGAGATTGCGTTTACTATAGCTGTGTTGGGTGCCCAATATAGTTCTGTTCCGGAAACTTTCCGATTCATATTTAGAAAAGAATTTTGTGGTTTATTTTAGAAGTCGGAATAGTTTCTGCCATGTTTCACTCGTCTTTTGATATTCGTCTGTCTTACCATTTTACGGAAAAACTAAATTGTGAGGTTCTATCGGGATGATATAATTGTATCATTTTACCAGGGGTCAAAGGAAAGGATTCGATTTATAGCAAGACTAAGATATGCGCAGCTCATAAATATAAATTATTTGACTTAGATACCGTACGCTTTGATTTCGTCCTTTGAGGCGAGATCTATAAACCCTTTTTTTGTTGCAACTAGCCTGCATCTAATTCAGTTATTTTTAATAATGATAAGTGACAATTATGCTCCAGATTCCTACTTGCTACTAGTGTTGCCCAAATTCAGTCTTGGTCTTGCAGTCTTGGTCTTGTTCTTGCGTTTTTGCAAGACCAAGACCAAGAACAAGACCGCGTATTTTTAGCAAGACCAAGACCAAGACTGACCGTGCAAGACTTGAGCAAGAACAAGACATAGCCTGCAAGACTCTTGCGTCTTGCAGCTAGGACTTAGCGCTATTTCACTGAGTAGTTAGGTGTAACAGTTCGGTGTATAGGTAGGTACGCTTAGGAATTCTATGAGACGCAAAAAACTGTATCAAAGAATATGAAAAACTGGACCTATGCGCATTACGACTAATACCATAAACATAGCGAATAAAAAAATATCTATTAAAATCAAACTGAGTGCATGCATAGTTATGTTTTAACCATCGGCACTTTGATAATGCGGCATCAAAGGTTTTGTACTTACTTCTCAAAGAAATTTGCCGCTTTTCGGAAGTACATGGTTATGATACACGCGCCGGCGGCTTCTTTTGAAATCTAAAACAATCGTTGCCGCCACGCCGAAATCATAACATTTGTGACACTATTTGATTGCCGCCATAGGGCGTAGGTATACTCATGCAAAATAATTTCGAATTTTTTTAAGAGTACCTACAGGTGTTCCAAAGAATAAATAAGTTTCAGAGTGCTTAGAATGAAAATGAATACATTATACTGATCACGCAAGTAGTATTATGATTAGGATAAAATGGTAAGGATAGGTAGTAGATGTCATATTAATTCATTCTAGTAAGTATATATTATAATATTGATTACTTATATGGTTTTAAACTAATTACTTAGGTACTATTAGTGTACATTTAGTCATTATATTTCTTAAGTTTTTACAAGAAAAAATAGCAAAAAAGTGTTCAAATATCACCCGTTTAATAAATATTGTAGCCACTTTTAAATATACTTGAAACGTGTAAAAAAATTCTACAAAACTAATAAAATAATATAAAAAGCGTAGGTACTTACCTACTAATAAAATAAAAAGCCTGCGATAAGAGTTTTGTATTACTTACCAGCCCGAATATCTCTGAGAGAGATGATGAGAGTAAGTATTTACTAGCTGTGCCCGCGACTTCGTCCACGAGGAATAGTAACTTTGGAGGTATAGTGACGTTCAGGACTTATTTATTTATTTTAAAACTTCTGTCATCAAACATACAAACGAACTCTTCAGCTTTATAATATTAGTATAGATGTACGCCAAAACATTCACTTATATGTAAAGAATAGTGATTGGCACTAATTCTATTTTATTCACGCGTCGCGTCTGTACAAGTAGGTAATATTTAGTGTGTGTTTGTACGCCGCACGCGGCATTGTTTGATTTGCGGCGGCATCCTTTTCATAGAGCCGGCACGTGGCGAGGCGGCGCGGTAGAAAGCAAGGAAACGTACTATAAATAAAGGAATTATTTTAATTCCAGTCATTTCCAATTGAGCTGTGCTTCGAGTCTAACTTAATAATTGTTTTTACTAATTCTCGTTGTTTTCTAAAAACGTATCACGTGTACAATTTAATATGAGTGACGAAGATTCAAATTATTCTAGTCCGAGTAACGAGAGTTTGAGTCACAGATCTAAAAGACCCAAAAGCAAATTTGAGGAGTTTTTCGAAATAATTCATGCATCCCAAACTGCCTTCTGTAAATTGTGCCAACATAAAAAGATTGAAATAAAAATGAAAAACAGAAACACTTCAGGCTTAAGGAAACATCTAATATCTTTCCACAAAAAGGAATCAGAAATATTTCTTCCTGTTAAACCAAAATTAAGTGGAGATATCACAAGCTTTTTAGTAACCGCTGGAAGAAGTGGACAGGTAAGAATATTTTTTTAACAGTTAAAAGAATTTTAACTCCGCGTAGCTATTCATGCGATACTTTCAAAAACGCCATTAACTTACGTAAGTATTTTTGAGTTAGTGGTGTTTTCATCTAGGGGTGCGACATATTAAGTATGTAATTATCGTCTTAAATATTTTTTATAAACACCCATATTTTCATTTAATCGGCCAGTAACAACTAAGTACTTTATTTTGGTAAATTACAGTACAGTGCAACCTTAATATAACAAATATCAATTTAACGATTTTCTCGATTTAACAACAACAAACCTCCTCCTCTTATACGCTCAAACCTAGTATGTTTTAAATAATAACACAAGATTTATTGTTTTGTTTCAGTCGGAAAACAGCAGTGACAACATCACGACAGCTACAGTTGATTGGGTGGTGAAAAAATATCTTCCCTTCTCATTTTTCGATGACGAAGCTACACAAGTATATTTTCGACGTATTTGCCCTAATATGGTGTTTCCTAAAAGGTCTACACTTAGAAGGAAAGTCAAAGAGCGATTTGAAGAGCTCCAATTGAATCTCAAGGAACGACTTCAACAATTATCATCTAAAATGTCTTTTACCATTGATGGGTGGACGTCAATTGCTGGTAGGAGTTACTACGGGGTTATTATTCATTATATAGACAACGAATGGAAGTATCAATCTGTAGTTCTTGATTTTATACCATCACGCGGTCGACATACTGGGGAAGATATTGCAACGATTTTCCATGAATGTTTATTGGAATATGGCATAATTGATAAAATACAAGGTATCACGGTCGACAACGCAACTGCAAATACCAAATTTATGTATGAACTGGGCAAACAGCTGCCGCCACACTTTGATTCAGACAATCAACATTTCCGGTGCTTTGCTCACATTTTAAACCTTGGTGTACAAGATTTATTAAAGACCTTAGCATTACACTGTGAGTCTGACACTAACGCGCAAGATCAGCAGTACGAAGACTATGCAGACGAAACTGAGGATGAGGAAGATGAAGAATCTGCACCAAATATTGCTGACTCGCGTACATCTGTAACAAAGTTACGCAGTATTTCCAGTAAAATAAAAAGAAGTGAGATAGTGAAGAAGAAGTTTCAGTCTGCTTGTGAAGCAGCTGGCGTGCCATCAAATCTAAATGCCATTCTTGACTGTCCAACGAGATGGAATTCCACACATGATATGATTGGATTTGGTTTAAAAGTGAGAGCGGGCATTGACATATTGTGCAGTTCTGTCACCGAATTAAATGATTTTCAAATCACAGCTAATGAATGGCAGGTACTCGAAAAATTACATAAATTTCTAATAAACTTTAAACTTTTAAGTACAAAACTTGGTGGAGACAAATATGTTACATTACCGCTAGTCATCTAGTCTAGTTTCATCTCTTGCTAGATAAAATTGAATCCATGGTAAAACAGTTAGATGAGAAACCTAATCGATCTGAAGTGGATGAAAGGCTCATTCTAGCTTTCCAAGCAGCTCGAGACAAAATGCTTAAACATTACAAGAAGAGCAACTGGATTTATTGTACTTCTTTAATTTTAGACCCAAGGCATAAGGCTCAGACTTTTGACCTGACAATGTGGGGGAAGCAACTTAAAACAGAAAGTCTGCGCAAGTTCAATGAACTTTATGAAGAATATAAAAGTCTACACTCACTGAACAAATCTCTGGAATTACCAGAAAAAGAAAATAAAGTATGTGATGAAGATGAAGACGTAATAGACTTTGATAAACTCTATGAATGTCCCTCGACGTCATCTGGATCTTGTCTTCAAGGCTTAGTGATAGACGAGTTGGAGGAGTACCTGAGAAAACCAAGAACTGCCAGCTCGGAAGACATTTTAGATTGGTGGAGGACGCATGAGACAGAGTATCCGATTTTATCGAAAATGGCCCGTGATTTTCTCTCAATACCTGCAACTTCAGTACCTGCTGAGAGGTTATTTTCTAAAGCATCATTAGTAATTAGAAAACATAGAAATAGGTTAAGTGATGAGTCAGCCAGATGGTTACTTTGTATTAATTCTTGGTCAAAAAAATTGATATAAAGTATCATAACCTAATGATAAAGCTGTTGATTTGTGTTGTATTTTATTTTTTATTCAAATAAATGATAAATCGTAAAACTCTTTTATTAAATTTCTTATAAGTTGAGGGTTCAATCTCTTTCTAGACAGATAAGTATTGTTCTTTAAAATACAGTCAAGTTATTGTAATTAATTTGTTTTTTTACATGTTTTAGCAAATGTAAGCTTATAAATCATAAATGTTTATTAAGAAACAGTTACTTCCATGGAAAACGACATATAGGTCAGTTGATTTTTCGAATTTCTTATCAAATCTTCAGTTATTTATTAATCTGCTTGATCTTTACTATGGCTATGTTAATTCAAGCTCACAATGTTCCAATTCTAATACGTTTTTTTAAGATTTAAAGTAAACTTTAATAAATAGTAATAGACTAATAGGTAATTGCAAGACTTGCAAGACTCTTGCTGCAAGACCAAGACCAAGACCAAGACTGGGAGCGCAAGACCAAGACCAAGACCAAGACCAGGTGTATTGGCGCAAGACCAAGACCAAGACTGGCTAAGTCTCGTCTTGTTCTTGCATTTGGGCAACACTACTTGCTACGTGTGTCATAAGACGTCTAAATGATTACACCAGGCGGATGGTGACGGCCGCCGTCCTGCGCATACAGTCAAATGATTATGGAGGATGATTCTCACTCCTAAGTCAACGAGAAAGACGTCTAATGAAAAATAGTCTTAGACGTCTGAAACGTGTAATTTATGAATGTTATTCATCTCTTATCTCATTAATCTCTTTTATTTGACCTATCACGATCATATAAATTACGTACCTAGTCTGAGAACTCGATATTTTAACCCTGAAAGGAACATTGTGGTTTGAGTCCAATCTAATAAGTTTTTTTTTTAATAATGAAGTCGATTTTCTAGTGCTACCCACTTTTAAGCACTTGCTACATTACGCTTTCATTTCCTGAAGGGATAGGCCGAGGTCTACCTTTGTTGTATTGTGTCCCACATTTACCCCTTATTTATAGACGTCAAACATGTATGGCTAAGCAGACGAATCATTACTTAACTTTAAGCAACGTTTATAGGGGTCAGTTGCTTACGTTTTTCAATAGCATGTATATCTACTAGCCGCTTACTGTGTCACCACCTGATAAGGTGTATTTAACTTATCTAACAGATAATTTTAGTAAAATCCTTTTCCATTTGTTTTCTTTGTTAGATACACCTTTCTTTACAGTGTGTAACAGGCCCTTCACTTACTGGCTCCTGTAATAATTATTTGTAATATTGAACAGTCTCTCTCACCGTTGCGTGCACATTAGTCACTTACAATCACAATAACTAATGACTTTGTGTTTGTTTCAGGTAAAGTGATGCTGTAGTTACTTTTAGACTGATTTGCTCACCTAGACCAGGTGGTGACTTCATCAAGATGACGTTATGAAAGTAACTAGGTAATGTGGTGACACATGGAACAGGTGATTGGAGGTAATCATGCATGAAATTGTCTTAGGAAACTGTATGTACTTAGACTCGGACTACAAGCGTCCGGAATCTCCCCGGTCCGAGAAAAGTTCGAGTTCGGCATGCTGTCGACTACATGCGGCCCGTTTGAATCCGGAGAGACATTTACTGTCGGCTGCTAGCACTTGCGCTGAATAGTCGCTACTTTGGTGTTTCAAATGGAAACTTTGACTTTAGTTGAAGTTTTGTGTTTCGCTGTGGCCGTTAGTAAAACAAGCAGCACCAAACAAAGGAAAGTCAAAAGATACGCTTCATCCTCTTCACGCAGACCGCATAACGGAAGGAGCATTCCCAAGTCATATCCAAAAGATACGCTTCATCCTCTTCACGCAGAGCGCATAACGGAAGGAGCATTCCACAAGTCATATCCAAAAGATACGCTTCATCCTCTTCACGCAGACCGCATAACGGAAGGAGCATTCCCAAGTCATATCCAAAAGATACGCTTCATCCTCTTCACGCAGAGCGCATAACGGAAGGAGCATTCCACAAGTCATATCCAAAAGATACGCTTCATCCTCTTCACGCAGAGCGCGTAACGGAAGGAGCATTCCCAAGTCATATCCAAAAGATACGCTTCATCCTCTTCACGCAGAGCGCATAACGGAAGGAGCATTCCCAAGTCATATCCAAAAGATACGCTTCATCCTCTTCACGCAGAGCGCATAACGGAAGGAGCATTCCACAAGTCATATCCAAAAGATACGCTTCATCCTCTTCACGCAGAGCGCGTAACGGAAGGAGCATTCCACAAGTCATATCCAAAAGATACGCTTCATCCTCTTCACGCAGACCGCATAACGGAAGGAGCATTCCACAAGTCATATCCAAAAGATACGCTTCATCCTCTTCACGCAGAGCGCATAACGGAAGGAGCATTCCACAAGTCATATCCAAAAGATACGCTTCATCCTCTTCACGCAGAGCGCATAACGGAAGGAGCATTCCCAAGTCATATCCAAAAGATACGCTTCATCCTCTTCACGCAGAGCGCATAACGGAAGGAGCATTCCCAAGTCATATCCAAAAGATACGCTTCATCCTCTTCACGCAGAGCGCATAACGGAAGGAGCATTCCCAAGTCATATCCAAAAGATACGCTTCATCCTCTTCACGCAGAGCGCATAACGGAAGGAGCATTCCCAAGTCATATCCAAAAGATACGCTTCATCCTCTTCACGCAGAGCGCATAACGGAAGGAGCATTCCCAAGTCATATCCAAAAGATACGCTTCATCCTCTTCACGCAGAGCGCATAACGGAAGGAGCATTCCCAAGTCATATCCAAAAGATACGCTTCATCCTCTTCACGCAGAGCGCATAACGGAAGGAGCATTCCCAAGTCATATCCAAAAGATACGCTTCATCCTCTTCACGCAGAGCGCATAACGGAAGGAGCATTCCCAAGTCATATCCAAAAGATACGCTTCATCCTCTTCACGCAGAGCGCATAACGGAAGGAGCATTCCCAAGTCATATCCAAAAGATACGCTTCATCCTCTTCACGCAGAGCGCATAACGGAAGGAGCATTCCCAAGTCATATCCAAAAGATACGCTTCATCCTCTTCACGCAGAGCGCATAACGGAAGGAGCATTCCCAAGTCATATCCAAAAGATACGCTTCATCCTCTTCACGCAGAGCGCATAACGGAAGGAGCATTCCCAAGTCATATCCAAAAGATACGCTTCATCCTCTTCACGCAGAGCGCATAACGGAAGGAGCATTCCCAAGTCATATCCAAAAGATACGCTTCATCCTCTTCACGCAGAGCGCATAACGGAAGGAGCATTCCCAAGTCATATCCAACAGATACGCTTCATCCTCTTCACGCAGAGCGCATAACGGAAGGAGCATTCCCAAGTCATATCCAAAAGATACGCTTCATCCTCTTCACGCAGAGCGCATAACGGAAGGAGCATTCCCAAGTCATATCCAAAAGATACGCTTCATCCTCTTCACGCAGAGCGCATAACGGAAGGAGCATTCCCAAGTCATATCCAAAAGATACGCTTCATCCTCTTCACGCAGAGCGCATAACGGAAGGAGCATTCCCAAGTCATATCCAAAAGATACGCTTCATCCTCTTCACGCAGAGCGCATAACGGAAGGAGCATTCCCAAGTCATATCCAAAAGATACGCTTCATCCTCTTCACGCAGAGCGCATAACGGAAGGAGCATTCCCAAGTCATATCCAAAAGATACGCTTCATCCTCTTCACGCAGAGCGCGTAACGGGAGGAGCATTCCCAAGTCATATCCAAAAGATACGCTTCATCCTCTTCACGCAGAGCGCATAACGGAAGGAGCATTCCCAAGTCATATCCAAAAGATACGCTTCATCCTCTTCACGCAGAGCGCATAACGGAAGGAGCATTCCCAAGTCATATCCAAAAGATACGCTTCATCCTCTTCACGCAGAGCGCATAACGGAAGGAGCATTCCCAAGTCATATCCAAAAGATACGCTTCATCCTCTTCACGCAGAGCGCATAACGGAAGGAGCATTCCCAAGTCATATCCAAAAGATACGCTTCATCCTCTTCACGCAGAGCGCATAACGGAAGGAGCTTTCCCAAGTCATATCCAAAAGATACGCTTCATCCTCTTCACGCAGAGCGCATAACGGAAGGAGCATTCCCAAGTCATATCCAAAAGATACGCTTCATCCTCTTCACGCAGAGCGCATAACGGAAGGAGCATTCCCAAGTCATATCCAAAAGATACGCTTCATCCTCTTCACGCAGAGCGCATAACGGAAGGAGCATTCCCAAGTCATATCCAAAAGATACGCTTCATCCTCTTCACGCAGAGCGCATAACGGAAGGAGCATTCCCAAGTCATATCCAAAAGATACGCTTCATCCTCTTCACGCAGAGCGCATAACGGAAGGAGCATTCCCAAGTCATATCCAAAAGATACGCTTCATCCTCTTCACGCAGAGCGCATAACGGAAGGAGCATTCCCAAGTCATATCCAAAAGATACGCTTCATCCTCTTCACGCAGAGCGCGTAACGGGAGGAGCATTCCCAAGTCATATCCAAAAGATACGCTTCATCCTCTTCACGCAGAGCGCGTAACGGAAGGAGCATTCCCAAGTCATATCCAAAAGATACGCTTCATCCTCTTCACGCAGAGCGCGTAACGGGAGGAGCATTCCCAAGTCATATCCAAAAGATACGCTTCATCCTCTTCACGCAGAGCGCATAACGGAAGGAGCATTCCCAAGTCATATCCAAAAGATACGCTTCATCCTCTTCACGCAGAGCGCATAACGGAAGGAGCATTCCCAAGTCATATCCAAAAGATACGCTTCATCCTCTTCACGCAGAGCGCGTAACGGGAGGAGCATTCCCAAGTCATATCCAAAAGATACGCTTCATCCTCTTCACGCAGAGCGCATAACGGAAGGAGCATTCCCAAGTCATATCCAAAAGATACGCTTCATCCTCTTCACGCAGAGCGCATAACGGAAGGAGCATTCCCAAGTCATATCCAAAAGATACGCTTCATCCTCTTCACGCAGAGCGCGTAACGGGAGGAGCATTCCCAAGTCATATCCAAAAGATACGCTTCATCCTCTTCACGCAGAGCGCATAACGGAAGGAGCATTCCCAAGTCATATCCAAAAGATACGCTTCATCCTCTTCACGCAGACCGCATAACGGAAGGAGCATTCCACAAGTCATATCCAAAAGATACGCTTCATCCTCTTCACGCAGAGCGCATAACGGAAGGAGCATTCCACAAGTCATATCCAAAAGATACGCTTCATCCTCTTCACGCAGAGCGCATAACGGAAGGAGCATTCCCAAGTCATATCCAAAAGATACGCTTCATCCTCTTCACGCAGAGCGCATAACGGAAGGAGCATTCCCAAGTCATATCCAAAAGATACGCTTCATCCTCTTCACGCAGACCGCATAACGGAAGGAGCATTCCACAAGTCATATCCAAAAGATACGCTTCATCCTCTTCACGCAGAGCGCATAACGGAAGGAGCATTCCACAAGTCATATCCAAAAGATACGCTTCATCCTCTTCACGCAGAGCGCATAACGGAAGGAGCATTCCACAAGTCATATCCAAAAGATACGCTTCATCCTCTTCACGCAGAGCGCATAACGGAAGGAGCATTCCCAAGTCATATCCAAAAGATACGCTTCATCCTCTTCACGCAGAGCGCATAACGGAAGGAGCATTCCCAAGTCATATCCAAAAGATACGCTTCATCCTCTTCACGCAGACCGCATAACGGAAGGAGCATTCCCAAGTCATATCCAAAAGATACGCTTCATCCTCTTCACGCAGAGCGCATAACGGAAGGAGCATTCCCAAGTCTTATCCAAAAGATACGCTTCATCCTCTTCACGCAGACCGCATAACGGAAGGAGCATTCCCAAGTCATATCCAAAAATGATGAAGTGATTCGTCCGGAAGCGTCCGGAACGAACGTTCTTCGGAGTCGTGTGGTCAGCTCCATACAACTAGATATTAGATTGAAAGGCGCCGCCCCTTGTGCCGAAAAATAACGGACCGGGTGGCCGGAGAAAACCAGAGCATGATCCGGTTGTTTCCGGGTGAAATTCGGGATCGGATGGCCCCTGATCCTATGTAGTCAATGCAGGAATAATTCAAATAATTGCTTGAGAGACGGATTGAATCCGGGCTTGCCCGGGGCCGTGTTTTTCGGGCCCGGGAGATTCCGGATGCTTGTAGTCCGAGCCTATTGTTACAGAGGAACTGAGATACCTACTTGATGGCGATAGAACATTATTTTTAAGGGTTTTAAGTTTTATTTTGTACTTGCAATCATCAAAATAAGTTCATACAGTTTGGTGGCACGATCCCAGTTTTTGCTTACACGTTTAGGAATATTACATATTTCATTTCTAAAACCTTAATATAGCAAGAAATATCAAAAACCTATTCGCTTAATTTTAAAGCATCCTGTGCCAGTAGTTTTGTTTTTGACGAGACCGCAGTGACCACAAAATGGTCAGCTAGTTGTGGAATTGTGAGAAGTGACGTAACTTTACTTATTTTAATGGAGGCTGACAAAATTAAATGTAGTGTAAGGGTTATAGTGAAATGTCGTGCCACAGTACGACTCTTCATTAGTACGTTCCAAGAATTTTATTTTGATTAAACCTCTAGCACTGCCACATTAACCTACATGTGTGGTGGTTTGTCTTTAAAAACAAATTGTTAGCAAAACTATGCTTTAGTTTAGTATGTCCATGCATTATTCCACCACCCCCACCTCTTCACCTCTGCCTTACTCTTCGGGAATACAGGTGTGATGTTATGTGTATCATGTTAATAATTCTATATCTCCTTCTAGTCTTTCTACCATTTAATAAAATTATCTTTAGTAACTACGCTCTCTGTCACTGCAGTGTACACAGTACAGTATAATGTGTTAGCATTGAAGTAGCTCAGATTCTATCGGAATGATGTTAAGACGCTCACTTAAATAGAAATAATTAGTATTAAGTTTCCTAGTATAGGTACTTGAGTATAACTTGCTTTGATCCTGACCCTGACATTAGGGCACTGAACTTTATCAAGCTTCTTAAGCCCATCGTAGGCCGTACTCCATACAGTTGTTCTTAGTTCAAGTTCTTGTAACTTAGCAGACAGCTGTGCTGCTGGGGAGTTTGTTGAGCCAGCACAAACGGCACAGCTGTCTAGCTGTCAGCAGATGTGGCCTTCTTCTCCCCAGCTAAAGCACTAGGAAGTGGTGAAGGGCGGGCGCTTTGGGGCGGCCTTATGTAATTTAGAAGTTCAAAAAGTGCTGATTCTCAGCCTAGTTTGAATAAATGACTTTTGATTGTAAAGTTACGAAGCAACATTAATTTGGTCCTTTGTGCCCACATGCAGTCATTCTAAGTTTCCTTCATCAGGTTCTTTAAAACGTTACATAAACTGAAAATGGGGATATCCTCATTGTTTAATAAGGATGAAGGTATTATTGCGGCGACCCCAAGCAATATGTCAGTAGATATAAATGTCCTCTCTGCAATATTACTAATAACATTACGGTATCAAATAATTGATCATTGCCATATAAATAAAATACTAAACATAAATCCAATCGAAAACTGCCTATTAGCTTACCATAAAAACGGTTCAAATTACAATAATTTTACGACGTAATATTTATGACGTCATTTATAACTATAACAAGGACATAAAGCTAGATGACGTAAAACCATCATAAACAGCGCTGGTCCCCTTTCCAATAGGAAATGCTCCCGCCATGGAAATTGCATGCGACGTACCCCGTTGCGGTATTTGTAATTTATACATGATGTCACATACATGGCCGTTTTAATTTTTACCTTATGTGGTGAGAATTAAGTTCTATTTCCGTGTAAAAGATGTCGTGAATGCGTGACTCGAGGTGCCTTTTTATTGGGTCCCTTGAAGAGATACGTAGAAAGTTTCTTTTTGCTTCGCCTCACCCTTGTAAAGTTTATTGTGACTTGTACCGAAGGACCAACTTTTTTAATAAACATACAGCGACACGAATTGGTGAATAAATACTTATTTTGACAGTTTTTAGTGCAAGGTTCAAGTAAGGCGTTAATATGACAAAAACTTGCTTAACCCTTAAGGCTCTCACACAAAACCGCGATGCAACGCGAATTCGCAGTTTTGTGTGGGAGCCCTTGACCTGCTGAATCCGCTGAAGCCAAAAGGTGTCCCTGGGTTAAACAACCACGAATTCTCGTTTTAAAATAAATGTAATGTGTAATGTTTAAAATAAAAGTAATTATCTTAAAAATACCAAAAAGTCAGTATAAGCAAGAACCACGTGCCACAAACAAACAGTTATTTGGTCCACAGAGACTGATCAGTTGATCAGTCCCCAGACGAAGTTAGATCGATCGTGCGTAACGTCGCCCCATTAGATAAACAATCACGACGTTTGTGTTAACAGAGTAGGGATGTCGACTTCGACATCCTCTATACGAAACTACCTTTTGGAAAGGGCGACTAGAATCAATTTTGTAAATTTTGACGTTCATAAGTGCCTTTTATGTGCCTTATTATTTAGCTTTGACTCAAATTACTGGGATAAATCTGTCACTTGTATCCTCCTTAGATATATTCAAAGAATAAAACATTACAATCCTGCCTGCGTGTATGGTTTAAGCCACGTTGATGCAAATCCGAAAGCTCGCAGTTCCAATTACAACTTTTTCGCTCATGATGATCTGTAACCGAGGTTTTTTTTTTAATTTTTTTATTTGAGATAGGTTTGCTCTTGACTCTAGTCTAGGTCAGAGAGTCTACGATGGAGCGAGCTTACCCAGAAGAAGCCTGTCAACTCTCACTTTGAAGAGATCGGGGTTGTATGCGTTCGGAAACAGACGCAGGCAGAGAGTTCCACTCCTTTGCTGTGCGCATCACAAAAGACATTTGGAAACGCTTAGTGTGAATTGGTGGAATAGCAACTAGGTAGGGATGGTAACCTGCAGTGCGTATAGATTTTTTGACTTTACCGAAGATTCAATCCCGCGACGCGAAGGCGAGTAGCAAAATGTATTTATTTACAAAGATGTGAGTGGAAACATCGTGAAGGGACGCCCTAGAAGGACACATATTAACGTTTATTAGTAATGTTCTTCAGAAAGGTCATGTGCGTAGTATGTACTCACTACCGGCGAGGCTGCGTGTATGACCAGATGTATGAACGTAAACGAAGCAAAAGGAGTATGTAAGGATCGTAACAGGTGGCGTTCTGTAGTTTCTGCCTACCCCCATGGGAAGAAGGTGTGAGTATGTGTGTATGTATTCAATCCCGCTTTTGACGCTGAATGCTTAGAAACTTTATAATAGGGTCTCGTCAGAATAAAAAGCAATCTCTTTTAAGCCACGTCGATCACAACCCTATATCAGACAGGGAGGGGTCTGGGGAAGGCTGTCTTCACCCTCCACAAGGGGAGGATTGCGCCTTTCATTTTTACCATAATACTATGCGATGTCACGCTAAGTGACGCAACTTTGAATTAGGCTATTTTGTCAGGAACGGCGTGTTTTGTGATTGTCGTCTTTGGGGGACTACTTATTTGTTGTCATAACAACATCCTACATTAATCAATGTAGGATATTTAAGATAAGAGACACATGAGACTGCCAACGAATGGTTGAAGCTCTGAAAAGGAAGGTAGCCTAATTGTGTGGTGAAAGATACGTTGGTCTTTGACCGAATTTGGCAATCAAATTTAACCATCAATCGCACGTATACTAACTGCAAATAAAGTTTTCAAACAAAGCCAGTGTTAGAAATTAAAAACCTCCAACAATACAATGGTCTCCGCAGCTTCCACGAGGCATAATGAGGCGTTACATCTCCGACACGTTATTCATTTACATGTCATCAGCATTCTCCCACGTTTGCGCTCAGAGTGCTTTTCAAGCTGCAACTACGAACACGTCATTAAATAAAACCCATTTGTGCCTTATAAACGAGAAAATTCTGCAGAGCCAATCCTGAAAATAAACAGATTGTTTAGACAAGCTCCCGTTAAACATCAAGATACAACCCATATTTTGCCCACAAAATATGTAACCGGTCCCGCGAGTAAGCTGAAATCGTCCTGTACCGTAATAAATTTATCAAGGCAACAGGAAACGTGAGAGGTAATTCTGCTCTTCAAGAAATTTAGGAGTTCCGGTAATGTGCGGAATGTCGCCTGAAATATGAGGCCGGTTGTGGGTGTAAATAACAGTCTTTTGATCTTGTTTCCATTCCTATTTCCCAACTTTTTCAACTGCAAACGTATAATTTTGCAGGAACTAATTTTGAGCCATGAATAAAGGTAACGAATCCTTGTTTACAGAAGTTTTACGAATATTGCAATTTGCAAATTGGAGATTTTGCCAACACACACCATCAAGATTGTCATACCAGAGTATCACATGATTTTCGCACCAGTCATGCCTTCAAAATAGTATTTAATGCGCTCGTACGTAGCAAGTTGGAAACCAGCTCTTACGTGTGGAATCAACATGAAAGTACCTGCGCACTTTTATTAGAAAAAGTTCAGAAAGCATTCCTTAGGTACATATATAAGCAGGAGCACGGCTACTATCCTTACATCTATCCGACAAAATTCTTACTGGGTTGCCTCGGATATAACTCGCTAGAGGTAAGGCGACCTCGAGATCAGCTCACAATGACCTGTAAGACGCTCCGTGGCGCTGGTGACGCTCCTGATTTGCTTGCGGTGCTGGCGCGCTTCTTAGTCCCAGACAATTACTGCCGGGGGGCGGGGCAGAAAGCACAGGCTGTTGGCCGTGCCTCCATGTCGTACTGTTGCACGTGCTAAATCGCCAATTCCTCGCACTCTGGCCGCACTTAATGATCTCTTGGATTCTAATCCAACAGCCGATCTGTTTGCGGATGGATGGACGAAGATTTTATTGGTATGTCAGAAGTACTGTGAGGGGAATTTATGAAAGTGCTGTTAACTTTCTTTTACTTATGTTTTCACTTCAAATCTTACTCTACTTTGTTTATTCTGTATATTTTAATATGTGTTATAATTGTCTCTTTTATTTTTATAATTTTAGTTACTGTAATTGGTTATAATATAACACAACCGTTGTAATTAAATAAATAAATAATAAATAAATCGCTGTTGTTGTTAAAGTATTTTCAATTTAGGACCGTCTACCAAATTATGTAGATCCTTACCATCTGCATCGCTCACTGGTGTTTACTCTGTGCCTCCCTGTTTTACTAAAATGGCGACCGTTGCCACCCCTTGTCGCGCCGTGCCATGGAATTTTATTTGCAATTCCCTCGGTACTATCGGTACTCCACCCTCATATTTATTTAGTGACAGGCCGACATGAAGTGATATTTAGACAGTTTTAAAATTATGTGGCCGAAATTGAATTGTAATTTCCGTTTTCCCATTCTTGTTACATCCTACAATAGACCAAGAGCTAAATGGACCTCATTCACCGGGTCGGTCATCCCAATTACTACTTAATTTGGCTGCCAATTCAGTAGAGAGCTACTGATTGGATTTTTAATTGACCTGGCAACCATTGAAATACAGTTATACAACCCTTATCTGAAACCGACTCTTACAAATGATCCAACAATAATATCCCAAAACATTTCGCCGTCGAAACAAATCGACAGACTAAGGTGAAAATCCGTAACAGTATCAGTTTCAATTAGCGTGTTCCAACGCTACCCGGCCGCCTGGTCCGGAACGGCTCGTGACCCGGAGGCTGTCGACCGGACGTAACCCGTATCTCGCCGCCGAATCCCGGACGCACTTCCGATCAATATTGCGTGAAATCTAGACAGGTGACGGCAAGTTCGCATGCACTAAGGTGTAGGCTTGTGTTCATTTATCGAAAAAAAAAATTTCTGGACGCAGTTGCAGCGATAGCATGGTCCATCTATCATCATTTGCTTTGTTAAAATGCCAGATTTCCAGAATCGAGTGCTAAAATTTCTTCTTACGAAAATAATATTTTGTGGTTGTGACTCGCTGCTTAATTTCGTCGCGAAACGACTCTTTTTTCAGCATCCGGGTGTTAAAATTATCAAGTTCATAGTAATTCACAAAAATCTTGGTGAATACTGATATTGATTCAAGAAGATTGTGTGTGGTGCTGTGTTAACGAGATCAATTTGAAGTGCAGTTCAGAAGTTGTGAAGCGTGCAAACAATACGTCTTGAAATCTTTGGCTGAATGTGACTTGAGTGTACTTGAAGAAAGTGACAGTGCGCTGAATACCGTCTGGCAAGTAAGTTGAATAGTATCCTTCTATTGAATGGCTTCTCTGAGGATACGACGATCATTTCCATCCCGAAGTCTTTCTTTTGTCAGCGGTGACAAAAGCAGACGCGCGGTGCAAAAGTTTCAATGTTTCCAGAGATTGGAAAAGTTGGCCGAGATTGTGGGAGGGTCACTACCATTTCTTAATATCCGCGTGTTGGGAATATCTTATTAAAATGCTAAGCTTATAATATTAGTGAATTGAGATTATGATTAAAAGCCATTGATTGGTCCCTAGTGTAATAATACCTCCAAGAAGTTTTTGTGGCATATTGTGCGCGTAAATTGTCAGCAATTACATGTATTTTGGGCGAAAGTTAATAAGTTTAAAAGCACGGTAAATAAATGTTCATTTATGTAAGTGTCTGGTTGGCGGAATGACGGTAAAGTGATAGTCATTGCGTGATGGTGCGATATCACCGTCTTTTACACCTTTTTAATTTTTCGGAACTTGGTTTTGTTGTCCTGAAGACCAAACATAAACTTCACGAAATTTCCCTTTCTTTTGACCTTAATTCTAAGTGATGGTACCAAAAAAGTCGGCAGTTGACATTAATATGTTCACCTGAAATATTATCCTTATTTACTCGCCTAACATTTTGTCTCCAAAGGCAGACTTAGAAAATTATCATTTCTGCTTATCTTAATAATGTATTAAGTATGTCATCATCAACCTCGTACCCTTATCCTTATTTATGTGGGGTCGGCGCAGTATGTCTATTTCCATACATCTCTCTGCTTTCATCTCGGCATTTACCCTTCTAGCCATGTGATATCAATCCATCGTTTCTTTGTTACCGTAATATTTTGTTAAACGTCTCTACAGCAGGCAGGTGTAACTGCAATAAAGAGCACAAAATATCACTTGCAGCATTCACCTACTTTCCTAACCATTCATAACTCTTTGACTGTAAGCCAAAGACGGCTGAGTTATCTATCACCTGCACATAGTGCATTATGTAAAATTCGTTGGAGTACAACAGGTACGTATGTTATGATAAAGTGGCACTGAACCCGTGGTAATTGATTCACAAAGTGTTGGCGTGCTGCCAACGCCCCTACTATGGTGCTTTTGTAAAATGAGTTGCATGAATTTTGTTGGTTATTCTTTTGTACTTTTGGGTTTTCGAAGTTTTGAGCGGTTTTTTAGCGCTGCTGGTCATGTAAATTCTGTGGCTTTTAAATTTACTAACACAAGTTAGGGTTTAGAATTGTCGCTGTGTAGTTTTTAACCAGGATCAAGGCTGGCTCTACCTTCACTACATATTATTATGAAACGCGTCAGTCTGTCTGAACGCGAAAACTCAAAAACTACCGAGCGGATTTTCATACGGTTTTCACCATTTGACGGAGTGATTCATGAGGAAGGTTTAGGTGTATAATTCATTAAAGTTTTTGTGTAAATTGGCTGAAATATTACGATCATTGTTGAACACGTCGGAAAAAATCATACTGACGGCGACGGGGAGTCTTACTGGCGTGCGCCGCGTACACCAATAGAGTTATATGAAAACAATGTGTACGGAATTAATACATTGTTTACCTGGATTAACACATAGGGTGCTTTTAATCCCGGTAGTATGTTCCCGTGGGATATTTTCCATATTCACACGGGCGACGCCGCGGACAAAAGCTAGTTTCAAGTAAATAATGGCCGTCTTCTAGCTTAAGGGCGAAGCGCCAAGGTAGCCCGCGAAATTCTAATTTTCTTACGATTTTTGCAATTTGCTGGTCAGTGTTAAGTTGTACGTTGATGAAAATATGATTCGCGGCCGTAACAAATATGTATTTACAGAATTATAATCATTAAAGTCATCAACACAACTCTCTAAGACCAAGTAAACCCCAAGAATTACTATTTCATGAAATCTTGACATTTGGGGATTATACTAACTTAACAAGTTTTATTACTGATTGTAATGATTATAATTCTGTAAATACATATTTGTTACGACCGCGAATCATATTTTCATCAACGTACAACTTAACACTGACCAGCAAATTGCAATAAACGTAAGAAAATTTGAATTTCGCGGGCTACCTTAGCGCTTCCACCTTAAAAGTGTTTTTTTTTTATTTGGTTCTGGTGTTTCTCGTCCTCTTTTTTTGGGATTCCAGTCTAGGATTTTTTTTATATCCAATATACTGTAGGTACTTCTGGCCTCTCATCTTCATACAATTATAAACCTGCTGTTTAATTCAAGTATTTCAACTTATAAAACGAGTAGAATAATAATCATTCTGAGACAACTTCTTTTAAAATGTTCTTCTTGCTGGAATAAGGAGAAAAATTTCCTAAAAAAACGACCTCACTCCTAGAAACTGGGGCACCAGTAAGTAATCAAGTTATGTGAAAAGTTAATTCAGTTTATTGAACGCGGGTTTAAAGTGCGGGCTTTAGAATGGGCTTAGTTTACTGTTATGGAGAGACTTCTGTTAATTGTTCCGGGTTTTACAGTAGTTAGTAGGGATACTGGGAATGGATTAAAAAAGGTTTTCATGGGGGTGGCTCAAACTAAGTTAATGGAATCGTAATCTGCCTGTATGCGGGTTAAATAAGTAGGTGTGACTAGGACTGACCAGCACCCTAATTGCAAAACACAATATCAATCACAATCTGAATGATTTTGAAGCATATTGCTAATCCATTGCTTCATATGTCCGAAAAATTTGTCTGCTCAACAACGTAAATAACGCAATGAATGTTGTTGAACTGTCAAAATGAAACCGATTCCTACTGTAAATGTTGTTACGCAATTAGGGTGCGGGTCAGTCGGACTCCCGATTGAAGTCTGATCAAGTCTCTGATCCCTTCTTTTTCTATCAAATCTAATATAACCTGTTGTGTAGCGAGATTGGACTACGTTTTACATTAAACATTTGGCTTTAATAACCTCCTCCTTTTTTGAAGTCGGTTACAAACTTAGAGTGAACTCAAGAAATCTAGATCTAGAACTTAGAGTGTCTTCCTTCGAATGATGCTGCCAAAAATATTGACGAATGATGGCAGAGGGGCGAGGGGGTCATTATATCCTACGACGGGCTGGCTACTTTGACTGTTGTAGTTTACACATTCGTTGACCTACAGAAAAAGGTTACGCTTTGTTGACTTCAGTTACTGGGACGGGACACAAAAAGCTTTTTTCCCCAACAGTCACAAGTGGACGAGTTTTTAATTATACAGGGGAAACTGTTTACCATAACTTCTTCCTTCCTGTGATAAATAATAAACTCGGTATTATATGGTAATTATGTGAGTTCATGTAGTGAGGTCTCATTTGACCGATATGTTGATTTCGCGATTTGTCATCGTTCACAGAGCAAGGCCAGTATGTGGGATTGTGGGTAGTTAGTAAATGTGTTTTTGATGTAGTGTATCAATATTTTTTGGGCCACAGACAAAAAAATATACTCGCGGGCCTGGATTTCAGTCCCATAAACTGGGCGGCAGTTTGGTTTAGCTCTGGGTAGACGCCTATGTTACAGGACGGTCTATGGAGAACATGGTGTTCTTTTTTTGTAAAAATCCCCTATTGTAAAGTAAACAATGAATCTGAAGTACCTAATCTTACAGTTTAAATCGGTTATCGGATATGCTTAGCTCTGAGCTACTCAACCGTGAAGGCACGACCATTGTGGAATATGTACGCAATCTGAGTTCTGAGTATCGCTTAATGAAAGAACGCAGTGTATTCATATTCAGTAGCTACTTCTCTCTGGAATATAATGTAATTACTCACTACGGCAGCGACTGCGGCCGGTTGTGGACTAATTTTCCGGAATGATAAGAACCACGTGATTCTAGATCCAGGATTAGTCGACTCTAAGGATGATCTGAATTGGAAGCGTTGCAAACAGGGACAGAATTCCAATACCGATTTTATATTAGTGGTTTATGTGCACTACCAAGAAGTAGAATGAAAAGATAAGATACTTTCTTTCCTAAAATAGGACAAGTTTTTTCAATATTTATATTGAACCTTCCACTTTGAACACTTGTGTCAACTTAACTAATCCGTTTCTTCAAACATTGAGCACACGACTCTTGGAAATGTCCGCTTGTTTGACTGTTTGATCGATTTGTGCGTGCGTCTGCGTGACTGATGCTCGTTTACTACTAAGATATATGTTTGTAGGTACCAATGATTTGTTTGTGTGTTTGAATGGATACGGGTCCTGCGATAACTGTGAATTTATTGCAAGTTAGTAGTAATTAGTAGTTGATGATTCAAGGATATTATTTAATACATAATATATAATGATGAATAATTTCGTATATAATAATTTTTCGTTGGAATAATGACCAATAATTTCGTCATTTTCTTCTTCTTATGGCGCTCGCTTCTTCTCGCTTCATAATAATGAAATCAATCGAGTGCAGTAAAAATAAGGATTGGTTCTTTATTTAAAGTATTGCCATTTTGTACAGGCCACCAAAATATTTTAAGAATTAGCAAAAAGAAAATAAAATATTGACCGCCTAAGGCCCACCACAAACTCACGATTTTCCTTAACCACCGGCCAAATAAAAAATGCCTACGCCATGTGACAGACACATCGATGAAAGTTAAAGCGCGTTTGACAGATGAACAATGAGCGAGCGACGTGGAAGGGACCCATTGTCGACCATTGTGTGGTAATGTAGGGAAACCTGGCGCTTGGGCACCAATCAACATGGATTATACTGCCATTAATGGACTGCGGGAGTTTTCGTTGTTCATTCCGTATTTCGATTTCGGTATTTTTGATGGATGACAGTGAGTGTATGCAGAATATGCTTTCAGAATTCGATTTTTATCGTGTACTTCATAGTAGTGAACAATTTAGCCAAATGATTTTTGTTGTGACCAGTTTCCAAAAAAGAATTGTCACGATGGGTCCTTAATCTTACTAACAATTGGAGTCGCGACCCTTCTAACACCTGGGATAACCGTCACGTCTGTTTATCTCCAACAAATAACTCTGTAGGGCCAGTGGTGCAATCGAGTAACCATTAAAAGGGAACAGAAAGAAGTCGTTTGTGTGTGCTCACCCTATCGTTTGGCTTTCTGTGTCTGGGCTGGCCACTAATCTTACATCTTTTTACTCCCCTTTTATTTTGGTAATTGTTTTGGTTTTAGGGTACGGCCGTACCTGACCGAAAATACGTCTCCTTTTATAAGTCGCTTGTTCAAGCAACGTTTTCACAACAAATTTGTAGTTTGAGGTCTAAGTCCCATAGATTTCTTTTTTTTGTCGCGAAGTAGGCCTGCTCTTGACCTCGATCTCGCTCGATGGACAGTGATGGATGAGGTCTACGATGGAACGAGCGAGCCTAGATGATGAGGCGTTCACTCTCGCTGTGGAGGCTGCTTGTTCCGATGCGAAAAAGCTATGAAAAGCTTGCCTTTGCCAGGTAGCTATGCTGTTTGGATAGCACGCAAAAAGAAATTCTGTTACCTTGAACATTCATAAAGCTACCATTTCAGCTCAAGTGGACAACACATCGCGTCAGTACTTATGCTTCCAACTACTAAGCTATAATATCCGCAGGTCCGCGGATGTTCGCGTGTCTGCAGTTAGATGTGGGTCTGTCCTTAAAACAGAAACCGGTTTAGTAAGTTTCGGGACAAGCTCGTATTTTACCCGCTGTCTGAGACGCGCAACTTTGATTGTGTGAGTATATTCTAAAGCCTCTTTATGTGTTTAATTTGTAAAGATATGTCTGTATGCGACTGTACAGGTACAATTTTATGGAGGCGTGGCTAATTTTGTTTAGATGTGGGGTTTTATTCTATTGCTGTATTTATTTTCTGCGAGTTGTCGCAATTTGTATGAGAGATTGGCCATTTTTATGAATAAAGTAAGGCAAGGGAGCTTTTGTAGGGTTATTCATACTTTCATATAATGAACACATTGTGTTCATTTTGAATTAACAAATAAGCGATAGTTTATAGTTTCTGACAACCGTTGCAATTTGCTTGTCTTTAAGGATACAGTATCTAATCTTGCTTGGTAATCCTTTTTCTTGTATTTGTATGCAAATAATGCAATGAAATTATCTAAAATTAATGGATGCACGATAAGAGCCTGATTTGCTATAAATTCCATCAGTAATCGACTATACGAGTACTTCGCTATAAAAAGCAACACAATGCTTACTTAAAAAAGTTCAGGACTAATGAGCAGCCAGACATGTACCTAAATATTTGTATTAAAATATCTTAGATTACCAAGTACCCAAACACTTCTCGTATAATAGACACTTTCAGGCACTTAATAACACTACAAGCCTACAATTCATAGTTTTTCTACCATACAACCCGTTCCTGCAACGTGATTGCTGTGCGAGCGGTCGTTGACCCCGTGACGTCACGCCTAACTGTGCAGGCCCTGGCGTGTACTACGTTAATAGCTAGTAGTACATGTATAGGAGGCATCTAGTTTGTATATGATTTGTTCGTAGAACAGCGAAACTAAAAGGGTAATGGTATGTTGTTTGACATCCATCCATAGTTCCATATACGGGTACTTTGTCAGTAGGTGCTACTGGCATGCCATTGCGAAGTGAGATTCATTTTGAAGAATTAAATGGCTATCCGATTGTCAGGCGACAGTGGCACTAAGAAGAGATATGGCACGAAATTTGTCAAATATCATGGAATTTAATGACACGTCTCATGTCTTGTTACAGCAATTCGTAACTAAGTAAAATAATCATCTTAGCTGTTTCTGGTTTACTAAACCAATTCATTCAAATGCTTAAAAATCACAAAATAAAAGTGATGCAGATTACGTGTCTCTCGGGGGACTCAATTTTAAACTAGCGTCTTTTATTCTTATTTTATCTTCGCCAGCACAGTTTCGCCAAATTCTATTTATTTCGCGGGATGAATAGAATTGGGTCAAGTTTTATTTACCCTGCGGTCAATAGTACCTGAAGAGGGTAGCTTAGATTCGTAGAGGCCACAGGGACATATGTTTTACTACTTGCCTCGGTCATAGATCGGAGAGAATAGTGAATCTGGTCGCTGGTGTCTATTTAACTAAGTATAGCGGCAATAGTGCAAAGGATCTAGGCGATCAAGACCCTATGTTCGCATTCTACAAAATCACATAACTCATTAACATTATGATAGAAAACAAACTCCAAGAGCATTGAATACTTCAAGCCGAGGCCGAGGAAATAAAACTCCACTAAGTCCTTAGTCAAGCCACAAGTAGGTCGGCTTACACTTTGACGACGTTCAGTCTACGTTTTTCCGTCCGCGAAAACTAGGTTAAAAGTGTAAAGCCATAAAAAAAACCAATTTAAAACTAATGTACACGTAATACTCCATTAGTAGGTATTCCTCCATTATTACACAGTGCTAGTAGAAAAATCTCTCATTTCGTGGAACTGCGTCCATTCTCATAAACACGCGAGCGCATTGTTTAACATTTAATCAGCGCACATTGTCATGCAAACCTGTGCGCGATCCTGCGCGATTGTGCGCTAATATTCTTTGTCAACTGCCGGCTGAGCGCGCCGAGTGCATGTGGCTGAACGAAAAGCTAGAGACGGTGCTGTTGGTAAACTTGTGGAAAATTGAAGATAACACACTTTATAGCTGCTGCATAGTAAACGCGAATACTGCTTGTTTAATATCAGCGCCCAGAGAACAGTTGTAGGTAAAAGCAATAAAGGCCTGCTGCCCTCAACTTCGAACTGCTATTGGCGTAGCTCATGCAACACGTTTGTAAACTAAGCTAACAACGGTGTCTTGATCTAAGAAGATTTTGCGATTGAGAACCCTCCCCCCCCCCTCTTAACCCTTACCCCTTATAATAATTAAGCTTCTTTATTCCATACTAGCAATGCCCCGAGGTTTCACTCGCATAACTCTCGATCCTGTAGGGATATCGGGAAAAAAGTTATCTGTTAATCCAAGTTATATACCTACTATCTGTGTGCCAAATTTCATCCAATTCCGTTCAGTAGTTTTTGCGTGAAAGGGTTACAAACATCCATCCATCCATCCTCACAAATTTTCGCGTTTATAATATTAGTAGAATAGTAGGATTTTAACTTTACAAATCAAATGTAGTGTTAGTAATATTTTCTTACTACTACGTGTGTTAGTCTTGTGTTAGTTGTAATTTTTTCCCCATATGGACCCCTTTTTTTGGGTAAAAGCCTCCTCCATCCCGTGCCAACGATTTCAAAACGAAGTCCTAAGGGATATAGTCAACGCGCCCTGGTTAGAAATAGCAACCTCCACCGGGACCTCAAGATGGATGTCGTAAAAATGGTTATACAAAAATATGCCGAAGCTCATGAATACAGACTTCATCATCACGTGAATGTCGAGGCGATCCAACTCCTTGACAGCACTGATCTAGTGCGAACACTAAAAAGGGTAAAACATTTTGAGTTAGTTCAGTGCAGTGTGAGTGAACTTAAACTGTAGTGCAAGTGCTGACTTGAACAAGTGAATAAGTGTCTCGCCTTACCATAAAGTGAATAAAAAAGACGTTATTTGACGATTTCTTAATTTTACAGTTACTTAGCAGTTTAATTTATATTTAAATTATTTATTAGCGTTTAGGCTAGATTGAAATGTGCATAAAGTATCACAAAGGAAAAAAATCCCGTGCCATTTTACCGTCATAAATCATAAATAATTTATTTCGCCAGAGATATGGTGTACAATGTGTGTTACACGATAGTAGTGCTGTACACATCTCACCTATCGAAGGCGTGCGAAAATTTACTATTAGGTACAGTAAAAACAGAATACAAAAGTTAACAAATACAAGTACATAGCTTACAGATAAGTCTTACAGTTTAAAAAATCACCTAAAGTTTAAAAACAGTTCTCTATTAACCATGATTTCATTTGCTTTTGAAACTTATATAAGGGAAGTTCTCTCAACAGACGTGGAATATGGTTGTAAACTTTGATGGACATCCTACGGCTATTCTTTTTATGCAATGCGTTTCTACAAGAAGTATGAATTTTCAATTTAGTGGGGTCTCTTGACATAAATTTACATATTTTTTTTACTCTCTAATAAACATCCCAATTTCTATTATGTACATAGATACAAGAGTATATGTACTCCTAGTTTTTTGAAAAGCGGCCTGAATGTTTCAAATAGCCCGACGTTACTTACTGCTCGGATACATTTTTTCTGTATAATGAAAACTCTGCTAATGTGTGGCGAGTTGCCCCATAACAATAACCCATACCTTAAGATGGAGCTTACGTGGGCACGCCACAATTGCGGCGATAAGTCCCCTCTTTGAGGAGTGGCTGGAGAGGCGCCACGGCGTCCTCACCTTCCGCCTGACGCAGGTCCTCACCGGACACGGGTGCTTCGGGAGGTACCTGTTCCGGATAAGGCGGGAGGAAACGCCCGGGTGTCACCACTGTGTGGATCGCCCGGAGGACACGGTGGAGCATACGGTGGAGGTCTGCCCGGCTTGGGCGGAGCACCGCCGTGTCCTCGCGGAAGCGATCGGCGGCGGCGATCTCTCGCGTCCGGCCCTGGTCCAGGCCATGGTACGGAGCGAGAGTGCATGGGAAGCCATTACCTCCTTCTGCGAAGCAGTAATGCTCGTGAAGGAGGAGGCGGGACGCGTGAGGGAGAGGCAAGCTTTGCACCCTCACGCCCCTAGTCGCCGCAGGAGACGCCCTGGGCGTCGGGAATCGGCAGCCGATTCCCGGCCACCGTAGGCGCGGGCTTGCGGACGGCGAGCAATGGGTAGCTCGCCGTCCGGTAAGGACCAGGCCCGAGTCGACGGCGCGTCGTGTTCCACGCGTGCCTCAAAGAGATGTCAGCACTATTGACGGGGTCCGCTAGGGCCGATGCCAGCTAGGGTTGCGGGATGTTCGAAAGAGTTACCGTGGCCCCGGCACAGGCAACAGAAGGAACACGGGTGGGTTTTAGTCAGTAAAAGTCTGACACGCCCTCCCGCTCCGCCCAGAGCGGGAGAAGTCATTTGATGATTTCCCATCCACAAAAAAAAAAAAAAAAAAAAAAAAAAAGATGGAGCTTACGTGGCCGTGATAAGCAGTAAGGGCTGCTGTCTCACTGTTTTCCTTAACTGTCTTAAAGCGTAAACAAATTTATTGCATACTGTATTTATATGTAATTTCCAATTGCAGTGCTCGTCTAAGATAATACCAAAAAAACTAATATTCCTATCTTTATTTATTTTTTCTTTTTCGAATGTAAGTAATGTTAAAATTATGTTTCTAATTTGATTGTAGTTGCTAAAATGTATGTACATACACATTTTGGACAAATTCTTTGGCAGTCTTCATCCAGTTTCTCTCAGCAACTTCAATAATGTCATCAGTCCAACGTTTTCTTGGTCTACGAATTAGTACAATTGATATCGTCTAGCCTTACATCCACTTATGAACATAAACCCCAACACAACAAGACATCGAATTTATTTCTAGACATTTTACAACTAGCACATTTGTTTCCGGACCTAGTGTGCAGCACATGTCCGCAATTTGTCACAAACCACAATGTCTAAACGACCGAAGACTTCATTCTGTGTGGTTTCTCACGCTCATAACAAAATCATCAACATGTATTGTCCCGAGAACTGCGGCAATGACATCATTATTTTCATGTTGGACGTTATTAGCAGGCTGTAGTCTGTTATCATTGTTCATCAAGTCACCTTGACCATGTCTTGGCTTTCTGTGGTTGGTAATTCTTTGAAATGGTTCATATTTTTCCCATATAACAGAGGTCGGTTGAAAGAGGTTCCTTTTTTACCAAATGTTGGCACACTTTCAAAGTTACAATACTGTTATATAGCATATATACAACGTCCTGACATCAACTAATCATCGGGCAGTAGCCCACCAGACACAAACACCCTTCTGGTCGGAGGATCATCCCTTTTCTGTGGAGGATGAGAAACTTTACACCCTACTCCTCATACCTCTATGCTCTCATCCCATAATTATGAATACAGTCCTAGATGTATTTTATAATACATTTAAGAACTTAGGAAAAACAGGTAACTTCAAAAACCCTATAACATGAATCAAACTTTTCAGACAATAGATTCGGTTGCTAGCATTAGTCTCGCCGTCATAAACATGTGACTTAAACATGCTAGCGAAACGTGGTGTACCTACTATACATCCCGGCCTACCCTGTTTGGGGGTATACAGGCGCTGTACATAGATTGACTGCAGACCCTAATTATACTGAAGTAGGCAATCTGTATTCTGTGAGGTGTAGAACATATTATTAAAATGAATGCCTTCATAGAAGTGTCAACAGAAGCTGTGTTGACTGTACATTGGTAATTAAAACCTCGTGGTTTCTCATTAAGATTCTCTGAAGTGATGTTGTTGTGCGATACATTCTTGGTAATAAACTGTCTGGACTCCATTGCATAGAGATACTAATGCCCGTTTTCACTAACAGCCGACACCTAAATAAAGCCTCGGGCGAAAATTTAAAATCTAACGGCGCGCTTTTATTTAGGCCTTCCTTTATATTGTTTGATAATACTGTGGGGGAAAAGGTCATCCTACCCCAATTTCATTTGTTCCTATGTATGTCGCAGATAGATTGTCGAATCCGCTGTTTTACAAAACAGCTTCGTTATGTAAAACAGCTTAACAACGTTCAGCTAGATTGCCATTGCGTTACGTTTAACAAAACTGCTACCCACGTTCAGACGTAATCATCAGGTCAGGATCTAATGATGGGATCCTGGAGAAATCGATGAAACTCTTCAAGTATTATAGGCACACCTGTAGCGATTTTGGGTATTTTTTGTAGTAACTTGTGCATTTGCTCTCGGAAAGCACCATTTGGTGAAGTGGAACTGATGACGAAGACCACAGACGGCCACCGGAACAACTCAATAATAAGTATTTCACGAGTTGCGATTCGATTACTTTAAAATGATTGCTAAGCTATATAAGCTTGTCACAATGCATATGGTGAAGTGGAGCTGATGGTGAAGTATCAGGAGAATTCCTCAACAATTAACGTCCCTGCATCGTGAAAAGCAATATTTTGTAAAACGTTATGAGCAGTTGTCATTAGGCTGTTGTAATTTAGATAAATTACAAACCGACCCACTAAAAAGTGAAAAATAAAAAAACTTTTTTGCAAAAAAAAAAAACGACTTCGAAAAAAACACGACAAAGTGAAAAATAACTTTAATTTTGGAAGTCGGTGGAAAAAACCTAATATACAGATCCAAAGACACCGACTTCCGAAATCAAAGTTATTTTTCGCTTTGTAGTGTTTTTTTTTGGTAGTCGGTTGTTTTTTTGTCATGACCTTTAATCGTTGACCCGCTGCATTGATAACTACAAAACGTTTAAATATTCAATTCTGCGTGTTATAGTTAAATAAATAAAATAAAAACGTTTATTGTCACTAAAACATACATTAAAATATGACAGACACTCAAAGTTACAATTTAACAATTTAAATGCATTACAAAGAGTTTATCCTAACTCCCAAACTAGGCAGTAATTATGGAAAATCGCTAAACGTCATTCAGCTGTTTTGTAAAACAGCTATCGGTTATGTAAAACAGTGGATTCGACAATCTATCTGCGACATATATCCACCTGGGACCAAAACATTTGATAGCCCATTAGATCCCATCGCTTTAATTTTACCGAATTTAATTTCGGAGTTCGTTCGAGCGCCCTTTAAACAATACTTCAAACGTAGGTATGCATCCGACTTTATTAAACTTTTCCAATCTCCCAGCAATATGAACAAAACTAGGTCAGTTCGTAAAATCCTTCCAATATTCCTTTACTGTTGATATTCTATATGAATTTAAGGCGTGCGTACAAATAGTGCTTAAAGCGAGCTCCTGAGGGTAAACAGGCGATCCCAAACATAAATGTCACGATTGCGAGCCGCGCCCTCGCGGTTAGGTCATAACATAACCATGGTTGCTACCGAGGACAAATGGGTTATTTAACTGTAGTTTTCCTATCCTAATTTTAGAGAAACAAGGATAATGTCTGTATGGTTTTCGGTTCGAAGGATCATTTGCCTTTTGATGAAATTTTCGTTGTAGCTGAGGCAACCACGAGATTATGTCGATGAATAGGCGACTATTAAAAGCTCTTGACTGCCTCGTTGGTCTAGTGGTCGCAAGCGCTACTGCTGAGCATGAGGTTCCTGGGTTCGATTCCCGGGTCGGGCAGTGTTATTGGGTTTTCCTATCTGGAAGTTCTCAGTAGCAGCTCGGAGCCTGGATTTGTGCCCGGTGGATGGCAATAGGCTCGCCCCCTATTACATGGGAGTTAAACATAACTGGCGAAATGTGGGTGTACTATAGGTACACCTCTGCCCAACCCTTCGGGGAAACAAGGCGTGATGTTATGTTGCTCTTTGCCTTTTCTTAGATGCTTTGACCATTCGTGCTGCTATTTGAGAATGATCCGTTGTGGCGCTTAGAGAAGGTCATGGTTAGTGTTTTATGTAATCTGGAAACAACGCCAAAAGAGTAAGAAGGTTGTTAAGACAAGCTTCCCCCTAAGCTTCTTCTCTTCATCATTATTATCATTTTATCCCAAAAGAGGGCACAAGGATTTCCAGAAATGGAAAAAAGTTTAAAGAAATGAATGGTGAATAGTCTTGTTGTTTTCGCCAGCCCTGTCCGGAGTGGTAATTAATAATCACATGTAGGTCGTTTATATCATATTAAGTGAATTATTTGGGTGGCGTGGCCAAGGCCGGCCGGACGAACGCGACGCACTCGCGATATTAAACTTATGCGTTCATTGTATTATAGTTTTATGTCATAGTTCTACATGTTACGGTTGTTGTTGGGTCTGTTATGTAGATAGAGGTCATTTTCAAGCGATATCCAAAGCGAGAACTCTAACCATTTTATAGACATTAATTGAATATACCATTTTCAATTACGTTAGGGGGACGATTCTCATACAAAGTGGATCATGGGTGATGGTTTTTTAATTGAAAGTTAGATACTTCATCTCGTGGCCTGATCGAATAGTAGTCTAGTTTTTTATACGCGAAGGCGCATATAGGCAGCCAGTGGCTGCCAATAAATATGATGTCCTAGGCTCCTGAGCAGTACGTGCTTTGGTACCATTTACCACCTAATGTTTACAAGAAGCCTTTAATCCGTCATAAATACCAAATTCAATATCCATATCGTACAAGCGCTTAAACTTTAACTCGTCTGCTTTTAAACTTTAAACGTCACGTCCCCACAGACTTAACATTCAATTTACTCCTGTACACAAAGTTTTATTATCAACACATGCTTAAGTACAAAAAGTCTTTATGTTGTTTACAACTGTTTAAAAGCAATTCCGATGCGGTGTAGGAAGTGTAGGAACGTATGAGGTATTGTGCTGTTGTGCATTTGAGGACATGCCGATGGTTCCCGCGGTGGTCTCAAGGTTTAGTTGTGGTTGTTGCTCGGCGAGACTGATGTTGTTTTATTGAACGTTTGTTTGTTGGCAGTTCAATTAACAATACACAACAAACGGTCTCAAACGGGAAAATAGGCAGATTTACAAGTGAATATGCTTCTAATTGCAAGAGGCAAACTTTTTCCCAAAAACAAGTTAATAATGTGATGGGTTACATTTTATTTGGGAGCGACCAAATTTTTCGTTCCATATATTTCTCAATTCGTATTTCAGACAATGTAAACGAATCAAAGTAATAAAGAACAAAAAGTTATCCCAAAGAACACAGTTCTGAATAACAGCACCATTTGCCAACATTCCACGCTCCTCGATTACGTGATCAATCTTTGCGTGCAGCCACAACGCCCACAACTTTTCAATTCCACAATAATGGTGTAAAGTTGTAAACTGCCAAGTTTCAGGGGATGTCTCCACCAAAACGAACGCATCAAGTTTCCTTTTAAATGCCAACTTTGTTCCCGATGAGGGGATCAATGCTCTGATGCGCTTTATGTGTTCCAGGGAATTGTGGGCCGCGACCGTGTTTGAATATATTTTGTGGGTTTCGTGCTGATGAAGTTTTTAAACTTTAAAATTCGAGAGGTGTACTATAGGTACACCTCTGCCTAACCCTTCAGGGAAACAAGGCGTGATGTTATGTTATGTTAAAATTTGAGAGAATTGAAGTATTTGGAATGATATTCTGGTGGTCTGCTCTCTCTCTCTCTCACTCGTTGGTCTAGTTGTGGCTATTGCTGAGCATGAGGTCCTGGGTTCGATTCCCCGGTAGGGCAATGTGTTATTGTGTTTTTCCATCTGGAATTTCCCAGTAGCAACCCGGAGCCTGGATTTATGGCCGGTTGAGGGCAATAGGCCGCCCCCTATTATATGGGACTTAAACATAACTGCTGAAATGTGGGTGTACATTGTACTATAGGAACACCTCTGTCTAACCCTTAGGGGATTACCGGCGTGATGTTATGTTATGTATTTTGCTGGAAGGAGCAAAATACAAACATTACAATTTCTTAGTATATTGCCATAATCGCCTATACTTGAACTCACTGATTGTTCGGTCATTAGGGACCTCCCCTCATCTGTTAAGCCCTGATTGTCTCATTGTGGACCAATCGTCCACCCTCCTCTATTAGTGACCTTTACAGCTTGTGATTACAGTTTTTTTGAAAGCGTCAAGTTTGTCTCCAAGTTTCTTCGTGGATCCTCGTTTCCATGTTATTAGCAGTAATGGATTGCATACGGGTAACATCCGTACTTTATGGTAAACTAGCTGTTGCCCGCAAATTCGTCGGCGTGTATTTCGTATTAGCCTTTTTTTTTTTTTTTTGTGGATGGGAAATCATCAAATGACTTCTCCCGCTCTGGGCGGAGCGGGAGGGCGTGTCAGACTTTTACTGACTAAAACCCACCCGTGTTCCTTCTGTTGCCTGTGCCGGGGCCACGGTAACTCTTTCGAACATCCCGCAAATTTTGTATTAGCCTGTATCCTTCTCCAGGTCCCAGGCTACCTATCTGTCGAACTGTAACTGTAGGTATGAACAGGAGCTGTTCATACCTTATTATACTACATGTTATTTAACGCGAAGCTGGACGTCATTAGCGGGCACCTCATAAATTTATCTTAAAAAATTCTTTCATTTGAATTTTTGAAGATAAATAATTCGCGTAAGATGATTATTATTTTATGAACATAAACAAACAGATCAATTTAGTCCTCTCCTCATATCTCAGTCTACACTCCCCTCTGTTTGCCGACAGGCGTCAGGTTTCTGTCAACATGTCTGCCTACCCCATAGTGTCGGACGTGTGAATAATGTATTCGCGACCGTCTGTCTGTTGCTGTGCATCGATCCAGACCGAATGTGTAGACCAAAGGATTAGGAGTGAGATATGTATTTTTGGAACAGAAAGGATTTCAATGTAATTCCGACATTGTATTAAACAATTATTGTTATGTCAGGAATATATTTGAATTAAGTATCGTCTTCTGGCCATTTCCGTATCTAAAGACCAAGAAAATAACTGAGGACTGTTACTAAGTTATCTTTAGAAGTAAAATAACATCACATCTGTACTCCCCGAAGGGTTAGGCAGAGGTGGAGCTATAGTATACCTACATTTCGCCAGATATGTTTAAGTCCCATGTCCAAGAAGTCGAGCCTATTGCCTTGCCATCATCCGGGCACAAATCCAGACTCCGGAGTCTTTAGAAGTAGTATCATTAGAAAGCTTTGCGTATTAGACTCTACATCATTGCATACTTCATAATGGAATTCCGGATTAAAATAAAATATTGTTACTTCAAAGGGAATCCTCGACTAAAAGCTTCTCTTAACGTATAGGTATTATACGGATTCAATTTCCTGTTATGTTCCTTTTAAGCTCAAACCTCAGATATTAAGTTGGCCGGAACTGAAATATTATTAGATCTTTCACTAGAAATATAATTGAGATCGAAGCTAAGATATGCTCAAGCTAGACATCAAATGCGAATGGTATTGAGTGTAACGTGGTCTGTCTGGCGCCGCCGTGTTTTTGTAGAAAGCCTTCGTATGTGGATGTTTTGAATAAGTTTCTGAAGCTTAGTTATATCCTACTCTAGTCGGGAATATGGATCTGTTAGTTTGTGTTCTAGTTTAAATTGATCGAGTTTGGTATGTGACTGGAGTTCTGTAATTAAGTCACGTTTGCTTTTGCTAGGATATGATTATTTAAGTTATTTGTGTTAGATATCCCAAGTTTCAGATGGAGTTATCCTTTCTTCTCTGACTACTTTTGGGAAGCAATGCGGAATTAAGAATGAATTGTGGCTCCGTGTGTGGTTATTCTATAAATCACACATGATTAAAAGCACTACGATCTGAAACATCTGTCGTGCTCATAAATTAGCTATAACCTAGGGATCAGCATGATTTGTTTGCTACCACATCTTCCTCTAGCATTCCACACAGTGACTCCTGAACAAACACGTTCAAAGCAATCGTAAATCACAGCGAGTCGTAACCGCGCGTAACCATCGGTTATAATTTACTGCTTGGACGATATACTGTCCGTAACCGATAGGTATCTGGTGGAACCCAGCTGAAGTGTCGATGTGTTGTCATGTATTTTTGGATTTAACTGCGAAGTTACGCATCGTGAAAATGTTGTGAAGATAGAGGTGGATATAGAAGCTCCAAAAGGTTTAAAATGTAATATCGAAATGGCGATTAAAGCTTGGCTTGACTTGGCTGTGTTAAAAACACAATTAAAAATGCCTGAATGATTTGAGTGTTCCAACTTGCTGGACCGTCCGGGAATTTTTATTTCAAATAGGCACATAAAAGGCACCTTTGAACGTCAAAATTTACAAGAAAATAGAATTGATTCTAGTTGCCCCTTCCAAAACGTAGTTTAGTATGGAGAAGTATGGGCAAGAAACTCCACCGTTACTCTTTTAAAATGTTTTACAATATTTTGTATACATTAATTATATCATATGTGAAGACGATGTACCTAGAATAATATTAATTTTAGAAGAAGGGAGTAGAATGGAAGTAGCCCTATAAAAAATGGCGAAAAAGGCACCACATGATAATGATGATACAGAATCCAAAATTTAGTGTACTAGAAAATCTTGTCTTCTTAGAGGAATTAGGACGGAAACCACTTGGTGATATCGGATGTGAACTTGAAACATTTCCAGACCTAAAATACCGTTTGTTTTATCTAATACCCACATTATTCAATGGTAAATCATAGTTGAATCATACAATAAAATGTTGGTCCAATAATATTTTTGTGCTACTGAGTTACGAGGATGATAGCACAAGCGCACGTGTCGGGTGATTCAATACGTTAGTTGTAATATAAACACATAGGTATATTTATAGTATTTATAAATAATCATCACCATGAAGGTACGGCTATGTATAGAACTTCATGGTGAGCTATTTGTGTCCCTGACAATGCTATGGTATAGGGTTTCCTTTTTGCCCTTAGCGTGATAGGTTCAAGTTCAATTTTAAAAGCAAGTTGGTATACTTATTGACTTACTCGTATACTACTTGAGCTTTCGTTGAAGAAAAGATATTCAGTCGAGGTAGCACATGAAAGTTTACAAACCTTCAGATTACAATTGGTTCATCCATTTGGGAGCTACGATGCCACAGATTGTCAGTCTGAAAACTTTTGTAACATTTCGATTTTTGCGTTGGGAGCCGAAAATAAAATATTTTCCAATGACAGATAATAATTATGCTACGTTCATCTTCATCACCAATAGTTCCATCCAACTGAAACCATTGAATCCCTTTGTAGCTAACTCACAACTTAAGACTAGCAACTGAAGGGAAGACAACAATAAGTTGTGTTAGTCCACAAACAAAGTGTTTAACATTCCAAGCGTTAGTTGCCAATCTGAATATAGTTGTACTCTTATAGGCGACGGACTCAGTAAATTAACTAATAAAACAACTACAGTGGATTTCATTTATTACGACCTTGGTTGTAGCGACCATTTACCTATAGCGACGTTAAATCTAAGTCCCTTGAATTTAAAGCATACTTTAGTACAAAATTCATGTGGCTATAGCGACTTTGGATGTAACGCCGAGTTCGGGTGTAGCGACTGTTTTTAATGAATCATTTGTAACAAATTCCTAGAAATCCCATGCAGATATTGCGACCGGAGTCGGCCGCCAAAGACACAAAGATTTTTTTCTTTCACAAACATTTCTTATCTTTTGTTTACATCCATTGCACACAGATGGTCAGCAAGTGTGGAGACCTTTACCTTTTGTTTATAGATATCAACTAAGTAGGTAGGGGAAGCGTGTACGTTTCGGAGCTTTTATGGTTCAGTTACAAAGTGATATTCTGAGTAGCAACTGGGTTTAGTAAACTTTTGAATAAGTATGGCTGCTAGACGCACATTCACTGTTAAAGAAAAGGCGGAAATCATTTCAAAATTGAAAAACGGTGAAAACAATGCTGATTTGTGCAAAGAGTACAAAGTTTCCCATTCAACAGTATCTACGATGTGGAAAAACCGTGATAAAATATTAGAATGCTTTGAATCCAAATCCTTAAAAATTAAGAAAAACCGCAAACCGACGCATCAAGATATCGAAAATGCCCTTCTAATGTGGTTCAAAGCCCAAAGAAGCCAAAACGTACCTTTGAGCGGTCGTCTGCTGCAAGAAAAGGCTAATCAATTTGGCAGACTGTTTGGAAAAATGGATTTTGAGTGTTCGGAAAGCTGGATATACCGATTTCGTCAACGACACGATATTGTAGTAGGCAAAGTTTGTGGAGAAGCCGCTAGTGTATCGCAAAGTGACTGTGACAACTGGCTAAAAACAGTTTTCCCAAAATTGACTGAAGGTTATACTGATAGCCAAATATGGAACGCTGACGAGACAGGTTTGTTTTTTAAGTTAACTCCTGACAAAACCTTGAAATTTAAAGGGGAAAAGTGCGTTGGTGGAAAATTATCAAAAGATAGAATCGCCGTGCTTGTTGCATCAAGTATGGCAGGGGAAAAAAGAAAATTATTGGTCATAGGCAAGGCAAAAAAACCCAGATGTTTCAAAAATGTTAAATCTTTGCCAGTTGATTACGAAGCAAACAAAAAGGCCTGGATGACTTCAGAGATTTTCGAAAAAGTTCTACGCAAATGGGACTCCCAGTTAAGAAATAACAAAAAGAAGATCATTTTATTTATTGACAATTGCCCAGCTCATCCTAAAATAGAGAATTTGACCAACATAAAACTGGCATTTTTACCACCAAACACTACATCAGTGATTCAACCGATTGATCAAGGGATAATTAAAACCCTCAAAAGTCATTATAGGAAGATTTTAGTACAGAAAATGATGAACGACATTGAAAACTCGGCAGGCCCGTTTTCCGTTAATATTTTAGATGCCATTGAAATGGTAACTACGGCATGGGCTCGGGTGACTCCAGATACGATCAAAAAGTGTTTTCTACACGCTGGGTTCCGTAAATCTTCGGCTATCACAACAATTGACGACGACTCCGATGATGAATTGGACATACCATTGGCACAACTGACTACAGTATCATCAAGCGGAACAAATGTTGCGGACTGGGCAACATATGTTGATATTGACAGTCAACTTATCACTACTAGCGATTTGTCCGATAGTGAAATTGTTGAAACTGTTGTTCCATCACATACGACGCAAGATGAGGAAAATGAGGAGGAAGAAGAAGATTGCAAGGAAGGTGAGATTCCTACAACTAAGGATGTGTTAGGTGTTGTAACAAAGCTTAAAAGATACTGTTTATTTGGTGATGGAAAGGATATTATAGATATTGAAGAAGTAATGAAAATAGAATACACCCTACAGCGTACACTAGCACAAAAAAATAAATTGAAGCAAACTAATATTACACATTTTTTTAAATGTACCGGTGAATAACTATGTGTGCAAATATTTTCAATAATAAATGAATATAAACTACACATGTGTACGTGTCTGTATCTCTTTACCTTTGCCTGTAACGACTTCCGGATATAACGACGAAAATAGAGTGGTCCCTTCATTGTCGTTATACCCGAAATCCACTGTAATTGGATGACGCCATGCGGCCGTCCCGGCGCCTCTCAGACCTACCCTGGAGCGCTGAGATTATATGAATGGAGTGCTCGAACGTATTTGGTCCTTCGAATTTCATTCATCGAATTCATGACCCGCTCGCTCCGGGGGAAACAATGGTGGACGATCATTGGCGTCTCTTGTCGTGTTTCCGAGTGAGATTCGCCGAATTCGCTAGCTGCTCGAGGAGAGTCAAATGCTGAACCAACAACGGTGTTTTTGGACAGACATGATGTCTATTGTTAGAACAGTAATTTTCTTAGACATTTTTAGGGTTGTTTAATATCTCAGTAGAAAAGTGTGCACTGTTCGAATCAGCACCATAATTGCGTAACACACTATCAATCACAATCTGAAGATTTTGAAGTAAATTGCTACTCCATTGCTTCATACGTTCGAAAATTTTGCCTGCTCAATGACGTAAATAACGCAAAGAATATTGTTGAACTGTCAAAATGACACCGATTCCTACTGTAAGTATGTTACGCAATTGCCCCGCAGGTTGGTAATAATCCTTTGCCATCATGTTTTTTTCTCAACTTTCCAGTGTTCTTCCGCACTTTATCACTCCGTGTTGCTTCATTAGATCGCATACGGTAGACAGATAGATTATGTTCTTATTTGTCCCTATTCTGTATTGATTAAGTGTACAGTTCCGTTATTTTATACATTTGTACAACTTTTTTTACTGTATAGTTTAATGACGTAAGATGTATACTTTGATTATGTGACTAAGGTGTGTAGTATGGGATATTTTTTGCTGCAGCAAAGTTATTTTTAGTGTAGTATCGCCTTACTACATTATCATCTTCAGTCTTAATTGATGAGATTTTAATTTTGGGAGGTGCTAGTTACCCCTGATTCCTTTTTTGCCTATCTTAGTTCAATTGTTGGGCATTTATCTTTAAAAGAATTATTGCATCTCGTCGCTACGTAAAGCAAAAGGGCTAGTCACCACAGCATCAGTTTTTACGCTCTTACTCACCGGCAGCATGTCATACGTGGTGATCAATAAAACTAAGAGTTCGATGACTTTCTTCATCTTTGGCCGTAACCTATGCATGAGCCATGTCTGGCATTAGACGACTGTAGCTCGTAAACCGCATGATCCATTGTCATGTTGATACTCTACACAAATATTTACCGAAATAAATTCCATAAATGACATAAAATTTGGAACAAACTCGTGTACAAAATATTGTAGCTTACTTACTTACAATGTATATTCGCGCATTTTACAAAGTAGGCCTACGCAGTTGTTTCGAGGTCATCGCCCTCGGCGTCTGGTTTTGGTACTTAACAACGTACATTTGTGTTACTACATTAGGAAGTTGTAACTTGTAATTTTGTAATACATTATGGATGTTCTTCTGTAGAGTGAGGAGAGTAGGTTTTGCTCTAAATAAAGATTTGAATTACATTGTCCTAGTTTAGAGAACTTGTATTGTTCATTATTTCCGCTAGGTGGTAAAGGTACCAGGTTCGTTCTACCATCTATAGGAGGGATTCGATTCCGAATATTTAATTGAATTAAAATCTGATATGAGCACTATTGATCGCTTTCAGCGATAATACCACTCATCGTAGCATTAGTACTACCAATATTAACAATATCGGGTTTGATTTCAAATGGTGTTCCATAAAGCACATTTGCATCGTATTAATCACATACTTCAGAAATACTCATAACTTAATTAAAATCATCACCCCATTTCGAACAAATTAGTTCCCATGTCCCCTTCACTCAACCATCTCAGTTCTAAGTTCACTCAGCTGCCCAATATGCTAACGACAACTTCATCCAACTCCATTACCCTATCCTAATAGAGTTCCTTAAGCGCAGACTGCCAGTTAGTCTCACTATTGTCACTTTAATTAGCTGAAGCGCCGTCTAGTCTAGTTAAATCTATCTAAGAAGGGTAAATGAGATCGCTGGTTAGTTCCAATGAGATCTAGATTGGAAGCTGTGGCTTTTATTGTTCATTAGAGGGTCTATTTAAACCGTTTCTCTGTTGATTGCTGGGGTTTGCTTTTGTTTTGTGTTAACTAGTAGTGGTCCTGGCTCTGTGTGTTGTGTTCTTGGTTTTGTGGATTAGAATGTTCACTTGTGTGCAAATCTTCTGTAGATAGTGAATCTGTATCAATTATTATTTATATATTTTCACTTGTATGTCGTGATTGTTTCCAATCTTTCGCATTAGTTATTTATTAGTAACATCTCTTCGTGCAACAGTCCATCACTCCAGCATAGATTACTCTGAAGTTACAGAGCTGATTATTTTTCTTATCACTATGTCCCTTCTGTTCATCCGGACAAGTGACATTGTCTTCACTGTTATTGATGCTGTTAAAACGATAGTTATATGATGTTAGTGATATTTGATTGATAATAATAAAATTATTCCTGCCATCAAACTCTTATGTCACAGTACCTTCGGCTCCTTGTATACCAATTGACCTTAGCACAGAATATATTATGCTAATATAAAGCGCCGCCTGACTCATTCCGTAGGGCCGGTTAAAGTTTCTATTGTGCTGAATTAGCATCAGCCGCCATGATGTCATGTCATTGTGGACGGTCAGGGGCTGGCATTGATTTATTTTAAGTGTTGAGCTTATAATGATAAGATGAAGGTCATTGGTACTTACAGGTGCAGCTTGGCGGATGGCTTAGGTATGTGTGGTGGGTGAAATTATTGTGAGATTTATGTGTGACAGAGTAGAGAGAGACCCTAGTTGTGCATGTAAGTGAAATGAAGTCATTACATTAGCCTTAAGACGCCCACTCAATGATATAGACGGAGGTAGCCCATATCCTGTATAGCCACAAGGAAGGACCAGCCTGGAATACAAATTTGGACATATGTAGGTACTTAGTACCAAATGTAGGTTTGATCGTTTTCTTGCTTATCGTATATTGGCCATGTTATTGACTTATGCAAATTAAACATTAAATAAACATAGCGCTCTATTTACCCTTGCAAATTAATTATATTAGCAATTTAAACGGTTTTTCTTATCTACGAGGCTGTTTCCCCTTACGGAGTCATTGTAAATTCAAGTAG
This sequence comes from Fissipunctia ypsillon, assembly GCA_947568875.1. NCBI lineage: Eukaryota > Metazoa > Arthropoda > Insecta > Lepidoptera > Noctuidae > Fissipunctia > Fissipunctia ypsillon. The sequence continues at coordinate 20,383,066 of OX387663.1, read as the reverse complement.
AATTTACACAAATTTCGAGCTCTGAGCTTTACTGAGCAATTTGGCAGAGGCCTAATGGCCAAATCTTGACTCTGATATGCCGAGTTAATTGACATAAGGTATATCGTGTCCGTGTATTCCCGGTGATATTTATTAGTAGGTAAGTACCTACGCGTGAAAATGTAGAAACATTCACAGACCATTTACACCCGAGGAAGTTCTTGAATTATACTTACCATCATGGCGAAAAATACTGCTGCGCTCACACTATGCTTCCGATATATTTGCACTATACCTTAGTCAAATTAAAATATCTCCTAATCAAGTAAAAAGTGAAGTAAAACTTTCAAGAAGCCCAAGAGCACAGCTGCTCGCTGTCGCTCAATTAGCAAGCGAACTGTACAGAGTTTGTCAGTTCTGACCCCCGGGCCACGTGGGAACTTGTTTGACTTAACAATTTGTAAGTTTATGTGGTTCTCGGCCAGGTCTCGGCCAGGTCTCAGGTCTTAAATAGTGCCAAAAATATCATTCTGCGTGCTTTTGCGTCGAAAGTTTTATGAACATGGTTATGTTTCACGACAGTTTATTGCAGGTAGTTGATAAGACAATTTGTGCTTAACAGTCGGCATAAAGTCAAACTGGGTCCCCTTTTTCCTCAATCGATGATAACTTTTACACCCAAAGAAGTTGCTTCACTTCGATACTAAAATAGAAATACTACGAAAGTAATGCAAGCAGTGAATCAAATACCTTTGTAAATACTAGTATGAAACACCGATGTTTATTCAATAAATTGATACTGTCCAATAAACTTATCGATATCTAAACAACTCGAGAATACAAGGAGTATTATGTTCTTAGGTCTTGGATACACTATCAAGCGAACTTAAAACAAATTGAATTCTCGTAATAAAATTCTGTATGTACAGCAATGCAACGAAAAGTTGAACTCTTTTAATAAATAAAACTGGTCCAAATTCAAACTTTTGCGGAAATCGTTAACTTAAAAATTTTCGAAGCTAACTCGTACCATGCGATAAGCTTCTGTCTTTGATATCCCAGATATGACTTCCCGCAAAACCCGAAGTAATCCGTATGCTCCCAGCCTTACTGAGTCACGTTTGGCTGTCTGCCAGCGTATGCCATATTCCGACAAAATGACTATGAAGCTTGTATCCGAAACATTAAACAAATTACAGGGTTCTGGCTGTTAAGACGCTAAAGTTCTGCGAATAAAGAGATTTAGACGTGAAGACTGAAGCCAGCTCGAGCGGTTTATGAACGGCAACATAGTTTGATGGTTGTAAATGTGAGACTTCTGTTATTAGTAAGTCGTAAGAGTTCGGGAATAGAGGAAGCGGTCATTTTGTGATGTATTGTATTGACGTGCTAAATGGAGCGAGAGATATGGGTATTCTTCGAACTGATCTCTTTGAAACGGACCTGTTTTTAATGACTTGATCTCAATTTAAATCCCGTGTAGTATTCGTTTGTATTAGAAACCGAAACCGTAGTTCCTGGTGTGGGCAAAAACTAAGGAATACTGTACAGTCACGAGCACTAATATGTATACACTTAGCACAATTCAAAAGTGATTTTGTCGTGGAATTACAATTGCAACTTTTGAGATAAGACCTCTTTCATAATAGTATGGGTTTCAAAATACTATGTTCGTAACAACATAAAATTACCATTAATACAGTAGGAGAAAATTACTTTTAAATGTAGTGTATACATATTAGTGCTCGTGACTGAACATACTAGCGCATTTTCCTGGACTAACGTCCATATAACTCCAATTTCCTTCATATCCGATTGCCATACCTCGTCTACAGCACTGGACTGGCGCGGCCGTCTAAATTCAATTGTAAGAATTGGGGGCGCAGACGCTCAGTTATGGCAGCAGGCGTACCGGGAAAGACTATACTGTGAAACACCGGATATCCTAGGATAAAACAGAGAAGATTTTGTTTTGTAAGACTGGTAGGTTTGCCTTTTTGTTGTATAGTTTCGACCTTATAGATGTTGTTCTTTTCTCGTAGGAAAAGCCACGCGAAAAGTTATACAGATTAGGAAGTGAGCAAGGTTGGACTAAAAGGACTACAGTATTTTTGTAAGCATTATTTCCAGACCATCTCATTTCTATTCATTACTTTGGTATTCACCTCAAAAAGGAAAATTACAATGACAAACATGTTTATTTTCATGTTTCGCGAGTAATTTCCTAAGAAGACATCACAGGACTTCGATTATTCAAACAACAGAATTCGTCAATGTGATTCTAACTCTTGACAATCTAACATTTAGGCTTGCGCTGTTTCAAAATTGGCCATACCATTAACACGAAGACGAAGATTCGAAAATTTGACAGACGTCTTGGCAGGAGACTGGCCAGCAATTCTATCGCATTAAATTCAACTATACCGCTATAACTTGACGATAAATGTGCTCGTCGCGACAGCATAGCAATAAAGGGCAGCAATCAAACGACTCTGCAAGTAGATAATCGTCGTACATATGGACCGGCTTTAATTGTATAATAACACGCTAGAATTGTAACGTAATCTATTGGAAGATGCGATGTAAAAGGAAGGATGTAGAAAAACGGTAAATAAATATTCAATTAGCTAACTTAAATTGTAGTGATTTTTATAATGTAACCAAATCTCATTGTCTCCTGCTTTCTGCATCCAGACTGTTGCAACTGATAAAACTACCGTTAATTGTCGTTTGTAGAGCTCTCTAAATCTTGTCAATAGGTATTATAGTTTCACTGTTATATTGATCACTTATAATCTTCTCAATCGCAATCATTATTAGCCTGTAAACGTCGACTGCTTATCAAAGACCCCTACATGCGTTTCTGAGAAAATGATAGTCAATTTCCGCCATTCGTAATTTCTAAATGCCAACGTAAACTGAATTAATAAACAGTCCCATCTATAGCTGCTTGTCATTGGAGGGAGGGCCGTAATTCATTTAAGTTAGGCTAGCACAGGGTTAGATAATTTGGTTATCGCGGGAGATTGGCTCTTTGCTCGATAAATGGCGATAGTTACGTCTCCATTAGAGCTTAATCATCTAAGAATGTGGGTCCTAGTAACTTCGGAACATTCACGTCTGATAGACGCAATTACTGTTAAATAGATGAAGTCTAAACTTGAGAACTTTAGGTCATAAGTCGACTATGAATTGTCGAAGACTAATTAATCCTCGTGTGTAAGATCTTGGTTAGAATATTTGCCTGGTTACATAATTAAGGTAAATTAATCTGTCCTGCACAATTCCAAACAGCTTCTAACATTATGTTCGTCAACAATAGGTTCCCACGCAGTGCACAGTCGATCCATGCCATTGTATCGAAGGGGAGGTCTTGTGCAACTTAGGTGTGTGGCTACAGTAAGGTCGACGATGATACAGTTGCGTTAGTCATCCTATAGGTCTTAAGATAAATACTAAAATCAAATACAACAGTGAAAGAAGAACTATGCGAAAAATGCTAAACATACAAACAGAGACTGAGCAAGTACAGCAATGTCTTAGCCAAGAATCTCCTACAAGAACAGACACAAACAGAGATGGCATATCCTGAACTTGGACCAGAGACAGTAAAAATTTAAAGTTCGAATTTAGTACAGAACCACATAATGTGAATGTTCAATGGAACATCACAAAAAAATCTCACACCAAGACCCCATCTGATTATGGCTAGAAAGTCGATTGCAGATAAAAGGAGAAAACAAAAAAAAGGTTGCGTTAGTCATCGTAACGTTGCGTTAGTCATCGTATCGTTGCGTTAGTCATCGGTCTTATACAAAAATCAAAAGTCATTCATTCAAAGTAGGCTGAGGATCTGTAATTCACTGTAATTTGAAAACATTGTAAAAGCCAATTATTTTTAAAAGAGTAACCGTGGAGTTTCTTGCCAATTCCTCTCAATAGGAAACGACCAACTGGAACAGTGCACCTAGCTTCTGACGTTTCATAAGTGCCCATGTAGGTTTATGTGAAATAAAATATTTTTATTTTGAATCAGCACTTTCGAACGTCAAATATAAAGTTGGACAATCCCGCAAGAATGTTAGGAGGAACGATACAAAAAGAAACTGGGGAGAGAATGGTCAGGCATTTTCGCAGTGTGATGGTATCAACATCACCGTCTGAAAATCTGGGATCGTCCATTATTTTTGCTGCATTATTGGGATCTTTCACCTAGAAAACACTAAAAGACAAAAGACACACACTAGCATCACAAACTGCTCTCTAAAATCGACCAAAGAGTCATTTCATCATCAGTCGTAGCTTTAGTGTTTATTATGATGAAATTTTGTAAGTCGTAGTCGAGCTGTGGTACTTCGAATATCTTTACCATCCAAGTCCCTACGAGATGGGCGGTATATTCATAGCCAGGACCACACGCCAGATACTGTTTAATGTATCGCTATTAACTGTTTGATCGGTTTTCCTCGTTCATGTGGCTATTACACTGTTTATTAGCTCAGTTCCTATATAAACTCCATCGAGTCAGTTTAGATGTTTTGGTTGTAAAGAGGAACTAATAAATTTCAGACATTGTAGTGCATGGAGTTAGGAATGCATGGATTGGATTGTTGCTTTAAAATCGCCTTCACTAGTGGCGATATTTAAAAATGTACGTCTGGTACACCCTTGGCGGTCAGCCCCGGTCAGATGCGTTCAAAGGTTACATCGTTTATCTTCGAAAAAACCGAAATATAGCGAATAAAATGTGACTATCGACCAATTAAAATCGATTTATATTTCCACTTAAATTTGTTATAGATTGACGCACTAATTTCGTCGCTCCCTTATTGGACTAGTCACATTTAATTCGGCAAAGTTCGGTTTTTCCGAAGATAAACGATGGAACCTTTAAACGTTGTCGTACTGTACCACCTTGCTGATTAGCTTTGTGCTACGGCTTGTAGAATTCATGTTAGTACGAGAGTAAGAGTAGAAGAAATGCACTGAACAACCAGCACGTCCGCCCTAGACAGGCATGTAGCTTCGCTACCAGGCCTCACCGTCAAGTCTCTAATATTTTCACCACGGCTGAGATGTTTACGTAAAGGTTTCGTAGATGCACACGTAGACGAGAAGAATTAATATTATTTTATGTCTGCCTCAGATGTGTTTTTGTTTTAATATTCGTGTAAATGTTCGTTAGTTATGTTGTTGTTAATAAAGCGAATGATAGTTTTAATTGTGTGGGCATCTTCAGTGCCAATGAAGTGACCTCTCTGTTAATGGGCCACTGCTTGAGTCACCATTCTTAAATGAATTTATTGTTGTTTATACATATTTTCAAAAACAGTTTTATAACTACTTCTTACTTTTTCTAGTTTATCTCAGTTCTTATCTTAGCATTGTCGATCCTGGACCAGCTTTAATGTTTATTATTATGAATTCTGTGTAATTATACCGACTACAAAAAGTCGCTGTAGCCAAGATTGAGGCGACTGGCTTACGTATTTCTAGCAACATAAGAAGCAATAAGATTATTTATTTTCCTGGCGAAAGTGCTCCCCAATCGTATAATTTACTTACCTCAGCTCAGTTTCTGGCAAAAACAAAACCATAAACTCTAAAACCGTAATAAAAAAGGTCCTCCATATGACTAATATAACCATTTCCTCATTCCAGGGTCTGAAGGTCGCGCGGCACGATGCCGGAGGGAGTGACCAAAGAGGGCAAGGAGGATGCCAAGGGCAAGGCCAAAGAGGCCTCCCCGCGGCGCCGCCCGGCTGGCAACATCGCCAGGGTCCGGGTGGAACTGCTTGATGGCTCCATCATGGAGCTGGATGTCGATGTAAGTAATAGAATAGCATACTCTTTATTACGTACACCTTTTTAAAAACTACTAGTACTAGCTGTAAAGGATGTAAGGGACACCGACGTGCAAACTCACCGTTAAATTCAGTACATATTCTAGACGTTGAAATTTTTCGTCGGTTATTAAAAAAAAAAATAGCTATTCCGTATATTTAGACCGCGTAGGAAGTGCACTTTTGTATGAAACAGCAGATTATTCTAATAACCGACGAAAATTTTGCGTTACGCTAGACCCCCCAGGTCTAGAATGATGTGCCGAGTTCATGATAAAGAAAGAAAGAAAGAAGCAAGAAAAAACGGTTAACGTTTTGATAACAGTTTGTACGTCGATGTCCCTTACACCGTGTATGGTTACTGTAACTGGTCCTCGAATGGTGTGAGAAAGGACACATGACTTTTGTTAGTTCATTAAAAATATTGATCGGATATATAAATAATGACGTAGTGGCTGTTCCTACTCGTATAATGTATGAGTACAAAAACACTTAAAAAAGTACTGTTCTGAAGTTAGTTCAACTTGATGTTAGTTAAATATGTATGTATAATAGCATTCTAGGGTAATTCAGACCATCATCTTCATGGTTGACCATCCATTACGTGTTGAGACCCCTCGGTGCCTCGGAAAGCACGTTAAGCCGTTGGTCCCGGCTGTCTTTCGTAGATCTTTGACAATAGTTTCGGGTAATCAGAAACCCAAAAGTCTGACAACCAGTCAAACCAAAGTTTTTTGTTGCGGAGGGCAGATAGGCAGTCGCTCCATGTAAAATACTGGTTGTCAGCTGCATCCGGTTAGACTGGACGCCGACTCCAACATAGTTGGGAAAAGGCTCGGCAGATTGATTAATTGAGGGGCCATTCAGACTAACCACTCCCGGTGTCATTGTTGACGCTGCGCTGTGATGTGGACGATGTTGGACTCTTCAGAATGGATTCTTCCAGATACTGGAAGCTTTGTGCAAACGCAGTGGTAGGGGATTAAATATATACAAGGTGTAACATAATTAAGAGGTTGTGCGTTATTTATGTTCCATCTTGTATACACATATCCTGATAATGATAAATGATAACAGGTTATAAAAAATACCTTTACATGTCAAAAATAAATTACACTTTGAAACTACATAGATGAGGTCGGTGTTTCCTATCTGACTACTCTGAGGAGAAACACCGAAGCAAACTCAGAAGTCACGTCTCTTTTTTTGAAGTCCAGGAATAATCTTGGTCAGATCATGTGAGGATCATGCAGATTAGTGTCTGAGATGGTCTTGAGGAAAGAACCACACAGATTTAAGTGGACCTGTCCAGTCAGTGCACGCATTTGTCAGATGTAGACGAAGATACTAGAAACTTTGTGTAAATGCAGTGCTAGGGGATTAAAGATATTCTGAAATAATATTCTTAACATCTCTACAATTATCACCTTTCAGAGAAAGATCCGGGGTCAGGAGCTGTTAGGCAAAGTGTGTGACAAGCTGAACCTGGTGGAGAAGGACTACTTCGGTCTGCTGTACGAGGACCGCGGCGACCCGCGCGTGTGGGTCGACCTCGAAAAGAGGCTCTCCAAGATGCTCAAACGTGAGTACCCACCTTATTAATACTTTAAGGGGGATGCGCTAAGGTAGCCCGCAAAATTAATTTTTTTTTAAAGGTTTTTTTACAATTTGCAGGTCAGTAAGTTGTATTAATGATTCTAAAGATCATAATTCGGTTAATACATATTTGTTACGGTCGCGTATCCTCAACATACAACCTGATACTGATCGCAAATTGCAAAATCCGTAAGAAAGAATTTCGCGGGCTACCCTGGCGTTTTCGCCATTTCAGAAAGTCTAGCGAAATTCTGTCAACATATCCGCTAGAATCTTCGCAATTACGGGACAAGCGCCGATCACATTCACCATCATCATTCAGCCGTCAGACGTCCACTGCTGGGCATAGACCTCCCCCAAGCTACTACGACTGCATTCAGCGAATTCCCGTTTTCATAGGCCTTCACTAGGTCATCGGTCCGAAGGTTTACTTAAAAACCATAATTTTGGTCTTCAAATTCCGAAGTCCATACTTCCATACTAATATTATAATGTGAAAGTAACTGTGACGGCTGAACGGATTTCGTTGGAATTTGGTACTCAGGTAGACCATGACCAATGTGACAGGACTGTTCATCCCGCTCGTACGTTCCGTTTGGTGTCCGCGGGCAAATGCTGCGGCTCTTATAAGAACCTGTTTGTATATTTGATTGCAGACGAGCCATGGTCGGTGCGGTTCTCAGTGAAGTTCTACCCGCCGGAGCCGGCGCAGCTGCAGGAGGAGCTCACGCGGTACCAACTGGTGCTGGCGGTCAGGAAAGACCTGCTAGAAGGTAAGCACTGCCTCACTGTAACGATATTCATTTCTGTCAGTCGATAGCTATTTAGTACCTACTCCGAATCTCAAGGCCCCCATTGTGCCTGCTCTGCCCTTGCTGCTCACCATTGGCGAGTAATGTCCTGTCAGTACTTTTATTTGATATGGTACAGTATCCATAACATTACATAATATTTATTTTATTACATTTCAAATGAATATTTACATTATAATGTTCCTAAAATTGGCAAGCATGCAACAGACAAATATTATGTTTTCTCCAAGAGCTACGAAATTAAATCCTAAGTTGCTACTTAAAATTTTAAACCATAATCAATAAGAAATGGTACAATGCTTCCAACAATTTTATTATCATTAATAAGTAAAAATCCGCCATAAAAATTCCGCAAACAGTCAACGTTCAGTGACAGTAGACATGTCTAGATACCTTACTCTGCACTCTCCTGTCTCTAGCAGCCAATTCAAGCGCAATAGCCTTCATTGTTTCCAGTGGATAGCGAGCGTCTTAGGCGAGAATCAATGAGGTAACTTTTGTTAATTTGCCGTTCAGTTCATCTAAGATTAATTAAGATTAATTTGATCTGTTCTGTCTTCAGGCCGCCTGCCCTGCTCCACGGTGACGCACGCCCTGCTGGCCAGCTACCTGCTGCAGTCGGAGCTGGGCGACCACGACGCCGCGCAGGCTGGCGCCGGCCTGTGCAAGCAACTCAAGCTGGTGCCCGCCGCCGCCGCCACGCCGGACCTCGAAGAGAAGGTTTTGGAGCTGCACAAGACACACCGGTATGTACTTGTGCCCAGTGCCTACCATACCATACGCATCTTAACCATACTTAGAACCTATAAAATAAATTAACTCCTTTAACATTTATTTAAAAATAAACTAAATAAATATTTAACAAAAAAATGCTATAACACGTTGTAAGAGTTTTTAGAAGACAAAAGTAAATACATTCCATGAATACATGAATAAACCTCATTAAATATAGTACCTACATAATTATGTTTACAAATAACAACTACCTATTTATTTTAAATATATATTTTAATATATTTTACTTCTGGTCCGTGTGTAACTTGAACGTAACTGGCGAATTGTGGGTGTACTATTCACAGTATACACCCCTGCCCCACCCGTTGAAAGAATACAGGCGTGATGTTATGAAGGAATCTCATTTACGCAACTTTTTCACGTAACTGTCCTTTCGCGCAAGTGGATTCGCACAAGTGTCCTTCGCGCAAGTGTCTTTCGCGGAAATGTCTTTAGTAGTAGAAAGTAATAACTTTTTTACCTCATGAGAGCAATAAATATTTGAATTTGAAACTTGTCCACAACAATCTTTACATACCGAGCAGCCTCTGAGCCTTAGAAAGCACGTTAAGCCGTCATTCGTGGTTGACAGTCGTTTCAGGTCGTCAGAAGCTCAAAAGCTACAAACCAGTCTTAACAAAAAATCACTTATCTTCAACCTATGGGTATTTCAAACGATTTCTCTCCCCCACAGAGGTCAAACCCCAGCAGAAGCCGAGCTGAATTACCTGGAGAACGCCAAGAAGCTGGCTATGTATGGCGTGGACTTACACCCGGCTAAGGACTCGGAGAACGTCGACATTACGCTCGGAGTGTGCTCGTCTGGCCTGCTGGTGCATCGAGAGAAGTAAGTCGCAACAACTCACGTGTGGTCTCCGAGCATCTGGTCAACGTGTAAACAAACACTGTTCAGGTTTAATTGTTACACAATCAACTACTTCTTACTAAAGGGAATTAGTAACACATTCATTTGTAATTAAGAAGGTTTTAACTTTATATCTCACCAGTATTTCAAAGAATTGTTGTTGTAATAACCTGTCCTCCCATACTTAATAACATTGTAATTTGAAAACATTGTAAAAGTCAATTATTTTTAAAAGAGTAACCGTGGAGTTTCTTGCCGGTTCTTCTCCATAGAAAACGACCAATTGGAACCGTGCGCCTAGCTTCTGACGTTTCATAAGTGCCCATGTAAGCTTATGTGAAATAAAATAATTTGAATTTGAATTTAACATTATTAAATCTTAATTGAAAAATTAATACCAATTAATTATTAATTATTACCAATCTAATTGCTAAATGAAAAACATCTGTAAGTTGATTTGAAATTAGAATTTCTGGTTTAAGTATTCAAATCGAAGCAATCAATTTGTAAGTTGTGGCGCTACAAATTGGTATTAACAGGAACATTTTCCGATCCATTTGTTTACATTATCATCAGGTACTTTTGCAACATGGCGTACTTACCACCGGGTCGTGAGTACTTACCATCTGGGTGTACCATTCCATGAAAATCTCGAAATCGAAATTTAGTCCGATTGCCGGTGTGATCTCAACTGGAGATCGGTTTCCCTTAAATAGGCTATTTTGAGCAATTTCCGACATAATTTCAAGCATTAAAATCCAGCGTTAGGATCTAATAGTTAAATGTTATCGACGTCATAAGAGATTTAAATGTGTCCATGGAGTTTCTTGCCCGTTCTACTCCATAGGAACATACTACACTGTGGACCGGGCAACTAGCTTCATCTTTGTGACTGACCAACTCTATTTTTGACTATTCTAAAGTGCCTGTGAATGATTTAATTGAAATAAATACTTTAAGTTTAAAAGCAAGATGATTTGAATCAGAGTTTCAACTTAATTTACTAATCTTTTCTCATTCAATCACAGACTTCGCATCAACCGCTTCGCCTGGCCGAAGATCCTGAAGATCAGCTACAAACGTCACAACTTCTACGTGAAGCTGCGGCCGGGCGAGTTCGAGCAGTTCGAGTCCACCGTCGGGTTCAAGCTGGCCAACCATCGCGCCGCCAAGAAGCTGTGGAAGACTTGCGTGGAGCATCACACGTTCTTCAGGTACTTCGAGATAAAATAAAAAAGAAGATTTATGTAGTTTGAACGAAATAAAATAATTTATTTTCTCATACAAAGCGTACACAACACAATAAGAAAACCTTTGGCAATCAGCTAAGATGGCGACACCAAGTGTCGGAAGTAGGAACTAACGTATTAAAAACACAGGCACAGGTAAACACGCATACCGTCAAATATAAGTACCTAAATTTAATCCAATACAGGTGGCACATCATCATCGTTTAGTTCAAGAAAGAAAGAAAGAATAACATTCTTTTGGCAACAGCTCGTGAAACACAAAATACAAATAAGAAAAAGTTTAAACTAATGTTTTAACAACAACAGTGTGTGCCTCACGTTTGTGCTAAATAGGTCCATTTCAGCATTAATACGACACAGATGCTGCTTGACGCTGGCTTTCTAATGATCCTTCAAAGCCGTCCACTGCGGGGCCACACTTCCACTTGAGCGGCAATTCCCGTATTCTTAAGAACTTTCTCATTCTAATCTTAGTGTCAATCTGTAAAAAAAAAAACCGCAGGATATTCGCGTGCTGTCGCTGTGTGAAGATTACGCCAGCCTTACGAGAAGGAACTGTTTCATACGGGTGTAATAACCCAAGGATATTGCTTCCGTTCCGCGACGCTTCCTGCGTCTCAGACGCTCTGGTTTGACCGGAGCTTAAACCATCTTGATGCTGTTTTGTTCAAAACTATTTATACTGCTTCCATAGAGCCATAATATTTTCACAGTGTCTCCAGAATCCAGAGAAAACGCATGAAGTCGCGCGACGTCGCCAAACATCGTGCCGCTAGACCTTTTTCATCATTTTCGTTGTCGTTGAACATGCCGAGCGAAGTCGGTCGACATCGCGCGTTTTCTCTGGGGTTTGGAGATACGAGTTGCGGGGCATGGTATCCCCTTGTAAATACGTGGCTTCAATATAAACCTTCCTTGCCTCCTCAGGTTGATGTCTCCGGAGCCAGCGGCCAAGAGCACGCTGTTCCCGCGCCTGGGCTCTCGCTTCCGCTACAGCGGCCGCACGCACTACGAGTCGCGCGCCGCGCCCCCACAGCGCCCGCCGCCGCACTTCGCGCGCACGCTCTCCAACAGGAAGCTCTCGTCGCGCAGTATGGACGGTAAGTGCATGTTACAGGGATCAATATACCTATTTTTAGGCCCGACAATGTAACTGTCCAGAGGAGTCACTGATATAGAATGGTCATCAGACTTAAACTGGGTCGTAGCGTACGTAATTCATCGAGGTCCTTTACAGAAGATTAGTCGAGGTCCGTACGTCGTGGAAACCAGTTATTATAACGAAATGTCGGGGAGTACAGCGCGGTGATAGCGTCACACACATAAATGGCAATCGATCGTAATACCTTTCATTTTGACATCTCCACGTCAGTTCTTATTTCTTTCTTTTTTCCTTCCTAATTCGTATCAGCGTTTATCTCATAATTTTATCCTAAATAGGTTACGATTTATACAGTACATCTCTGCCTGACCCTTCGGGGATTACAGACGTGATAATAAGTGATGTGTGTGATGTTCAAAAGCGACCACACTATTACACTATGAACTCATCGATGACATGCAAAAGAGAATGATACAAAATTATGATAATCTGTTTCTTCTCACACCTACGCGAGAAGTCGTGCTATTTATTTAATTGACTCATTTGTCATCATCACCTTTCATTCATCTGCCAATATTATCATCACGCGGAATTGCCACGAAAATTACGTCATCAAAACATTATCCAGATACTAAGAAAAATTATTTGTCATGAATGTTCGGTAATGTTTATAAATATTTACATGCCAACACGACCGCTTACTGATTGATAATAATTATATTTAGATGTTACTTCATTGGTAAAAAGCACGAATCCGAGAATTTGTGTGTAACCGGTTAAAAAGTGAAATGATGAAAGATTGATTGGTTACCTCATCAAACATTGTAGTCTCTGCATGAGTCAAAATGTCGAGAATCCTTTGTAGAATACAGTATAAATAAAATAAACCCTAATGATCTAGTGTTTGACCTCTGCCTACCTCTACTCTGGATACTGGCGTGATGTTATGTTATGTGTAAAATAATTGATTGGTGATTTGAATTCTACATGGAGTTGGTCATATTGAAGTACCAATCGAGTTGGATTCATTTGTAAGACGTATTTCATTATATGCTAGAAGACAAAAAAAAAACCGGGCCTTGTATCGAAGCACATTTTTATCAATTAAGGGCTCTTCTCGTTTACATAAAGGTCAATAAGCGCCCAATAAAATCTAGCTCCCAATAAAATTAAATTGCTCATTGTCAACACCATATTACAAGTCACGGCCAATACGAACCGAAGCGTCAATGTACTTACGGAGAAATGGCCGCTTATGTCATTGTCACACAAAATAGACACACACAGAAGGTCGGTTTCATAAGTTCATCACGCTCACGACACGCTTCACGTACAGCGAGTGCAAGCGCACCCGCGACTGGCATTTGTTTGAGCTCGCCGTGCGTACGATTATGTGTACGGGTGTGGTGTCGCTCGTTTTATGGAGCCGACCTTCTGTACTCTTCTGTGATATCACTATAAATTGTGGCAGTCACATAAACAAACATACAGCAGCGACCTTGACTGAGACGCTAGATAGTTGAGTCACATTCATTTGTCACTATGCCAACCTGATGCAGTGGGTGATGGTATGGCAGAGTATGATAACTAATATAAAATAGGATCATTTGTGACTAGGTTGGTTATATTTTGTGATGAGATCTAGTAAGTTATTTTAAAAGAATGTGGTCAGAGAAACTGTTGTCTTTAAACGATTGCTTTTAGTGATAAGACCGCCCATTTTGACACCCCAGTAATTCATAATGGTATCAAAATAAATAGTATTCTATTCTAACTCTTTTGAATCCAATTGGATTAAAAATTCTCTGATTGAATAGTATATTTTTAATACCATGCTATTACTATCGTGAAGTATTAACACTTGGATCTCTTACTAAATCACAACAATAAACTCTGAAATGTTGTTATGCTATCTGTCAGAATAAAGTGCAGCTGCCTATCGCGTCTTTAATGTTAAATCCACATTAATATCTGCCCCAATTTCATAATAATACTATATGAGCCATTCCTGCCAAACTTTGATTCATATACTCGTGTCATTCAAAACTTTTTTTTTATATTCCGATTCAATCATAAAACAGCAATATAGTGAATCATCTGTCAGTTCCAGAAATCAAATCATGCAGGTCACTGTTATATTGTGAACGAATCTATTAATACACATACATACATAAACCACGCCTTCTTCCCATGGGGGTAGGCAGAAACTACAGAACGCCACCTGCTACGATCCTTACATACTCCTTTTGCTTCGTTTACGTTCATACATCTGGTCATACACGCACGTCGGTTGCGAGTACTACGCATCTGACCTTTCTGAAGAACATAACCAACAAGGCCATGCCTCTCTCTCTCTCTATGTCAGAACCTATTATTACTTTTGATGAAATAGAAAATTGTTATGTAATAAGTTTTTATAGAATGTTATTTTTGATTCTGACTATCAATCAACACGCATTCTTTGTGGTACTCTTAGAGATTTTGTGTAAATCATTCATCCGGTTTGAATAGCTGATTTAGTGAGGAATAACTGATGAAATACTAGTGGAATTTTCAAATAATTTTCTTGTCAAATTCGAGGATTTCATAGCTATGGATGTTATGAATACGCTCTCTTTATTGGACAAGTAAGTAGCTGTAGGCGTAGAAAGACTTTTGTCCAACCGTGGACTGCTGTAGAGTTAAAACAGTAGCTTATGCTTTCTGCCTACAAAACTGTAACAGTGAAGCATTTTGTTTAGTCAACAAATAGTAAAATTGTTTAGTACTTGTACAATTTACGTGTTTTATATACAAAACAAGGCTTTAAATATCCGTCTTTATTGTTACTATGACGATTTCATTTGTTTACTACATGTTTCTATAAAACTTCACCGTACCCAACCACTTAGTATATTTTATAGTAACAGATATAGCGATATCTAAACTGTTTCGTTATGATCTACAAAAGCTGAGTGATGGCTGTTGGGCGGCGGCCAAAGATACCAGAACTAGGGAGTACGGATAATTGGATATGGTAGCATGTAGCCAGCACTTCTTACTGTAACATTGTTTCTTACTAATATTGTTTGCACTGTCTACTCTCAACTAACTCATAATTATTTGTTAACCTATTTGTGAAAACTTGTAATTGGCCATATTCGTGTTATTAACAAATGAGTTGGTTGGCACTTGTAGAATTTGAAATTATATCTTTGTGTGAGTATCATTGATGTGCTTAACAAACTGCAACAAATAATGAATCCCTGAAGCTTTTAGTGTTGAAAGCTTTACTTACCATCCGCATTTCAGGTGCAAAACATCAATCGGTCATTATAATGCTTAGCCATTAAAAGAGATGATCTAATTATCCATAGATTAGGTACAGACAGACAGTATTACAGACATATTTTCCGTTTCCATAGATTGTGAATATTGCTAGCATTCTTCGTGATAGTGATCCTACAATTGACTCAATATTATTTCTGAAATTGTGTTTGGATTTGCGTTGAAAAAGAAAAAAAAATGCTCCTTAAAAAATAGTAAATATTACTTTATAGGAAAATACATTTTTAAGTTTCACATGTGCCTTCTGAGTCAACATAAAGAATTTCTCCCTAAAATCTCAGGCATTTTCCTTCATGCCCCACTTCCACATAAACAGCCCAGCCACTGCAAGTCAGTAGCACGACCCTGTGAAGTAGTCGTTATTAATACACCGTAGCGGTCAGACGCGCCATATAGACAAACGAAAACATTCGGTAGAACTCGCACGACCTGCAGTAGCTCTCGACGAGTCATAACTAGTACATTCGGGATAGCACTTATATAGAACATTCGTGGTAGTATTCAACTGGTAGAAAAGAAAAACAGGAAGGAAATAGTTTATTTGTGCACAAAATATGGTGTTCGGAGACTGTTGGACCTGTGCCTCCGGCGGGTATAGTGAGTATCAGTGTGAAGCTGTGACACTCATCGTCTTCCTGCCCTTGTGCCTTGTTACTTGGGTACAATGCGTTGTAATAAGTGTGGTGTTAAAAAATCATTTATTATTTTTGGTCTTGGACATTTTCACGATCATTAAAATGTCTGTGCAATTCTTTATCAATCAAAAATTACATTTCAGAAACGGTTTTCTTATTTTGGAAATTCGCGACGCCTAAAAATAAAATTTAAACTTAATGCAGCGCGTAATTTTTAAATTTTGATAGAATGCGGTTAAAGTGTTAATATTGCCCTAAACGTACAAAAATACCAATATTTATTATGAAAATGCCAAACTCACGAAGTTACGCTAATTAGAGAAACCATTAAAACACATATTATGTAATGATTCTCTTCTAAACTATAGTCCCGGCATTTGTGTAAATACACAACACCATTATCGACCGCACATTAAGCTCCTGTAATCACGACTATAGAGATTTATGGCAGTAAAAGAAGTTGCGCCGACCCCAAATATATTGGGACAAGGGCAGGGAATGACGATGACGATAAAGCTGTAAACAGAGCTTCAAATCCAGTCGATTAGCTAATCGGCAATAAATGATCGGTATTCGAGATTGTTATGACCGCCCGAAGTAGTGTGGTAGTCTCAGGTGTTCAGTGTAAACATTCGGAACTTATTACTGGCCTCTGGGATACGCAATATTTCTCGCTTTAGAACGAACTATTGCCTAGTAGCAATACTCTTTTAAAGTAATTTTGTTAGGATGTGGTATTTACAATTAATTTTGAATACCTTTAATTAAGACCAAAGGACCAGCTGACTTTTGTAACGCTTTGCAGGACACTATACGGCCATAGCAGTAATAACAATAACACTTGTACTGTGTCTCGTTGCGTCCCGCGAACTGCTAACAAGTTCATACATCATCATCATTAAAAATAGGACGCGCAGCATCCTTTAAGTATGACATTTCCGTAGCAAGTTTTTATTCATACGGTCACTTGTCATTATCATCTTAGACTTTTATCGTATCTGCCGGTCTACACTTTGCTGTAAGAAAGCTTTATACAGGATGTTTGGAAGCTGGGTGCAAAGTCTTAAGGGGGTGATAGGTGACACCATTTAGAGCATTTTGAGCCATACATGTCTTAAAAGAAGTATGTTTTTTTTATTTAAAACTGTTGTTTTTAATTTTTTTTTAAATTTTTACACACCAGTGAAATGAAACACCACACACACACACACACACACACACACACACACACAGAAATGAAAAAAAAAATATACCAACTTTAACTGGGGCACTGTTGGCAATTAACTGACATAAATTCGGTTAAGTATTTAAAAATAAAAAACTAAAATTAGCAGTTAAAAATGAAAAACCTACTTCGTCTAAGACATATATAGCTTAAAATGCTCTAAACTACAGCCATTAAAGCTTTGCACCCAGCGTCCAAACACCCTGTATATTAGAATGGACCACTTTGGTACTATTATGACGGTGATGTGGCATTTAGAAGCCTTCTTAATAAATGACGAGTCCCAAATAAGTCATATCATTTAGGTTTTAACAGGTCCTCCAATGAAGATATTGGTTACAATAGTTACCATACAGACCTTGCTACATGACTGAGATTGTCTCGCGACAGTTAACAAGTCTGCAGCGCACTGATAGCATCATGTTCTGTATTTAGGCGCGAGTTTCACCGCGCGGCTCATTGCACGGATGTAAATAGACCAACTTGATAATTACATGATCATATTTATTTGCCGCTCGCGGTTTCATTGACTAGTCTTTTTGAAGTTCTACTTGTGTAGGTATGTTTCGCGGTATTTTTTGGATGGAATGGTTTACTTTGGAAATAGTTTATATTGGCATATTACCTGGTTACGTTTAATGTTGGCTCGTCTTATACCTTTGGAAAAGTTAATGCCAATAAATAATTTATTTATTTATGTATAAGGTCCAAGCGAATTATTTACTTGGACGTTTTCTAACATAAATTCTCTTTCTTTTATCTTTTAACACAGCTGTTCCATACATTAAGATCGCATTAGTACTGCAATTTTATACGGAGCAGCTGATTATTGTTATTTTTTATTAAACAGTTCGGTGCCCACGGTCCGCTAATAAGAACTATTAACCATTACAACATGCTCAACAAAAACCTAAATTCAAACCTGGACATATTTCATGACTCCTTGACCGGCATTCGAAAAAAAATACTTAACTATTATCATTTAGTCACATAATTTCTGTTATACTGTAGAATAATGTATTTGAATTACGTGTTATGTTCACGTCCTTCATTAAGTTGTATTTTATTTTATTGTCGTTAAATAACTTTGTTTAATTTTTACTTTTAATTTATAAGCAGCTTCTGTTCAATGTCTTATTTCTTTAAATGTTATGTACACCTATAATTTGTGTATACATTAGCAGTAATACTTTCCTAAATACTCTTATAAAACAATGTTGAATGTATATGCTGTTGGTGTTCTTTAATAAATAAATAAACAGTTTAGCGGGGAGTGTCCATTTGGTTCTCGTCTGTCTATAATGAGGTTCCATTGGTATCGGTGCCAGCCCGTGAACAGCCATTGAATATTAATGAAATAAGTTCAAATTAGGTTATCATCCCTACCTAGTTGCTATTCCACCAATTCGCACTAAGCGTTTCCAAATGTCTTTTGTGATGCGCACAGCAAAGGAGTGGAACTCTCTGCCTGCGTCTGTGTTTCCGAATGCATACAACCCCGATCTCTTCAAAGTGAGAGTTAACAGGCTTCTTCTGGGTAAGCTCGCTCCATCGTCGACTTTGTCTCTGTCAGCTCTGACCTAGACTAGAGTCAAGAGCAAAAAAATTATATCCATGCCTAAAATCGATATCTCGGGTTGTACTGAGCCGAGAAATAGACCAGCAAATCATCGTAGATTTAGCATAACCTATTATTTACCGAATCATAGCCATCAATCATTGTATTTCATTCAGCACGCCCGAAGTTATGATAAACATTGAACGCTAAAATATTGCATCCTGAGGAAATGCACTCGTAAATAATCAATAATAAATTGTTGTTTGTAAAATTATGCAAGCTTTGAGAGGTAGGAGCTGTTGCTTTGGCATCAGCGTATGTAAAACTAGACAAATCATAGTTCAGCTGTACACACATGCTGGCCCATTTATAGTGGTCCAAACATTTTTTTTGGCTCTAGGACATCCTAACGATTCATCTAAACGCAACATAATGTTCCGCGAAAATCAGTAGTTTAGAAGTTAGGTTGCCGTTTATGCATTAAAAATCGAGACAGACATTTCGAAAACTTATTGTAATTTTATTTTTCTTAATTTTGATTTGTTATTATTTAATAAATTCTCTTTATTTAACATACTCCAGTGATTTTCTTTTAATAATTAAGCTAAAAAAAATCACAACTTCTGAACTACTGATTTTCTTGTCTTTGATGCGTTACATTTGTTACCCACGGAACTCACTTGATGAATTTCAGCAACATTATCCCCATCATAATATGAGTCGACACTAATCCATATCCTCCACTTTGCAGCACTGGCACAAGGCGACAAGGATGAGTCGATGCCCGCCGACGCTGCTAAGCGGCACACCATGCCGCCGCAGCCAGCGCCGCGGCCCACCATCAAAGATAAGGTAACTATACCAGCTCACTACGAGCTTGCTGATATTATATACATAGTTCATAAGTTGTGTATGTATGGCATGTTTGTGAGGGGTGCTGAGGTCGCCAACAGCCTGTTTTTGTGATGCTCATGTGGAAAAGGTAACCTGAGTGAAATTGCAACAGAAAATAAACCAACCCTCTGTCATCCGAAGAAAAACTTTTATTTGGAAGCACTGGTTCCTGAAGAGTTAGTTTATTTTTTATTGTATTTTGGTCATTGAAAGCTCTTTTCATATTGATAAAATAATATTCGAAAACCGGGTGTTTGGCAACCCTGCAGATGTGTTCAGTAGGATGATTAGTCTCCGAGGAGAATGTTAACGAGTTCGGGTTTTATACCTTTCTATTGAGGATATTCTAGAAATTACTTCTATATTTTTAGAGATTCTCTGGAGAAAACTGGACACATCTCATTTCAGCTGCATTTACATTTTGGTAATTGTAATTAATACATTGAAAAATTATCTCCTCGAAATGTTGAAACAACTTAACAGAGTGTTAATACAATAACTGTGATTAACAGTCCGATGGCATATACCTCACGGTTATGTAATACAATGAATGTAATGATGATCTCAGTACATGTCTGTTCGAATATCTTATTAGACTCTTGAGTAAGGATAGCTTTGGAAACCTAGATGAATTAAAACAGAAATCTATGTGGCAGTGTTTGTGTATGTATGTACAACAAGACGTAAACTCCACCCCCTTTTTCAACTAAAATATCTGAGGGTCAGTTTGTTGTATGGTTATCATAACAGGTGACTATGAAGCTATATTTAGAAGGAATATCACTGCATTAGTCACCATAGCTAAGATGAGGTATTTATTTACATATACTAATCTCGGGCATGACACTCACTGCGACATACAAAACTAAATGCTGTAGTTTCCACACGTAGGTATGTGCTATCGGTCGTATTATACATACGTAACATGTATTTAGATTTAACACTATATTCTAGAGGGCATGGTGATATCATACCATCATAGGGTGGGGCCAGAATAAACCTGGCGTAATTTTCGACGCTCAAAGTGAGTCGGATCTTAATGTACCATAATAATATACCTACTCAGAAATAAATGATGTCCAATTGAAAACATTTTCGGTCGAATCGATTTTTTTAGTTTTGCGAGTTGCGTAGACTGTAGCAAAAACCACTATATTGTTTGAAACTGCAACGTAGTTTCAGCGACTCACTTTGAGCGGCATAAATTACACCAGGCTTCGCCCCAACCATATATCAGTTGTACTAACAATAACATTGATTTCACTTACAAACTTCAAATGGTATTGGTTTCATATTTAGATGTTTTGTTGATTTCATCTCTTTACTAATGTCATGTTTCATTATGAGTAATGTTGCCAGATATTGCGAAGATATTTAGATTTTTCTTTCAATCTATTATTGTAATCAAGGGTTACTAAAATCCTCAACAATTAATTGTTTCTTTTGTACTTCGCGTAGATCCGCGTTTCCGGCACTCTTTGATGTTATATAATTCGACTAGTTATAAAGTCAACAAAGTCACAATCTGGTTATCAACAAACCTAAATAACCAAATTTTGTACTAAACTCAACTCTATAAGTCTGCTAAAGAACTTTCAAAGAAAAACATAGGTCAAAATCCCGTGCATATCTGGCAACATACTTGGTGCACGAACTAACGGTGTGCGCACGCGGCCGGACAGCTGCGGCGGCGCTCGGGCGGCACGGCCAGCGCCTCGTCCGCCTCCTCGCTGGAGGGAGAGTACCTCGCCGACAAGCTCGACAAGGTGTGACGCACCGACACACTCCCCCAGTCCCCCACTCCCTACACATACAGGGTGTACAAAGACCCATAACTGCCCGTAAGATAGCCGTCACCTACGCATGCTGTACATCAAACTAAGTAACATTGAGCAAAAATGATTGCTAGAAAAGGACTTTTATTTTTGGTGTGAAATTCGCTGTTACGGCGGCACCGCACTATATTGCGCAAGCTAAATATTGTGCTTGCGGGTGCGTACATCAGTGCAGGAGCTGCGGGAGTCTCTAAAGTTAAGTCGTAACATTTAACACTGGCCTCCGTGGACGAAAGTGGGGGGACCTTTGACCTTCAATATCTCCGTAACCTTTACCTGGGACCCTTCTGGACCACTCCGGTACAAAAAGTTATCACAATGACGGCGAGTACAATTGACTCTCGGTTTCGTTGAGCGCCTTTTTACACCCGATAAGTAGACACACACTGCCGGACAGATTCGGAGAATACCTCGCCGACCCACTCGACAAGGTGAGCTCACACCACCCTCCTCACCACACTGATCCTATTCCCTACACACACAGGTTTTTCGCGCCGCTTTAGTAGCTTCAAAAATTGGAGCCCCGTAAGCATTGTAGTTTATGGTTAGCATTGACAAAGAAAACACGATTCCTTATGGCCTAGCCTTCGCCATCGGTGGTAACAACCAGCTCGACGGAAACACTAAAGGTACCCGAAGGTGACCGCAACCGCAGACCGCAGCGGCGATGTCGCCTAGAGTTTGCAGAGAGTTACATAGAAACCGGTTGCCGTTGCCTTCGGAAGTGTACCTTAATAGGTGTCCAGCCGTTTACATTGTTCCCAGATTATATCGAAAGACGAGGAACCCTCAAGTCGCCAAACGCACGACAAGATGATTCAGTTTTATTTAATCTGGAAACTAATCCCCATTTCTTGAAGAGACATATATTCTGCTTTGTGTGTTATAGTGTTTTGTGTATGTGTTTGATCTACATCGTCGTGAAGTGCCAAAAGTTTTATTAAATCTCGCTTAACATGTTAGCTGTTGGCTTCTATTTAAGACGTTGTAAAGCTTTTAATATAAATTGGACGAAATCCGAATAGTCCATTGTTTAGTATGACCTTATGAAGCAGGTGAAACCTAGAAGGTGTCTTATTAAAAACAAGGTATTGGCTTTTGAATTTAAGACGATAACAGTAGAATTTAAAGTAATAAAATTATTTTAAATGTTTTTTTTTTTATGTTGATTGAATAATGTTTTAGAGATCTTAACAACATTGCAAGGAATTCGTTTTAGGTGTAACGGATTTTAGCTTCTTTTATAATTATTTAGCAAAATAAAAGTAGAATGGGTATGGGTCTACAAATCAATTTTTCCAATTTTTTTTTACATTTCCTTTTATTCAAATATCTTCAACTTCATCAATCAATCACCACACGATACAATGTCAGTGCCACCTCGTGGTAGCTTATTCTTCATTTGCACTGTGTTTATTTAGTATTTTGTTCTATTATTTAGTTCAGTTACTCATTCATCATTCTACAGGGTGTATCAGGAAGGTGTGGTATAGATACGGACCATCAAACTGAACAACTTTCTCCATGGGACCAACATCGTAATCGAAAAAAAATTATCAGCCGTCCCATACATTTAGGTTGAGTAAATATTGAAGCTTTATACGGGGCAGCTTATAATTTTTTCTCGATTTCGATGTGGGTGTGAGAAAGTTGTTCAGTTTGATAGCCTGTACCATACTCTTTTTGACTACACCTTTCTGATACACTCAGTATATTAATCGCATACTGCTTTCTAACACTAGATACTGTCTAACCAAGCTTACTATACTCTTAAGCTATTCCTTCTTCTTTTAAAAGAATCGTTGGCAAAATCAAAAACTGACCAATAAAAAAGAAAATATTTTCTAGATATCATCATCGTTTTGTATTTGTAGAAACCGCCTCCGGGAGCCGTGAAGGTGATGCCCACAGCTCCCCCCGACAAGAAGGATGAGAAGAAAGTTTTGGAGCAGAGGAAACCTGCTGAGAATGGTGAGTATTTCTGAAACATCGTCTAAATATAATGTAGTGTAAGGCACTAATAATATGCAAGAAACCGTGGAGAATGGAAGAAAAGAAAGGAGACTTATACCCAGTAGTAGGTGATTCCGGGATGAAAGTAATAGCATTGGAAGCACCTCCTATCTCCTCATAGCAGCAACATTTTCTGCTTATACATGTTCTGTTTCCTTGTGTGAAAGTATTTCCAATTTTGTATGTAGCGGTTAACAACCGCGGCGATGCATATCCAGTAACAGATATTTGTAAACAACATGGTTGAACAGTTCGTCTAGTCCAAAGAATGTTGTATACACTAGGTTTTCCTCCAAATTTTTCCCAGAAACTCACTAATGGTAAACAATCTGTCCGTCTAATATTAATCTAGCGAGTTCTTAACAAACGTATGTTTTTATTTCAGGTACAGACACGACTAGCGATCCGGGAATCACGAACAACGTTGAAACAACACCCAAGAAGTCTAAGGTGAGTCCATTTTAATTATATACGATGCAATAATTATCTCAAATGTTCATACAATGCAAGAATGGTAGACTCAAAGCATTTTATCAGTTTGGTGACGTCAACAGTAGAAACTAGTGTATCATACAAATTAATGTTCAATGTAAATACGAATGTTAGACAACGCAACTAGACATGCATGGTTGGCAACATTTCTTATTTTATTCGCGGCTGTATAAGTCAAATTATACAAAGCACTGTTATACTTTTGTTAACTTTTATTTTTTGTTTCACTCCTCCCTTTCCCTAAAGACCGGAGGATTCGGACTGTTCGGAGGTAGAAACAAATCACCGAAAGAAGAGAAATCTCCTAAAGAAAAGTCTCCGAAAGAGAAGTCTCCTAAAACGAAAGATAAGAAGGTTAAAGATCCGAAAACTAACGTGGCCGCGCTTGAGACGTCGAATGACAGTTCCAACCTTGATAGTTCACTTGAAAAGAGTCCCGCGAAGGGTGAAGACAAGCCGTCGTTTACTAAGCCCTACGAATACACGGACACAGAGAGGAGTCCCACTCGCACAAAGCCCTTCATCCAAGGCGCGTTCAGTTACGAAAAGGAACCGATTTCCGATGAGAGGCAGCGGGCGTTAGATGACAGTCATAGTCCGACCACAAGGAAGGCAGGCCTCGCCTTCAACTACGCCCCCGGAGAAGACAAGAAAGTCGCTGCAAGCGCTGAGAAGCGCAAAACACCTGAAGATCCGAGCAAGCTCAAGACACCGGGACTTGACTATGTGCAGTCAGCAGTTCTGAAAGAACAGGCTAAGAACCTCATAGATCCGACACTAGCTTTACTTGACTCGGAAAGGTCACAACACGAAGTGCCTACAGCAATCGCTGTTCCAGTGCTCGCAGCCAAACCAGACAACGAGATCCAAGTGGTCATCATCACTGGTCGCTACAACCCCAAGTCCAAGAAACTTGATGACGCTAACGGCACCGTCCTTGTAACCAAGGGATCCTTGAACAAAGCCAATGGAAAGATCCAGACGGATAAAGAACTTATTAATACAAAATCTGGACAAGTTAGCTACACAGACCCCGCGACAGGCAAGCAGGAGGTTAAGAATGGACATGTTGACAAGACAGGACATATTCTATTCACATCAGGAGTTATCGACCCCAAGACAGGAAAAATTGACCCAACATTGGCCCAACAGTACTGCTTCGTTGAACGATCGCCAGACAAACTTGGGACCAAGCCTGGCCGTGAAGTCGACCTGGTTGTTATTACCGGCAAATATGACGGCAAGAATAAGAAGTTGGATGCTTCACATGGACATGTGGACGTTTCTAGAGCAGTCGTTGGACCAGACGGCTATGTCGCCTCAAATTACGGCGTCATTGACCCAAGGACGGGCAAAATTGAATTCATTGACCCAAAAACAGGCAAAGAAGAACCCAAGCAAGCCTACGTTGACCAGAAAACTGGAAATATTCTGGTCACTACAGCAGTCTTGGACCCTAAATCCGGAAAGGTTGACTCTTCTCTTGGTCAGCAGTTCAGCATTGTAGAAAAGGACGCAACCAAAGCGAACCGTGAAGTCAGATTGGTAGTCGTTACAAGCAAATACGACTTGAAGACGAAGAAGTTAGACCCAACATTCGCTCACGTCGATTCCGTCAAGGGAGTCCTCAGCGGCACTGACGGTAAAATCTACACGGAATACGGTATCATTGACCCAAGGACTGGAGAAATCCAAGTCACTGATTCTAAGACAGGCAAGCAGGAGATCAAGCAAGCGACAGTCGATCCCAAGACTGGAAACATTCTGTTACTCTCAGGAGTTATTGACCCAAGGACTGGACAGCTGGATACTTCGCTAGGACAACAGTACAGTATCGTAGATAAACCTATCGATACCTTCGGAGCAACCACTGGAAAAGAGGTCCAAGTTGTCGCCATCACAGGCAAATACGACTCAAAGAGCAAGAAGTTGGACAACCCTAACGGATTCATTGAGACGTCCCATGCCATCATCAGTGATAAAGACGGCAAAGTACATTCCAACTTCGGTGTACTAGACCCTAACAATGGTAAAGTTTACTTCACTGATCCCAAAACAGGCAAACGTGATTCCAAACAAGCGGTCGTTGACGCTAAAACTGGAAGCTTTATACTTACATCTGGAGTCATTGACCCTAAGACGGGAAAATCTGATTCGTCACTGGCTCAACAGTTGACTGTTGTCGACAAAGACGCACCTAAGGGCATTCCTGAAAGATACGCCTACTTAGTAGTCGTTACATCTAAGTACGATCCTAAGAACAAGAAACTCGACATCACTAACGCTCATGTCGACAGCTTCCCTGGAAAATACGACAATGACGACAAAGTACATACTGACTTCGGAATCGTTGATCCAGCGACTGGTGACATCATCGTCACTGATCCAATCACAGGCAAGCAGGAAGTCAAAAAAGCTACCATTGATCCGAAAACGGGCAATTTACTACTCACTTCCGGTGTTGTTGATCCGAATACTGGAAAAGTAGATTCTAGTTTAGGTCAGCAGATTACTGTTGTGGATAAGCCTAAGGACACATTCCCGTCTGTGGCAGGAAAGGAAGTCCAACTAGTAGTGATCACAAGCAAATATGACTCGAAATACAAGCGGTTAGATAGCCCTAACGGACATGTTGAGACATCTCGTGGTATCGTCGCCGCTGACGGCAAAGTCCACTCCAACTTCGGTGTCATTGACCCCAAGACCGGCAAGATAGACCATGTTGACCCTAAGTCCGGCAAGCAAGAGATCAAGCAAGCTGTTGCAGATCCTAAGACCGGACACTTGGTCATTTCTTCAGGAGTTGTAGACCCGAAGACTGGAAAGGTTGACTCTTCATTGGCGCAGCAATTCGCAATTGTTGATAAAGATAGATTAGCACCTGAGAGATATGTCAACCTTGTCATTGTGACATCTAAATACGACCTTAAGAACAAGAAATTGGACCTTACCAACGCTCACGTGGACAGCATTCCTGGTAAAGTGGGTGCTGATGACAAAGTGCACACTGCATTCGGTGTCGTTGATCCCAATACCGGTGACATCATAGTAACAGACCCACACACCAGCAAACAAGAGGTTAAGAAAGCCTCAGTGGACCCTAAAACAGGCAACTTGCTGCTTACGTCATCAGTGGTGGATCCCGTGTCAGGTCATGTTGATCCTACATTAGGACAACAGATCAGCATTGTAGAGAAACCGAAAGACCAATTCGCAAACGTTCCTGGAAAAGAAGTACAGTTGGTTGTCATTACTAGCAAGTATGATCCCAGGACTAAGAAACTTGATAATCCTAACGGTCATGTTGAGACTTCAAGAGGTATCATTGCCCCAGATGGAAGAGTACATACCAACTTCGGTATCATAGACCCGCAATCTGGAAAGATTGATCAGGTCAATCCCAAGACCGGCAAACATGAGACTAAGCAAGCCATCGCTGATCCGCAATCAGGACATTTGTTACTGACTTCTGGCGTTGTCGATCCTAAAACAGGAAAGGCTGACTCTACTCTCGCCCAGCAATTCGCTATCGTAGACAAAGATGCGCCTAAAGAAAGATACGTGAACTTAGTCATTGTGACTACGAAGTATGATCCTAAGAACAAGAAGTTAGATCTAACGAATGCTCATGTTGACTCAGTGCCCGGAAAAGTTGGTGCCGATGGTAAAGTGCACACAGAATTTGGAGAAGTTGATCCTACAACCGGAGACATCGTCATCAAAGACCCAGTCACAGGAAGACGAGAGACCAAGGTGGCTTCTGTTGACACCAAGACTGGGAACCTCCTGCTTACATCAGGAGTTGTTGACCCCCAGACTGGACAGGTTGATCCTAACTTAGGTCAACAAATTAGCGTCGTTGACAGACCGAAAGACACGTTCACACCAGTTCCTGGCAGAGAAGTTCAATTGGTCATCATTACGTCCAAGTACGACCTTAAGAATAAGAAGCTTGACAGCCCTAACGGACATATTGAGACTTCAAGAGGTATTGTAGGTGCCGACGGCAGGGTTCACACCAACTATGGCATTATTGATCCGAAGACTGGAAAGATTGAACATGTGGATCCTAAGACAGGCAAGCATGAGACGAAGCAAGCAGTCGCTGATCCTGGCGTAGGCTTCAAGACCGGTAACCTCATCCTAACCACTGGCGTCGTAGACCCGAAGACTGGCAAACCAGACTCAACGCTCGCTCAACAATTCACGATTGTCGAGAAAGAGACGAAACCTATTGAGAGAGAGATTCATCTCGTTATCATCACCACAAAATACGACCCGAGGACAAGGAGGATTGACCCCAGCCAAGGTCATGTGGACACCATCAGTGGTGTTCTCGGAGCTGATGGAAGAATCCGTACAGCCATTGGCATCGTTGACCCAGCTACTGGAGAAATCGTCGTCACTGATCCTAAGACCGGCAGGCAAGAAGTTAAGCACGCTCAGGTACACCCTGAAACTGGCCACATGGTTATTACAAGCAACGTTGTCGACCCCAAGACTGGCAGAGTCGATCCTACGCTTGTGCAACAATACAGCATTGTCAACAAACCCGTGGTGCCTTTCGTGAAACCAACTTCCAAGGGCGAGGTTCGTCTTGTGATCGTCACGAGCAAGTACGATCCTTACACTAAATCCGTTGATGCCGGCGCAGGCAACGTCGAAGCCGCTAAAGGCTACGTCAGCGCTGAAGACGGAAAGATTCACACAGACTTTGGCATCATCGACCCAAGATCCGGACAAATTCTCTACAAAGACCCGATAACCGGCAAACAAGAATTGAAACAAGCCGAGATCGATCCTAAGTCAGGAAACTTGATTATAACCACCGCCGTTATAGACCCCAAGACGGGAAGAGTAGAACCTTCGTACGCTCAGCAGTTGAGTATTGTTGATAAACAGAATGTGTTGTCTAAAGTAGCGCCAGTGTCGCCGAGAGCTAGCGTATCCCCTGCTAGGCAGGTCCCATCGCCCGTAAAGACCCCGACACCTTCACCGATTCAGACACCTCTGCAATCACCCGTGCGTACGTCATCACCAATTACAAGCTACGCTCAGAAATCATCTCCCCTCACGCCGACTATGAAGTCACCTGTCAAACCAACAATGGCTCCTCCCGAACCCCCTAAGAGGAAGATCGTCAAAATCATGGTTATCTTTACCAAACTGGACCCGAAGTCTAAGAAGCCTGATTTGAACACCGCGGAAGTGGAACATCTTACTGGTATCCTCGATCCTAATGGTTTGATTGAGACTAAGTACGGAGTAATCGATTCCAATACTGGTAACATTGTTATTACGGATTCAGCTGGACAAAAGCAAACCCGCGATGGGTACGTTCTGACTGAAACAGGGCAAATCTTCATCAACTCTGGCGCAATCGATCCTAAGACCGGCAAAATTGATCAAAACCTAGGCATGATTCTAAGCGTTGCCAAGCAAGAAGACCCAGTAGTTGAAATCACTACTATCACCGGACCAATTGACCCCAGAACAGGTAAAGTTGATATTGAAAAGGGCACAGTGGAACACACTAAAGGCAAAGTTGACGCCGAAACGGGTCATATCTCTACTAAATACGGAGTTATCGATCCCTCAAACGGCGTCATATTCGTCACAGACACATCTGATACCAAACCAGTACATATCGATGAGAACAACGGACTTATCACCATCAAGGGTGTAGTAGATCCTAAGACTGGCAAATCTGATCCAAACGTTGGACAGGTTATTGTTGTTGGTACACATATCGACCCAGTAGTCGAAGTTACCACGTTTGTTGGTAAGTTAGACACAAAGAAGGGACTTATCGAGCCCAAGCATTCGCTAGTAGAAAGCAGCACAGGTCAAATTAACCCCGATAACAACAAAATTGACACGAAATACGGACAGATCGATCTTGTAAAGGGAACTGTAACATACAATGATCCTAAGACTGGCAAATTTGAGAGTAGGGAACTCAAAGTGGACCCAGTCACCGGTCAGTTCTTATTGAAGACAGGACAGTGCAACCCGAAATCTGGAAAGCCAGACAAGGATGTCGCGAGAATGATCTGCTTGAGGATTATCAAGAACAAGATTGATCCCGTCTCTGGCAAACAGATCGTATCCAACGACCCAAAGAACGTCAAAGTTGATCCTAAGACCAACCAGATTTGGATCGCTGGACCTAAAGACCCTCTGTCTGGGGAAGTCATCTACACAGCTGGTCAGGTCGACCCGACTACTGGTTACATCATCACAATATATGGTCGTCTCGACACTAAGACGGGAACAATCATCAGGACACACGACGTTGATAAGACGCTCATCAAAGTCGACCCAGTCAACGGACAGATCTACACGTCAACTGGAGAAGTTGACGAAGACAACCATCCATTATACTCGGCTTCACAAGTCGATCCTAGCACCGGAGAGATCTACACCAAACTCGGCAAGATCGATCCTCAGACGGGCAGGCTAATCATCATCAAGATATACATCATCACACAGAAAGACGACAAAGGAAGGGTTAAGGAAGTCGATCCTAAAGAATGTACCATCGATGAAACGACAGGCAGGATCATCACGACGAAGACAGTGTATCTATACCAGATCATCGATCCGATCACAGGAGAAACTATCGATGTAGACCCTGATGACCCGAGGTTGAAGGGCGCGCGAACAACTGTCACGCAGACCATGACGCTGTCAGGCAAGATCGATCCCGTCACAGGCAGGATCAAGACTGAATACGGAGACATTGACCCCGATACCGGTGACATTGACCCCAGCACGGCCGTCAGAGACCCCGTCACTGGACAACTGATTCTACATTATTCACAAATCGATCCATCACACTTCGAAGACAAGAGTGGCAACTACACGATAGAGAAAGAAACTCAAGACCTTCCAGCGAACATCGACATACAGACAGTGAACACACACAAGTTCTCCACTTTCGGCAAGGACGAGAGTCCGCTGAGAGGAGACGAGCCCAGAACGTTCACCGAGTACACGACGAGCGAACACATACGGCACCAAGGCTATTCGTCATCAACTACCCCCTCCTCCAAGATCCCGGTTTCACAGCGCTCTAAGAAGACGCCCACTCCCCCCGTGGTTGTGAAGACCACCACCAAACAGCTGTTGACGAGGAATGACGAGGGCGTCACTCACAATGTGGAGCAAGAGGTTGAGAACCTCGGCACCGGGGAGGTCACGTTCTCCACACATACCAACAAGGTGCGTTACATTCACTTTCTCAATTTCCAATAACCGGCACACAAGACGCCACCCTGATTTATTTTTCATGTCGTTTTTCTTTTTTTTTTTCTCATAATTTGTACAGCGTGTGGCCTATTTTGTTTTCTTTTTTTACCACGGCTTACGTAGTTTCAATGTTAGATTTCTGTGTATATAGTAAATGCATGCTAGTCTAACCTTAATTAGGCGGAAAGCCTTGAGCCGATGGAGGGCCCCGGGAAGAGTCCGTACGTGACGGCGCGCGCTGTGACCACACGGACGGCCACCACGCACCACGACCTGGACACGAAGGCCAAGACTCAACAGATGGAAGAAAAGACAGTCGCACACACTCTGACGTCATCAGCCACGAGACAGGAACAACGTGTCTTGACACAAGAAGTCAAAACCATGGTTACGACCGGCGATCAGGTACGATCATAACATTATTCCTGGCATTTATCATTGTTTTAATCCAGTCATTAGCATGTAAATGGAGATTTTTTTGTTCATTATTAGTTGAATTTCGTTTAATTTTTCTACTTAATTTTTCCATTAGTTGTTTTTTTATTTCGCTTTACTATGGCAGCTTTTTTGACACGCGCAGAATATTAAACGCTTGATTTGCGCGATGCTTGACAGCGCTTAGCAATGCTTGAGAAACTGAAAACAAATCTCACGCATGCATGATAGCATGATTTAACGCCACTTGACCCAAGTAGGCGATTTACGAAGAATTTTAACCATAAAGAATGTTTCACCTTTAAAAATATTGATTCTTTTATTTGAAAAAGCTGTCATATTATTTTGATTGCATGTTGTACTTTGTTCTAATTACATATTTTTTCTTTTCCCTCCATCCCATATCTACATCGAACGGACATGACCTGGTAATGCATCTAAACCAAACTCTAAACGGGCATGACATTACTAAACCATACATTACGTGGTAACACCACTGATCTCTATAACACCAACAAACTTGGTAACAACTTCGCCAACATTTGGCAAACACCTGTGGTAACTTGACCAACATTTGGTACACTACCATGTAACAACCTCACCGACAAACATTGGTCGAACGTTGGATGGTCATCACCGCAGCTTGCTAGACGCGGCTCTGAATCATCCCTAAGCAGTGGGGATTCTGGCACTCCGATCGACTTTGATGAGGGCGCCGGCGAAGGACATTATTATATCACGGTGAGTTACAAGCGCTGTGAGCGATGTTATCGTTTTATTGTGAACGTTGTAGGACGCTGAAGCGCTTTGTTGTCAGTTTATTGAGGGACGTATACAGGAAGATACAGGAAATGATAAGAGGCCTATGTCCAGCTGTGGATTATGGGAATATAAGACAATATGATAATATATCTCAGTGAAATGTTTTTCTTTCAAAATCGTATCTATGTGTGTTTGTTGATCTCAAAAATCAACCAATTGTGTGAAGGTTTTATTATAATTTCTTGGATAAAAAAGAGAATACTTTCTAAACACATGATAGCAACTAAATTCAATGTCCTATCACAAACAATACAGCTTCATGCAGTGTTTCAGTGGTGGGCACTAGTAATATGCACTAGAAAACTCTTCAATGAATAAAAAATATGCAGCACCTCACACTGTTGAGTATTGGAATATAACTAACATACCATGTATAATATTTATATACTTTTCAGGGTAGAGTAGACGGTCGGTAGTCGTGTGTGTGTGATTTTATAAAACTTTTAAATAATAAATTAATTTAATAGAAGTATCTACTTTAGATTGGCAGTTTCTTGTATTTTTATACCCTTGAGAGTCTAGGATTTATTCTCAATAAAATAATATATTTTGGCATGATAATCGTGTGAAAAAGTTGCATTAATATAGCATGTTGCATTCAATACTGTATTGTGATTGTCCACTGCATTTTAGATTATGAAATATTTTTATTTACTCATTTATTTTAATTTTATGAAACTTAAGGTACAGTACTGGTTGTATTTTATTTATTCTTTTATTTATGTACACTCTTAAAACTTTTGTTCAAACACAAATTAATATTGCAACCCCAAAAATATTTTGTTTGATGTATAATATTTTTTTATTTCCTAAACTACACATGAAGTCAAAACCGAAAAGAGAGTTAACCAAATAGATCTTAAAAAGAACCCATCACAAAGATTTTAATTCAGATATTTATTAATAACACCCAAATAATACAAAATCCATACATTTATACATATTGATAGTGACAATTCGTGCCTCGGAAAGCACGTTAAGCAGTTGGTTCCGGCTGCCATTCGTAGATCTTTGACAGTCCTAGTCTTCAGAAGCACTCTTGCCAAGGGGTATGTATCGTGTTACCCAGCAACTGGGTTGTGGTGGTCAGATAGGCAGTCGCTCCATGTAAAATACTGGTATTCAGCTGCATCCGGTTAGACTGGAAGCCGACCCCAATATAGTTGGGTTACGGTTAGGGATTGATTGATTTACTATTGAGTCGTTTAAATACAATACAACGGTTTTCTAACACGTGTTCTGGTACAGGAGCCGGGCGCGTACAAGACGACGACCAGCACCTCTGTGATCGGCAACGCACCCTTCGGCAGCATGGTGCACGGAGCTACCACCAGGGTGAGTACCACCACCTGCCAGTGTACACTGAACACTGAACAGTCAGATTTAGAGAGCTATGAGGGTCTTTTGGCGTTCGGATGACGTTGCCAGGGCGCTGTAGTCTTGTGACAGGTCACTTGACATGTGTGCAAATACAAGATGGCAGCCGTAGTTCCGATTTTGTCCTCGTGGCGCTGTACTTTACTTACCTGTCAGTTTCACCTGCTGTGAGGTAAAGGGTAGTAATGAAGGTGTTTGTAAGTAAACCTGGAATCCAGTAGGTGTTATGCATAGTTGGATTTGAATTTTTTGCTCTTTGTTTGATATATGTGTTAAAACATGGTTTACAAAAGGGCACACTCCTATAAGTGGCTTAAGACCTGTGCTTTAGACCAAACGATCATAAAACCAAAACAACAGCATTGTCTTCTTAGTATTCTTGACACTTTATCTTGGATAGACCAACCCTTTTTACACATAAACAATTTGGTAGACTCGGGATGGAGTCAAGAAATAACAAAAATGTTTTTTAATACAAAAGACAAAGAAAGAAAGTAAAATCGTTTATTCTGCACAAATTGATGATTATAATTATGTAAATACATATTTGTTACGGTCGCGAATCGTATTTTAATCAACATACAACCTAATACTGACCTGAAAATTAGAAAAAACGGAAGAAAATTGGAATTTCGCGGGCTACCCCTTAACGCCGTAGTTCCGCCTTTTTCTTCATATTTTTTGGTAAACCGAAGTGTCTAATAGAAAACCTGTTGCTTCCAGACGAGCACCGGCCCGATCGTGACCGAGCCCGCAGAAACGACGGAGACACAAGAGGAGACGGTGTCAGCTGACGGCGAGGTGGTGTCTTCGCAGACCATCAGCTCCAAGACGCGCACCGTCGAGACCATCACCGTACGTATACCACATTCCCCAGGCTACAATAACGACAGACGCTCTACAATGCTGAGCTTTTTCTAAAATCTATGTACTATATTTACGCCTGCGTAGTGCGGCTTTTCTTTAGTGTACTAGCATTACGAAGATAAGGCCAAGTACATTAGGGCCGATTTTTCAATCGTCAAATAACTTTTATCTGAAGAATAAATACGGTGGTTTCACTTATTGTCAGATAGAAGCTGTCAAACTGTCATATTTATAATGTACTTACATAAAAGTTATCTGACGGTTGAAAAATCGGCCCTTAATGTGCTTACCTAATGGTCTTGTATCTAGGAAGACCAAGCACCAAGAACACTCGGTGTTAGAAACAATATAAAAGTGCTACCTATGTCTGTGCGTTATCAAATTACTGTCTAGTGCCATTCATACTCGTTCTTAAATAACGGGAATTTGATCTTCAGTTTTAATCTCATTGCAAAGACTGAAATCTTTTTTTTTTAAATTCTCTTATAGATCTCTACACTCTACAGTACTATGAATATGTTCTATACCGTGTTACGTATCATGTTACAGTACAAGACGGAGCGCAACGGTGTGATCGAGACGCGCGTGGAGCAGAAGATCACCATCCAGTCTGACGGAGACCCCATCGACCACGACCGCGCGCTCGCCGAGGCTATACAGGTAAATACATTAGTCGTTTTAAGTTCCATTAAACATAAATGTCTTTATATGGACGTATGGTCTACGAACTACATTGGGACTATACTGGACTACGAACACTTAATACCGCTGTCAAAATCAAAATGGAAACGTGGATAAGTGTTGTTGGTTCATTGAACAAAATAATACCTATGACTCATGACACGTTGTGGGACACAAACGCCCCCCAGCCGTAATTACAATAAAACTTAAGTGTCTTGTCCATCAACCGATGAAGCATGAAAGCAGTCACTATGAGCCTTTTTTTTTTTTTGGATGGGAAATCATCAAATGACTTCTCCCGCTCTGGGCGGAGCGGGAGGGCGTGTCAGACTTTTACTGACTAAAACCCACCCGTGTTCCTTCTGTTGCCTGTGCCGGAGCCACGGTAACTCTTTCGAACATCCGGCAACCCCGGCTGGCATCGGTCCTAGCGGACCCCTTCAATGCTGCTGACATCTCTTTGAGGCGCGCGTGGAACACAACGCGCCGTCGCCTCGGGCTTGGTCCTTACCGGACGGCGAGCTAACCATTGCTCGCCGTCTGCATGCCCGCGCCTACGGTGGCCGGGAATCGGCTGCCAATCCCCGACGCCCAGGGCGTCTCCTGCGGCGACTAGGAGCGTGAGGGCGCAAAGCTTGCCTCTCCCTCACGCGTCCCGCCTCCTCCTTCGCGAGCATTACTGCTTCGCAGAAGGAGGTAATGGCTTCCCATGTACTCTCGCTCCGTACCATGGCCTGGACCAGGGCCGGACGCGAGAGATCGCCGCCACCGAACAACGACCCTTGATTCACGCTTTTTACAGTAAAAGAGTACTACCACCATTAGGTATGTCAGTATGAGTTCTCAACATATTTTTAGAATTTAGTGACTCAAACGTGACAATCAATACAACTTCATGTATTATGCTAGTCAGCAAGTGTATTGTACTGCCATATTGTATACATCTGCACAATTAGTAACTAATTTCCATTTTCGTGATCTCCAGGAGGCCACAGCGATGAACCCAGACATGACAGTCGAGAAAATCGAGATACAGCAACAAAGCACGCAACCCTAAACTGTCACAGCAACACGTTGCAACGTCCACCAAGTTCGCGCCGTGACGTCACGGCCTGTATGTGTATGTAGGGACATACCCTAGTTGTAAGCGATAACAATGCGAATATTAATCTCTAAGTTATTTAAAAACAAACATTTATATTGATTAATTAATAAAATGTTAATTATATTTAATATTTGATGTTGTCACGTCGTGCACTTTACGATTTTGGGCGAGGGGAGGCTGTTGGGAATAGTTACAGTTTATTAGGCCATTGAGTTGGAAATATACATTTAGTATATAATTATATCGATAAAAATAAGTGTTGTATCGATATATTGATAGAACCGAAATGGCCTAAACTATATTGTAACTATAACTTCTGAAAATATTATTAAATAACTCGTTTTCTAAAATGGTTCTCTGTCGAACGAGCCGCCTTCGCCCCGAGAAAATGCAATTTTTATATTGTAAAATATTATGATAAGTATTGCAGCATTTTTCTTTTTTTATAATAAGCTTAGGCTAAGGCATCCATACAATCCGGACGGCATAGGGCTTCGTAGAGATATAAATGTTGCCATAGTAAAGAAATATAAAAAGTGTTTTTGTATTACTATATAAAAAAAAATCATTTTATGCCTTGTGTTTGACAAATCTGGCTGGATAATGTTTTTAAATTAAAATATAAACCTTGCTCAAAGCATTTACCTATTTAGCTTGGATATAGTTGGGTAAACAACTATCACTGCCAATGAAAATAGCTGTGAAGAAATACCTCTATCGCGTAGATTTTCTAAATTATAATCACGCATCTAGCTTAGCCTCGAAAATCACGTCATCACCTTTAGAAATAAAAATAAAATAGTCTTTTAAAATATAGCTCGAAATTGCCTGTATCCAGCCAGGTTGAAACACGAGCTCATTTTCTATAACGGAATAGCTTTAAAATATTGTCACACGAGTTAGACCACCGTTTTTAGGTATAAAAAGTTACAAATTATTAATTTTTTCTCCTCCCTTCTATTTAAAGTGTCGATATACAATGTAGTGCGGGACTAATCGGTTATTTATCGATAGATTTGTGATCCTTTGACGATATATCGACAAAGACAAACGGAACTAGGGGTCACAACTGTAGTATGTTCCCATAGTGGTGTTTAAAAAGTCACAGTTAACTTGTTGTTGAAAGAATCACAAGTGTTATTGAGAACTACGAAAGTATGTTAAAAAGATATATTATTGACGTGTTGCTATAGACTATATCTGCATGCTCGCGATATTACGTACAGAGAAGTTGTTAAAATAAATATTTTGATTTATCTTACTTATAATGTTAATTTCTTGTTAAAATTAAATCTAATAGAAGCTTATACGGCTTAAAACAATCGTCTATAATCCACGAAGTCGCTAGCTTACTATTAAAAGGTTTTTAAAATAAAATCTTACGTTATTCATAACGCATAACGTGCTACATAAAATAGCGCTCTGTTCGTAATGGCGCGAGCGCTATATTTCACCATTAGGTGCTACTACTTAGGATCTAGTGTTACGTACGTTTGTAACGTGCCCTGCGGGCGCTCCATTTTATATGTAAAATTAGTTTGGCAGCTTTGGCTTGACGGACGGGGAACGACTGACATAACACATACACAATAATATCTACAATAGGGCATAGTCTTGTCATAAATTAAATATAAGTTATCTTGTTGATAAAGCACATTTATCCGCTCCGCGGCGGAGCTGTCAACTCGTGACAAAAAAAGTTATAAAAAGTAGCAACATTTCGTTACGTTATTTCTTGATATTATTTTCTGTGTTTATCAATGTTTACAATGTAGAAGATAATGATAGGCTAGTGTTACATGGTTGATGTGTCAGTCGATCCCCAGAATGTAAACTAAGCTTAGTCGGTCAATGTTAGAGGTTAGGGCCAGGCGAGCATTTGTTGCATTCGACAGTTCTCTGTAACGGCGGAACATTCCATAGTTCACAAACTTAATGTAGGAGTAATCGCTACATCATGACACTGAGTGTTTCTTTATTATTATTTGTCTTAATAAGGTTATTTTGTAATCAGCGGTTCGGTTCACTTTGCGAGTGATTGAAGAAATAGTCGGAACGTTTATGAATATATTGTATTAATTTCGATTGAAAACACCTAATAAGAGATATCGAATCTGTTTTCTTCTAATGTACAGTCTGTAGTTGTTTTGTTTTTAATAGTTTGGCAACCATCGCACAAAACTTTAAGATGGAAACTCGCAAAATAAACTGAACCGTAATAAATAAGTTGGAATGATACTGATATTGTACAATTTATTATTATAATATTAATATATTTCATACACGCTAGACGTAAACATTATTTTGTATTAGAGTTAAGTTTTAAACGCTGGTTTAAAATCAGATTTTATGTATCAGCGGGTGACGGGATGGTATACTTACTTTTTGCATGTTACTATGACGTCTGTATACGTCATCAGTGACTGATACAGACGTCAGTGACGCGAAGCTTTGGTGTCCTAAGAAAGCGGTGAAAGGTCGCACAGTAACGGCTGTCGGTCCAAACACAGAGCGTTCTTGATACCTTAATGTCACATACTGGTGAAAATGACAGATCTTCATGGCAGTCGTTATAATGTGACAGAACCGCTTTCCTGGGAAACTCAAGATTAAGCGTCATGATGGCAATAAATGTTCGTGGTCCAAGTAAATATACCAAATCATTACCTATTTTTTATCAATTTGACATTTTATTGTATTTTTTGTTCTTGAGTAAGTTGTCAAGTATCGATTAAATGAAATTATTACACAATTATTTGTAATCTTTGTCTATATCCTGTCTATGACATATTCACGTTGATATTTAAGGTACAGATAGAGGAAGAAATTTCGACAAAACTGTTTCCATGCAAGCAAACAAATCGATTTTTATACAAACTAAACATTAATGAAAAATAAGTTTAATTATCGACATTTGTTTCTCATTCTGTACGCGATATTCTGTCTTGTGTTAATTTACAACTCCACTGATATCCGTTGTTACGAGACAAAGTTATTAATTTTAACTAATCCTTGCTTTCGATACGATACGCACTCGTATTGAGCAGGAAATACATACTTAAACGGTACCGCTAAGATATTTACACCTTACAGGTCACAAGCATTATTTTTCGCAGTCAGATAGACTGACAGACAGATTGAAAATAAGGTGAATATATACGTCTGCTTTATTGACACCATATGAACACGTTAACATCTACTGTAAACAACAAAGGGATTGCCATAGAAACCAATTTTCTTCAATAGTTTTTGTCTCGTCACAATGGATGCATGCGGGGTCTTATTATATTTATTGTAGATGTTTATTTTTGTATCAAGTGGCCCTGCTCCGTAAGCGGTATCGAGGAGAGTTAGGTATTACGAATAAACAATGCTTTGTTTTATATACGAGTTTTATTTGGTTATGATTATGATTCCCACGACCTTACGGTTATTTAGCTTTATCTCCTAGATTCCTAGCAGCGTCTCGAGCAAGTCGCCGAAAAAGACAAAAATATTTATTTGATTGAAAAGAACAAACAAAACATCACGCCACTCTTCCGTGGAGGGGTAGGTAGGCAAGCACTGAGGTACACCCACACTTCGCAGTTCGCTAGTTATGTTGAAGTCCCATATAATAGAGGGCCAATCTAGTGGGCATACATCCAGACTCCGGTTTTTACTGAGTAATTCCTGATGAAAACGCCCCCGGCTGTGTCAATATGCGAAGACGAACGCCAGTAAAAATAAAATTAGGAATCATTTTTAGGGTTCCATACCCAAGGGTGCCAAAGGGACCCTTTAAGGCTCCGCTGTCCGTCTGTCACAGGGCTGTATCTTTGAACCGTAAATTTTCACTATGACATAAAGGGGGCTCCGATTAAGAAACGTGTTCCGACTAAAGTATTTAAAAAAAGCAGCCAAGTGCGTGTTGGACCACGCACAATAAAGGGTTCTGTAGTTGGAATGAATTATATCAAGAACTAGCTGTTGCCTGCGGCTTCGCTCGTGGATGTCAATGCTTCCCTATATGAATCGGATTTTGTTCATAGGTTTTAAGAGGATATCGCGCGCACAGTGGCGCCCTCGTCGTTTGTTTGATTATTTCTTTTATTTTAGAATGAAAATGCAGAAAATAAGCATGTTATGTTGCGCTCCACAAGACTATACGTTATTATTATTACAAACAGTAGTTTTACATTCTTAAGATTTATTATAATCTATAAAACGGAGCTTAGTGGCCACTATTTTCCGTTTTAAGGATTATAATAAAACTTAACAATGTATAACTACTGTTTGTAATAATAATAACGTATAGTCTTGTGGAGCGCAACATAACGTGCTTATTTTCTGCATTTTCATTCTAAAATTAAATTAAAAACCAAACAAACGATGAGGGCGCCACTGCGCACACGGTATCCTCTTAATTGTTTTGCGCAGATCCCTAATTCTTTAAAAATAATAAAGTAGTATATGTTACTCCTTATAACATCAGCTATCTGCCAATGAAAGTCCAGTCAAAATCGGTCCAGCCGTATCGGAGATTAGCCGGAACAGACAGACAAAAAGTTTAAAAATTGCTTTTTCGTTATAAGTATCGTAACTTTCTTAATGCATTTAGTAAAAAGCTCTTATTTTGACATTACAAACAGACACTATAATTTTATTTATTTGTTTGTGTTTGTGTTTTATTTGTTTGTAAATGTTGTGTGTTTGGTATAGATAAACTTAACATAAATAACATAACGCCTTGTTTCCCCGAAGGGTTAGGCAGAGGTGTACCTATAGTACACCCACATTTCGCCAGTTATGTTTAAGTCCCATGTAATAGGGGGCGAGCTTATTGTCATCTACCGGGCACAAATCCAGACTCCGGGCTGCTACTGAGAAATTCCATATAGAAAAACCCAATAACACTGCCCGACCTGCGATTCGAACCCAGGACCTCATGCTCAGCAGTAACACTTGCGACCACTAGACCAACGAGGCAGTCATAAGCATAAACTTAACATTGTAGTTTAAAAACATGTTCCATACATTCCAACTGCAAATGTAAGTTTGTGCGCACAATATTGAGTACTCAGTGAGTGATTTACCATGTTACTATAAGACCATATACTTCTTATAGGTTTTCTTGTAATCTATAACGAACTATTCTATTATATTTTTATTATATTTTTTCAAAATTTTAGGCTCGGTAGTTTCGGAGATAAGGGTTAATTTTCATTAATTTTCTTTAAAAACTTTGAAAACTATTATTTTAAAATTGTGAAAAAAAAAAAAATTCAAATCCTCATATCAAGCCCTTTCATTTGATATGTTACACACGATACAGTTTGCAAAACTTATTTTTTGATTTTCTAATTTTTAAATGAACCCCATAATAAAAATTAATTAATTTACGTTACATGTTCCTGTCTGGGTCACAGAAATTCATATGTGTACCAAACAACTTAATCCATCCAGTAGATTTGAAGCAAATCCACGGTGACAGATGGGCATACAGACAGATAGACACACGAGTGTTCCTATAAGGGTTCCGTTTTTTCATTCGGACGTATGGAACCCTAAACATATATAGTGTTTAATATTGTACAGTGGTACGCAACCCTTCAAGTGCGAGTCTGGCTCGCACTTCATTGGTTTTTAGCGGAACCCTATTATTACTAAGCCTCCGTTGTCCGTCCGTACGTCTGTCTGTCAGCGGGCTGTATCTCATGAACGGTAATAGGTAGACAGTTGAAATTTTCACAGATTGTGTATTTCTATTGCCACTATAACAACAAATAATCTAT
The DNA here is from genome assembly GCA_947568875.1 of Fissipunctia ypsillon. NCBI lineage: Eukaryota > Metazoa > Arthropoda > Insecta > Lepidoptera > Noctuidae > Fissipunctia > Fissipunctia ypsillon. The sequence continues at coordinate 20,340,554 of OX387663.1, read as the reverse complement.
ACTAATATTATAAAGCTGAAGAGTTTGTTTGTTTGGTTGGTTGAACGCGCTAATCTCAGGAACTACTGGTTCGAATTGAAAAAATATTTTAGTGTTGGATAGCCCATTTATTGAGGAAGGCTATAGACTACATAACATCACGCTACAACAATTACGAGTAGAGCATCAATTAAAAATGTTGCGAAAACGGGGAAAATTAATTCCTTTTGAGAGCTTCCGTGGCGTGCCCTGCGTAAACGGTTAAAGTTACGCAAAAATCATGTGTGACGGAATTGTTCCTCTTAAAAAGTTCTGAAAAAAAAGTCCGCGTAGCGTATCTTTTAAGGTTGGCTCACTATAACTTTTTTAATGGTAATCAATTTTTTTATAAAATAATGCATTATTTGCGAAGGTGTTTCCATAAACATGGTATAATCCTTTGAATGTTGTGGAATATTCTGGAATAACTCCCTGAGCGAAGCCGGGTACCCCAGCTAGTAAAAAATAAAATAAAGTTAAAAATTAAAGTCCCCATGCAAAAAACTTTTGATTTTGAATATTTTTTTTTCTTACCCTGGCATGTGAGGTGTCTTTTATCTAGAACTCATCGAGTAGAGCACAAGTATAATTTGGATTTTTTTTATTTTCAAAAATGAAGATTGCCGCAAAAGTTGTCAGTTGTAGACCATTTTTGTACGAGCTCTATCGCAACAAGTTAACTCGTTAGGAGTTTGAAACTTTTGTATATCATGTACGGCCATATACTGTATTCAATCAACATATACTAAAATCGCCGATTTATTAGGTAGGTATTTTGTTTAAATATGGGCGATTTTCTGCAACTGCAAAAAATTACTTTGTAATTCACAGTATCAATAAAATACAAAGTTATCTTTGCTATTGTTAAAGATGAAAAATATTCTTCGATTAGTATTTTTTTAAATATATAGTGTTAAATGTTGTGCGATGTTACGGAACCCTTCGTGTGCGAGTCCGATTCGCACTTGGCCGGTTTTTTAATGATGACCGCTCGTGAACACCTCAGGATGAAGCTCTCGTCAGAGAGTAGTATATTCTTTGGGATGAAGCTACTTCTACTGCTGACTGTACCGAATTTTGTATCAATGTTAACAAAAAATATCCCCGAAATGTAACAGGAAACATGACACGGTCAAAAACCGCAGACCCAATTGTAGTCACCAGGAATTCTTAAAAGTAATTAAAGCTGTCCTTGTCTGTTACTTCCTGATCCTTTTACTTCTGATACTAACTAAAGGAAATTACATTCAAAATGATTCCGGTTTTATGTCCCATAGTGGCATAGTGAATACATCTGGGGAAGCCCACTGCATGTATGACTACCTGTGGAACTCACAAAGCAAAACATGCATGCATGATACGAAGAAGGTTGGCGAAGGCTCAGAGGTTAAACAGCTTTTCGTGTACCTACTGACGAGGTCTACAGATTCGAAGTATTATGAAATTCTCAACTTCATACGTATGTTCTTTCTTGTACCCTTAAAGTCGCAATTTTTTTATTTCATGTAAAATAAATAAATGTTGTTAGTTATAACAATAAAAAACACAATAAAATATTGAAAAAAATATTTATTGAAAAAAGGTATTCTTTTTCGCAAAAAAACATTGTGTTGTTTAAAAACTACAATGCGCGTTCAGTAGGGAACACGAAGTATGGCAACCAACAGAAAGAAATTATTTATTTTTTATTCATTGTGGTATTTAAAAAAACAGCTTTTTGATTTTGTGTCACATAAAGAAACCCCACATTTCATACATTTTCTATAAGTGAATCCAGAACAACCGGGGTATTTGCACCTTTCTTGCTTTTCAGTCCAAACAGCCCAATGTGATATTTGATCCATTCGGATATCTTTAGATGGCGCCGCTTGAACCTGGCCTTTACGTCTTTTCTGCTCAATTTCAGTCTGTAAAGTAGAACTTGCTGGTCGACCACGTTTTCCACCGTTATTTATAGGAATACCAACCCGACAAAGTGAATCTGCTAATTCTAGCCTAAACTCACATAGATTTAGGAGTTTGGATGAAGTCACATCATTTTGTCTTCCGACTTTTTTATATATCAGCCAAGCATTTACGACAGAAACATCTAAAAGATGATAAAATAGTCTCATAGTCCACTTTCGACTCTTTATTCTAATATGATAACGTCCGATAAAAGAATCTAACAAGTCTACTCCCCCCATGTGCATATTGTATTCTCTAATTGCTTTTGGACAGGGAATAGCAACTCTTTTTCTTTTCTCTTCTTTTTCGTTTTCTTCCTCAAGGATGGCGTCTTCAAGGTCTTGTTGAATTTCCCGCGCAGACCGGTAATAGTTTACTTCATCTTCAGCTTCAGAGTCTGAAGAATCTAAACCGTCTTCAGAGTCGTCCCAATTATGCAAAAAATCACATCTCTTTTTGCGATAAGCCAGCCATACTGTAAAAAATAAAAATTCGTTTTACTCTTCCAGTCATACTTTACATCATGCGCGGAAGGCGCCATGTTGTTTTTACACTACACAAAAATAAATAACTTTTTAATACAATTTAATTTTTCGATTATATTATTTCTAAACTAAAACCGCAAAACAAACATTTAGACTACAATAATCAAAAATAATATTGAACTCACCTCGAAAATTTAAACTTTTATTCACAATATAATTTGCACAAAAACCTTCACCCTTTTTCTTTACCCGCCAAAATTTTGACAGCCGAAAAAGAGTAATAAAAAAATATAAAATTATCAAAGTTGCCAGTCGTAATAAATATTTAGAGGTTCAAGGTACTAGTATTTATGGTTAAATCGATAATAGGTAATTTAATAGGTATGTAATATCGATTAAAATATTGCGTAGTTTAGAAACTACATTGCGACTTTAAGGGTTAAGTGTTGGTGCCTTTTACATAATAATGAAAAACGCTGGAATTTTACTGGACTAGACACGCGCATGCGTGGGCTTAATAACATGTGCCTACACATAAAGCGCAAGCTTGGTGGTTGATCACTGCTTTTTTCTCCTTCTCTGTGTGAGAAGAAGCCTTGCGCCCTGCAGGGGTACAAGTAGGTACAAGTTGATATTATCGCATTATAACTACCGTAATCAAGGATCTGATGACATCACACGATCGCTCATTCAAAGAAGTTAGTTAGGTGTTTACACCGTGTGCGTGACACTACAAATTAATTATGTGAACTGGTTTCACTGCAAAGATAGACTTAATTATAGTCAACAACTTTCAGCGTATTTAAGAGGATACCGTGTGCGCAGTGGCGCCCTCATCGTTTGTTTGGTTTTTAATTTAATTTTAGAATGAAAATGCAGAAAATAAGCACGTTATGTTGCGCTCCACAAGACTATACGTTATTATTATTACAAACAGTAGTTATACATTGTTAAGTTTTATTATAATCCTTAAAACGGAAAATAGTGGCCACTAAGCTCCGTTTTATAGATTATAATAAATCTTAACAATGTAAAACTACTGTTTGTAATAATAATAACGTATAGTCTTGTGGAGCGCAACATAACGTGCTTATTTTCTGCATTTTCATTCTAAAATAAAAGAAATAATCAAACAAACGACGAGGGCGCCACTGTGCGCGCGATATCCTCTTAATTAATTACCATTGCTAAACAGGGCCTGTTTGTATTATGAACATTTATTAGCATACCTATAGCCTCTATTCACCCATCGTTGCCCTAGGTATAGGCCTCTTTTCTGTTACCTACGCCACTAAAAATATTGTCCTGTGCCTTTCGTATCTCTCACTGTGTCATTTATTTGTTTATTTAGAATAGGTAACAAACAGCATATACATTGTGGGTACATTAATTATTAAAAGTTAACAGGTATAACGTCTAATGTTCAATTAAATTACAGATGTACACGACATTTATATACAACAAAGCAAAATCTTCGTAAAATAAACGTGACAGAGACAATGACCACACATGATTCTGGATTTCGTCGGTTATTAAAAAAAAATATTACTGTTTCAATACATTATGACAATTTAGGTAGGAAACAGTTGTTTTTTTTTTAATAACTGACGAAAAATTTCAACGTAGGGAGGTCCATGCCCCCCTGTATAAAATTAAAAATATTAAGTCAAATGAAAAACAAAATTAAAACAAAACCGCTTTGACTTGAGTCTAGAAAAGAACAAAAAATTGACTAACATCATAATGTCATCTTACCAAAATGGTGGCTAGTCCCCCAGTCTTGTTTCGGCCATCATCCCGCTATCGCTTATGGCCTCCACCGATTCGACCAGCGGAGGAGGAGGTTGTACCTAAGCTACGGTAGACTGCACTGCATGCTAGGAATTTCCAATATATAAGTATATAATCTATGGTAGAAATGTCCTGAAAAAAAAAGTGAATGAAAGTGTTTACGTAAAAAGCAAAATGGTTTCATTCAAATAAATTAATGTTCTGCAATATACTACAACATGTTAATGATAGTCGTAGGTATGCAAATTAATGAATTTCTATGGTAATGTATTCCATGGTTCCCTAAACTTACGATCTAGGGTCAACTGGCGGTTATTCTTGCTGTCTCTCTTAAGCACGAGGTTGTGGGTCCAAATACGGGCAAGTACCGATGTGACTTTTTTAATTCATAATTATGTACTTTCTGTTTATCTTGGACATTATTTACTGACAACGGTGAAGGAAAACATTGTGAGGAAGCCTGTACTGATCTATACATACTGTCATCGTTTCAAAATTAGTAGTAAAAGTTATATTGTTATCTATTTATTTATTCGACTAATATAATGTTCTCTATGATAATCATTTTTATAAATGGCCGTCAACCGACGGTAGTCGGACTTTTTGTTCGGGCGTCGCGTCGGGACGACATCAGAACTTATCGAACGGGTGACTCGTTTATGTGCTATAATTTATAATTTAAAATAATTTATATTAAAATAAATCTGTTCTAAAATGTTTCTATTGGTTTTTATTAAAAAATACACACATACAAATAAATAAGATTGAAGTATCTGTTCGTAATGTCAAAATAACAACTTTTTACTAAATGCATACTTATGAAAATATTTACGGCACCTATAACAAAAAAAAACAGTTTTTAAAATGTTGACGGGACTTTCACCAGCAGATAGATGACGTTATAAAGAGTAACTTAGGCTACTTTTATTTTAGAAAAGAATTAAGGTTCCACGCAAAAAAAAACCCATGAAATTATGAACAAAATCCGATTCAAATAGGGAAGTATTGACATCCACGCGGGCGAAGCCGCTGGAAATAGCTAGTAGTTAATATAAGTCTGAAATCCCCAACCCGTCGTGAGCAAGCGTAGTGATCAGTGCTCGTGCCTTCTCCGTAGGAGAAGAGGCCTCGGGTCTGCAGTGGGACAGTAACAGGCTGGTATAATCTTCTTTCTTATATCCTATATTATTCTTGCTATGGTGACATACTTAGTTGTTGACCTTGTCCATGCAAATAGATTACCAGTTTTATCGACCTCGGTGTTCGACATTTTCATATAATTATTGTCACATCACATCCATACCTAAACGGTCCTCGCTCTAGTTCCTTGTCGCGAGGGCGAATCTTGAATAGGTTTTGAGAATAAAACGACACTTTCAATGAAAACATTATTCAATGTTAGTAGTGGCCTGGAGCTAGACCACCACCTCTTAAAGCAGTATTATTGTAATCTTCCTTGAATGTGGGAAAGAGATGGAGCTAGACGTCCTGTATAGCTTCATTTCACACTGAAGTAGCATAATACTGCTCTAAGAGGTGGTGGTTGGCCCCCTGGAGTTTAGAGTATGAATGTGGTTAGCTATACGAGTAGGGGAAGACCAAAGAAGCGATGGATGGACTGTGTGAAAGACGATATGGATAGAAAGGGGGGGACTACCGAGATGATGACTGATAGAGAAGTGTGGACGATTTAGACACGTTGCGGCGACCCTAAATAAATTAGGATAAGGACAGGAGAGTGAGTGATAGTGGGTTGGAGTTACTTTTTGTTCAGAGCGGTAAAGTGGATAAACTACCGAGAACCCTTTACTTTACCCGCTGTGCCCCTCCATCCTAATATAATTTTCTTAGATCTCATATAATATAAGTTACAGTTATTGGCGATGTATCCACATTATAGCCTCTACAGAGATGTTCACAGGTCACTTTTTGCTTAAAATGTTGATAGTATCTATTTAAGTATTATTTTAAAGTTCTTGTTTTTGCATATCGATAAAAATGATTAAAAACATTACATTATGATCAAGGTAAATACTGCACTTACGTTATTAAAATACATTTTTATCGCGAGTCTTTAGTGTTATCTTCAGTTGTTGGGAACAATAGGTCATTCATGCGCTAGACTATCACTTGATTAAAATCAGATTTTTTCTAAATGAGAATGTGTTTACAGTAGCTATTACATCTATGAATGCAAGGATATTCCTCTGCTTAATCTCATCTGCCTGCTAGTACAGGGTTCTGAACAATTGAAGAACCCCAGCCAGGCCACTAAGCCAGGTAGGGTACCTATCTTATTAGTAATAATTCGACAACTGCTCCTGAGATCTATATTTTATGTGGCTGTAGGGACTTTTGTTCGTCTCCTATCTACGCTGACTCTAAGGTACTATGTCCTTCAGAAATCTGCAAATCCGTCACGACATCGAACATCACCGCAGGTCAAAGCTACTCATTATAATCGCACGCCAGATATTAACAACTACATCGGCGGCCAGTTTCCAGTCAGTGGAGAGCTGTTCGGTAGGCGTGTGCTCCTAAAGTGACCATATTTAATTGGAGCAGAAGTTCGAAAGGTACATACCTAAGGAAGTTTATTTTTTATTGGATCTGGCCCCGAAATTCTACGTATTTCGGGGCCAGATCCAATAAAAAAACTTTTTACAAAAAAAAAGCAACCGACTTCCAAAAAAAACACTACAAAGTTAAAAATAACTTTAATTTCGGAAGTCGGTGTCTTTGGATCTGTATTTTAGTTTTTTGCCATCATCTTCCGAAATTAGCCGAAATTGGTTGCTTAGCAACCATATTAGAATAGGTAATCGAATCACAACCCGTGAAATATTTATTATTGAGTAGTTCCGGTGGCCATCTGTGGTCTTCATCATCAGTTCCACTTCACCAAATGGTGCTTTCCGAGAGCAAATGCACGAGTTACTAAGTATAAAAAATACCCAAATCGCTATAGGTGTGCCTACAATATTTGAAGAATTCCCTCGATTTCTCCAGGATCCCATCTTCAGATCCTGGTCTGATGACAATGGGACCACCTGAAAACTATACCGTTTCAAACAAAAAAAAAAGAATTTTCAAAATCAGTAGACAATTAACAGAGAAATCGGTGGACATACATACGTCAGGACATACATACGGACGTACAGTCGAACATAGAATCTCCTCCTTTTTCGAAGTCGGTTAAAAGTAATCTATATAGTGTAGAAGTGGACTGTAATAGCGTCTGGGTACCTGCGTAGTTAATAGGTAGTACCTGCGAAACCCATTTTTGGGATGATGATATTATTATGAAGTAATCGTGAAATGAAGCTTGTTCGTGATACAATTTATAACTAAGTATTTCAGAAGAATTTCTACTCAGTGCACGCGTAACATGATCACTATAGAAACGAGTTTTGTCGACGGAATAATACACTAGTCACCGCCATTAGGTGACTCCTGCTCTATAGTACAACCTATGAGGCGTACGTTATTTAATTTATAAATAGCTATAATTTATAACATAATTTAACTCGTTTTGTTTCACTTCCCGTAACAAGTACCTACATATACTACATAACATAGGCTGTTTGCCTTTTAATTACATACTGTTTTATTTTTATAGCCAAGTAGGTACAAGGTGATTAAGAATGAATTCGTTATAAGAGCGGTATATAAAATGTTTGGTTAATGTTTTTCGTTTAGTTAGGTAAACTATGTAGAACAGTTTATATTCGTACAAAACTAGATTCTAGAACTCTAATTATCTTGCAGTTCAACTCTCTCACAACTTCTGTACTGAGGTAGGTTACTAGTAGGGTGGTATGTTTGCACAGCTTCAGTCTTCAGTTAGGCAGTAGAGAGGATGTGCAGCCTCTATTTTCAGGAAATCGGAGCGGAGTAATACGATTATAATATTCCTTTTTACCCACCCACGCTACGTCCGCACTTCTATTTGCGATTTATTGCCAGACTCGATTACTGTAAGGGTGCTTTCGGATCTAACGTTTAAGACACAATTTACGTTGCCGCAGAACGGAATGAAAGCGAATTTTTGGAACTAAATTGTGTAAAGCATAAAAAACTTTATGTCGATTGTTTAACGTACAAACTAGATTCAAGCTGCTAGCTTCGGGGGCGCCAGTTCAGTATTAGCTGTAACAGACCTCGGCTCCGTTCGACTTGTAACACACACGTCTTCACTCCGCCAGGTTCCTGTCAACATGTCGCGCCTGATGTTCTTTGTGACAGCAATATGGCTGTCCACGGCGGCTGCGCAGTTCAGCCTCTTAAATTCAGTCATGAATCAAGTCAGCAGGGAGATCTCCGCCATCGCAGTCCCTATTCATAAAACTATCGTGTCTGTCGGGTTCAGTCAATGTAAGTCTTGTACACTTTTTTATTTTATTATTGAGGACGTCCAACAATAGATGTACCTACACAAAAAAGCACAATTTATAAAGATATTAAGTTTTAGTCCAGTGCACTCCTTAAATTACAGGAGGCCACAACATGCTTTAAATTATCGACTAAATTAACTTAAAACTAAATTGCAAACACTACTATAATATAGCACTTAAAAGAAAAAAATATAATAGACAAAATAATGCTGAATTCTACAAACACATCAGTTTTAAAAACATGACTTAAAAACTTCTTTCAAAATTTTTTTTTAAACAAGAGACTAAGGGCTGATTTTTCAATCGTTAGATAACTTTTACCTGAGGAATAAATTTGGCGTTTTGACACATTTTCTATACAAAAGCTGTCAAAACGTCAACATATTCCCCAGATAAAAGTTATCTGACGATTGAAAAATCAGCCCTTATTGATGTAAACTTAAAAAATAAAACTGAAATATAAAATCTACAATAGAACATATAAAATATAGAACACCATCTCTACCAAATATAGAATACACTCTCTCATCTCGACCTAAGTCTCTAATCTCTACCATATCAAAATTCAAACACGATAATAAAATTGTAATCTGTGTAATCTAATTGTAAATTGTAATGGAAAATGTAGTGGGAATTTGTCAAGTTAAATGTTGAGTTATTTCCGTTTATTTTTATACTAGCTTTTCCCGCGGCTTCGCCCGCGTGGATATCGGAAAATATCCCACGGGAACGTTCTACCGGGATTAAAAGTACCCTATGTTCCGTAATACTCTATTGGTTTGCGCGGCGCACTCCAGAAAACTCCCAGTCGGCATGATTTTTCCGACATCATCAACAATCATTATATTTCAGCCAATTTATACAAAACCTTAATGAATACATCAATTGTATATGTTTTTGGAAGGCGGTTGTTTTTACCAGACTAGGGCGAAGCTAAAAGGAAGGGTAATGATTTTGGCAGTCTATGTGTGTATGTTTGTATGTTCCACCGTAGCGCCTAAACTACTAGACCGATTTTCATGAATGAGGTGTCAATAGATTCATAATAATAGCCCGGGTAACATAGGCTATATAAATTTTATCAAAATTTTATATGACGGAATTTAAACATATGATTCTAATCTTAAAAAAATTAAACTGAGATAATCATCACGTGTTTGGTAGTATTAAATAAATAATAAAGTTAAAAAAACTATAACCCGACTAGGTAAAAAAGGAACTAAAAAGGACGAAACAAGGAAATAATTCAAATAGAAATCCAGAAATGCATACCTAGGTACAAAAATGGTCAAGGTAGAGCCGTGGTCGCGGACGTAGTCGGGATATAGCTTTTTTAACTTTATTTTTTATAAATAAGTTTTCATTTTCCACTTTTTAGTTGTGGTACATATCCCACCCAAATTCACCACCAGGTTTGGACGCCGTCGCCAAAATATTATTAAATCAAGCACACGACGACAGATCGTTGTCGAAATCTGTCTTCTGACAATCAAGGCTACACATAACATACGACTCAAGTAGCGCAATTTGAAGCATATTACCATTAAAATCATTTATAGCCAGAGTACATCTCATGACAATTCGAATAAGCCCAAACACGGCTAGGATTCATTGTTTTTTATTATGGAGTTCCGGTGCCTACCTTCCGTCTTCATCATCAGATCATTTCGATGGTACCATTTTCATCAGAATCATTTATTTAAATTTACTTCGTCAAAGTCGCTTAACTAACGCGCGATTAAGAAATCCTGAGGTAACAAACAAAATGTAAAAAAAAAGATATATACAACCGATTTGAGAACCTCTTCCTTTTTTTTAGTCGGTTAAAAAAGACTAAAATGTTACTTCAAAAAGTCAAGATACTATGACTACATTTCCAATCCCTTAAATCTGTTAAAAAGAGGTACACAAAAGTTTTAATAATATTTGTGATTTTTATAATCAACCCCTATTTTACGCCCTTAGGGGATGATTTTTCAAAAACTCTGACTCGTATAACTCTTTATTTCCTACCAAAAGCATAAATTTGAATTTTCATATCCCTAACTTAAGAAATGCTGGGATTCCCATAAAAACTTTCATCCCTATATCACCCCCTGTAGGATTATTTTTGAGACAAAAAGTAGCCTATGTCCTTCCCCAGGATGCCATCTATCTCCTTGCCAAATTTTATCGAAATCCGTTCAGTGGTTTAGGCGTGAAAAGGTAACATACAGACAGACAGACAGAGTTACTTCGAGTTTCGAATTTATAATATTAAAGTATGGATATGGATGGATACTACTGTTTGTTTTCCCTCATGAAATAAAATTAAAATAAAAGACATTACGCAGAAAGGGTCAACATTTTTTAATACGTTAGCTGGAAAAAAAATGAGGTATTGTTACAGCCCGATGCAACTTTGTGGCTGCTTGGAACGTGAGGCGAGTCGCTGCGAAGTTACAAATTCACGTATCAGCGGGGGTGAGGGGTGCGGTAATGTGCATCGAGTAGCTCACTTCAGAGACGCCATAAAATTTGACGCGTACTTAACTCGGGTGTATTTTTTAACGCCATACATATTTAAGGAACATTTTGCCACAGACTGCAGACGTTAACATAATATAGGTAAAGAAGAAGCATTACCGACAGGTGTCGCTGGCGAGTTTTGCACCGCTTCCTTCCAGATAAAACACTAGGAAGTGGTGAAATTTTGACGTTCAAACAGAGCAGATTCTTAGCTTATTAAACAATATTTGATGGAAATAATTCAAATATTGTATCTTGAATTGAAATCATGGAAATAATTCAAATTTTATTGTATCTTGAATTGAAATCATGGAAATAATTCAAATTTTATTGTATCTTGAATTGAAATCATGGAAATAATTCAAATTTTATTGTATCTTGAATTGAAATCCAGATAATTATGTATTTATTTATTTCCTTTTCCCAGGTAGGCACGTGAAGAAACTATTGGGAGTGGACTACGACTCATACAATAACTCCGAACCTGACATGACTGAGCTGAAACTCGAATTTGTCACCAGGTGAGTTCAGTTGTTACGTACCTAAGCAGTCGAATCAGAATAGTTATGAGGTTGACATCGTTGGCAGGTGAGAAGGAGGACTGAGCAATCTGGGAACTTAACCCAGCATAATTTTGCATGTTTGTTACCAGAAACTCGCCTTGCGGGTGAACGTATTGAATATTTACTTAAAAAATCTTAAGTTCACTCACTGACAGACAACGCACAGTTAACCGCTGGGTCTAGAAGCAAGGAATTTTGCACAAGAGTTCCTTAAATAATGAAACTGAGCACTGAGGAAGGATTTTTGAGAAAATTCATCGCCTAAGAGGTTATAATATTGGAGATGAAAGTTTCAAAATCAAAAGTGATTTATTCAAATTAGACTGAGAACCAGCACTTTTCGAACGTCAACATTACATAAGACAGCCACCTAAAACGGCCGCCCTTCACCACTTCCTAGTGCTTTAGCTGGGAAGAAGAAGTGGCGCAACAAACTCCCCAGCAGCACAGCTGTCTGTTCAGTTAGAAGAACTTTATTCTATACAATAGTATGCAAAGTGTATTTATATTACGCAACACAAAACATTAAATAAAATTATTTGCCATGTGTCAGCTAGCACATGCCAATATACCAACAAAAAATATGTAGTTTAAAAAGCGTGGAGCGCTTTGTTGAAATTAATTAAAAGTACGCACAACTAAAAAGCGCTACACGCTTTTTGAATTAATCATTGGATATAAAAGAAGTGACAAGCTGCATAGGTGCTTATATCTTAACTACGAGTCAATTTAATTATTTTATAATTTTTAGTGCGTGATAAAAGCGTATCTTTTAGTTTTTTTTTTAAACTACATATTTTTACTTTTTAGTCCGGTATATTCTTCATTTAGTTAATAAGTCTAAAGTCAACGAGGTTATGACTTGACTGGTTTAATAGTAGCCACTAAAGAGTTCTCCTACCCACCTCCTGGCTCCATCATCCAGACCCTCAACACCAAGTGCAATTTATTGGACACAAAAAAAATATATATGACCTGAAATTCGAAGGGTTTACTAGTAGCCACTGAAGAATTCCACTATCCACCTCCTGGCTCTATCATCAGACCTTCGTTACCAAACCCAATCTATTGGATTCGTAAAAACGAATCATATGAGTCCAATCGCGAGGGGTTTACTAGTGACTACTGAAGAGTTCCACTTCCACCTCCTGGCCCCATCATCAGACCCTAGACACCAAGTGCAATCTATTGGATTCATCAAAACGAATGATAAGAGCCCAAAGTCGAGGGGTTTACTAGTAGCCACTGAAGAGTTCCACTTCCATCTCCTCACTCCAACATCAGACCGTCATTACCAAGCCCAATCTATTGGACTCATCAAAACGAATCATATGAGCCCAAAGAGAGGTTTACTAGTAGCCGCTGAAGAACTCCACTATACACCTCATGGCTCCATCATCAGACCCTCGTTACCAAGCCCAATCTATAGGACTCGTCAATGCGAATCATATGAGCCCAAACTCGAGGGGTTTACTAGTAGCCACTAAAGAGTTCTACTATCTACCTCCTGGCTCCATCATCAGATCAGCTCCAAGACACCAAATTATGGTATTGTCTTCCAAACTACATACACATACAAAGTTTAATTTCGATACACCAATTATAAGTAGGTTAAAATTGATTTCCAAGATTTGCTTACATTGTTAGTTAGTTACAAGTGTACATAATAAAAGCGTGTTAAAAAAAATTAAACTATACTCAAGCAGAAATAAAAATTAAAAACTAAAAACGTAAAAGAACTTTATACTCATCTAAAATAAAAGCCTCCAGGCATAAAGGGCGTGCCCGCTTACTATAGTTTGTATGGAAGTTTGTCATTTTCGGCGATGGGAAATCCCATCGGACTTGTAATAAATAAATAAGCACTGTAAAGAAGGCATCGACTTATGAGATACCTAAGCCTTAAAGGGATGTGTCTGATGGGATGCGTTGAAATCGAATTATCCAGCCCATTACCCAAAGGCCAGCGAGAAACGCAATAAGAAAAGGAGGTCTTTTCGCTCGCATATAAAAAGGTTTTTATTATGAGCATGAGCAGTGAAAACCTCGTCATTACAATAAACATTATTTTACAGGGGAAGATAAAAACCGTTTGAAAAATAACCGTCACTGACGTTCCTCGAGGTTCTCATTATTATCAATAGAAGGCATTAGAGCTGTGCATTGTGCAAGTTAGTTCTAAATATGCATTACGAGGTTTACTACTCAACAAATAAATAATAACAAAAAACCCGCCAAGTGCGAGTCGGACTCGCACACAATGGGTTCCGTACAACCGTACAATATAAAAAAAAAAATAAACGAAGAATATTTTCCATCTTAAATTTTAACAATCGCAAAGATAACTTTGTACTTCATAATGATACTGTTAATTACAAAGTTAATTTTTGCAGTTACTGAACATCGCCCATATTTAAACAAAATACCTTATGAATTGGCGTTTTTAGTATTTGTTAATTGAATACAGTATATGGTACATGATAACATCTCAGGGGCGAAGCCTTCATACAACCCGATTACTATCGGCTTCTCTTCGGAACAATCATTCTTCTTAATGTCTACTATTGCCAAATAATATGGTACACCTGTGAGTGTAACTGTCTGTCACAACACATTACACAATTACATTTAATACCAGTTTAATACATCATAAGATTAAAAACCTACAGTTTTTTATCTGAGTTTATGAGAACTGAACAATTTTTTCTTCGGCTTCCCTCAAATGATAATTGTATCTGCGCCACTGTAACATGTTATACAGAAGTTTCATATTCCTAACTTGTTTAGTTGTTGCGATAGAGCTCGCACGAAAACTTTTGCGGCAACCTATTTCTTCACTTTTGAATATATATGTATATTTGTACTCTACTCCATGAGTTCTAGACAATGCCACCTCACATGCGAGGGTAAGAAAAGAAAATATTCAAAATCAAAAGTTTTTTGTATGGGGACCACTTTTTGTATGGGGACCACTTTTTGTATGGGGACCACTTTTAATTTTATTTTTATTGTTTGTTGTCATAGTGGCAAGAGAAATAGACAATCTGTGAAAATTTCAACTGACAGACAGACGGACGGACGGACGGACACTGGAGGCTTAGTAATAGGGTTTCGTTTGGCACCCTCCGATTACGGAACCCTAAAAACGATCAATTTTTCTTCACGAGCGAGGTCTTCACTGCACGGTAACCTATTCTACCTATAGTTACCTATTCCTATCATCAAGTATTCTCATCTTGTTCCAGAAATGTGAACGTCTCATACAAGCTGACAGCGGCCGCGGCGCTGATCCCTCAGTCGGGCTGGTTCAACCCTCAGAAGCCGCTCAAGATCTACCTCCACGGTTTCACCGATGACCCTTCTAAGGGTAGCTTCACGAGCCTTAGTACTGCTTTCCTAAATCAAGGTAAATGTAGAATAGAACAGAAGATTTAAACATAGATCACAATCTTCAGTGATTGGTCATCGATATGGGTATGATCATACATGTTAGCAGGAGGAACATCATGCCGCCGTCTGATACAATCTCTGTCAGCATTTAGGTACCATGACGATACCCTTAATCTATTTAATGCTCGGTTTGAAGCGTTGTGTCTTATGAGACATTTCAACTTCATCACTAAGTTTGGCAATGCATCAGAAAACATTTGCTACTGCTGTCGAATGATATCGCCAACCCATGAGGCTTTGCCGATTATAACACAGAATTCCTGACTTGGGATACAATTAATGTTCTCTAGAGCAAAAATGTTAAATCACGTTTTATTAGACATGATAACCACATTTTTTTAAAAAAATTCCTGGAGCAGATCCTGTCACTTAAATTGTCCGGACTGGTTGTGATCGCCGTGTTTATTTGTTGTCAGGTGACTTTAACATCGTGGCCCTGGACGCGAGCTCGCTGATCAGCTGGATGTACCTGCGCTCCACCACCATGGTCCGGTTCATCGGCGAGGAGTTGGGGAAGATGATGGCTGCACTGGTTTCTGGTCAGTTTTATCTTTTATCTTATACAAACGGAGAACAAAGCATGGACCTTGTGATAAGGGTCGTTAGAAATAATGCAATATTGGGAAGCGCACTGGTTAAACGTTGTCTTCCTCGGGTCGAGGACTCGCTGCCCGCTAACGAACTTATATAAGGCATAAACTCAGACTGTTGTGTCCTAGGTGTTTTTGCATTTGTGAGATTCGTGTAAACACACCCACAATAGCCATACATAATGTACAGGATAACACCTCAGGTGCAGTAATTTGCAAAGTTTAAAAAGAGCTTATTTTTTGCCACAGATCATAGTCCATACGACCAGGCAACTTTTTTTAATACCATAATTATGTACAACTTTTTGCTCACAGAACTTTTTATGAACATACAACTTTTTATGTAACCAGACATGTTTTTACGAACATTGCAGATCTTTACTTTATTTCCTTATTACTCTTTACAGCTGGCCTCGATCCATCCAACATCCACCTAATAGGCCACAGCCTCGGAAGCCACATCTCAGGCTTCGCAGGCAAGACCTTCATGAAGTTGACTGGTCTGCGTATTGGCAGGATCTCTGGTCTGGACCCTGCGGGGCCCTGTTTCTCTGACGTTAACGTCACCTTCAGGCTGAACATCAATGACGCTGACTTCGTTGACGTTATACATACGGACGCTGGAGTTTATGGATTGAATGAACAGATCGGTGAGTGGGACAATGAAGGTGGTTTGCGCTGTTCACAGCGTTGTTCCACGACACTGTTATTTCGTGTGGATATTTTGGTAACCACATTGTCACATAACAAACTATTATGTTGCTGGGTCTTTTTATTTATTTATGTAGGATCTCCAACAAAAGATATACAAAACTCACAAGGCACAAGTAAATAATGGTGCAACATTAGGTATCATAACAACATTTTTAAATCTCATGTAGAGGTAGGTAATGTAGGGGTTGGCTTTACCATTACCACTTCTTTCTATTTTCGAAAACTTTTGTTGCAACTAGACCTATGTAAGTCATAACCATGGGATAGTGGGTTAGGTATGCCATTACTGACAGCTTTTGAAAAGCAGGCGTTCCTCTCCTCATCATTTTCGCGCCCTTGTCGCATGTTACTTGGGTCGGTGCAACACGATTTTTTCTTCCATTCTTCCTCTGTCCGCCGTCACTCAATCCATCCATCTTTTCTTTGGTCCTCCTCTCCATTTCCATCCATCAACATCAGATGTCTCTCCTTAACCAGCAAAATTCTGTTTTCAGGCCACGTAGACTTCTGGCCGAACACCGGCTCCAACCAGCCGAACTGCTTGCCCACCTTACTGCTTGCGTCGTGCAGTCACAGCAGAGCGTGGCTGTTTTTCAGCGAGTCGGTGAGCAACCCACGCGGCTTCGTCGCCGTCAGCTGTCAGGACTGGCAGGCGTTCAGGGCTGGAAAGTGCAATTTTAATGACTTGAGGTAAGACGCAGAAAATAGCAAGATCTTTCACTTCAAAGTTCTTAGCAGTTTGTTTAGGTATAATTCTTTATGCGTCTGGCATTTAATGGAGGGATCTTGTCGGATACTCATCATCTGCCTAGCCTTTTCCCAACTATGTTGGGGTCGGCTTCCAGTCTAACCGGATGCAGCTGAATACCAGTATTTTACATGGAGCGACTGCCTATCTGACCTCCACAACCCAGTAACTGGGTAATACGATACCCCTTGGTAAGACTGGTTGTCAGACTTTCGGTCTTCTGACGACCCGTAACGACTGTCAAAGATCTACGAATGAAAGGCCGGGACCAACGGCTTAACGTGCTTTCCGAGGCACGGAGGAGTCTCGGTATGTAAAGATGGTCACCCATCCACGGACAACCCCGGCAAGCGTAGCTTAACCTGATGGATCGACCCGTGCGGCTGTTATTACTTAGCCACGAGCTTCTCGGATCTTGTCGGGTACTGTTAGAAAATAAGTTACAGACTGCTGATCATGGACTAGTAAAGGTCAAAATTCAACTAAATGGTACTGCTTCAACTGGTGCTAAATATAAGTTTAAGCTGCTGACTCTAACTTATTGACATTGCATTGTAGCAACGCTTTTGATCGGCATCGCAGGACCGAATTGTAGCATTTGTACAGTAACACTCTCAGAACTTGAGAGTGGCCTCTAAACGGCTTCAAAGTAGCATCAAAAACACCAGATAGAAATGGGGACGATATATATAGTTTAGCATAAATAAAATCCCTGATATTTTCTGACCAGGATAAGTATAGTAATCGCCTATTTCTATCCGCAGCCTAATGGGGTATGGGACGCAGCCCGGTAAAACAGGCTCCTACTTCCTGCAGACAGCCGGCGAGATGCCGTTCGGCCTGGGCATGAGCGGCACGCAGTACGTCAACAACGAAGGTCTCGTCCGGAACATAGGGAACACGATCGGCTGACGGAGCTGGTAGATGCAGATGTCAAAGGGCCCATCGGGCTTTATCCCGGAGCCAAGAGAGCCACGCACATAGTGCTGGAGGCGAAAGCGCCAGGGTAGCCCGCGAAATTCAAATGTTATTACGGTTTATGCAATTTGCAGGGCTGTGTCAGGTTGAATGTTGATAAAAATATGATTCGCGACCGCAACAAATATAGTATTTAGAGAATTATAATTTAGAATCAGTAATGCAGCAATACATCCTAAAGACGTTAGAAATGCCCTCAAATATCATGATGTCATGAAATAGTCATTCAATATAGGGTAAAATGAACTTTAGAGAGTTGTATTGATGATTTTAATGATTTTATAATTGTATACCTAAATACACCTTTGTTACGGTCGCGCATTATATTTAGTTGAACATACAACTGCAAATTGCAAAAAACGCGAGCAGAATTTAATTATTATAATTCTATACCTAAATGATAAATGATTTTATTTCTGTAAGTAGGTTTATACAAACACTTTTACATGTCAAACATTTTTTTTTTAAACTAGATGAGGCCGGCGTTTCCTATCTGACTACTCTGAGAAGAAAGGCCGAAAGAAACTCAGAGGTCACAGTCTTTTTTAAAGTCCAAACATAATCTTGGTCAGATCATGTATGTTGGTGTCTGAAATGGTCTTTTGAGGAAAGAACCACACAGATCGAGTGGACCTGTCCAGTCAGTGCAAGCATCTGTCAGTAATCGTACAGCTCAACATAAAAGTTAAGGAGCTCAACGATTCGACGAACAATACCAAAGAAAGGACATTTGGGTAGGCCGCATAATTTACTCTAAATACACCTTTGTGCGGTGGAGACGCGGCCATAATAAATGTATGTACCGCTACTTCGGCTCCGTTGTCTCGGTCTCGTTGACTTCCCGTTGACGTCCCGTTGTTGTGGCGCACACACGGCCTTACGGGTAGGTGCATACGTCAAAGGGCCCACCGGTTTTTATCATTTGGGACTCGAGAGAGCCTCGAATTCCAAACAAAGAAACCCAAGAAAGCCAAACAATTTGTTTTCTTAGTGACAGTAAAATTATGAAATAATCAACCCTGTTTATTGTGTACTCCGACGATGTTCTAATTTTGCCACTGAACCATTATATAAATCATTATTCTCAAGTATTCGCTATTTCCTAACTTCTGAATACAGATAAATCTTCACAAAACGGTCAGCTTCAAACTCAAATAGCAATCAAAACTATTCGATGCATTAATTTAGAGATAAATGCAAAATTATGATTACTTTTGGGTCACCACCTCTTAAAGCAGTATTATTGTAATATTACTTCAGTGTGGGAAAGAGATGGAGTTAGACGTCCTATATAGCTCCATCTCTTTCTCACACTGAAGTAACATTAAAATAATACTGCTTTAAGAGGTGGTGGTTGGCCCCCTGGTATATTTATTTATATCTGTAATTTTTATGGTGTACATAATAAAGAGTATTCTATTCTGTTCTGTTCTAATAAGTACTTTCTTAGATGTTGTTATTTATTAAAGATTAAAAAAACATGAATTCTATTTTTGAAATTTGATTTTATTAGGGTTTTTCTGTTTACCCCGCTGAAAAATCAGTCAAACCGGTAGTGTGAAAAATGAAAATTGCAGACGCCTCCGAGTGTATGTCATTAGTTCGACAGGTCGTTAGGTCGACAGGTCGTTAGGTCGACAGGTCGTAAGGTCAACATATCGTTAGTTCGACAGATCATTAGTACGACAAGCAATGTATGTTTGACAAATATGACGCTAATTACCTGTCAAAATAATGACATGTCGATCAAATGATATGTCCCACACTTGTTTGTCGATCTACAGGCCGGCCGTCGAAAGAATATGTTCCTGACACCTGTCAGTTGGACAGTTTCTATTAACTATTAAGGATCAAATTCGCAAAGCACATACTCGTTAGTATGAAACTGACAGGTGTCAAGAACGCATTCTCTCGACGGGCGGGCTGTACTCTCGTTCAAAAGAGCTATCAGCATGAGCTTATCGGCGGCATGTCAGCAGCGAATCTATACAAATAAATAACATTGAAGTGTCTGTTTGTAATGTCAAAATAACAACTTTTTTCTAAATGCATAGGAAAGTATAAATGGTTCTTATATCAAAAAAGCAATTTTTAACATTTTTTTCTGTCTGTTTGTTCCGGCTAATCTCCGAAACGGCTGGACTGATTTTGACGGGACTTTCACTGGCAGATAGCTGATGTTACGGTGGGTACAGCTTGGCCAAAAAGTCGTGAAAATAATGGTGGCGCCACTATCGTGCATTTTGTAACCGTATATAGTACGATGAAAACGGTTTTGATACCTACTTAGTTTTTTTTGACAATGAATGTGAACATTGGCGGGTTTTATGAAAAAAAGAAAAGCTCTGTAACGCTTGTTCATCCACTATCTAGGACGATAATATTTGCAGTTATTTATTTTAATGAATTAAAAATAAAATTATTACGTACTTCAAAATACCTTAATGTCAACTAATCCCACATTATGTGAGACAATTTTATGTATTACAAGACCCCAGATCATCTTATACTACTGATGGATTTACCTAAAAAATACTATAGTTATTTTTGTTCAGTGCTTTAAGCAATATTAATAAAAAGTATCAACATTATACGAACGCGCTGCGTTCCGAATGTGTTTTGTAAACATAACCTCAAATTCGTGAATGTACATTTCAATAATTGTATGAAAGGTTTATACTAGATTTTGCACCTTGAAATACACACATTACATCTGATTACATGCATAAAATATCATTGTACCTGTCATTTCAGCGGTTCTATTTTACACATCGTTGAGATCGGATAAAGGAGATGTTTCAAAATGGGCCCAGAATATGTACAATACCTCGAAAAATCAAGAAAAATCCGTGGAATTCGGGAAAAATACTGATAAACTGCATAAATGCATATTTTTCTTGTAATAATTTGATACTTATCAATTATTTTATCGACTTTCAATATGGCGTCTCGCCAATTTAGGTACTCTGCGGTTAAAAACCAATGACAGTAAACCATAGATCGACCATTGATCATAGATCGTGAACTGTCTACTGTCACTTCAGTCGCTTTCGTTGTCGATCGTGTTCTGATGTTCTGTTCTCTCGAGTTATTTTTAACAACCTGGCTTTCGTTTTTTGGATTTTGTACCGTTTCTTTCCCATCTGTTGACCTGGCTTTCTTTTTTGGACTGTTACCCTTCACATCTGTTGACCCGGCTTATCTTGTAAGGACTTCGACTTTCTCGTGTGGTTTGGACAGTGTTGTTACGATTCAACATCTACGTAATCATCGTCAGGTAAACAATTTACTTTTCAATTATTACCGTACATATAACATTACAATAAATAATATTGCAAAAGACTAAAAGTACGACAATGTTATGATTCTCTTTGACAATGTAATATGACAGAAGTAAACATGTCAAACGTCAATAATCAATCAACATGACAACTTACCGCCATGATGGGGTTTTGTTGTGTGTTGCAATTTCAATTGTACATTCTTGTACTTTATTACCAAACAAAGCCAATTAAAAGTAATTGGATGATTGCAAACTGTTTTAATTGTGTTTCCCCATTTTTTAGTAGGGTGTAGGTACCAATACCTGGCCGGGGCTCCATACATTTTGAAACATCTTTGTTCGGCCTCGAGTTCCGCCAAACATCTCACGTACCCTTCATAAATTATCGCTCTTGCCGAGATGCGGATAACATCTGTTCATTATGAACACAATGGGTCACCAGTATCACCACAATAGAATAATTTAATAGAATAATAGAATAATTTTTATTCATAAGTTCACACATAAGTTGACATAAGTATAAATTACATAGAAGTTATATCATTACAAAGTTAAATATTAATATTATGAAGAAAATATTAAACTATGCCTAAAATAAATCTAGTGTATAACTTATATATAAGTATATTGGTTAAAGGCCTACTGAGTTCAATAGCGACCTGCCTGATGTAGGTTTATTCAAACCTGTGTTTCAGGCCATCACTTAACAACGCTGAGTACTTTAGTGGACTATTATGTTACTGAACATAGAGCTAGCATTGATACATAATAATTATATTTTAAAATAAAAATTGACTTAACATTAATAAACTTATTGCATTACTTCTAGCAATTTTTCAGTGTCTGAGTAATTAAATTTCGCTAAGTATTCACTCAACATTTCACTACATTTTTTACAATTTACACTATATATACTTAGAGACTTATTGATTTTATTATACAAGAACGGACCTAAAAATACATAAAACTTATTTGTAAAAGTATGTCTAGTTTGAGGCTTTATGCAAACTAAGTCTTTTCTTCTCTTATCTATAGGTATTGGGACATAAGGAAGTCTGCTATGCTGGTGCAGTACTATATTCAATATAAATAGTTGTCGCACGGTTAAAACCTTACATGCCGTGTAAAGCTCGTGTGTGGGAAATCTAAATGGGCGAAAGGTGGCTACCTTAAGGATAGCTCTCTGCGCACGTTCTAATGGCAGTAGAATTGATTTAGCAGCCCCACCCCATGAAGTTATACAATAAGTGAGAATGGATTGACACAAAGCTAAATAGACCTGTTTAATCAATTTGTAGTCCGATATATATCGTAAATTCTTAAAAATGTATATCAATTTACGCATTCGAGTGCATAACAAATCAATGTGTTTACGGAAATTCAAATTTGTGTCAATCGTTACACCAAGATATTTCATATGATCGGCTTTTGCTAAAGTAGGACAATTACAAGCAACGTCAGCATACGTGCCGCACTTATGCGCATAAATGTTTATGTTAGTAGTTGGCAGGTTAGTATTTTTCATAGTAAATAAAATGTGTTTGGTTTTCTCTGCATTTAGTGTTAGGAGATTTTCATATAGCCAATTAGACACTCTATTAAAACCGTTCTGGGCTTGTTTATACACCTCATCTCGAGATTTGTCTGAAAACAATAGAGCTGTGTCATCTGCATAAGACATTATGACACCATTGTGGAGTGTTAAGCTGCACAGGTCATTTATATATACTAGGAATAAAGTAGGACCCAAAATACTACCTTGTGGTATTCCGTATTTACTATTTGGAAGCTCAGAACTAACGTACTGACCAATTTTGACACATTGTTTGCGGTCACTAAGATAATCAGAAAGTAGTGAGAGCGTTGTTCCTCTTATTCCGAGTGTTTCAAGCTTGTCCAATAATAAAGGGCAGGAAATTGTGTCAAATGCTTTGGCGAGGTCTAGGAAGATCCCAATGGAGTGCAAGCCCTTATCCAAATTAGTTGTTATATAATCCGTCATTTGATGAACTGCCTGATTAGTTGATTTATTTGGCCTAAAGCCAAATTGTCTATCTGAAAGCAATTTGTTATCTTCTAGGTATTTCATTAATCTAATATTAATGATCTTCTCTAGGATTTTGGAGAGCCCTGTTAAAACTGAAATGGGTCTGTAGTTGTTAACACATTTTTTGTCACCAGATTTATATATAGGAGTAACCACTGCTTTTTTAAGCAACTTAGGGAATATACCATTAGTTAAGCATAACTGAAAAATATGAGTTAGTGGCGGAGCAAGTAGGTATAACAATAACGCAAATAAATAAAAAGAAACACGAGAAACGGTCACAGATTACAAGAAATGACAGAATATGTATGGTGCAGCGAGTGTTGCCATTGATTAAATATTTTAGTTCCTTTTCAGGACTTTCTTGCCAAACTGTGAATTATGCTACTTTTATTTTAGAAAAATAATTAGGGTTCCGCGCAAAGAAATTAGGTAAAACCCTTGAAATTATGAACAAAAAGTCGGATTTGAAAAACTCTTTTTGCCTTTGGTAGCCCAATTCTTGAAGATAGTTATAGACTATTTAACATCACGCTACGACCCTTAGGAGCCGAGCAAAAAGAAAAAGTCAAAAAGAACACTAAGCGAAGTAATAGCGCAGGCGGGCGATTCAACGTGACGGTTAACGGCTATTGACATTTTTTTGACGTCATCGACATTATAATATGTTAGTAACTGACTTAGACTTTTGAAATTATATATATATATATATATATAATCTTATTACATTCTTTTGATTTTTTTTTTTTTTATATTTCTCGCGACCCTAGGGTCCCGGACCTTTGAAAGGCATATGAGGGGCCGAAGCCAACTCGCAGAGGCCCGTTAGACGCTTTCAATGGAAATGAGGCACCAACCGACGATTATCCTTGTGCGTACTATGCAAGTGCACCCAAGGACAACTCCCGGTTGGTGTAGGACTATTGCAGGATATGGAGACAAAAAAAATATTGGGCTATGGGTTTGGATGGCTAAAGTGGACTGGTTATCTAAAACTATGGAAGGACTATGGCCCCTGCCTGACCAATGTTTGATAAATACAATACACGGATAAAATGGCAGGGGGTGACTTGCACACTCAACAATGGGCCCCCGGAAACGGTCGCTAGCACATAGTGTCGTAGCGACAAGGGGGCAACATGTCTTGAGGTGCTTAAGAGGAGTGGAGAGGTATTCCACGGCTATCAGGACAATCCCGGAAGTACGGTCAAGATCCCTACCAGCATCTTACTGGACTACTTCCTTCCTCCGAGCACGTTTGCTCTTGCAAATCTCTACTCAAGCCAGCCAATAAAGGCAAGAATGAAGTGGGAGGTCAGTTCTCGTCAGTGTTCACTCCAGCCGGCCAATAAAGGCAAGCCAGAGATGAGGAACATAACTTCTCCCGGGAGATAGGGTACGTGGGGTCGCTACTGCCCAGCAGCTCGCCACATGCTGCCCTGCGGGTTTCTGTATCTCTCTTGGTCTGGCTCCTCATCCTAGACCTGTTCCGACAAAGTAACCTCCACCGGCACAGACCTAGAGTTCGAAGCGCGCAAGCCGCAGCACGACGTCAACGTAGAGATACGGCGATGGGGACATTCTTTTGATTATTATTATTGCATGTTTCCGAATCATTATACGTACTCATTAAAATGATGTAACAAATTATTTGTATACTTACCAATTGCATTGGTAGGACATAGAGATCATACTAAAATGTATATTTTAAGACCTTTTTATGTACCTATGTTCACAAATAAAGTTTGATTAGATTTGATTTGATTTGACGGCACAAATTACCAGATAAATCACTCCATACAAAATTTTCAATATCTACTGCTATAATAGCCTACACCTTCGAGTCGCTAGACGCTGCGAACGCAAATGTATCTAACCTTACAAGTTTATAGTGAGTTTTGCTTTGTAGCTGCGCGCCGCCGCGTGGTTATTGTGAATTGCCAGGGCTGCGTTTTTCGAAAAAGATGTCAGTAGGTATTTGTAGTACACTTTATGAACTAATTTGAAATAAAATAAAATGCTATTTAATATTTTAGCATGTTTAATTGTTAAAAATACTTATGAAAGACCGAGGAATATTTTTATGCTATTTAGTATTCGGTGACCACACCCCCGCGAAACTGCAATTGTAAGACAAGTAAAACACACATCGTACGCAACGTGTAGTACCTAACTATTTAACAATCAGTGACGTAACCACTCCGAATTGCCACGAATACGAATGAAATACGTAATGGAGGAAACTGAAAACACGATTACTTGATTTGTTCGTTCATTTACACAATTAACGTAATAGGTAACTACAATGCTTCTACACTATGAACAAACCTGCGCTGGCGCCATATTGTGACTTCATGCACGCTTTTCTAACACTTGCACGCTTTTAAATAAACAATGATTTTAAATGAACATAACATTAACAAGATAATAACGATAATAAATTTTATTGAAAATTAATTTGCACAAAGTAGATGTAGACTAAGCGTAATTTTCAAATGACAGTTGACAACTGGAGGTCATTGACCTTGCTATACTTATCCAAGACGCATAGTAGAAGTAATTACGTACCTACCAATAAAATATAATACACGAAACATGCAAGTTTAAACAATTTACCTATTTAAAAAACGATAGTAAAACAGTATCAGCAGGTAAAGTGAAAAACGATAAGTTTTATCTCCTCGCTTGCTGGATCTACATCCATCAACTGCACATAATCCACCAGAACCAGCCATATCATAAGAATTTGAAACTAAGTACGTCAGGTCGACCGAAATATATGCGTACGTACGCGCCTTGCGGCTGTCGGCTACCCACTGAGAAATGGGCTGCGTGCGGCCCGGCTGTCGGTAGGTGGTTAGCGCGCGTAAGTACATGGAGTGATTTATCAGGTAATCTGTGGCGACGGGTCGGGGACGAGGGAGTTTTATTAAAATGTGGCTGTTTAATATATTGTGTATCTTACGACATCCACGCAAACGAAGTCGCGGAGCACAGCTAGTAATAATATAATTCCAGAAGCTAGACCACCACCTCTTAAAGCAGTATTATTGTAATCTTACTTGAGCTAGACGTCCTGTATAGCTCCATTTCTTTCTCACACTGAAGTAACATTAAAGTAATACTGCTTTAAGAGGTGGTGGTTGGCCCCCTGACCTGCAAATTGCAAAAAACGTAAGAAAATTTGAATTTCGCGGGCTACCCTGGTGCTTTCAACTTAAGGGGGAAGCGCTAAGGTAGCCCGCGAAATTCAAATTTTCTTACGTTTTTTGCAATTTGCTGGTCAGTGTTAAGTTGTACGTTGATGAAAATATGATTCGCGGTCGTAACAAATATGTATTTACAGAATTATAATCATTACAATCAGTAATAAAACTTGTTAAGTTAGTATAATCCCCAAATGTCAAGATTTCATGAAATAGTAATTCTTGGGGTTTACTTGGTCTTAGAGAGTTGTGTTGATGACTTTAATGATTATAATTCTGTAAATACATATTTGTTACGGCCGCGAATCATATTTTAATCAACCTATAACTTAATACTGACCAGCAAATTGCAAAAATCGTAAGAAAATTTGAATTTCGCGGGCTACCTTGGCGCTTCCCCCTTAATGAAAAAAGTCTAATCGTTCTAACGTTAATTTCCGTCCTTAGAGTTGACCAAAACTGGTTGAAATTGAAATTCATGTACCTATACCCCATTGGTGTAGGTAATTAAATAAAGGTGAACAAAAAAAAGCACGTGACGTGATTATCCGACTGAACGTAATACCAGTGACTTCAGTTGTCATGCACATCACAGTTGTCATGCACATCACAGAATGGACTGGTGTTACGTTTAGTCGATTAACCACGTCACGTGTTTTTTTTTTTTTGTTTACCTTTATTTAATTACCTAAACTAGTTTTGATTTCTTTAGAGGTACACGATGCTTACCAATACATTTTAAAATACAGCTCATTGCAAAACAAACCCTAATATTTTGTTTACCTACCAATAAAATTACCAAGGTCCATTAAAGTACCTAAATATTTTAAACAATACAAGTGGCGCTGCTAATTATATTTTTACAATAGTCAACAAGGAAAACGTAGCTACATGTGTTGGCAACCTACAAAATATTATAACCTGTTGAACACACAAACAAAAACCCGGATCTTTTGGTGCCTAAATGACAATGACAGGTTGTTGATAAACATCTTGATTGACAAAACAAGATGGCTGGGCTAGTTCCTGGAGCTAGAACTCCGCTAGGAGTATTAGTGTTCTGTGAGCTAGAACACCACCTCTTAACAGCAGTATTATTGTAATATTACTTGAGTGTGGGAAAGAGATGGAGCTAGACGTCCTGTATAGCTCCATTTCTTTCTCATTAAAATAATACTGCTTTAAGAGGTGGTGGTTGGCCCCTGTTTGGGCCACACGGCTAAGGAGTCTGTAACGTTGTATCGTCTACTTCGGCACACTCCCCCCGCCCCCGCCTGTAACGTTGTGTAGGGACACATGTAAGCGTGCACCACAGACAGAACTCAAGGTAAGCAGAAATGTATATGTGAGCGCGACGTATGGACGGCGGGCTAGTTACTGCGCACTAGTCCGGTCGGAAGGTTCTCCTTGGGTTTAATTGGAATAAAACTCTTTCAGTAGTGAACACGTGTTTGTTTGTGTGAACCCAGAGGCTTCATAACCGGTTGGCGCAGTGCTTATATAAACAGGGACTGACATAGTCACACTGTGACCTTAAGGATCCCTAAAGTTGTATCGTCTACTTCGGCACACTCCCCCCGCCCCCGCCTGTAACGTTGTATCGTCTACTTCGGCACACTCCCCCCGCCCCCGCCTGTAACGTTGTATCGTCTACTTCGGCACACTCCCCCCGCCCCCGCCTGTAACGTTGTATCGTCTACTTCGGCACACTCCCCCCGCCCCCGCCTCTGGAAGTCCTTTTGGAACGACGTGCCCTATCGCACATTACACTCTGCACAATTGGTGAATAAGAACCACACCGAAAAAAGTGTAACATTTTGCGTATTGTAAGGACACTTAAGTAATTGAAACAACAAACATTAAAACTTGCATTTTCTTTATATATTACATCTTGAATATTATGAAGTATAACAATAACATTTAACTTTGGATGGATACTAATAAAATAAAAAAAAACTTATATTTTATTTCTTGAAAGCGGTGAACAATCACACAAAAAAAAACGACTGTCCAAACACAGAGCGTTTTTGACACCTTAATGTCAAATACTGGTGACAATGACAGATTTTCATGACAGCCGTTATAATATGACGGCACCGCTTTCCTAGGAATCTCAAGCTTGAGGCATCATGTGTGTGGCACAGTGTTGAACAAATAAAGTTTATGCAGCATTAAGTACCGGCATTGCTCACCAATGATGCTAGTAAGGGTGTACCTACCAGGTTTATATATAAAACAGTAGTTACTTCTAATTGTTTATCATATTGACACACTACGTCAGTTTGCCGAGTTATAGCCATTTCCTACAACTGTCGGGGAATGACAGTTGTGTTTTGACTAAACGGACGTTTAAGTTGGTAGTCAATTTGGTAAACAATGAATTTCCCTGTCTTTACCTGGATGTATATTAACAGCTTTTTTTGTCACAATACATATTAGGACATAGACCTAACAACACACATAGATGACAATGTATACAAGATCTCGCACAAATAAATTCCATAAACAATGTAATTGGCATTATTATTGCTGATAAATATTAAGTGAATCTAAAACAGCTTTCACTAAATAAATACTCTAGAGTCTAATATAAAAATAAGTACATAAGTAGCACATTTCAAACTTAAAATTATGCAACGGCGATATTACAGGGTTCAAACAAATTGATTCACATTGACAGATTTTATTCAAGTCATAATGTGAACTATTACGATCAAGGAAATGCTGGCGTGAAGACTTGAGGCGTTTATGGGAGATTGGCCGGAGAGGCAACACATCAGGAAGAGTGGGAAGCTGTGGGGGAGACCTGTGCTTAGCAGCGGGACGACACAGGTTGAAGAAAAAAAAAGAAACGTGACCCATAATTATAATATTCCCGTAATGAAACCAGCATTCTGCATTTTAAGAGACATCAAATCATCAGTAGGTAGGTTAAGCGCGTAAATAATAATGTTATGCGAATAACACAGCAGCATCACCCGTGCAGTAAAGTATCCTTGACAGCATTGGAGATGAACCTCACAAGCGCGGTTTCGTTATAGTGCAGCCCCATGGCGCCGGCAGCGAAGGGCTCCTCGCCAAATGTCTGACAGTAGTACATACCCGTCGTGTTGGCGGGAGTGCCGTAGCCCATAATACTGGAAAATAAATAATATTTATGGTTTTAAACAACACGCGTTCATTGACTCTTGCCCAAAGAAATGCAACTTGTTGTAGTGGATAGGCAACCTGTGGAGTGCCTTCCGCGTTCACATTCAAATGTTTATCGGTACAACTCCTGAAGGCCTCGACACCTCACCTCGTATCATTGTAGTCACACTGTCCATGCCGGAACTCGTAGTAGCTGTTGCATTTGACTGTTACGAACGCCTGAGGAGTCTCCACCGACTCGGCATAGACATTCCAAGCGCGGCTGTGGCTGCAAGTTTGTAACAAGCAGTTCGGCTGCACCGAGCCACCGTTTGGCCAGGAATCTACGTGTCCTGCGAATTTGGACAAGAATTTTATTAGTACAGATATCAGATAGAAAATGGTTACTGAAAGACTTTTTATATGCTGGTATTTTTAATCAAATATATTTTTATGTTTGTAGCTTCACGTATTCACAAGAAGCTCTGCTACTATAGATATTGTTTTTTATATTTCTATGTCTGCTACTTTTGAAACGACTATTATGTTCAACAATAGTGTCGTCCCTGTGCGGTTGCCAGGAATGCCAGGCACCACGAGGACGACCACAGCGTCCACAGCTCAATTGATTCAATTCGGTTCCTATTTACCAACAAGCTTTTCTAAGATAACGCATCACATCATGATAGACACTTTGCTTTACCTGGGTCTGATTAATAACTAGGACACAGGATAGGCCGCAGCATCATCTCAACTACTGATCACACAGTTAGCACTATATACAGGGTGGCCAATTCGGAACTACACAACTTATATTAAGATTATTTATATTACAAACGAAAATTACCAGTAAGAAAGCAGGAGATCTGCCTGATCTCCTCCTTTTTAATACTTAAAAATGCGTTCACTTTTCATCGTGTTTTTCATTAAATTTTCACATACTTTATTAGATATCCCAAGATTGACCACGACATGTCCCTTTAGCTTTAGATGATAACCCCACAGTAAAAAGTCAGGACGTGTCGCGAAATCCTCAGTGATCAAAATGGTATTCGTAACTCTTAATGATTTGTTAGAAAAATTGGGTCGTTTTAAAATACGTTTAAGAAATTTATGATAAAACTAGCTTCTGCACGCTACTTCGTCCGAGTGGAAGTCGTAAGACACCACAATATACTAAAATAACAGCTACATTTTTATAAAACTTCCTATTTGTAGTTTTGGTCTCAGCAGCCAAAATATAAAGAGAGTCAGGACTGGTGACGCGGGAGCTACCGACGTACATTCGTCCGAGTGAGAGGCAGCTCGTCCTGAGGTCGACACCAGCAGCCTTCTGTAGCAATTTCCCAATGCTTGCGATGTATTTCGTTATTATTGAATTAATGAACGCCTGCGTTCCTGCATATACTAACCTAATGGCACAACACTGATACACTGTTGCATTCTTACAGATTGTTCCTGACGAACAGCTACCACTAAAATAATATAACAGTAGATTGTAAACATACGGGATTCGTCATTAACAGTCGCCTAACCCTATGGTT
Organism: Fissipunctia ypsillon; assembly: GCA_947568875.1. NCBI lineage: Eukaryota > Metazoa > Arthropoda > Insecta > Lepidoptera > Noctuidae > Fissipunctia > Fissipunctia ypsillon. The sequence goes on along the minus strand of OX387663.1, from coordinate 20,309,159 downwards.
AAGAACATAATATCTATTATTATGTTTATCTTAATCATGTATGACTGAAGAAGCCTAAACTTAATGTTTTTCTGTGTACATTCTACGAATTATCACCTAATAGTATTACAATGTAAAAATATAAGCACAAAATATATCAACTATTGGGAATCGAACTTAGGTTTACAATGCAGTCGCCGAACCGCCCGCTAAGCTATTGGCTTTGTTGAAAGTTGACTAAAATAGCCATTTTTACATATTTCATGATGAAGCAGTCAGCTTAGCTCCTTAAAGGTATGATAATCATTTCAAAGGTTAAATCTGTAACCATCTGATATTTCTTTTTCCAAAATCTGTGAATTTAGATGTTTGAAAACTTAAGGACATTCTCCTAAGACCACTTCTTATAGCGACAACGGTTAAGATACCGGTCCTCCACCTGGCCTTCAAATCTGAAAATCCACTCTGTATACAGGGTGACTTGTAAATTGACATATTCCTTCCAGGACGTGATAGCGTGACCCATTTGCAGCAATTAAGCACCCCATAAAGCCAAGGCGAAAATTCATGGGATTCGAGTAAATCCAATTTTTATGTTTTTTTGAAAATTTCCCAGAATTCTTTACTAAATATGATTTTTCTCTAAAGTCTCGAATTGAATGGCCTTTATTGATATTCCGTTGGCTACCTGATACTTTAACAAACTTTTAGATGTAACTAAATGTTCCAAAACATCCTTTTTTTGAAGTCGGTTAATAACTTTTTGACATGTAAAAGTGTTTGTATAAACCTACTTACAGAAATAAAATCATTTATCATTTATCATAAGTGAAAAATTTGGCTTCTAATCAGAATAGGGGCGAGAAACAGTTGTGTACGTTCGAAGTGGCCAGCCTTTATTACGCATTTGGTTCTGAACGAATATTTGTTTGGCCTACAGTTCCGGTGTTAGGTGTTAATTTATCTGTAAAAGGTACAAGACAATTTCCTAGTAAGGCAATAAATGCATCACAAAATAACTTACCAACTTGTTGGTCCATTCCATAGACTCCTGCATCAGTATGTATGACATCAACGAAGTCAGCGTCCTCCTTGGACAGTCTCAGCGTGGGGTCGACGTCGCAGAAGCACGGGCCGGCCGGGTCCAGGCCGGAGATCCTGCCGACGCGTTTTCCCGTCAGCGAGAAGAACGTCTGGCCAGTGAACCCTGCGATGTGGCTCCCGAGACTGTGGCCTATCAGGTGGATGTTTTTAGGATCCAGACCAGCTGGAAGAAGAATATTGATATTATTAATAATCATTCGAAATCACTGTAGTTAGTTTGCAATCTGTAAATGAAATATTTACGGCCAAGTGAACGATTCTCAAACATCTGTGTGAAACAATGTGTGTCTAAAAACGTCTGCCGTCCATCCATTCTCATACTTCTAAGCCGTTGTCCTAATAGAAAGCGATTGCGTGATCACTGATCCGCGTAAATGCCAATTATGACTATAGGAATGACACATATTCGATACGTGTACGTTTGATCACGGGTCGGTAGTTCAGTACGAACAACATTCACGCTAGTTTGCGATAGCCGCGTAGTCGCTTTCTATTAGGATAACGCCAAAAAAAAATTCTTTGCGGATATTCCCGTTTCGACTACTAAATCCCTAAACTCATCACCGTCTGTTGCTGAGTCTTTGCTTAGGGAAAATGTTAATGTTTGCGATTCGGAATTTCATTTTGAACATATCACCTGTAGTGATATAATTAAAACCTTTCACACTTTAAATGTAAAAAAGACAGCAGATCTGTGGGGTAACTCTGTAGAAGTTGCTAAGTCTATTGTTGACATTGTAGCACCTACTTTAGCTCTTATCTTTAATAATAGTATCGACTGTGGAGAGTTTCCTGACCTTATCAAAAATAGTAATAGTAATAATTTTAACCTTTGTTTAAATCGGGTAGTACTTCCGACCCCACAAATTATAGACTTATTTCAGTTCTATCTACCTTTAGTAAATTTTTTGAGAAATATAATTTTAGAACAATTGCAAAGATTTTTTAATAAACATAAATTATTACATAATAAACAGTTCGGTTATGGGGTCGTTCAACTACTGATTGTTGAGTGACTGTTGAACTTGTACGACATATTTATAATGCATGGGAAGATAAATGCGATCCCTTGGCCATCTTTTGTGATTTGTCCAAGGTATTCGATTGCGTTCTTCATGAAACGTAGTCAGATAGGAAACGCCGGCCTCATCTAGTTTAAAAAAAAATGTTTGACGTGTAAAAGTGTTAGGTATAAACCTACTTACAGAAATAAAATCATTTATCATTTAAACGTTAATCAGGAAACTCCGCCATTACGGGATCCGGAACACCGCTCTGGATCTTCTTACTTCATACTTGAGTAATAGGATTCAGTGCGTTGACGTTAATGGAAAAAGATCTCGCGGATCTACAGTAAAAATAGGAGTCCCACAGGGCTCAATTCTTGGTCCTTTCTTGTTTCTTATTTATATTAACGACTTGCCTTACCTCATAAAAGACAATCATGATATAGTGTTGTTTGCAGATGATACTTCTCTTTTGTTTAAACTTAAACGTCAGCAGCTGGTTACTGACGATGTAAATACGCGATCACAAAAATAGTTCACTGATTCAATGTTAATAATTTACTTCTTACATACATATATCCATAAACTCAGGCCTTCTTCCCATGGGGGTAGGCAGAAACTACAGAACGCCACCTGCTACGATCCTTACAGACTCCTTTTGCCTCGTTTACGTTCATATATCTGGTCATACACGCACCCCGGTTGCGAGTACTACGCACCTGACCTTTCTGAAGAACATCACCAATAAGATCACTATATCTTCCTAGGGCGTCCCCTCCCGGCGTTTCCACTGACATCTGCCGTGTAAATGCCTTTTGTTACTCGACTTTCTTTCATCCTCTCAACATGACTGTAGAGGCATGAGGAACAGGGTGTAAAGTTCACTCATGCTCCATAGGAAAGGGAGGATCCTCCGATCAGACGGGTGTTGTGTCCGGTGGGCTACTGCCCGACGGTTGATGTCGGGATGTTGTATATATGCTAGTCGCGCGGTAAACTATGATTGCGCGATGCTGGATTTTGCGTGACGTCAGTGTTCCATTGTAGCGATGTAGATATGCCGCCACATGACCAAACCATCTAAGCATACTCTTTTCAATTTTTGTAAGTACATCTTCATTATGAAAAAAGAAATACTTCGGAATGAAAAAAAAACCAAATGCGTCAAGTTTACGCTACCTCACGTTAGGCAGGTGAACACTAATGTGTTGATAAAGAGCGAAGAAGTGAATCCTGAAGATAGCAAAGTATTCATGGGCTTAACTTTGGATGCTAAGCTTCAGTGGGGCCTACATATAGATGAATTGTCAAAAAAACTAAGCTCTGCAGCATACGCTGTTAGAAAAATTCGTAATTTAACCGACATAGAGACAGCCCGTTTAGTGAACTTTAGCTATTTTCATAGTATAATGTCATACAGTATTCTGTTGTGGGGGAATGATTCAGACTATATTTGTTTTGCAGAAAAGAGCTGTTCGATCAATTTATAAATTAAGTCCAAGACACTCTCTCATAGAGAAATTCAAGGAAATGAATGTAATGGCTGTGCCTTCTCAGTATTTTTATGACAATCTTTTATATGCCTATAAAATTGTAAAATTGTTTAAAAAATACAGTGATATCCATAATATAACTACTAGAAGCAAACACAAATTTGTTGTACCTGCAACAAGGCTCAAAAAAATTGGTGGCTCTTTCAATGTATACGTCTTTATAATATACTTCCAAGCCACGTTCAAGGTCTGAGCCTTAATAAATTTAAATCATTCCAAAAACGTAAGTTGTATTGGTTTAATTGAAATAATAGAATGACAAAAAAAAAAAAAACCAGAAAGCCTTTAATATACTGTTAAAGATTATATTGAAGACAAAAGGCTTAGTATTGAGCTGCTCCAATTTCTTTTCATTTCTTTTCTTTTTTATTCATACCTACTGAATGTTTTTTTTGTTCCTTTTTAATTTTTTGACATTGATGAATTTTATATAAACAATGACATCAATACACACATCAAAACCGTCTAGGGATATCTTGGATTTTCTCAATTTACTCAAAATTTGTTATAAATAACATACAACATGTATATATTTTTATAAAGCTCATTTATCAGACTATACTTCAGAATAAAATAAAAATATTTTTTTGCCTAAATAAAATTTTATTTAAATAAAGATGAATAGTGAAATAATGCTAAAACTAACGATGAATGTGTTTTTCAAGAAAAAGTGAAAAATAAAGCGAAATTATTACATTTTTCGCAATTATGCGAAAAATCAGTAGTCATTAAAACCATCCATGATGTTAACAACGGTCCTGCAACGCGTTTTCATGCTTTGAATTAAGTTATCAAAGTCTTGCTGCGGGATATTCTCCCAGGTCCTGCTAAGATGCCAAAAAAGTTGCTCTTCAGTCGCAATGTTTGCAGGAAAATTCTTCAAAGCCCTTCTTTGGAGCATGTCCCACGCGTGCTCTATGGGGTTTAGATCTGGTAATTGCGCGAGCCAGTCTAAGACCGATACGTCGTGCTCCTGCAGCCAGCTGGTCACCACTCGCGCTGTGTGCGGACGGGCGTTATCGTACATGAGCGTGAATTCTTGGCCCATTTGTAGTCGATGGCGGTAGACTATTGGTACTAACGCCTAGTTACGGTATTTTTCAGTGGTCATGGTGTTTCTGATCTAAGCGAGATCTGTTCTTCCACCAACACGAATTCCCACCCAAACCATAATTGTCCCTCCGTGGTATGGATGGCTTTCTGATGATGTTGCAGACGGCACTCACGACCAGGAACTCGCCATACGCGTACTCTTCGAGAATCGGGATGGAAACCGAATCGGGACTCATCGGTAAACAGCACTGCAGATCACTAGTTATCTTCCCAGAGCAAATGTTCACGAGCCCACTGTAATCTTCGTCCACGATTTCCTCGGCGTAGTGGAGTACGAAGTGGTCTACGAGCATGAAGGTTAGCTTCATGCAGTCTTCTCCTCACAGTTTGGTCACTCATAAGCAAATGGTGCTCTGACTGGAGCCTTTGAATCAATTGCAGGGCCGTAACATTTGGTTGTCTTCCCGCAGCAACTTGCAAAAATCGGTCTTGTCGTAGGGTGATTATGCGCTTCCCGCCTGGGTGTCGTTCAGCCACTTCACCAGTAGCACGTTACGTTTTGTTTTGTTTTGTTCCAATCTCCTCAGCAATACTCCGTTGAGTAGCCCCAGCTTGGAGCGTGCCTACTGCCCTTAACATTTCCTCTCTCATTAAATGGCACTGCTGCATGATGCATACAGTGGCAAAAATTCGAAATTAACTGCTAATTTGTTTTAAAACTTTAATTTGACACCAAAAACGATCAAAAATTGTTTTATTTAAATTGAAGCCATAACTTCGCTAAAATTATGCCGCGCAAATCTTTTGTTTTTAATTTATTTTTTGAAATTTAAATATGGAAAATAAGCTTTCTTCAAAAGATTTTAAAACCAGCCAGTATTTTTTGAGTTTAAGAACTTTATACAAAATATCCAGCCCTAGACGGTGTTGATGTGTGTATTTACTTTGTAAAGTATTATATTTTTAATTATTGTGAATGTGAAGACAGTGTGGGTCCTTGTTTTTTTCTCTTTTTTTCTTTCTGTTAGTGTTAATCATGGTCTGCCAGTTTGAGTAATTTATGCGGCCTACCCAAATATCCTTTCTTTGGTATTGTTCGTCGTATCGTTGAGCTCCTTAAGTTCTGAGTTGAGATATACGATTACTGACAGATGCGTGCACTGACTGGACAGGTCCACTCAATCTGTGTGGCTCTTTCCTCAAAAGATCATTTCAGACACCAATCACATGATCTGACCAAGATTATGTCTGAACTTTAAAAGAGACTGTGACCTCTGAGTTGGTTTCGGCCTTTCTTCTCAGAGTAGTCAGATAGGAAACGCCGGCCTCATCTAGTTTAAAAAAATATGATTGTCGTGTAAAAGTGTTTGTACAAATCTACTTACAGAAATAAAATCATTTATCATATATCGTTGAAGAGTAATTTTATATAGCAAAATACTTTCACATATGTACTTAGGTCAGCGTACATACGTTTCCAGTTGAGTAAAATTATGATGATTATAGCATGGAATCACAAGCATCTGAGACATTGTCTACATTTCTACACTTAACACCAATATTAATAGACAATGACGTAAAACACACAATACCTCTTTATCGACGTTGTGTGATAATCATTTTGTGTCGCTATAACCAACTGAAATATTTAGTTACACAATGATTCAGCATCAAGACTGTTAAACTCTTTTATGCGAATGAAGTCATGAAGTGGAAAGTTCAGATTAACTTACCGAGTACCAAGGCGGCGAGGATTCTTCCGACTTTCTCGCCTATGAACTGCACCATGGTGGTGGCGCGGAGGTAGAAGAAGGCGATCAGCGAGCTCGCGTCCAGAGCCAGGATGTTCACTTGACCTGGCAGCACAACACACTCATATGACAATATTTGACAATGCAATAAGTAACAATATGCATCTATTTGTCAGTTAGCAACAGCTGACTGCCCAAGCAGACACACGGTAAAATGAAGTTACAACATCGATTTTTCTCGGTTTTTTCTCGGTTTTGAGCATACTTCCGAATCAAACAAACGCTTTTAAAATTGTTTCATAATTTAACAGTTAAATCGACAGTCTTAAGAAATGGCCTCTGAATTTTGCGCGGGTTACCTTCTTGAGCAAGGAATGCACTGTTCATAGTCTGGAAGCTGTCCTTCGTGGGATTATCGGTGAAACCGTGAAAGTAAATTCTGAAGGGTAGCTCCGGGTTGAACCAACTCTCCTTGGGTATCTCTTCCGGGGCCGCCGTCAAGTTGTAGGCGATGGTTTTTGCGCTGTAGAAAATTGAAGATTACTAGTTAGGTTAACCGAGGGTCATAATTTGGACGAGTGTAGATCTCATGAAAGTTAATAGCTTTTGTGTGGGAACAACCTTGAAATCACAAAAAAATCTGCTGCTCCATACATTTCTGTATGTTCACATAACTCGAACCTAAATATTTAATCATTCCAACCGTCGTTCTTTGGGTAAATGAATCTTGCAGTCGTGTGTCGGTCAATTGCCGTAGTGTATCAGTTAGCTAAACTCTCGTGTCGTTCCATCTCTATGAGTAGGTACAATTCTCACCTGGTCTTGAAGACGAGTGTTAGCTGGCTCATATCCGGTTCCTCGTCAAACTCGTCGTATGATACTCCCACTATCGGCTTCACGTGGTTGCCTGCGGAACATTAAAGGGTAGTTCTCTGTTACAATGTTACTAGGTGCCAGAGTTTCGCTGAGAGATTTTTTTAAAGTATCCTCACTTTTCACAATTCGTCTTTGCCAATATATTATATACAAGGCGAAATATACACTTATATACTAAAAACACTAAAAACAGTGATATTCACAATATTAACACTAGAAATAAGGACAAACTACGTGTTCCCTTTTACCGGCTTCATAAGGTTCATAACTCATTTGTTGGGCTTGGCACCTTTTATAACAAGCTTCCCTCTTCCTTGCTAGATTTGCCCTTTAATGCGTTTGAAGCTAAAGTAAATCCAACCTTTGTTCAAAGGCATACTATTCTATCAACGACTACTTATATTATTCAAGCTTGAGCAAGCTGTCATTCGTGGCTAAGTAATAATAGCCGCACGGGTCGATTTGTCAGGTTAAGCTACGCTTGCCGCGGTTGGTCCGTAGATGAGTGACCATCATTACATACCGAGACTCCCCGTGCCTCGTCCCGGCTGTCATTCGTAGATCTTTGACAGTCGTTATGGGTCGTCAGAAGCCCCAAAGTCTGACAACCAGTCTTACCAAGGGTTATCGTATTACCCAGTTACTGGATTGTGGAGGTCAGATAGGCAGTCGCGCCATGTAAAATAATAGTATTCACCTGCATCCGTACGCGGTTAGACTGGAAGCTGACCCCAAGATAGTTGGGAAAAAGCTAGGCAGAGCTAGAAAGGCTGGGTAGGCTAGGTTGAGCAACCGGCAGCAAGGTCGTCATGCTCCCTTAGATGTCACTGCTTGCGGTAGCGTCGGGGTCGGGTTGCCTGCTTCCCTCAAGTATGGCGAGGGGGTAGTGACTGATCTCGTGTTATGCTTATGAACGGGTGCTGCTTGTGACGTTTTTACTTTTAATTTCTGCTTGAGTATAGTTTTTGATGTTTTTCGTTGGTGTATTGACGCCCAGATGAAAAATATTTAGTAACTGAGGTACATATTTAAAAGTTTACTTTAAACCATTTTGTATGCACTTACATACTTATTTTATATAATAGTTTATTAGGCAATGCTTTTAATTTAGTAGGTAGGTACCCTATTTGATAGTTCATTTGGTTATTTCCTGTATAAGAACTACATAAAGCATACTTAATTACTTTTCTTTACACGCTATATATTAAACCAAAAATGAATATAGCCTGTGACGACTACTGGTGGTGTGCCAGTGGTAGTGTATCAGCCACGTTCTTGAAATTGGAAACTCCGGCTAGTTAGTTATACCGGCACACAGCACAAACACACACAGCACACACACACACACAGGGGGGTACAGCTTTAACCTTTTATCCGCCCGACTTCATATCAGTTGTCATGCCCCCAGCGCCGGGCAACTTGAATCATTACGATATTTGGTCGTAAATATACGACCCTGGCGAAATGGACACGAAAATATTTGTCGGATTAATCCGTCGTAGGCGGTTAAAGGGTTAAAAGAACTTCTGCAACATTACTAGCTAAGTCCGGAGCCGATATCATTGCACTGCAACGCCACGGAGGATGGCGCTCTAATAATGTTGCAGAGGGTTATGTTGAAGACTCGGTGCACAATAAAATTGAAATAGGCGACAAGATATGAAAGTCTATAAATATAAATAATGCTGTGGAACCGCGCCCCTCTACCTCACGCGGAAACGTCCAGCCCCCGCCGCCACCGCCGCCACCGCGCCGTCGTCGCCGACATTTACGCCACATCCTCCCGTTCAACATAATAGATACGTGTGAAATTAAGACAGTCAGTCAGTCAATTAAGCTTCCAAAGCAGCAAATTTCAGTAAATTTCAATAATTGTTCTAATTTTCTATTAATTTCAAAGAGTAGTGATCCGTATACTTAATTTCTTATTTGCTATTAAAAATAGTCTAATAAAAAAGTTTGTTTCATTCCTATTGTACTGTTTTCTCGCAAATGTGTTGAAAAACGTTGTATGGCACACTTGCGGAAATTGGTATTTACAAACTCGTGACTATGCCTTCGACTTCATCTCGGGCTTACATTCGTCTACTCGTTTGTAAAAACCAGCTTACCGCACTAGTATCCTATATAACTATGATTTTACTTTGGCTAAACATGTATTCTATGCACTATAAGTAGTAAAGTTGCAAGTTGCAAGTTGCAAGGCAATAAATGATTGAGTATTATTCCAAGTCCGACGCCACCGACGTCACACTACGTCGCAGAAATGCTCGGCATGACCGGCCATTGATTTTGTACACGTCGTGCATGACGTGCGTCATGCAAACCATCCTTACGCAAAAAGGCTATAAGAGCCACAACCATACCACAACGACAACACGTGGACAAGCGCTAATATGTGTGAAAATCTGTAATAGTTTGTTCATAAGGACCACATTTGCTCGTCAAAATCAATCGTGGGGCGATACCGACAACCTAAAGGCCACGTCGCAGCCACAACGCAATTACCAGCGAGACCACGCACTAGCAGCCAGCCACAACGCAATTACCAGCGAGACCACGCACTAGCAGCCAGCCACAACGCAATTACCAGCGAGACCACGCACTAGCAGCCAGCCACAATGCAATTACCAGCGAGACCACGCACTAGCAGCCAGCCACAACGCAATTACCAGCGAGACCACGCACTAGCAGCCAGCCACAACGCAATTACCAGCGAGACCACGCACTAGCAGCCAGCCACAACGCAATTACCAGCGAGACCACGCACTAGCAGCCAGCCACAACGCAATTACCAGCGAGACCACGCACTAGCAGCCAGCCACAACGCAATTACCAGCGAGACCACGCACTAGCAGCCAGCCACAATGCAATTACCAGCGAGACCACGCACTAGCAGCCAGCCACATCGCAATAAACACAATGATCTGTCTGTCTGCAAGCACTGACCACAACATAACCATGCAACTATTAGCGACAACGCAACCACATCGACATTTTGTAGTGACCACAACGCAACTGCAAGAAGCTGCAGCGACACTACTCACACATAACCACTGCTGGCTCACATTTTGTCGCTGCGATGTGGTGTGGTTGTAGTACCTGTGATTGGGCCCTAAAGCGATATTCGATCAAGAAGAGTATTCTTGACCGAATATTAAAGGTAAGTGATTTATGGTGCGCGCTGGCCCCGCATAATGTCAGGACTTCTACTTACATAGACCGCCTCCAATGAAGGCGAGGGTTTTCCCGACAGGGTCGAGCCCAGCCTGTACCTCACTGGTAACTTGATTCTTGACGCCGGTAGCTGTTTTCTTGAGATCCGCGACGAACCCAGGCTGCGCAGCCGCAGAGGACAGCCATAGGGCTGTGAGGAAGGAGGCTAGTCGGGACATGTTGTCGGGTACCTGAGAATTAAGATAGATGATTTATTCGTTTCTAGTCGTGTGTAAGCATCCGGTCGGGTCAGCGTCAGATCGATAAATAATATCAAATTCGCCTGTTCAATTTAACCCCTCTCCGCTGTCGACCGACCTCCTAGAGATCAATAAAAATAATTTAGTTGTGTTTCATGACATGACAGTTGAAGGTTTAAAGGCATTAGAATTATAATTTTTCGATTTTCATTTTGAGAATAATATATATGTACATGCATCATTTACAAACACTGGTTTTCAACGGATTTGATGATTTTGCTTTTTTTTCTGCTTTTAACACAAAACTCACATATTTAGCGATTTCTTCGAAAAAGTTAAATTCTCCCGTTTTTGCGTCCATCCCATTAATTTTTCTTCACTGTTATGAAGACATTACAAGTAACAATACCACAGACGCACTGAGAAAAGAATTAATAACATTAAACTCGATGTTATTATTTGTAATCGGTCCACAATTAGAAATATATCGTGATGTTGTATTTGCGCTGTAAATATAGAAATAACATGAGTTTATCTGTAATTTTATCTGTATCTGTAATTTTACGCTAACTGCGTGCGAATTATACAGTGTGAGTCTTTATAATGTGCACATATCGAAATGAGGGAATCTATGCTTAATTTTATCGACGGAAAAAATGTTAAAAAAAATCTAAATATTTATTTATATTTTTTATGGATTTTTAAAAAAAATTGTTTGCTTTTGTGACCCCAGTGTATACAAAACTGTGTAACTTTTAAACTAAACGATTTATCACGATGAAACAAACTCCATAATGTTTGGAAGTAATTAGGTGTCGTCATAAAATAAAAATTATGGAAAAAAAATAGCCATAATCAAATATAAACATTTTTTTTTGGCAAAAATCTGATTTTTTTTCATTAATTTTTACAAAAATTGTAAAATTTCTCAATAACATGCCCCCATCACCTTCTTTTTTTATAACTTTAAGTTATTCTTCATTGTATTAGGAACCTAACGGTAAAAATTGCATGTTTTTAACTCAACCCCAACATTTTTTATCAAATGTCAAAGAAAGGCCCAACGCATAGCTACGCACATTGTTTAGCAGGTAGATAAACTTTTTTTTGTTAACTTTGTTGTGAATGCGCGCGGGTCGTTTCAAAGATGGCACTCCGAACGCGGAATCGTATTGTTCTCATAAGGGTGGTTTGTTTGGGATGATAATTAATGCAAAAGAGTTCAATTGAAACCCATTTATTATTAAATACAAAATTTAATGCATCAGGTTCTCAAAATGTCCACCTCGTTGTTGTAAACACAAAGCCGCGCGAATTAGAATTTGGTGTGTCGCTCTCCTTATCATTTCGGGATCATTGCGAATATCATTCGCACAGTTTATTATGCGGTCACGCAAATCGGCCTCACTGTTGATGGGGGTACTGTAGACGCGTTGCTTCATGGTCCCCCATAGGAAATAATCAAGGGGCGTCAAATCGGGTGAACGCGCAGGCCACCCTACAGGTCCTTGCCGGCCGATCCATTTGTCATGATAATTTTCGTTTAAAAATCTTCTTACATTTGTAGCGTAATGGGCAGGACATCCGTCCATCTGAAGAAACATCCTTTGACGCACAGCCAGTGGGACATCTTCCAATAACTGACCAATAAGACCAGCCCAAACATTTATCGAAAATCTTACTTGGAAAGTAGATGACCGTTTCAGTTTCGGGTTTTCACCTGCGCGGCACCATCTGTGTAAATTTCGACAGTTAGTAATACCGTCTCTAGTGAATGTCGCTTCGTCCATCCATAGTATTTTTCTTGGAAAGTTTGGGTTTGCTCTGGTTTTTCTTTGAATCCATGTGGACATCACACACCTTGGACGCCAGTCTACGTCTTCATGTAGATGTTGCACCCTTTGATAGTGATAAGGATGCAATCCTTCTTTCTTTAAAATACGCCACACTGATTTTTGGGATATTCCGTGACGAAGAGCCAGTCGTCTAGTACTTATGGATGGATCAGCAAACAAATCACTTAATACTGCTTGTTCAGTAGCCGCATCAATAATTACTTGAGGTGGCTCGCGACGATCTCTACTTGATCCAAGTCCAGTGATCGACAACCTTCTGTGAACTTCCTGGAAGTTTCGGGCAGATGGCACTGGTTGCCTGTTAGGATACGCAGCTATGTAAGCCGCGCGCGCAGCTCTGGCACTTCCTTGTCCCACTCCATAATAAAAATGTATGTCGGCGATGTGTGCCGGGGAAAATTCACTTAAACGCGGCATCATGTAGCAGCGAACGAAAGTTATGAAAGTCCAGCGAACGAAAGTACCGAAACACATGTAGCAGCGGCGAATAATTCGGAGCGACTGCCAGTCTGACATCTGTCATAATTCAAGTTCCTTTGGCTGGCCCTACCTCCCCGACCTGCGCACATTCAAAAGAAAGTTTATCTACCTGCTAAACAATAGCTATGCGTTGGGCCTTTCTTTGACATTTGATAAAAAATGTTGGGGTTGAGTTAAAAACATGCAATTTTTACCGTTAGGTTCCTAATACAATGAAGAATAACTTAAAGTTATAAAAAAAGAAGGTGATGGGGGCATGTTATTGAGAAATTTTACAATTTTTGTAAAAATTAATGAAAAAAAATCAGATTTTTGCCAAACAAAAATGTTTATTTTTAAATGTGGCTATTTTTTTTCCATAATTTTTATTTTATGACGACACCTAATTACTTCCAAACATTATAGAGTTTGTTTCATCGTGATAAATCGTTTAGTTTAAAAGTTACACAGTTTTGTATACACTGGGGTCACAAAAGCAAACAATTTTTTTTAAAAATCCATAAAAAATATAAATAAATATTTAGATTTTTTTTAACATTTTTTCCGTCGATAAAATTAAGCATAGATTCCCTCATTTCGATATGTGCACATTATAAAGACTCACACTGTATAAGTAAGCTAATTGACGTAGTTGACAAGCAATTACGAGAACTTCTTATCGGATGTGAAATATGAACCAATCAATTTGATATTATTCCACCTGTAATTGTCCCAACTGAAAATAATAAAGTAATGTTTACCAGCTTGCAGTGTGGCGAAACCGAATGAGTATCGGGAGAGTAATGTCATACACATGCCAACCTGACGTCAGCGTGGCGTCTAGACACTATTGTGAAACTTTCGTTATCATAACAATGTACTATTTGTTTAACATGAGGTACAATAAGGTTCAATTGTATTAAGGTTCAATTTAATTGAATGTAACAACTCTGTAACAATATTCTAACAAATAAATGGACTAGGTATTATTATTACTACAATTTAGGTATATTTGTTTTATATACATTTCGAGGATTTCGGAGCAATAAGTAGGTATGCCCACGGTCCTGAATGTCCACTTATGCAAGCTCATCGGGCATCGCAGAACATTGTTGGAAATTTTGACTCCCAAACAGTGGTTTCGAACCTACCAATGTTTCGGTATTTCTACCGATATGGGCTCTCATTATAAATTAGTCTGTAAGTTTTTTTTTCAATAAATAAACGAATTTGATTGAATATTGTATTTTTTTTTTGTCAAATACCGATTTTGGGTACAAATATACGGCAACTGTACCGATCTCGCTCTATGACGTTCGAGACCACTGCTCCCAAAGACTAGCAAAGTTAGTAGAGCTAGATGAAACAGTCTATTAAGTATTTTAAATACAGGGATATTAAAAAAATCTTATTTCATCAGCTTGTATAAATAAAAGAAAGAAGGAAAGAAACTTTTCATAACATTAGCATTAACGTACCGTTATGTCATAACATTAGGTGCGGCATAACATTAGGTGCGGCATAACATTAGGTGCGGCATAACATTAGGTGCGGCATAACATTAGGTGCGGCATAACATTAGGTGCGGCATAACATTAGGTGCGGCATAACATTAGGTGCGGCATAACATTAGGTGCGGCATAACATTAGGTGCGGCATAACGCAACCGGATACCTACACAGTTATATTAGGTCCCTATACTACCTACCACCTTCCTATTATTACCTAATACCTATTATTTAGGTACCTATGGAATTGCAGATTTGTATGAAAATTTTAAAATATAAAGATTTTGGTAATTTTTTTATTTCAGCTAATCAAAATACTGGCCCAAATATCTATACAATTTTGCCATTTTTATGGCAGTTTATTTATCCCTTTACTGTAGAAGTCTGCCGGACGGGAGGAGATGAAGTCAGCGAAAGCGTTTTGTCCTATAAATAATAATAAATATTTATTTAGTATTAAAAATTGGTAAAATATTAACATAAAATCTTATAAATATTTTACAAAGATATTATAATGTTAGATGCCTGTACTAGGATAAACCTGTACCACAGGCGGCACGAGCTCATACATTATGGTAATTGTAGGACAATAAAATTCTTAACAATACTTTACATGAAGTCTTGGACTTCAATTAATTGCTAATTTTATACCTAGTTTACTTAAACACTATTTACATTAAAGATAAAAAAAGAATAACAAAAAGTCATAAAAACGTAATTTCTTATTTAGTTTGCGAAAAATAGTTTCTTGCACTTTATAACGTAGTTACAACACATATTATATGCGTTAGCATAATTGGTAAGTGGATTAAATTCAATGTCGCACAAAATTAAATCACGTGTGAAAGCGCTATTTGTATATTTGATTTTTGCTGCGTTCGAGTAATGTGCTTACACATCAACAAGATCGAGGGTTTGTCTAGTCCAGTGCAGTGTTTTGTTGAGTCAGCACCAGGCAGTAAACACGGAAGTCTGGCCTCGAGTATGACGCTCTAGACGCCCTCGTAGTCGATAAAGTTGATGAGTACCTGTATTCCGCTATTTTCCTCTCAGGGCACTCAGCATCCCCCGTTTTGTGGGTGTTGGGCTTTTTAAAGCGTGAGCAAGTTGCACATTTCGGTGTGTCAGCTTTCTTCGCACACTCTGACATCGAGTGTCCTTCACCGCAGTGACCACACGTAGATTTCAGCTCTCTGCATGTTTTGGCTGCATGACCATATTGTTGGCATTTGTAGCATCTGGTAACCAGGGTGAAGTCTCTGACAGGGCAGGATGTCCAATTTATAAAGATCCTTGATTGGGATAACAGGGCTTTACGTATATTGGTTGTAACTTCAATGACGTAGTTACAGGTCGACGCATCTTTCTTTCCGGATTTGTGGCTTAATTTAACAAAGGTCAAAAAGGACTCCATAGGCGCTGCTGGAAACTTATCGGCTACGGTCTGTTCGTGTTCGTTCTGCACCTGAAAACTTCAGTTTCAGCCAAAGTAGTCGGCACACCTACAACCACGCTCCGAGGTCTGCGCTTGTTGGGCTCGTCGGCGGTTAGTCCGGACGTAGAGAGCTGGACTGCGTGCTTGAGTTTATCAGCGTCATGTTTCGTCTCGGTACTAATAATGACGCCTCCATTTTTGGTCTTGCGAACACCACGTACATGCAGCTTCATTCGATCAGGGCGAATGATTTTTTGCACGAGGTCTTTGGTCTCGTCACTGGACTTTAATTTATCGTTGGGATAAATAGCTACAGAGCTTAAATTGTTCGAACGAATGAATTCATTTACTCCGTTCTTCACCATGTCGGCAAACGAAACATTTCCCGCAGAACCAGAGTCCTTAATCGTCTGCTTGAACTCCGAAATATGTTCCGTCAGGTCGCGCTTTTTTTGAAGGGCATCAACCGCGTTATACAAGTGAATGGCTTTCTGCTTAAGCGACTGATATAGGATTGCCATGTGTGAGGTTTCAGATCCTACTTTACGGTAAAGAGTAGACATTTTCATTTTCTGCTCCGAGTTGAGTTTACCTTCCGCGACTATAGAGCAAACTTCATTTAAGTGCCGTTCGATGGCTGCCATCCATTTTTGAATCTCGGGCGTTGTAACAACATCAACCGTAATCGACTTAAGGGCTGGGTTTTGCGTCGTCGTCTTCGACGGCGAGGCGGAGGGGTGCACTGGTCCCTGCTATCCATTTTACGCACACATTCCACGCATTTTCCATTTACGCACGTTAGTAATGCACTAAAGGAAGTCACTATTATTAAAGTACTTATTAAATATTGCTAACGAGCACGTCTGTACACTGCGAGTCCATACAAAAGTCAAATAGTACTGACTCTCGGGTGTTGAATTTTTTCCCATTTAAAAAATTGTCTAAATTTTGAAAAAAGTAGAAACCTGTTGGGGCAAGGTCCGGTGAGTACGGTGCGTGACGGAGAGCTTCCAGCTGTAACTCTTATAGCTTTGCGATGATCTGTCGTGAAGTGTGAGCTCGTGCGTTGTCGTGGAGAAGGAATGGGGAAGAGCGATTGACCAGTATTGGTTGTTGAATTGCTAGCTTCTCCATCATTGTTCGCAATTCTTGGCAATAGACATCTGCCGTCACTGTTGTGCCATTCGGTAAGAAGCTGTGATGTACAAGTCTGGCCCTGGTCCACCAGACAGTCACCATCATTTTCCTAAGAGCAATTTTTATTTTAGCGCACTGATTGGGTGCTGTACCCGGGTCCACCCACTGAGATGAACGCTTACGGTTGTCGTACAGGATCCACTTTTCATCGCAGGTAACAATTCGATTTAGAATTCCCTCGTTTCTATGCAAGATTCAGTAGTGCTATGCATGCTTCGACGCGTAAGTCTCGCTGTTGGTCGCTTAGTTCGTGTGGCACCCACTTATCTAGCTTTTTAATCTTTCCGATTTGACGCAAGTGCTTCAATGTTGTTTTTACACTAACTCCAAGGCCCGCAGTAAGCTCAGCCGTAGATTGAGTGGATCCGCTTCCACTGTCGCCTTCAATTCGTCGTTGTCGACAATAGTTACCAGCCGACCGCGAGGCTCGTTCTTCAACTCAAAATTTCCAGATTAAAAACGATTGAACCAATAATGGACCGTGTTTATGCAAGCAGTGTTAGGCCCGTACACGTCGTTAATGTTTCGTGTTGTTTGCGCAGCGGCATTTCCATGTAGGCACTCATATTCGAAAATTGTACGAATTTTCAGTTTATCCATGGCGCCAAAAACTACCATAATTTCACAAAAAACAAAAAACTATCTAAAAACAAATGACTGAATTTGAAATTAAATTAACACGGCTTTCGAATAAAGTTTATTTGAATTTCGAATTGCGCGCCAATCCACAGATAATTAAATCTGAAAATGCTGGTTAAAGAATCTCCAATTACATAGGTAAAGACCTATTATTACTTTAATTTAATAAATTAACAATTATTAATAAAAATGATAAATATTAATCAAACAAATCTATAGCAGAGATTTACATAACAATAAGAAATAAGGAAATGTCCTTTCGGTTTTTATAACGCTGAAAATATTTTCGTCTGTGAAGCGCCACCTGTCCCATTGTCAGCTTATTTCAACAATGTGATCACTGTAAGTAGATAATTAACAAAAAAAAAAAAAATTCTAAACTACTATTTGTTCAGTTGCTAACATAATATGACAAATAACATAATATGACAAATAACATAATATGACAGGCTATTTACAGAAGATGGAACATGACGATTGACATTCCTTTAAACCACGTAAAGAGGATCATGTTATGTGTGTAAAGTAAAAAAAAAATTAAATGAATAAAAAAAGTAAATTATTTTAAATTACCTATTATAACGGACTCGGATCTCCGAATCTTTTCGTAGATAAAGCGTGTTTACTTTTTATGCAGTTGATTCTGCTATTTATTTTGTTTGATAACTGCAATTTTTAAATTTTCAGTAACGATTAATCTTCGTGTTTTAAAATGTTTCGATGGACTAGGTACTGTGCTCGTTTTAATTTAATGTCGTACGTCCAGATCCACATTGTATAATTTTGTGTACCTACCTCAGATTTAAATGTTAATAAGTATATCGGTATCGAGCACCGTATTACCAAATAACACTGGGAATACCTAGAAGTATTAATTTGTTATGCATACATGGCTTGTCTTACTAACGACCTGTCGACCTAACGACCTGTCGCACTGTTACCTGTCGACTTAACGGCTTGTCGACCTAACGACCTGTCGACCTAACGACCTGTCGACCTAATGACATGTCGCACACTTGTTTATCGAACTGATGACATCTATAGGCACACGCAAATTAAACATTTTGGCACTTTTATTTTATCAGCAGGAATTGTTTTTCATGGAGATTCGAAACCCGCACCAGAATTGCACATAATGTCTGATAAATAAAGAACTATTGTTATTTTATATTAACTTCTGCCCGCGACTTCGTTCGCGTGGAAGTCGTAAGACACCACAATATACTAAAACTAGCATCTGCCTGCGACTTCGTTCGGGAGGAAGTCGTAAGACACCACAATATACTAAAACTAGCATCTGCCTGCGACTTCGTTCGCGTGGAAGTCGTAAGACACCACAATATACTAAAACTAGCATCTGCCTGCGAATTTGTTCGCGTGGAAGTCGTAAGACACCACAATATACTAAAACTAGCATCTGCCTGCGACTTCGTTCGCGTGGAAGTCGTAAGATACCAAAATATACTAAAACTAGCATCTGCCCGCGACTTCGTTCACGTGCTTGACCCCCGATCCACCGCGTCACATTGCATCGCCCGCCCGCGCTATTATTCGTTTTCGCTGAGGGTTCTTTCGACTTTTTTCATTTGCCTCGGCTCCTAAGGTTCATAGCGTAATGTTAAATAGCCTCCAACCTTCCTCAAGAATGCTATCAAATCCAAAAATAATTTTTCAAATCCGACTGGTAGTTCTAGAGATTAATACGTTCAAACAAACAAACAAACTCTTCAGATTAATTATTAGTATAGTATAAAAAAAATAACAGCCACATTTTTATAAAACTTTTGTAGTGTTGGTCTCAGTAGCCAGAATATAAAGAGAGTTAGGACTGATGACGCGAGCGCAAGCGACGTACAGTTGTCCGAGTGAGAGGCAGCTCGTCCCGAGGTCGACACCCGCAGCCTTCAGTAGCAATTTCCCAATGCTTTCGTATAACAAAATGTAACAACAATTAATGACAGAAGTTATGAATAGTTGGTGACTGGTTAGCTCCATAAAGGTACAGTGTGATGATAATCATTTAAAAGGTTATATCTTTAACTATCTGCTACATCCGTTCCCTATTCGGCCCAGTGAAGTAATGGCATAATTCGCCTGTTGACATACACTGGTATACTATATTCTCATCTCACTCTCGTTTCCTACGAAATGTATGGGAAAGTTTTTGCGATTTCTGATTTTTGTAATACTCAAAACTCAGTTGGTCCAATGAGTTTTTTGATCCATAGAAGAAAGTCGGCAGGTGTCATGGTACACCCGGCTGGAACGAAGTTCTTTTTGGTGTATATTATGTATTAATACAGAGCCATCTAGTATGGTCTCAAGTGTCAAAAGTTTTTGTTTTTGTTGTTTATTACAGACCTTGTATTAAAAAACAAAAAGCAAAACTCTTTGACACTTGAAACTGACGGCATAACGCTTTTTCGTGACGTCACAATTTCTGCCAGTTTGTTGTTACCACAAGCCGCGTTAAAAAGAACTTCGCTCCAAAAAGTTTTTGTGAAAATTGACCATGATCTTGCTGACTGTACATGATCTTGCTGACTGTATTTTTTTTTTAATCTGTGAGTGCAGAACCAAATGTTTGAAAAAAGGACTATTTTCTTGTAGCGACAAGCCCATCCCATCTTACTCAAAAATCCACCCTGTATATGTCACGATTGACTGCTTAGCTCCATAAAGAATACGTGTAGACTGACCAGACTTTTAGGGAATATGTGCCTATGCAAAATTTGGACAAAATCTATCCGGTAGTGTTTGTGTAAAGCTGGAACATACATTCAGACAAACAGATACACAAACGGAAATCCCAAAAACTATATACTCGTATATTTTCGGCATTAGAATCGTTCCAGAACCTCGCAGTAATTACTTTTTACCAAAAATATTCAATATACAGTTTTGACATTGCTACGATTATGTATAGATTTTCGTCTCTGATATTCCAGGTCCTTTGGAAGGCGTACGAGGGGCCGAAGCCAACTTGCGGAGGCCCGTTACACGCTTTTAATTAAATAAGGTACTGTAGAGGTTTTAAGCGGGCGTTTAGCATGCAACCTTCGCTAGTTTAAACATTGATTAATTTAAGATGACAAACATCGATTTTGAAAGTTCGAATAGGAGAAGAAAGACAAAATAGGTTGACAGCCGGTCTCCCGGCCCTGACTGATGTACATATAGACAAAAATAGCGATGTCCTGAATGTCTTTAATTAATATCCTGCTTTGCTGAGTTTAAAGTTCCGGTAGATTCGTTATCCCCCGCACACATTACAATCGACACAAAACACGTAATGGTCTGCTTGGCTCCCATAACGGCTTTGTAGATTATTGCAGGACCAACCGACGGTTATACCTGTACGTATAACGCAAGTGCACCAAAAAAAAAACCCGCGGTGGGTGTTGGGCTACTGCAGAATATGGAAAACATATTATTGCACAACTCAATTTCAATCGCCTATCATTTTAGCAATTCAACAACGTTCACTGCCCTGTAAAGTGATCCGGAGATGAAATTGTCAAACTTATAAACAGAGATCGGAATAGGTAGGATATATTTACCTAAACTTCGAGGGAGTAAGTGACATAGAGTGGATAATACCTCCTCTAAAATCAAGGAATAATGACAATGAAGAAACAAATAAGCACATAAAGCAGCCAACTTACTTTTATTTTACCTTTTTAAAAAAAAAAAACATATTGAATTTGACACAACTTTAGTACGGAACCTTAAAAAATGTAATATGATTCTTCAAATCAATCATTTTTAACTATATAATAAATGAAATTAAAAAAAAAATCCGGGTTTTTAGAGGAGGTATTATCCACTCTATGTTACTTACCACCTCGAAGTTTAGGTTTTATTCTACCTATTCCAATCTCTGCTTATAAAGCAATGGATTGCATGGAGCAAGAAATTGAATATTTAAAAAAATTAAATCGACGTCAAAAGAAAATTAACTCAAAATTATAAAATAACTTTAATTTCGGAAGTCGGTGTCTTGGGATCTGTATTTTAGTTTTTTGCCACCGACTTTCGAAATTAAAGTTTGTAGTGGAGTGACTTGCAATGCACACGTTTCCTAGTGGCTTTAAGTTAGCAGAGCATTGATATCGAAATATTTGTAATATTCGGCAACGCATTTACTTGTTTAAATTTTGTTTTTTACCTTAAAGCATTTATCTCAACGTTAAATCTAGATTAAAACGGAATTAACATAAATAACAACTTATACCTAATTAATTGATAAAATAACAAAATTAAATCCTAACTTAACTAAAACTATTCACAAACTAAAATATGGCGTCGAAAAATTCCTCCGCATCGCTGTCGACTGGTAATGTACCCAAGAGACTGGCGGCATTGCCACGTTGTATGGCAGTGCTTAGCCTCTGGCCAAGGTAAAAGCCGGCCCTTGGGTCACGGGAAGCGTCAACTAGCCGTTTGGAGATTTCGTTAAACAAACCATGAGCGCTCGGACCCCACTCCAAATTTAAAATTATTGTAAGTAATGTGCACAACGTGACTTTGCACTTATTTGCAATAAGTTCTTCAAGATATAATATCAGCCTGTTACTGTCCCACTGCGGGGTAAAGGCCTCTTCTCATACAGCGAAGGCATCACCACGCTTACTCAAAGCGGATTTTTGATTTCAGTCTTATATGAATTATACTGGGTGATTTTTTTTACAGTCTCGAAATTTTTACAGGGTGTTCTACCCATGAACATGAACAACTTTCACTATGGGACCAACTATGAGATCACGAAAAAAAAATCAGCTGTTTCATACATTTTGGTCAAGTACGTTTGAACTTTTCTATTAAACAGTAGATTTTTTTTTCGTGATTTCAGAGTTTGTCCCGTAGTGAAAGTTGTTCATATTCATGGGTAGAACACCCTGTAAAAATTTCGAGACGGTAAAAAAAATCATCCAGTATATCCAGCGGGGCAATTGCGTAACACACTTACAGTAGTAATCGGTTTCATTTTGACAGTTCAACAACATTCATTCGTTATTTACGTTGATGAGCAGACAATTTTTTCGGACATATGAAGCAGTGGATTAGCAATATGCTTCAAAATCATTCAGATTGATTGATAGTGTGTTACGCAACTAGAGTGCTAGTTTCCTCACGATGTTTTTCTTCACCGATGTAACGATATGTCTGACATATGAATCTTTTTTATCTTTATCTGGTAAATAGAGCCTTTAAAGAACCTGTAAGATATGATACTTCAATGTAAGGTATTAACGTTTTCCGATGAAGCATTATACTATTATTTTAAAGATAGCTTCATTCCTAAAACACGTGCTTGGCCATTTGCCAATTATCTTGATAAATGCCTATAATTATGTCATCATTACGATTATAATGCAATGCTCGTACATATAGTATGTTAACAATACGCTACTTAAAGCTACGCATGTAATTACGCATCATGTTTGTATTTCCTGCGTCGTCTCATTTCCTGAACAAGTCGTCTTCTATTGAAACTTCAATTTACTGATAACCCCCATTACACTTAACCATACCTGGGGATCGAAGTTTGGAGTGTAGCCTTAGGGGCAAGCGAGCAACAATCTCTTTCCCGAAAAGATTTTCATCCGAGCTACCATTTTTTCGGAAATATAGAGCGTTTTATAAAAAAAAAAACTGACTGCCTCGTTGGTCTAGTGGTTGCAAGCGCTACTGCTGAGCATGAGGTCCTGGGTTCGAGTCCCAGGTCGGGCAAAGTGTTCAAATTCAAAATATTTTATTTCACATAAGCCCGATTCCAATTGGTCGTTTCCTATGGAGAAGAACCGGCAAGAAACTCTATGGTTACTCTTTTAAAAATTATTGGCTTTTACAATGTTTTCAAATTACAGTGCTATTAAGCATGGGAGGACAGCATAGGCCTGTCAACAAGTACCAGGTACTTAACAAAATAGAAAATGGTCTACAAATCTACAGTCTATAAAGCCTACAACGTTCTCAAATTCACAAAATATAAAAGAATCTAATTATAAGATAATACTATATAATGTAAAATAATGAAAATATTATGTCCTATATGTATGGAAGCATGTAAAAAAACAATAAAATATATTAAATTAAAGTAATTTGGGAGCAGTTAATAGACATTAACATAAATAGTTATGCTGTTAATGAGGTACCAGAGAAGCCACATGTGCAGAAGGAATTAGCGCCAAACTTCTCTGCCTTCAACGTAGTCTTTAGCTTTTTATGCTTTTTTAAATAAGTACACGTTTGATGTGGGTTTTGAACTTTCCATCGCTAAGTTCTGTAACCGACTTCGGCAACTTGTTATAAAAGTGGATACTGTTTATAAGAAACGACTTGCTTGTTTTAGTTAATCTAAATTTGGGTATCACAATTTCATGTTTTCTACGTGTATTTATATTATGGAAATCGCTTATTATTTTGAAAATTCCTAAGTTTTTCGAACATACAAAATACTTTCTAAGATATAAAGAGAAGGCAGAGTTAGTATATCAATCTCGATGAATTTGTCTCTAAGGGACTCACGAGGACCCATTTTATAGATTGCGCGGATTGCCCTCTTTTGTAAAATGAAAACTGAATCTACGTCAGCTGCCGATCCCCACAGCAGAACACCATAAGATATAAATACTGTGGAAATAAGCATACTAACCTAGCTGTGGCTATATCAGTCAACTGCCTTATTTTTCGTACTGCATACGCAGCTGAACTTAATCTACCTGAAATAGCTAGAGTAAATCCTAGAAATACCGTTTCCGTAATAGCATCTAGTTTCTTGCCATCAAGTTTTAAATTTAGATCCACTTGGGGTACATTTGGTAATGAGAACTTAAGACATTTAGTTTTGTTCGCATTAAGTAAAAGATTATTAGCTGCAAACCATTTCGAAAGAATAGCCAGACTACTGTTGCCATGTAAGACATCCGTATCTCTTCTATCTACATTAAAAATAAGCGAAGTGTCATCAGCGAATAGAATTATATTCGATAAGTTAGCCATCATGTAAGGAAGGAACCGGTGTTATTGGGTTTTCTATCTGGAATCTCTCAGTATCAGCCCGGAGTCTCGATTTGTGGCCGGTTGATGGCAATAGGCTCGCCTCCTATTACATGGGACTTAAAAATAACTGGCGAAATGTGGGTGTACTATACAGGGCAATTTTCACAGGGTGATCTACCCATGAATATGAACAACTTACACTATAGGACCAACTCGGAAATCGCGAGAAAAAAATCAGCTGTTTCATACATTTTGGCCGAGTAGGTATTGAACTTTTGTATGAAACAGCAGATTTTTTTTTCGTGATTTTAGAGTTAGGAAAGTTGTTAATATTCATGGGTAGAACACCCTGTGAAAATTTGGCCGGTTATTGAAAACTAACCCTGTACCTCTGCCTAACCCTTCGGAGAAACAAGGCGTGATGTTATGTTAAGTTATGTTTTATAAAAAAAAAGAATGAAAAAATCGAAAGCTCCGAACTCGGAAACGATGCGTCGTAAGGCCATGCTTCTCAGATCCTAAATGGTTTATATGGTCAAGGTTAACTTGACGCTAATAAAATTGGTAGATTTCCGAAAAATAAAAACCGAAAAATTTACTCGTACTATCCCAAAAATTTTATTTTACTTTGCTGCTCATTGTGCCCTAAGCGTATACCTACTCTAACTCCGCCCCTAAGACGACCTAAAAGGATCGAACCTAACACTCTACCGGTGCTTGAGCAAGTCACTAACTAAACCCATAACTCATGGTGAAGCCGATCTTAACACTAATATGAACGTAATTAGAAAACAAATTCACACTAAAAAACCCACTCGCACTAAGTCCACGTGGTGGGTTATGGCCCACTTCCTCTCATAGATAGGCCTTTATCCCAGCATTGAGAACGTCGATAGACTGATTATGCTGATACCTACTTAACTGATCATATAGAAAGGTAAAGAAGAAGCACTCAGCAAATAAATAGTGCTAATATTCAGTTCAAGTGTTACATAAAGTCGGGATATTTTGCAACATAAATCAATAATATAATCAAAGTCGATAATGATTTATACGATAAGTATGTATAAATATGTACGAGAAGCGTGGGAGTTGTACACGTGTAATATCTAATTTCACATTATCGTCAAAAATAAACCGCAGTGTTGAGACAGAATTGGCTGAAAACTGAAAAGTTTTCTAATGAAAAGCTCACAGGAAGGCCAATTTCCATTTTTAAGAACTTTCAAAATCCTGGTCGCAATTATTTCTCAGCGCCAATCAACGTATCAAAAGCTTAATAAAAAATCAGCGTAATCAAATATGTATAATAGTATTTTATTTTATTAAAAAAAAAAACAATATATAAATTAGTGGTAGTTTTGACAGATTGAGCCTAAGACCGATCTCAAAAATACAGGAATTGCCGTTCTGTCCTTTCTCTATGACACAGAAACCTAAAATAAAAATTTAAAAAGTTTGTTTTAAAGCCTCTTCTACTTACAACTTTGGTCTTCAGAATTAGAAGTCAGTAGTTTATGGTCACTCGGAGAGAACTGCTAGCCTCTCTGACAGCGCGGGTCGGACTGGCCGGAAGAGACCCGCCACCTTATTTAATAGCTTGAACTTGGACCAGAGCTAATGCGACAGATAATGTCGTGTAAGTAAATATTGCAAATTTTTCCTTGTAATTGTGTTAACTAGCGTGGCTCGTGGCTCTGCTTTCTGATTACTGGTGAAGTGTTATGGTAGCTGAAGATTTACAGGAAAAGGGTACGAAGCTTTGCAAAAACTAATGGCAGAGATTTTCATAATGAAGGAAATTTAAAATAATTATTTATTTATTTATTTATTTTATTGGTTCACCAACAATTGTTTGCACAGGTTGTAAGCTAGAAAGTAAACATGCAGAAATGTGAATGCAACAGTGCAACAATCACTTAAAGGTAAACTCCGCATGCATATAGACATCATCATCTGCCTAGCCTTTTCCCAACTATATTGGGGTCGGCTTCCAGTCTAACCGGATGCAGCTGAATACCAGTATTTTACATGGAGCGACTGCCTATCTGACCCCCACAACCCAGTTACTGGGTAATACGATACCCCTTGGTAAGACTGGTTGTCAGACTTTCGAGCTTCTGACGACCAGTAACGACTGTCAAAGATCCACGAATGACAGCCGGGACCAACGGCTTAACGTGCTTTCCGAGGCACGGAGGAGTCTCGGTATGTAAAGATGGTCACCCATCCACGGACCAACCCCGGCAAGCGTAGCTTAACCTGATGGATCGACCCGTGCGGCTGTTATTACTTAGCCACGAGCTCCTCCGCATGCATATAGACGTTGTACAATTTTATAATATTAATCTAGTTAAAAACGAAAAATACTAATCTAAAGGTCTAAATAATATAACAACTTATGGAACTAATTACATTTAAATATATTCTCTCTCAAACGAGAAAATGAAAAGTTAAACTATTAAGAAAGAAAGTACAATTTATTATATTAATCCAGTTTATAAAAAAAAAAAAAAATACTAATCTAAAGGTCTAAGTAATTAATATAGGTAACATCGTAAGGAACTTATTATATTTAAATATATATTCTCTCTCAATTATGTATGGGCGTATTTAAAAACACTCACATTTTAGCGTTTTCGTTTCTTTTATTTCAACGACTGCTGTTAGTAATAATGAATCTTTTATATAAGTGACTTATTTCGATTTTTCTAATATTATCTTCATTGAAATCTCGAAAATGCAATAAAAACTCACCCCCTTTACAACCACCTTAGATCTTGGTAAATTAGAGATGTTAAATGATTTGTTAAAACTTAAGACAATTCACAGATTTTATTTTTCACTCGTCCGCTTGAAGTTTCTGTTTCTCCCGACCCACCGCGTCGTTCTCTCTCTGTTACTTCGTTTTCGCATAGCGTTCTTTCTGACTTTTTTTCTTTTTGCTCGGCTCGTATGGGTCGTAGCATGTCTATAACTTTCCCCAAGAAATAAGCTATCAAATCAAATGCAAAAATGATTTTTCAATTCCGATTGGTAGTTCCAGAGGTTATCGCGTTCAAACAGACAAACTCTTCAACTTTATTATTACTGTAGATAACGACACCTATTATGAAAAGATAGAAGTAAGTATATTTATAAAAGTGTTTAATCATCATCATGATGATGATGATGATTAAACACTTGTGTAAATCTGCGAAGTTAGAATCTACTGAAAACTTCGCAGATTTACACAAGTGTTTAATCATTTTATAAAATTTTCCGCAATGTCATTTTTAAATTCAATATGCATTTTAAATTCGTATTGTTTAAATTTTATTGTTTGAATTTGAATATATTTTAAAATAATAATTAAAGTCCTTGAAAACATTTGAAAATTTTACTACGGATTGAAAAAATTGCTTCGAAATTGGCGATTCGGCGATATATACAAGAGTTTTAGTTTTTGCCAATATAGCTTGAGCGCTTGCAAAACTTGTGCAATCACTTTGTTTTCGGTCTGCGAAAGTATGACCATGTTTTTCACCTTCGCAAGGAACTCAAGTGACTCCCAATCCGTTTTCGCAAAAACACTCGAATGTTATGTCTCCTCTTCAACATCTTACACAACCCGTCTTATCCTCCCTACCTGCGTGAGCGATTTTCTTACGCTCCCCCTAGCGACGCTCCGTATAGATCACACCTTAGATTCCTCCTTAAATCCCATCCTCATAAAACCAGCTACTATTCTTATTCCTTTTCTGTCCATGCTGTAAGATTGTGGAACTCACTTCCACCTAGCATTCGAGATTTAAAATCTATTTCTCAATTCAAATATCGAGTAAAATAGCATTACCTCTCCTCTCCACTGTGAGAATTTATATATTTATATTTACATACATAGGTTTATAGCATATTTATTTATTTATGTTTAAGTTAATTTTTGCTTTATGTATGTGTGTTATATTTAATGTCTTGTTCTCACACACTATTGTCTACATTTCTTTTTCATTTCTCTTTTCTCAGGTCTGCTGGAAGAAATTTCTTAAGAAATAAGCAGTATCTTAGTACTCAAAACTTATAATGTCATATCTGTATTGTTTTATTGTGTGCACATAAATAATACAATAAATACATAAAATAAAATAAAATAGCCACGACGAGTAGTGATCGTTTCATATGATAGCATGAGTGAATCACACTTGCATACTGTCACAGAGTAGTTTATCTTAATTTAATTTTGACAGTGCCTTTATGTCGTAGTCAGTGAAGGCGGGTGTCGTAGATCTGCTGACCTGCGCTTGACTGTACGTACGACCAGTGCATATGGCAGTCATCTCAACTCGGCGCACAAAGTGGAACCTTCATGACGAGACTATATAATTGTCACTGTTTGAGCTATTCTCAAAACTCTGAAACAATAGGGATTGGGCAACCATATTAGAATCTAATTGACATAACCAATGAAATTTTCGT
The DNA here is from genome assembly GCA_947568875.1 of Fissipunctia ypsillon. Classification (NCBI taxonomy): domain Eukaryota; kingdom Metazoa; phylum Arthropoda; class Insecta; order Lepidoptera; family Noctuidae; genus Fissipunctia; species Fissipunctia ypsillon. The sequence continues at coordinate 20,279,866 of OX387663.1, read as the reverse complement.
TTGACATTTAAAGCGAAAACTTAAAAAAAAACAAGTGACTTCCAAAATTAACACTACAAAGTGAAAAATAACTTTAATTCCGGAAGTCGGTGTCTTTGGATCTGTATTTTAGTTTTTCGCCACCGACTTACGAACATTATTTTATTTTTAGACTAGCATTTGCTCGCGGCTTCGCTCGCGTGGAGGTCGGAACTTATCCCTAGAAGGAGACTGTATAAAATCGCCGTCCAGCAGTACCAGCATGTATTCCGTGATACTTTGTTTGCTCTTGGTATCTTCGATAGTTCGATTTAGTGCTTCGACTGCACTTTTGTAGGACATCGTACATTAATTCCGAACCAACAGTTTACATGGCTGCAACACTCGTCCCCGCTCGCTGTTGTTACTAATGTGACAAACTGGCATTTCCTCATGAGCTAAGTTTTATGGCTGTTCGAGTACCGAATGTGCCGTTCGGCCACCATTTAGCAACGTGGCGGCTTCCAGAGGAGGCTACTGCAACAGCAACTCCTTTATCTTTCCAGATTTGGCGAAGGGAATATTCTTATCACCATATTTTACAGCTAAAAATCAAAATTCGCGTTCCAAGTAGGTATTCTAAGGTTTTACAAATGCTATTTGAAGACTTATCAATCACTGACTAAATATTAAAAAAAATTGTTTTTAAAATGCGTTTTCTACCAATAATACTTATAACCTATGACTTGTGATTTTTTTAGTGGGTCAGATTATAATTTATCTAAATTACAATAGCCTAATGTCAACTGCTCATCATCTTTTACAAAATATTGCTATTCCCGATGCAGGGACGTTCTTTGCAGAGGGTTCTCCTGGTAAGAACCAGGAGAACTCTCACCTTAAGCATTGTGACGAGCACAAATTGCTTAGCAACCATATTAAAGTAATCGAATCGCAACCCGTAAAATACTTATTATTGAGTAGTTCCGGTGGCCATCTGTGGTCTTCATCATCAGTTCCACTTCACCAAATGGTGCTTTCCGAGAGCAAATGAACGAGTTACTATAAAAAAAATACTCAAATCGCTATAGGTGTGCCTATAAAATTTGAGGATTTTCATGGAATCCCCTCATCAGATTCTGACTTGGTGATAATGGGACCACCTCTAGAGCATACCTTTTCAAACAAAAAAAGAATATTCAAAATCGATCCACAATTGACGGAGAAATCGGTCAGCATACTCGTACGTAAAATATCATATATACAGACGAACATATAACCTCCTCCTTCTTGGAAATCGGTTAAAAACTGACTGTTAATGTGAGTACCATGCAGGATACAGATGAATTTATAACCGTTTGGCGGGTTTGAGTACTGTTTGTATTACGCAAATTCGTTTAAATATGTTCAGGTGTTAGCTATTTTTTCAAACATTGGTATTAAGTAAATAATTTAATGTAAATAAACGACAGAAGCGTTAATTAATTCGTCTGTAATTACATGTTTTTAAAGTGTGCGTCTTTCTGGCGGGTCCACCTTGTAGGTGGGTACTTAGAATCTAAAAAGCATATCAGGAAAAATCTATCTAATTTCTCTCTTTACAGAGGGGAAGTTTGATTTCTAAAAACTAATTTGAAACCGTTGAAGTCTTTTAAATAACCAAAACATCTCAAAATTAAGCATACAAATATGAAGATGTGGTGGAGTTCATAATATAATACATACAAATATGAAGATGTGGTGGAGTTCATAATATAATAAATTATTCTTATAATCAACTGTATGATTACGCAACATAATATTTATAGACATGATGACGATGACTACTAGAAGCCCTTGGTCGTAGCATTTTAATTGTAGCTTAGAATATAATAAACATAACATGTTGACATTTTTTGTAACGTTTGTAGTCATTGCGGGGTCGATGCTGGGTTCCGGTTTAGGTGTTTGTCAAAGTCAAAGTCACATCGTTTATTTCAAACAGGCACATAAGAGGCACTTTCAAACGTCAAAGATTTACAAGAAAAACTTATTTATAAAAAAAAACAACCGACTTCCAATAAAACACTACAAAGTGAAAAATAACTTTAATTTCGGAAGTCGATGGCAAAAAATGGAAGTACTAAACCAAAGACACCGACTTCCGATTTTAAAGTTATTGTTCACTTTGTAGGTAGTGTTTTTTTGGAAGTTCGTTATTTTTTTTTTTATAAATAAGTTTTTATTTTCCACTTTTTAGTTGTGGTGCCTACCTACCCCACCTTAATTCGTATACCACTACTTGCTAAGTATGTAACAGTGACAGGAAGTTATTATAACATCATCAACATACACTAAATGCAAAAAAATATTACCATTAAAATCATTTATAGCCGGAGTGCATATCAAGACAATTCCAATAAGCCCAAACACAGCTAGGATACATTGTTTTATTACGGAGTTCCGGTGCCTACCTTCCGGCTTCATCATCAGATTAGTTCGATGGTACCATTTTCATCCGAACCATTTATTTAAATTTGCTTCGTCATAGTCGCTTAAGTATCTTAATCGAGATATCTGATCGCCACCCATGAAATTTATTTATTTATTTATTTGGTACACCAACAGCAATACATACAACGAATTAATAATAAAACAAGACAAAGTAAAAGTGCTGGTATGTATGCCTATTACAGGTACATATACGCAGCATTCACAATAAAGACAACGACGTAATTGTATAAGAAAACATAATATAAAAATACAGGAAAAGATAAATTCAGGAGTTCCCGTGCCCATCTGTGGTCTTCTTCGTCAGTTCCACTTCACCAAATGATACTTTCTGAATGCAAATGCTTGACTTGTTGATGAAAATACCAAAATCGCTATGTGTATGCCTATAATATTTGAGGAGTTCCCTCAATTCCTAATGGATCCCATCATCAAAACCATATTTCGATAAAAATTAGGCCAATCTGGAAGTATGCCCTTTCTTCCTAAATGACGGAGTACTGAGGTAACAAACATTGAAAAAAAACATACAACCGAATTGAGAACCACCTCCTTTTTTTGAAGTCGGTTCAAAATTGAATTCCGCCTAATTGCCCCTTCCAAAAGCTGGTGCTGTTTGCTGAGACAATTCATTTATAAAGGTGATTGCGAGAATTTTAAAACCCAGTACCTCATGGTGCGCAAGGAAAGCTAGATTTGATCATTCTAAATGTCTCATTGATATGAAATATGATAGAGTTATTATTATTTTTTGACGCCAGTCCTTTTTTTCTTGCGCAACCATACCATTTTTTTTCCCTAAGCACCGCTACATAATTACCTATCTATAATTATAATTTTTTAAACAAATATCTAATCGAGATTATTATTTGCTACACATCTATATCTACGTTTTATTTAAATATTTACACACACTATAAAACTGATTTACATCCGTCAGACCTAGACGTCCTCGTAACATAAGGCACAGTTAACAACCAGCGCCAGGCACTAGTTGTCTGGCATTTATGCTGGGGTAGTAATAAAAGCTCCGACAAAAAAAGAAGAATTGTCCTTACTCAAAATATTAAATCTACTGCCTAAAATACTAACTTTCCGACTACTTTTGTCCGAATAAAAATGACGAAACGACCGAATGAGATACTGAAATCTTCGAAAAATAAACATGACTGTTTATTGCTATAATACTTTTCTACCAGCATAAATTACGTTCTACTGAAAACTATACTTTGTAATTTTTATCTTTACTTGCCTACTATTAATTCATAAATTACCTTTCATATTTCATAGACTGTGGTGCTATTTTAACTGTAACATTATACTGAAAATATTATTCTGAGTGGTTATATACCTCTGTTGTCGGTAACTTAGTAATTTTGTCGGAGGTTCAGTATTCTATTCGGAAGTTTAGTTTTGTTATTCGAAGATCCATTTTTTTTAGGAGAAAATGTAATTTGAAAATGCTTTGTTGTTAAATTGGATATTTTTTTTTCGTTTATGGTTTGGGTTTTTTTGTCGGTAATTCATTATAACGCTGGTTAATTAGAATAATAGTCGGCCACAGATCGCTGGCGATTAATTTGTTTTTCGGAACCATTATTATTTCCCTTTATGCTGAACTGGGCCTATGACAAAATTGCTTTTAGTATACTTAGGTAACTAATTCATATTTACAATATATGCAGCTAAAGCAATTGATTTTCATGTCCAGAAGGAACAGAAAACGACACCAATGACAAAAAATTGAAAATTTATCGCAGCCGCCATCTTGGATTTACATTTTGCCTTCACTATCGGCTTTAGCACCCTCGAAAACTATGATAACAACACCCATGACGAAAAAACTTGAAAATTTTCGCAGCGAATGAAGAAAGTTGCATGGAGGGGGGGGGGGGGGGCATACAAGTATGGACGCTCGTTAGTTACATTTTCTGTTAGTTTACTCCTACCGCACGCCGCGTAAAAGAACTTTGTTCCAAAAGTTGCATCACAAAATAATTTACCAATTTGTTGGTCCATAACTTGGTATGAATATCGGTTGGATCGAGCGCCTACCTAAAAGTCTAGAACGTATATGCCACGGCTGGTTTATTGCTCTGCAAATTCTGAAAGGCGTTCGTATCCCACTTTGTTACCCGGGATTGATTTGACTGGAGTAGAATTGCACGTACTCGTAGACGCGAGTGAACGGACTTGTGCCGCGGCAGCATATTGGCGTTCAGTGAATGACATAGGTCAAGTTAATGTCGCTCGCGGCAGCGAAAGGGTGCGTTGCGCTCCTTAAGGTCACATCTATACCTAGACTTGAATTACAGGCTGCCGTCCTCGGCGGGCGACTGGCACGCTGCGTGGAAGACGAGCACGTCGTCGCGCCGACCGCCGAGTCTTCTGGTGCGACTCGCGCATCGTGCTAGCGTGGCTGCGCACCACGCGCGCTTTCAAACCGTTCGTAGCGCATCGAGTAGCAAAACTAGAAAAAACCACCGAGCGAAGCGAATGGGCGCCGCTCACAATGTCGCCGACGACTCGAGTCGTGATACACTAACTCACATCACCGCGAGCCACCGCTGGTACATCGGCCCTTCGTTTCAGTACGACGACGAAAAAGCCTGGCTGCAAGAGACTGGCTCGTGCCCCTATCTCGACATGGAAGAGGAGCGTGTCACCACTACCGCTGCTCATGAACAGTCGACCATAAGAGAGGCGCTACCCGACGCCACTCATGTCACACGTTTTTCTTCCTGGCTGCGATTCATCCGGGCCACGGCCTGCGTTCTTCAATTCATTGATCGACCGATATTGAGTCCACACCACAGCCGCTACCCGCAAACGCAATACATGCGTTACTGCAGACGGCCCGAACTAGACGGCATAGCAACGGGAGGCTACGAGGACGCGATCCGGAGCGCAGAGTCGCAAGCTCAGCGTAACACCGACGGTCTACATACCTCTTGGTATACAGTACACACGTCGAGCCGAGATGCTGTGGACGCACGCTATACAGGAAGAATGTTTCGAAGATGAACTGCGTCACGTCACCGGCGGGAGAGCGGTAGCAGCTGACAGCCGATTGAATCGACTATCTTTGACAGTCGACGAACACAACATAATGAGAATACGTTCGCGCATCGCTGCGGCAGCTGACACATCATGAAAAACACAGTCGCCAGCAGTACTAGACGGCGACTACCGTTACTGTCGCTTGTAGGTACATAGACATCAAAAATTACACCACAGCGGCGTGGAATGCGTCGTGCAGGAAGTCCGCCAACACTACTGGATCCTACGCTTGAGACCCTCCGTCCGTGCAGTAATCAGCTCTGCCAGCCCTGTAGACTACGTCGAGCCGTGCCACCAGAGCCACTGCCCGACGGCGACTTACCACCCTGTAGACTGGCACACCACCAACGTCCATTTACACACACGAACAGGACTGGACTACTTCGGACCACTTTCCGTCACAGTGGCGAGACATCACGAGAGCGCTACGTGGCATTGTTCACAAGCCTCACTACGCGTGCTGTCCATTTAGAACTTGCCGCCTCGCTGTGGACGGATGCCGCAGTACTCGGGCTGAGGCGCATGATGGCGCGCCGCGGATGTCCTGAAGTCATTTGGAGTGAAAACGGTTCTAATTACCACGGGGCGGTCGATGAGCTCCGCAAGGCCGCCGCCTTAGAATAGCTGCAACACGAAGCAGAAGTGCGTCACATCGGCAGGCGCTACATTCCACCAAGAGTACCGTTCATGGGCGGAGCATGGGAGAGGTTGCTACGCACGGTTAAGACCGCATTGAATGCCTCACTAATCGATCGGCATACGTATGAAGATGTGCTTCATACACTTCCGACAGGGGTAGAGCACACGGTTAATTCATGACCTTTGACCCATATATCGGTTAACCCAGACGACAAGGAGGGTTTGACGCTTAACCACTTTCTGCGCGCCCTAAGTCTTTTACACCATTTAACTCGCTGTTCTTTTGGTTCATCGGTAAGTTTATGTGGAATCCAAAGATTACAAACTTTTCTATAACTTAAATGACGGTGAGTTATTGAATGTAACGCTGCTGAGCCAATCTGCAGTAAGGACTCTGTTTACCGGTAGGCTATTCGCCGGTCATTTTTAACTGCAGAAATATTTTCTGGAGTAACTGCTTCCGCCGGTCGTCCTGAACGCGGGTCGTCTTCTATGTTAAAACAGCCACGCTCAAACTGTTTGTACCGTCTGTAGACGGTTGCACGAGAGGGTCAGTCATCACCAAGTATAGGCTTCATTTCTTCTAAACAGTTTTCTGGACTTTATCCACGTAAAAAGTTATAACGCAAAATTGCGCGATATTCGATAGTCGTCCACGAAGCCATTATAGTGAACTTGTTCGAACACGATCTGCGACAATACTGAATGCAATCAAATGACAACTGGCACTAACGTATATCATAACATACACAATCAAAATATTTAAAAGATAATTCTGAAAAGTTTCATAGATTTTAGGCGTTTTAGGGTCTTCTAAAATACTTTTAATCCGTTGAACCTCGTCATCAGTACTCTGAATAGATGTTAACCAGACTTCTGTTTCTTCAACTAAAATATCGAATACAGGCTCTGGTTCATCTGACGTAGGGATAGCATTCCTGCTAAGTGCATCCTCATTGGTTATACGGTAACCCGGCCTATACTCGATACTACAATCGTACTCCTGAAGTTGAAGCCACCACCTACTTATACGAGGTATCATATCTCTCTTGTTTAGGACCCCACTCCCATTTACAGTTCTTTTTTTAATAATTTTGTCAGTGGATTAGCAATTATAGTTAGCATTTTTTTTTACGAAACGCCTAAAACACAAGCCAAACTAACAAACTGGCGTATTTCGTGTTGGTTAGTGGGGCATTTCAAATTTTCTACCGCTGCAATCTTTTTTGAACCCGGTCTGACCCCTTGTTTACTTACTTCGAAAACTAGATAATCATTTTTTTTTGAAAAATATATATTTTGATCATTTTAACGTCAACCCCGCTTCTTTAATAAGTTTAAGTACTATATCTAATCGCTCCAATCCTTGCGAAATACTGTGGGCTGGAATAATATTATATCATCCATGAATGCAAAAGCTTGGCCCTTGACGTCTTTCGAAATGGTAGTAATAGTTTTCTGAAAAACAGACGGTGCATTGGACAAACCGAAAGGCATGCAGGTGAACTAATACTGACCGTCCGGCATTACAAAAGGCAGTTTTGTCTTGCGACGAAGGTGCTATTGGAATCTGATAATAGCCTGAGGCCAAATCAAGCGTTATAAAATATTCATAACCACTTAACTGATCTATTTGATCCTCTATTCTGGGCAAAAGGTAGTGTTCTTTAAAGTTTTAGCATTTAAAGCCCGTTAGTCGACGCAAAGCCATTGATCCCCTGTCTTCTTCTGCACTAAAATGATGGGGCTTGCTTAAGAAGATGTTGACTCAGTAATTATACCAGAATCCAACTTGTCCTGAATAATTTCTCTGACTTTATTCCTTTCCAAATAAGCTGGCATGTATGGCCTATATACAACAGGGGTTGCATCTTTTAGCGTTAAACTAAACGAAAAACCCTATACACTTTTAGCAAGGTTTCTAACCGTTCTCTGTCTCCAGTACTAAATCCATCACCTATTTTAAGATCACTATCCCTGTACTTTTTAACATTCTAACATTTAGGCAATCATCATCATTTAAAATGTAAGCTCTAGTCAATAATTGTCCTTTTTGAAGTTTAATTTCGTTACCATTTAAATTCACTACTAAAATGTGACATTTTCCTTGCACGATTGTGTATAATCCAGTTACTTTACGTAAAATTTCATCAAAATTTCATTGATATCGGTATTCACTTTTACCGGTATCATATTGAGAGAGTGAACGTTAACATTAGAGTCTACACTAATTCGAATCAAAGTACTTTGGCTACCAAGACCGCCCATTGTGTCACCCTATGTGTAAAATTTCTACATTTAGATCTGTAATTTTTATGGTATCCATAATTCCATAATTTAGTGAGTAAAGTTAGCGACAGAAACGAATCGCTGCAAAATAGACGTAATGTTATCCATAATTTAGTGAGTAAAGTTAGCGACAGAAACGAATCCCTGCAAAATAGACGTAAAGAGTATTCTATATATCTATCTCCCAGACTGCGCCAGAACACCCTGTCCACCGCCTTCCGCATCCAGTCTGTTCAGTCACCTTCTTAAGGTCATCGCTCCATCTAGCTGGGGGGCGTCCCCCACTACGCTTGCCGATACGTGGTCTCCACTCCAGGTCTCGTCGCCTCCACCGGCCATCGGTCCTTCGACAAACATGGCCAGCCCACTGCCACTTCAGTTTGCTTACTCTGCAGGATATGTCGGTTACTCCGGTTCTTTTCCGGATAACTTCATTCTTGATTTTATCCATCAAAGAAACTCCAAACATAGCCCGTTCTATTGCGCGCTGAGTGACCTTGAATTTTGGACCAGCCCAACTGCCAGTGTCCACGTTTCGGCACCGTATGTCATAACGGGAAGGACGCACGGGTTGAAGACCTTAGTCTTCAAACATTGCGGGATAGGACGGTGCCGAGAAGACCTGCGTTCGGAAAACTTCGTCAAGTCTAACCCAACTGGATCCCTCTGTCGACTTCTTTCTCTAATTACAAAAATGTCTACTAATAATAAAAACACCAATGTATAAGTTTAGATATCATGTATTTGCCACAGTGTTTTACAATAAGTTTATGCAACATTAAGTAACTGCATGGCACACCACAATGATGCTACTTGAGGTATATTTAGGTGGGCATGCACAGTAGCGGTCATGAGTGGACTAGCAATCTCACAAAGCAATAGATTGACACTTCGGTTTAACTTACGACCTTCTTGTAATAAGTAATTTCTATACTAAAGACACACACACTCACATTCGTTTGCAACTAATTGTATTTCATAAATCCAACCATTACTATCGTTTTTTCAGTTACTATTCCTTTATTTCAATGTAAAATTACATTCTGTACGCAGCACTTCATTTATGTAAATAAAACAGCTAAAATAAAAAATCAGCAATGGATGTTGAAATACTCTGCGGCCGAAGGCTCGCTGCGGTGCCATCCGCTACGCGCGTTTTGCCACGGCGACATTGCGTGTGAGGTAATAAAACAAATCAGGTTTATTGGATATTTTCATGTACCGGTCATCTTACTATGATATACTGAATTCACCCCATCAGTCTGCGGAGGGCTGTCTCTTACACCCTGTATAATAAATAATAACCACACGTGAGATTCGAACCCACGGCTCGCTATAATGGCACCTACCAGAGCGTGTAACCATTAAGCTAGCATGCCATATACTAAGTTGGTTGAAATTATGAACTACATATTAACAGTTCTAGAGAAAGTGAGTTTGTGTGCGTGTCTATAGTAGTCAATATGTTGCTTTGTGAGATTGCTTAAGGACTTATGGTCGCCACTGTACAGTCAGAGTTTATTGTTTAACAAGTTGACGCAGTGTCAATTTGATAAACTATTAATTGCCCGTATATTCAAAACATAACTGTCAAAGAATGACAGTTGTGTTTTCGTACAGGTAAGTCGAAACAACTGTAAAAAGAAAAGAAAGAAAGAATAACGCTTATTTGGATAAAGAAGAACAGAAAAAAAGAAAAACAGTTGTGATTTGAATAGACGGGCAATTTAAGTTGGTAAACGATTAATGTTTCTGACTTTACCTGTAAATATGAATTAGGCAAGTAAATTAAAAGCAGTTTGTCACAATACCTAATAGAACTTAGATCTAACAAATAAGACAATGATAATTTATACAGAGTAGGTCTCGTCTAGTTTCACACAAATAAATTACAAAAACAATTATATTACAAACCATTATTTGTCACAATACATAATATAACTTAGATCTAACACATAAGACAATGACAATTTATACTGAGTAGGTCTCGTTTAGTCTCACACGAATAATTTACAAAAGCAATTACATTTTAAATGAATAAAGGATTAATTAATATCACAGAGAAACATAACGTGAATGTAAAATTGCTTTCACCGATTAAATACTTTAGTCTAAAATAAAAATAAGCTATAATTAAAATCTAAATTCATTATGCAACGGTGATACTACACTGTTCAACTAAATTGATTGACATCAACAGATTTACTTAAAGTCATAACTGGAACCATATAATATTGCCGGAATGAAAACAGCATTCCGCATTTGAAGAGACATCACATCATCAGTACTGTAGGTAGGTTATTGTAATAAAGTATCCTTGACAGCATTGGCGATGAAATTCACAGCCGTAGTTTCCTTATAGTGCAGCCCCTCGGCACCGGTAGCGTAGGGCTCCTCGCCAAGTGTCTGACAGTAGTACGTACCCCTGGTGTTGGCGGGAGTGCCGTAGCCCATGACACTGAAAAAAAGTCAATATACATGAATTTGAACGCGATAATCATAAACAAATATCGTATAAAACATCTTTGTTTATCGGTACAACTCCTGAAGGCCTCGACACCTCACCTCGTATCATTGTAGTCACACAGTCCATGCCGGAACTCGTCGTAGCTGTTGCATTTGACTGCTATGAACGCCTGAGGAGTCAGCACCGACTCTGCATAGAGCTCCCAAACGCGGTTGTGGCTGCATACCTGCAGCAAGCAGTTCGGCTGATCCGCACCACCGTTCGGCCAGAAATCTACGTGTCCTGCGAACATGGATAAGATTTAAATTAGGCCGGTAAACAGGCCGACGTCATATCAGATGAAAATGGTTATTGACAGACCATTTAGAAGCTGGTACCATTCAAAGATACAAACATATCAATATTACTAACTTCACGTATTCACTAGAAGCTCTGCTACTTTTTTTTGGTTGCCAGGCACCACGAGGAAGACCACAGCGTCCACAGCTCAATTATTCCCGTTCATATTTCACTAACTAGCTTTTCTAAGATAACACATCATGATAGAGACCTTGATTTACCTGGGACTGATTGATAACTAAGACTCAGGATAGGCCGCTGCATTAGGCTGACTGTCCACTGGAGGGTAGAGGAGAGGAGCGGAGCGAAGCTGTGCCAATATTAACTAATGGAATTGCATAAAATCCCCGCCCCGCTTCAGTGGAAAAGGATTTGCGAACTAGATTCAAAATTCATAACCACAAAACTGGGAAGCGAAGCGCGGAAGCGGAGCGGGGAAGCAGAAAAACTGACCGCGGGGTATTGCAGTTCAAATACTCGTCACGTGAACTCGGCCTAGCTCCGCACAGTCCGCAACTCCGCTCCGCATTACTACCTCGCTCCGCTCTACTGCCTCACTCCGCGTCAATGGACAGGCAGCCTTATCTTCAAAAAATGCATCATAAAATAACATACCAATTGGTTCGTCCAATCCATAGGCTCCTGCATTAGTATGTATGACATCAACGAAGTCAGCGTCCCCCTTGGACAGTCTCAGCGTGGGGCCGACGTCACTGAAGCACGGGCCGGCCGGGTCCAAGCCCGAGATCCTGCCGATGCGTTCTCCCGTCAGCGAGTAGAACGTCTGGCCAGTGAACCCTGCGATGTGGCTCCCGAGACTGTGGCCTATCAGGTGGATGTTTTTGGGATCCAGACCAGCTGGAAGGAGAATATTGATCCTATTATTAAATAATTAGAAAACACTGTAATTAGTTTGCAAACTGTGAAGTAATGAAATATTCATGGCCAAACGAAGGATTCAGAAACATTCCAATGTAAGTCTCAAAAACGTCTCCCGTCCGTCCATTCTCATATTTCTAATCTAGTGTCCTAAGACGAAGCGATTACGCGAACATTGATCCACGTAAATGCTAATTATAGGTATGCAGCGCCATTTGGCGTGGCTCCACACGACTAAAGTCAAATGGGGCGATTGGATATCGAGAATTTTACTTCTCCCCAACGGATTTTAACATTCACGATCAAATTTTGGATGTACATTACGCCATTTGGCGCGATGGACTGACCGTGAATGCCCACCTGAAGACTATAGGAGTGACACCTATTTGACAGTGTACGTTTGATCACGGGGCAGTACGAACAACATTCACGCGAACTTGCTTTCTATTAGGACAACGCCAAAGACAGTCAAAAGTAGTAATTGTGAGATAGTATTGAATCGAGAAACTAGAATTCGTCGATAAAACTGTTTTCCTGGGGATCACGCTCGACTCAAGCCTTCAGTGCGGTCCTCAGTTAACATTCCTCGCAGGACGGCTAAGTTCAGCAACATATGCTGTGGGGAAAACCCGTCAATTGACTGATGTAGCGACCGCGAGACTATTTTAGTTACTTTCATAGTATTATGTCGTACGGTATTTTACTATGGAGACGGGCTGCAGACATCGAGTCTATTTTTATTCTGCAGAAAAGAGCTACCAGAGTCATAATATATGGCCTCTGCAGGCGCGACTTTAAGGGAACCTTTTAAAGATATTAACATCATGATGATACCTTGTCAATCTACTATATAAAAATAAGTCGGGTTTTCCTTCCTGATGCTATAACTCCAGAACGCACGAACCGATTTCCACGGTTTTGCATTCGTTGGAAAGGTCTCGGGCTCCGTGAGGTTTATAGCAAAGAAAATTCAGGAAAAATTTCAACAGAAAAGCGGGAAAATCTTTTTTCACATACAGCGCCATCTCTAATACATAGCATGTACTACAAACCAATATTTTAAGTAGATAGCGCCGTTGCGTGATACATTGTTTGACAGCTACTCATTGTTCTCTGCTCAGTTAATTTCATGTGACAAACCGTCATGTGACAAACCGGTATTGTGTTCACTGTGAAATTGTGGAAAAAAATAAGTTATTCGTTTCCTAACATTTCAATTGGAAACCATCAAATCAATCACGTGTATTGTGCAAATTTTTATTGAATTTCAACAGCAGGCATTTGTCTTTAAGGTGGTAAGTTGAACTGTGTAAATTATGTGGATCGTGCATTTGAGGTTAAATTCACCACTTTGTCCATAGTCCAAAATGCCTAGAGAACGACGTGCGAACATCGGCCGCCGCACAAGACATGCAAGCCAGCAACAAGTGTATTCACAGAACTTAAGCGAAGAAAGACAAAATATAATAAGAGAAAATGCCCGATTGAGACAACGCGTGAGCACACGAAGATCATTGGCATCATACAATCGCTTGGCATTCCAATATGATCCCACTGCGAACTACAGTGATGATGAAAATTTAGATATTGGACCAATGACGACTATATGCCGATATTGCAATGCGTTAAAGTTCAAAAGAGAAACGGCTGCGCAAGTGGAAAAGTCAAACTGGATCCATTACTTACACCACCACAGCCACTGAAACCATTGTTCGATGGAAGTGATCCCGATTCCAGCCATTTTCTTCAACACATCCTTGAATACAATAACTGCTTTCGCATGACTTCCTTTGGAGCTAATATCATTCGAGAAGGCGGCTTCATGCCGACTTGCAAGGTAAAAGACAACACACATAACCAATCACTCACACCAACACAATGAATTGCAACACATAACAACTACATATACACCACACACTACACCATCACACGATCAGAAGTTACACCGTATTCTTCAACAAATGATTGTTTGCAATTACAGATACAAGGACAAATATATCATTTGCATGGTTCAATGGTGCCAACACCAGATGAACCGCATCAATTTCTGCAAATATATTTCATTTCGTCGATGGTGGATCAGCTGAATGTGCGGTGCAATATACAGGGAACACAACAGTTAAAGAGACGAATTATTGAACAGTTGCAAGCATTTTTTCACGCTAATAATGCTGTGGTTAATATGTTCAAAACAGCATTGGAACGAATGCCATCGGATACGCACAAATTTGTCATAAGAGCGGATTGTACCCCAACAGGTGAACATGTGCGAAGATTCAATGCACCCACCGTTAATGATGTTGCTGCAATTATTGTTGGCGATCCAACTAAATCGCGAGACATTGTCGTTCAGCGAAGAAGCAATATGAAGTTAAACACAATTGATACTCCAACATGCAATATTTCCCGATCCAGTGCAATGGGAAAATTGTTGATGCAATGCAAGCTCATTGTTTGGGATGAGTGCACAATGGCACATAAGAAATCACTTGAAGCACTTAACTTCACACTGAAGGATCTTCGACGAAATAACAACATCTTTGGCGGCTTGATGATATTGTTGGCAGGCGATTTCAGGCAGACGTTGCCAGTAATTCCCCGTGGAACGCCTGCAGATGAATTGAATGCTTGCCTGAAGGCATCACCTTTATGGAATAACGTAAAAACATTATCGCTAACCACTAATATGAGAGTTCAACTTCAAAATGATCAAAGTGCTGCACAATTTTCCAAACAATTGTTAGCTGTTGGAAATGGAAAAGTCCCAGTTGATGCGACATCTGGATTAATTACTCTTACCAACGACTTTTGCCGATTTGTAGACTCTCAATTAGCTCTTATTGAAAATGTTTTCCCAAACATTAGTGAGAATTATCAGAATTATGCTTGGTTAAGTCAACGAGCAATTCTTGCCGCAAAGAATAATGATGTACACGCACTGAATTTCACCATTCAATCAAAAATTGCTGGCGATTTGGTGACATACAAATCCGTTGATTCCATAACAAATCCCGATGATGTAGTAAATTATCACGGAGTTTTTGAACTCTCTGGAGTTACCAGGATTTCCACCACATAACTTGCAACTCAAAGTTGGTACAGTTATTATGATATTGCGTAATTTGAATCCACCGCGACTTTGCAACCGTACTCTACTTTCGGTAAAAAGACTTATGCCGAATTTGATTGAGGCAACCATTATTAACGGAAAGTACGCAGGTGAAAATGTATGTATTCCTCGAATACCAATGATTCCGACTGATCTTCCGTTTGACTTCAAACGATTGCAATTTCCAGTTCGCCTTGCGTTCGCAATGACAATTAACAAGTCGCAAGGCCAATCGCTTAGTGTTTGCGGGATAAATTTAGAAAATCATTGTTTTTCACATGGGCAGTTATACGTTGCGTGTTCACGAGTTGGGAAACCATCCGCTTTGTTTGTGTTAACGTCAGACCAAAAAACAAAAAATGTGGTTTACCAAAGAGCACTTCAATGAAACGGATAATTTGCGGACACGTATAACGCTTCGATTCAGTATTTACTTTGGATTCACTTTCATTTATTTATTTACTTAGAGAAGTTCAACTAAATAACACTTCATTTTTGTAATCGAAATGAATTCATTACTGTTGTGAAATTAAATAAAATTTTTCCTTTTCAAATATAAAACAAAAAAAAAATTTTTCTTCTTTTAATCACCAAACGAAATGTTACATAAAACGAAGCCATCTGGTGGCGAAACGGAGTTCGCCGGGTTTGCTAGTATATCTATGAAAAGATCATGTACAGTCACGAGCATTAATTATATACACTGAGCAACTCTTAAACGTAATTTTTTCCTACTGTATTGATTGTAATTAATATGTTGTTACGAACATAGTATTTTGAAACTCACACTATTACGAAAGAAGTCTTATCTCAAAGTTGCAATCGTAATTCCACGAGAAAATCGCTTTTGAATAGTGCTAAGTGTATACATATTAGTGCTCGTGACTGTATATAAGGAAAAATCTACACCTTTGTAGTTAACGAGGTGAAAGACAATTATATCACTAGAGATGGGGACCAATTAGTTTAACCAGGTTTCAGGCTAGCTAGAGAGAATTAGAAGAATTAAAGAATTTATTAAAAACAAGTTTACAGACATAGTAAGCACAATATAAGTCTAAAACACCAAGATATAATAAAGAGATGACTCATCTTTCATGGGGTACTGTTTAAAATGTTACAACAGAAAACCTCCCCACAAACTTCAACTGAATGAAACGAAATCTTGTATTAAACGCACATTATGTAGCCAAGCAATAAGTTGGGGATTACATCGCTGATAACAATTCTTGGCTCAACGCTGGTCCTGCTCCACAAGGGCGTTCAGAACTTACCGGGTACCAAGGCGGCGAGGGTTCTTCCGACTTTCTCGCCTATGAACTGCACCATGGTGCTGGCGCGGAGGTAGAAGAAGGCGATCAGCGAGCTCGCGTCCAGGCCCAGCATGTACCCCTTACCTGGCAACATAACAGACTCATATGAGAACTTTTGATTATAGATAGAAATATAAATCATTTATTTGCTTAAAATGTAGGTATACAGCTAAGATGTAATTTGTATAATTAGTCCCGATATATTTTACTTTACGGCATGCAAAATTTTCAATCAACAGAAATAATAAAGAATTTAATTAATACTATTACAAATAACAAAATTATTACTCTTTTCCAATTTATTATAATTATGTATAATAAAAACAGCAGGTAAGTGAATTTACATTTTGCTTTTTGTACACATTTTGCTGTGGAAGAGTGGACTCTCCTAATACAAGCACTCTATTTTGTTTATACCTATACTTGTTTTACCAATAAACAATTTTTGTTTTATTGACAACGTATACGTTTCTCTTTTGGACCAATCGGGTCGCGGGTCCCCCGACCCGATTGACCCGTCAAGAACGAAGTTCCTTCTCACGTATAATTTAAAACAAAAACAAAATTTTCGATGCCTCTATCTTGGATTTACATTATGACCTCACTATCGACTTTAGCACCCTCAAAAAATATGAAAACGACACCCATGACAAAAATTTGAAAATTTCCGCAGCCGCCATCTTGGGCCATCCGCCATTTTGACCTCACTACAGAGAGTGTCATCCACGAAAATGCCCCACTCTTCTTTCTATTTAACCGCTTACGGTACAAGTGTGCAACATTATACAAATGTACGCACTAATTAGTAACATATATGTAATTACCGATACTAAATTAGTGTATCGACAAAACTAAAACACAGCGGAATGTACGCGTGTACGCATTATACAAGTGTACGCGATTAGATAGAAGAGTGGGGCGCGTATGGGTGGATTGCACTGTCTGTATCGACTTAAGCACCTTGACATCCTCGAAAACTCTGAAAACGATATCCATGACGGAATATTTGAAAATTTTTACAGCCGCCATTTTGGATTTACATTTTGACGTCACTGTCGGCTTTAGCACCCTCGCAAATTAGGAAAACGACACCCATGAAACTGACACCCATTCAATTTGCGAATTTAAAGAAAAGTGATATTTATTGACGAATTTTGGGAAATTTTCAAAAATACATACAAATAGGGTTTTCTTGAATCCGATGAATTTTCGCCTAGGCTTTATGGGGTGCTTAATTGTTGCAAATGGGTCACAGTATCACGTCCTTGTTGGGATACGTCAAATTACAAGTCACCCTGTATGTAGCTCTGAAGAAACTTCAACACAATAATATAAGTTCTTATTTGAAAAGGAAACTGAAAAGCGAATAAAAACCTTTTTTACAAAAAAAAAAAAAAAACAACTGACCTCCAAAAACACTAAAAAGTGAAAAATAACTTTAATTTCGGAAGTCGGTGTCTTTGGATCTGTTTTTTAGGTTTTTGCCACCGACTTCCGAAATTAAAGTTATTTTTCACTTTGTAGTGTTTTGGAGGTCAGTTGTTTTTTTTTTTTTGTAAAAAAGGTTTTTATTTTTCACTTTTTAGTGGGTCTGTTTTTAATTTATCTAAGTGACAATAGCCTAATGACAACTGCTCGTCACCTTTTACAAAATGTTGCTTTTTCCAATGCAGGGAAGTTAATTGTAAAGGAGTTCTCCTGGTACTTCACCATCAGCTCCATTTCACCATATGAATTGTGACGAGCTTATATTGCTTAGCAATAACTTTAAAGTAATCGAATCGCAACCCGTGAAATACTTATTACTGAGTAGTTCCGGTGGCCATCTTACCATCTGTGGTCATCGTCATCAGTTCCACTTCACCAAATGGTGCTTTTCAAGGGAAAATGCACAAGTTACTATAAAAAATACCCAAATTGCTATAGGTGTGCCTATAATATTTGCAGAGTTTCCTCGATTTCTCCAGGATCCCATCATCAGATCCTGACCTGATGACTATAGGGCCACCTGGAGAGTACACACCCTTTCAAACAAAAAAGAATTTTTCAAATCGGTCCAGCCATCTTCGAGTAATCGGGGAACACACTTAAAAAAAAATCCGACGAACTGAGTGAGAACCTCCTCCTTTTTCGACGTCGGTTAAAATAATTTATACCCAGAGTGCATCTCATGACAATTCCAATAAGCCCAAACACGGCTAGGATACATTGTTTTATTACGGATTTCCGGTGCCTACCTTCCGGCTTCATCATCAGATCATTTCGATGGTACCATTTTCATCAGCACTATTTATTTAAATTGGCTTCGTCATTGGCGCTTAAATATCTTAATCGAAATATCTTATCGCAACCCATACTTATCATTGAGGAGTTCCCGTGGACATCTGTGGTCTTCTCCATCAGTTCCACTTCGCCAAATGATACTTTCTGAATGCAAATGCTTGACTTGTTGTTGAAAATATCAAAATCACTAAGTGCTTGCCTATAATATTTCCCTCAATTCCTCATAGAGCCTTTCATCAGAACTGAACTTTGATAAAAATGGGACCAATCTGGAAGTCAGTCCTTTCAAATAAAAAAAGAATTTTTTCAAATCGGTTTACAAATGACGGAGTAACAAACATTAAAAAAACATACAACCGAATTGATAACCTCCTTTTTTGAAGTCTGTTAAAAATAAGCGAAAAGCGTTTAATTTTTTGTTAAAAAGTTTTTTAATCGTTTGTGACGATTTCTGCCAATTTACTCTTACCGCAAGCCGCGTAAAAAAAACTTCGTTTTAAAAATCTAACACAACGCAATAATAGGTATATACTCGTAGAATATAAATAATCAATAAATATTATAATAATAGCATAACAATAACTTGAACCTATGATAACGAATTAATTACAAACAGCTACATTTATTTCAAAGTTTTGCCATTTATAATATCTGTTACTGTATTTCATAACATTTCTCCAATTTACTACAATTTTTTAAAAAAAATATTTAGACTGCCTCGTTGGTCTAGTGGTCGCAAGCGCTACTGCTGAGCATAAGGTCCTGGGTTCGATTCCCAGGTCGGGCAAAGTGTTATTGGGTTTTTCTATTTGGAATTTCTCAGTAGCAGCCCGGAGTCTGGATTTGTGCCCGGTAGATGGCAATAGGCTCGGCCCCTATTACATGGGACTTAAACATAACTGGCGAAATGTGGGTGTACTATACGTACACCTCTGCCTAACCCTTCGGGGAAACAAGGCGTGATGTTATGTTGTGGCGTCAATAGCAGACCCACATTAACATAACATTATTGTTCATAGTATGCCTACCTACTAGCCTGCCTACCCTTGTATTTCTTGTTGGCGTGACGGTGAGCGCACGCCGCGCGCCGCGCGAGCGCTGCTTGCCGCGGAAACCGGTTTGGCTACCTCACCGCGGACGCCGCGCACCGCGCGGTCTCCGCAGCCCGCTCTAGACTCAGTCGGCAGCGACCGCCGAACAGTCAGCCAGAAGCCCTCGACGCGAACCCTCGTTGCTTTGGCTGTCTACCGCATCTTTCTTATTAGCTCGCGTAATTATCTATTTGTTTATCGAATCCTAACTCTTTTCTTATTGTATACTCTTTTACTTAAAGTCATCTCGTTTCTTCCTATAATTTCCGCCTATCGCTGTAACGGTGTTAATCTTTGCCGGAATATACTTTAATTTAATCTTTGTCATGCGTCTCATTTGCACTCGCCTATACGCCCCCAAAAGGTTATGTTCTCCAATTTAATAGCAGTTTTGTAAACATTTTGATAGGAAGTTCTTTTAATATTTGAGGCGATTAATCTACACAAATAAATAAAATTGAAGTGTCTCTTTGTTATTTCCAAATAACAGCTTTTCACTATATTCATATGAAAGTATATACAGTACCAACTAGTTTTACTTAGTTTTTGGCACACACGTTCAGCATGAGGCTTCCATGTCGGTTTATTGTCAATATGTATTCCTAGGAATGTGGCCACTGTGGGTGAGTCTACGATACAACTTACAAGGTAAAAAGCGTAGACGTAAAAATTGTACCCGGCTCCCCTCACAGTAAATTTGCTTCTGATTTTGCATCACTGTCATATCACAGTGATCTTTAGGGTCGTTTAATAAGGTTGCTGTCGGTTTTCTGCTGCCAGAGGCAGGTAAAGTAATTGACATGACTGTACCTATGTACATATCTACTAGTTAGCAACAGCCGACTGCCCTGGACACGACCGGTATGTACGGATGTTACATTTAATAAAATTCAACAACGTATTTTTCCTATATACCGTTTGTGCATACTTCAAAATCATTCCACTTTTAAAAAATTCACGAAATCGCTTCTGATTTTAGCTCGACTGCGGTTTACCTTTGGATACTTCTTGAGCAAAGAATGCACTGCTCATGGTCTGGAAGCTGAACTTCTTCCACGAAGGGTTTTCAATGAAACCGTGGAAGTAAATCCTGAGGGGAAGCTTCGGGTCAAACCACCTCTTCTTGGGGATCTCTTCCGGGGCCACTGTCAAGTTGTAGGCAATGGTTTTTGCGCTGTAGAAAATTGAAAATTACTAGTTAGGTTAACCGAGGGACATACTCTGGACGAGTGTAGAACTCATGAAAGTTAATTACTTTTGCTGTTGGAACATTTTTGAAATCACTAAAAAATCTGCAGCTCCATATAATTATTATTTATGTTCACATAAATGATACATTTATACTTATATCACAATTATACAGTTTTACTTATATCTGTAAGTAGGTTTAAACAAACACTTTTACACGTCAAACATTTTTTTTTAAACTAGATGAGGCCGGCGTTTCCTATCTGACTACTCTGAGAAGAAAGGCTGAAACAAACTCAGAGGTCACAGTCTCTTTTAAAGTCCAGACATAATCTTGGTCAGATCATAAGAAGACCATGTAGATTGGTGTCTGAAATGGTCTTTTGAGGAAAGAATCACACAGATTGAGTGGACCTGTCCAGTCAGTGCAAGCATCTGTCAGTAATCGTACAGCTCAACTTAAAAGTAAAGGAGCTCTACGATTCGACGAACAATACCAAAGAAAGGACATTTGGGTAGACTGCATAATTTACTCAAACTGGCAGACTATGATTACAGCTGAGAGAAAAAAAAAAAAAAAAACAAGGACCCACATAGTCTTCTCATTCACAGTAATTAAAATAATATAAAATTTTATAAAAAATCATCAATGTCAATGTGTATATAAAAAAAAAAGTTAGCAAAAAGAAAAGAACAAAAAAAAAATCATATTAAAAAAATATATATAATTGGAGCAGCTCAATCCCACACCTTTTTGTCTTCAATGTAATCTTTAACGGTATAAAAGGCTTACTGGCACAAATTGCGTTTCATAAATGATTTGAATTTATTAAGGCTCAGATCTTGAACGTGGCTTGGAAGTTTATTATAAAAACGTATACATTGACATCTGAACGAGCCACCTATTTTCTTGAACCTTGTTGTGAGTACAACAAATTTGTGTTTGTTCCTAGTGTTCATATTATGGATATCGCTGTATTTTTAAACAATTTTATATTTTTAGGGGCATATAAAAGATTTTCAAAAATATACTGAGAAGGCACAGTCATTATATTAATCTCCTTAAATTTCTCTCTGAGAGAGTGTCTTGGACTTAATTTATAAATTGATCGAACAGCTCTTTTCTGCAAAACAAAGATAGTCTGAATGTCAGCGGCATTTCCCCACAACAGGACACACACTACACTATGACATTACACTATGAAAATAGCTAAAGTACACTAAACGGGCTGTCTCTATGTCAGTTAAATTACGAATTTTTCTAACAGCGTATGCTGCAGAGCTTAGTTTTTTTGACAATTTATCTATATGTGGGCCCCACTGAAGCTTAGCATCAAAAGTTAAGCCCAAGAATACTGTGCTATCTTCAGGATTCAATTCTTCACCCTTTATCAACACATTCGTTTTCACCTGCCCAAAGTGAGGCAGCGTAAACTTAAGGCATTTGGTTTTTTTTTCATTAAGAAGTAAATTATTTACATTGAACCAGTGAACTACTTTTGAGATCGTGCTATTTTCATCGTCTGTAACCAGCTGCTGACGTTTAAGTTTAAACAAAAGTGAAGAGTCATCTGCAAACAACACTATATCATGATCGTCTTTTACGAGGTAAGGCAAGTCGTTAATATAAATAAGAAACAAGAAAGGACCAAGAATTGAGCCCTGCGGGACTTCCATTTTTACTGTAGATCCGGGAGATCTTTTTCCATTAACGTCAACGCACTGAATCCTATTACGGAGGAGGCGGAGTTTCCTGATTAACGTTTCATGAAGAACGCAATCGAATGCCTTGGACAAATCGCAAAAGATGCACAAGGCATCGCATTTATCTTCCCATGCATTATAAATAATTATGTCCTAAAAGTTCAACACCAGCATCAGAAGTTGAACGACCCCTTGTAAAACCGAACTGTTTGTTATGTAATAATTTATGTTTATTAAAAAATCTTTACAATGGTTCTAAAATTAATTTCTCAAAAATTTTACTAAAGGCAGGTAATACTGAAATAGGTCTATAATTTGTAGGGTCGGATGTTCTACCTGATTTAAACAAAGGTATTATTTTACTATTTTTCATAAGGTCAGGAAACTCCCCACAGTCGATACAATTATTAAAGATAACGAGCTAAAGTAGGTGCTACAATGTCACTAATAGACTTGGCAACTTCTACAGAATTACCCCACAGATCTGCTGTCTTTTTTACATTTAAACTGTGAAAGATTTTAATTACATCTCTACAGGTAATATGATCAAAATGAAATTCCGTATCGCAAACATCAACATTTTCCTTAAGCAAAGACTCAGCAACAGAAGGTGATGAGATAAGGGATTTAGTAGTTGAAACGGGAATATCTGCAAAGAAATTTTCAAAGGCCATGGCGACTTGTGAGTCTGATTTTATTATGTTGTCATTAATAGACAGGCTATAGTCAGTATTTCGGTTACTAGACGTTCCCGTTTCACTATTAATAATATTCCAAGTCGTTTATATTATATTACTACTGTTTTTAATCTTCGAACTCAAATAAGGGGACTTAGCCATACAACAAACTTTTTAAAATAATTTTGAATAATTTCTAACATATAAATTAAATGCAGTAGTGTTTACGTAAGTCCTTTCATTGTACAGCTCATAAAACCGTATCCTGCTTTTATGAATAGCAACATAACTAGTTATGTGAACATACATAATAATTATATGGACTAGTCTAAAGAATGAATCGTTTTGTCTTAGAATAAATTTGTCTTGCAGTACAGCTAC
The DNA here is from genome assembly GCA_947568875.1 of Fissipunctia ypsillon. NCBI lineage: Eukaryota > Metazoa > Arthropoda > Insecta > Lepidoptera > Noctuidae > Fissipunctia > Fissipunctia ypsillon. The sequence continues at coordinate 20,255,999 of OX387663.1, read as the reverse complement.
AAGATATAAATCACGAATCAATCGATCAATAAAAACACGGCAAATTGACTCAGTGCGTCAATTTGCTAATCAATTATTTTCCTTGAGTATAGCTACCCATATCAATAACTCTCGTGTCGTTCCATCTCTATGAGTAGGTATAATTCTCACCTGGTCTTGAAGACGAGTGTTATCTTGCTCATATCCGGTTCCTCGTCATAGTTTTCGTATGCTACTCCCACAATCGGTTTCACATGCTTACCTGAGAAACATTAAAGGGCAGTTCTCTACGTAAAGGCTCTTATAAACAGGCGCGACACGCGACGCGAATCGCGCGTGACACAAAGGCACCGCTCGTCGCGCGACACGCCACGGTGTCTGTGTCGCGTGGGATTCGCGTCGCGAGTTTGCAGGAGCAATGTTACTAAACATTTACTAACGCACGGAACACAACAACCAGTTTTTCTGGTTCAGATAGTTCTGGTTTTGTGCTCCGTGACTAAACGCTGTACTCTATGTCCGGGTAAGCCTAATACGCGATGACGTCAACGACGCTCGAGCCCCGGGAGAATTCCGATGGCTCGGTACGTTTGTGACTGTGCTCACAAAAATTGCCATATGATTATTTTTGGTTTAGAATTATTTATTTGACGAGAATATCTTCCATACCATAGAGTAAAACTACCCACAGCCGATATAAGACTTAATTATAGTAATTTTATCCGCGCGTGAAACGCGCGAGTCACCGGCGCCACACAGACGCCGGTGGGGCTTGACGGTTGGTCGACGCGCGGCGCCAAAAAGGCGCCGGTGGGGCTTGACGGTTGGTCGACGCGCGGCGCCGAAAAGGCGCCGGTGGTGCTCTCCCGGTTAAGGTTCTGACTTCAGAGTCCTACGTCGCACATATATGCACGACATGACCGACCGGTGTTTTGATTTTATACACATCGTGCAACGTCATTTGACATGGTTGTGTCATTCAAATCATCTTGAAGCCATCCCTGCGCGAATAGACTACCCCCGCGTCCGAACTAAAGCGATCAGTCGCACGAATACGCCGAAATTACCTATTATGGTGTTAATATTTTTTAAAGTTCTATACATTCTAAAACAACATAACGATATACAAATTAATATTCAAATGTCATTCATAACTAAGTACAATTAATCGTTGCGTTTACACATGTCACTCATTTGTTCGGAAAATCGTAAGGCGCCCTCGGCGCGACCACGCTTTCGGGTTCGCTGAACAAAATGAACGTGACAGTCGCGTGTTCGCGCGACGATTGCTTTGACTAGGACTCTGCCTTCAAATGTATTTAGTGATTTGAGGTGCATGCGACCCGCGGGCTTATAAATCGAACATGAGTGGGGTTTAATTCCTCGCATAATGTCAGGACTTCTACTTACATAGATCGCCTCCAAAGAAGCCGATTGCTTTTCCAACAGGGCTGAGCCCAGCCTGCACCTCACACGTAGCTTGATTAATAACGTCAGCAGCGGTTTGTGAGACAACCGAGATGAACCCAGGCTGCGCAGAGTGCGCAGCAGCAGCAGACAGCCACAGGGCTGTGAGGAAGCAGGCTAGTCGAGACATGTTGTCCGGTGCCTGAGAATTAAGACAGATTTATTAGTTTCGTGTCCTGTTTATGTACCCGGTTGGGTCAGCGTCGAACTGATAATAATATAGATCGTGATAGGCATATCAATAGGGTATACACCGGGTAAGATGAAATATTCCTTACTGCTCTTCAAAAAAGACTCAGTATTTATGTAAATCAGTCCAGTTATTTAAGATCAAGATCAGATCATCTTTACATTATCAAGATCTGAGCCTCAGAAAGCACGTTAAGCCGTTAGTCCCGGCTGTCATTCGTGTATCTTTGACAGTCGTTACGGGTCGTCAGAAGCCCGAAAGTCTGACAACCACTAAGTAAAGGCACTATTCTCTAAACACGACAAAGCAATGTCGTTTGATTGAGAGCCCTTGTAAAGAACTAGAGATGTAGCGTCATATTAAAGCAACCGCTACAGGTTAGGCTCAACTAAATATACTACAACATTCTCGTCGAGACCGTCAACTGTAATTCGCACAGGAATGCGGTCACTTGGTATATCAGTTCCACTAAACCCAAATCAAATCAAATAATCTATTTGCTTGAATATGGGTAGGTACATGGGGTGTTACATAATTACAAAGAAAAAATAAGTTCTTTAGACCATATCCTACCTTAATAGATGTGCAAATATCTATTATAATAAAATAAACACATAGATACATAAACTCACGCCTTCTTCCCATAGGGGGTAGGCAGGAAGCACTGCACGCCGCCTGCTCCGAGCCTTACATACTTATTTTGCCTCGTTTACGTTCGAACATAAGAAATCAACGACAATCATTCTCTTTAACACATATTAATATTAGAGTATATAAAGACATCGTAGTACATATATATCGATGGTAATTTATTACATATTCTAGGGCCCATACAAAATGCACTCTTGTCAAACATAACCGTTCTATGGCGTATTGCTAAATGATAAATGATTTCATTTCTGTAAGTAGGTTTATAATTACAAACACTTTTACACGTCAAACATTTTTTTTCAGTGCTCGAAGTGTACTGGCAAGCCTGGTAGTTTTTAATGTCTCATATTTATTTATATTATTTCTAATGTCTAAAGCTAATTAATTCATAGATATACAGTGATGGGAATGTCAATAATTTTAAATTGTTAAAATGTGGTTTACAAGAATCTGTAGGTTTTAATGCACATATTGCCCGGATACATTTCTTTTGAGCAAATGTGAGTAAATTATTATTAATCATTAGCTATTCCGAGTTGCTGTACAATCTCTTTTCTTAGTAGTGTACAGCAGGGGCGCAGCCTTTATACAACCCGATTCCTATCGGCTTCCCTTCGGAACCACCACTTTTCTTAATGTCTACTTGTGCCAAATAATATGGTACACCTATGTCTGTAACTGTGTATCACATCACATTATATATATTTAATACCAGTTTAATACAGTCATCATAAGATTAAAAACATTACAAAAACGCCTACAATTTGAGTTAATGAGAACTGAAAAATTTTTACTTCGGCTTCCCTCTAGTGATAATTGTAGCTGCGGCACTGGTTTACACTGTACAGTGACAACCCAAGTCAAGAAATGCTTTAATTGATCTATCTTTCACAATAATTTGTTTATAATATTTATAACTTGCGTTTCTATTCTTAATTATACTACGCACTTTATTTGTCTGATTACTGGAAGTGTTCGGCAGTTTGTCACGAGTCAGTAGCAGTTCCTAAAACCCTATCTGCGCAAGTAAATCGTAACGTGTTTGGCTAGCATAAAGGTACGCGTCCACTGGGTCGGAATTGGAGCGTACGCAGCATATGAAGCATCGGCATTTACAAAATCTCAGGCGCAGATTTGCCGATCCAGTGCGCGCGTTAGCATAGAAATCAATACAAACCAAAAAATCCATACGCTACGTACTCCGGATCCCGAATCAGTGGACGCGTACCTTTAAACAGACAATTCTGAACGGTTGCCAAAACGTTCGCTTCGTTTTCGTTCACATTCTTGACGTTTGACTCTAGTCGAAGAGGAGTCACTGGAGCTCGATGACGTAGTCGAAGAGGAGTCCCTGGAGCTCGATGACGTAGTCGAAGAGGAGTCACTGGAGCTCGATGACGTAGTCGAAGAGGAGTAACTGGAACTCGATGACGTAGTCGAAGAGGAGTCACTGGAACTCGATGACGTAGTCGAAGAGGAGTCACTGGAGCTCGATGACGTAGTCGAAGAGGAGTCACTGGAGCTCGATGACGTAGTCGAAGAGGAGTCACTGGAGCTCGATGACGTAGTCGAAGAGGAGTCACTGGAGCTCGATGACGTAGTCGAAAAGGAGTCACTGGAGCTCGATGACGTAGTCGATGAGGAGTCACTGGAGCTCGATGACGTAGTCGAAGAGGAGTCACTGGAGCTCGATGACGTAGCCGAAGAGGAGTCACTGGAGCTCGATGACGTAGTCGAAGAGGAGTCACTGGAGCTCGATGACTTAGTCGAAGAGGAGTCACTGGAGCTCGATGACGTAGTCGAAGAAGAGTCACTGGAGCTCGATGACGTAGTCGAAGAGGAGTCACTGGAACTCGATGACGTAGTCGAAGAGCTACTCGATTTGTATTGTCGAACGCTGTGCCGTGTCTTGTGTTGCGGCTTTGTTTACGAGACCTACGTCTATTGTCGTTTACACGAGAGTGCCTGCTCTGCACAGACGAATTTCTACGAGACCGTGTCTGTGATCTTGATCTAGCAGAAGAAAGGGCGCCCATCTTGGATCAAAAGGAATGCGAGGGTAGTAGAGGTAAAGGAAAAGGGAAGACAATATTTAATCACTGTAAACGATATTTACAATGAGTGCAATGTTTACCTACTTATTGCAGTTAACAAACAGCACCCCAATTACGTAACACAATTAAGAATCGGTCTCATTTTGACAGTTCAACATTCATTGCGTTATTTACGTTGTTGAGCAGAAAAAAATTTCGAATAGAAATTATGAAGCAATGGATTAGCAATATGCTTCGAAATAATTCAGATTGTGATTGATAGTGTTGCGCAATGAGGGTGCAGGTTCAGTTTAGTATTGGTTTTTGTTTCACTCTAATTCCAACATTGTACATAATTAAACAAACAGAATTCAACAACTTAATTAACGTTAACGGGGAATATCAACACCATTGTTTAATAAACATCCATACTAATATCAATACTAATCCATATTTATATTTACTTTTATCCACACTATCCATATTATAAATTCGAAAAATAATATATACATATGTATATAATTATATACTCAATGATACACATCTAATAATTTATATTGATTTGATTAAATTGCTATTCAGCCCTCTTCCTCTCTCCTAAATTTTTGCGTGCCTGACAGGGTCCATATTGATCTGTAACTTGTTTTTTACTATCTCTAACATATGGAATGCAATAAAAATTTGAGTACCGAGTAAGATTTACATGTAGGTAAGATTGAAATTTTGGTGTACATACCTTTTTTCTAAGATTTAAGTGATTGGAAATATTGTCATTGGAAATATAGTTCGTACCTTGAGGTAACATTTGTTTCATTATTTGTTTGTTGTTTATTTGTTGTATTATTATTGTTTTATTGTATTATTATGCGGATAACGGTGCTGGTGGCGTTATTACTCAAATGTTCTAAAATCTATCTGTACTAGTATTTAACATCATTACGCAATTGTTTGTTGTCCTGAAGAAATAAAAATAAAATAAAACTGTAAAACATTTTTACAAAAAAAAATAAAATAAAAAAACAACCGACTTCCATAAAAAAAACACTACAAAGTTGAAAATAACTTTAATTTCAGAAGACGGTGTCTTTGGATTTGTATTTATTTTAGTTTTTTGCCACCGGCTTCCAAAATTAAAGTTATTTTTCACTTTGTAGTATTTTTTTTGGAAGTCGGTGGAATTTTTTGCACAAAAGTTTTTATTTTTTACTTTTTAGTGGGTCGGTTTGTAATTTATCTAAGTTACAATAGCCTAATGTCAACTGCTCATCACCTTACCACATCAAAACATTGCTTTTCCCGATGCAGGGACGTTAATTGTTAAAGAGTTTTCCTGGTACTTCACCATCAGCTCCACTTCACCCTATGCTTTGTGACGAGCATAAATTGCTTGCAACCATATTAGAGGAATCGATTTGTAACCCGTGAAATACTTATTGAGTAGTTCCGGTGGCCATCTGTGGTCTTCATCATCAGTTCCACTTCACCAAATTTTGCTTTCCGAGAGTAAACGCACGAGTTACTATAAAAAATATTCAAATCGCTATAGGTAGAAACTTCTCCTTTTTTTGAAGTCGGTTAATAATCGTTCCACTCTGACAGTAATTCCAACTTGAAGCACAAAATAACTAGGCTGACATTGAACACACACTTGCGTGGTCAAAGGCGGCGCTAGAGAGGCATTTCAAATTGATGTTGTTAATATTAAAAAAATAATTTATTAGACATTTAGAATAATAAAAACCCAATACTTTTTTAAATCTCTCAATATTGTGCAAAAAATGTAAGCGGTGAAGGTGGTTTGTTTTTTTTTTTATATGCCATGGGAGGTATCGATAAACTTTTCTTTTAAATCTGATTTTAACCCTTAGTCATAATGATTTAGCAATCTGACAACAATGTCAAATAATCATAGATTATATTAAGTATTATTGGTAGAAAAAGCATGACAAAAAAAAAAACATTTTTTAATATATAGTCAGTGATTGACAAGTCTTCAAATAACCTTTGTAAAACCTTACAATACCTACTTGGAACGCGAATTTTGATTTTTAGCTGTAAAATATGGTGGTAAGAATATTCCCTTCTCCAAATCCGGAAAGATAAAGGAGTTGCTGTTGCAGTAGCCTCCTCTTGAAGCCGCCACGTTGCTAAATGGTGGCCGAACGGCACATTCGGTTCTCGAACAGCCATTAAACTTAGCTCATGAGGCAATGCCAGTTTGTCACATTAGTAACAACAGCGAGCGGGGACGATTGTTGCAGCCATGTAAACTGTTGGTTCGGAATTAATGTACGATGTCCTACAAAAGTGCAGTCGAAGCACTAAATCGAACTATCGAAGATATCAAGAGGAGTGTACGACTAAACGCCGACAGACTGACAGCAGGTCAACGGAGCCCCCCTACGCGGAGCTCCTATTTCTGCCTGCAGGGTTAAAAGGAACCTAACCAAACCGAACGTCGAGGTGCCCCTGACGTATACCGTCTAGGGTTAGGATTTTCGGGTCAGGTTCGGAATAATCAGAAGTAAGGATGCCCTGTCGGCGAAGTGTCCTGTCGGCGAAGAGTCCAGTTTGTCACATTAGTAACAACAGCGAGCGGGGACGATTGTTGCAGCCATGTAAACTGTTGGTTCGGAATTAATATACGATGTCCTACAAATGTGCAGTCGAAGCACTAAATCGAACTATCGAAGATATCAAGAGCAAACAAAGTATCACGGAATACATGCTGGTACTGCTGGACGGCGATTTTATACAGTCTCCTTCTAGGGATAAGTTCCGACCTCCACGCGAGCGAAGCCGCGGTCAAAAGCTAGTCTAAAAATAAAAATGTAATGTGGGTACTCAAAAGTAGCGTTAATTATTGTAAATCAACTGTTGCTATGTCAGGAGTTACTCAACAATGCTTTTAGATAATTAAAAAAACAATATGTAGGTAGGTGCACTAGTGTGGTTAGATTTCGATCAAAAAGTAAGTCAGTCGCCGGTAGGTACCCGTTTGCTGCCCGCCGTGAGGGTAAGATGGTACCGCTACACATCCATGAACACAATTGTAGTTCTGTACCCACCTATTGTGATAACACGACTATTGGTGTAAAAATATGAGAACAAGCAAAACACTTATTGAACAACTCATTTCAAGCGAACGGACTATTTCAAGTCTATAATTAGACAATTAAATTAATTACAAAATTTTGAAAATACAACGATATTCCTCAATAATCTGCATAGCTGTTATTATGCCTAGCGCGCACTGCCGTGCGTTTTTTTAACGCAAAACCTACGAAATATGGAATGTCATAGAAGTGGGAGCATTGCGATGAAAAAAACGCATGCGGTTAATTCTGTGGGCCTGCCGCTGCAAATTTGCGGTGAGTCCACCGCACGTTCTTTGTATCGCAAAGAGATATACGTAGTACCGCGCACTGCAGTGAAAAAAAAAACACCGAGACACCGACCAAGCAATAGAATATTCTTTTGTTTTTTGGATACCCCCGTACCTAAATCATTATAACTTACGAAAAAGTAGACCTTAATAACGTGCCATTTTCTCACCGCTAAGTATCGCCAGTGCGCGAACCCGTGACTGCCTTTGTTTTAATGTTACCGTACATCAGAAACAACGCACCGTATTCCACAGCACCGCAGTGCGCGCTAAGCCTTAACCCGATCGCTTGGTATTAAGATACAAAACACATAATAATGCGAAAACAATCATAGGTTTGTCTGCGTTAACACGTTGATCAAGCTAGTAAAAACAAATTGAAAAACTCACCCGCTATCTGCACAGAGCTATCTGCAACTTTAGCTATCTGCAACCAATTTTATCTTAGACCGTGCGGCTGACACTGTCGTCACGACGCTCGAGCAAAATGTGAGACTACCGTCGGTTGACGGCTATTTATAAAAATGTTTATCATAGAGAACACAATATTAGTCGAATAACTAAATCAATAAAAAAAAAACTTTTTTAACTACTATTAAATTTTGAAACGTTTTAATACATTAATTACTATTATATTTTATGGGTAATAATTTTAACGACTATTATTTAAACATTAGGGAGGTCATTATGATCAATTGAAAAAATTATCAGACAGTCATTTTATTTTTCAGCGGTTGATAAATTAGTGTGACAGTAACATGAACAGTCATCATCTGCCTGCCTTTTCCCAACTATGTTGGGGTCGGCTTCCAGTCAAACCGGACGCAGCTTAATACCAGTATTTACATGGAGCGACTGCCTATCTGACCTCCACAACCCAGTAACTGGGTAATACGATACCCCTTGGTAAGACTGGTTGTCAGACTTTCGGGCTTCTGACGACCCGTAACGACTGTCAAAGATCTACGAATGACAGTAACATGAACAGTAATAAAATAATATAAAGAAAATTGGTTGGTTATGTCATCCTACAATGTCAGTACAGAAAATACTCGAGTGGTGTAATAAATGAATGACCAGTAAAAATGTTGGAGTGGGCAGTTAGGGGTCCCCGAAACGATCAATTGCGATTGATCAATGGCCATCAATTTATATTGTTGTAATATTGACAATCGCTTCAATTGTACGGTCAATTTGCGCATCAATTTGTATCAATCACGTAAAAATTGACATTTGCGATTGATCGTTTCGGGGACCCTTTCGGTAAATTGTAATGATACACCTTTTCAGTACGAACATTGCTGTATTTATATTCTCACACATATATACAAACTTGGTACTACGACGAGGGATCAAAAAGTAGTGATCTCACTCTCGAATGAGATAGAATATAATGACTATTGATAACATAATAATTTATTTTTCTACATAGTCTCCGAGTCTCTCTACACACCGAGTCCAGCGCTTTTCCAAGGCTTCAATTCCTTTAAAAAAAAAAGTTTTGTCTTGGTCCTGCAAGAAGCTCTCCACGGCATCCATCATCTCGTTATCGTCATCGTACCTGTTTCCCCTTAAGTATTCTTTCAATTTGGGCAACAGATAAAAATCGCTAGGCGCCAGATCTGGTGAATAAGGGGGGTGGTCGACCAATTCGAAGCTAGCTTGCTGAATGGCAGCCATCGCAACTGCCGACCTGTGCGCGGGTGCGTTGTCGTGATGAAACAGCACGCCCCTTCGAAGTTTCCCTCTCCTTTTCTCTTTGATGCCATTCCTCAACTTGGGAATTAAAGCTGCATAATATTGGCCTGTAATAGTGGTTCCACTATCCAGGTAATCCATCAACAATATCCCTTCTGAGTCACAAAATATTGAGGCCATAACCTTGCTAGCCGATGCCACGGCACGAAACTTCTTCGGGGTCGGTGATGATGGCCGTTTCCATTGCGAATATTGCTGTTTTGTCTCGGGATCAAAATGATGGATCCATGTTTCGTCCATTGTTACGAAACGAGACAAAAAGTTTTCAGAATCTTCTTGAAACTTGTCCAACAATATCTTCGAAATGTCAAGTCGATTTTGTTTCTGACTGCCGGTTAACATTCTCGGCACCTATGTTGCGGTTTTCTCATATTCAAAGATTGTTTCAATATGGATTGAATACTTCCATATGAAATGCCCGTTTCTTGAATTAAGTATCGGATAGTAACTCTTCGATCGCTCAATACAATTTTCTCGACTTTCGCAACATTTTCTTGGGTGACTGACGTCAATGGACGGCCGCAACGATGTTCGTCTTCCGTGCTCGTTCTCCCTACTCGAAATTGAGAAGCCCACCTTGCAACAGTGGAATACGGCGGAGCAGACTCTCCTAATGTTGCCTCCAAATCGCAATGAATCTCTTGCGTCGTTAACTTTTTTAAACAGAGGTATTTAATAAAGGCTCGCACTTCGTTTTTCTTCATTTTCGAGAACACGTTCCGACACGAAGCAAACAAATGACTACATTCAGAAAAAAACAAAAGAGAATCGAAGGTTTTTTTGTTTATTAATATCACAAATATGTATCTGAGCTATGCCTGCCAGTATTTATTTTTTTTCTTACCAAGGAGTATGTCGTTCTCACTACTTTTTGATCCCTCCTCGTACTTACTACTCAATTGAATAGTATATACTTTAGACTTCTTAATGATAACTTTTTGGTTAACTAACTAACTTAGCAAAACAGGCGCCACGCTCCAAACATCATGTTTCCATTCCCCTTTCGTTAAAAAACCAGTACTTTTACGGTAACTGTCTAATTTGATACTTTTAAACTTCATGACTACACTGATATAAAAATCATTTGAGGCAAATCACATACTTTCAATTTTATATTTAGTATTTCAAATCACTACAAATCTTATAAATACTTGGAAATCATCACTAAATGGTTCGGCAGTTCATAGGTTAGGTTGGAACTGTGACCAACCACGCGCTAGCCGAGCGAGCGCTACTGCCAAGTTAGGTTTCTTACCGACTAAGGGGTCCCCGTGACGACCAATCGCGATTCATCAATTGCCATCAATTTATATTGTAGTAATGTTGAGAATCGCTTCAATTGCACTTGGTAAACGATCAATTTGCGCATTAATGTGCGTCAATCACATAAAAATTGACAATTGCGATTGATCGTTTCGGGGACCCGTAAGTAATTCCGATTCGTTAACAACCCACACGTAACTGCCCGTTAAGCGTTTTTTCCTTTTCTTGACATTTGTATGGATGGTGGTACCTAAAGATTGAATTTTATTTTTGATTTTTTTTTTTGATGAAATTGCAATTTTGAAATCTGTTACTCATGTATCCATAATAATGTTTTTTTTATAAGTTTCATGTATTCATGTTGTTTTAGTTTTTAATACATTTCGATACAATGTAAAAATTGTTAATGAAAAAATAATAAATCATTTTATTGCCTAACATTTATTTAATTACCCATTTAAATATTTGTTATGAGTGTCATATGACTCATTTTTATTTATTTTACTGCCGAACTTGTTAATAAACATGCATTTTGTAAATTTTAATTTAGCAAAACTACAATAAACAACTGCCGCTTTAAATCAGTGCCCTATTTTATTTGTTTCGGGTGATGCCCTATCTCCCCAAGTTCCAAGTTCCCCAAAGATTGTATTATTTATTAAAAATTGTGCGACCCTGTCTTGACCGAAATCGTGAATGGTACAGTCGCTGAAACGAATGATTACGTACGTATTGTTTAAGACTGGGACTACACGTCAGATTTTGTTTCCGATTGTCTGATTAGACTATCGGATCGTATTTACTCGATACTCGTCCAATTTTCACGTCAGGCTTTTTCTGAACTCAGTCGTTCCCGAGCTATCATCCCAAGTGCTTGCGTACGGAGCAAAAGAAAAGATGGACTAATTACTGTTACTTATTACCCGACTGCGCCGAAGCCAAAAAAGGAGGGTTATGTGTTTGAGCTGTATGTATGTACGTACATATCTGTGTATTGCAGCATAACTCTGCATGTCAAAACTTTTTGGTTCTTTATTGTCAACCTTTTTTTCCGTTTGTCATTGAGTCTGGTCGATTTTTTACCTTTTTATTTCGTGATTCGATTTTTTTTTCTGACAGATGGGTCCTCATTTTTTTCAGCATGGTGCGTCAGTTGCAAAAAGTTGATTTGTTAATACTCACCTAGTTTGTTGGAAATTTACGTGTAATTTGTGAATTCGCATTTTCCGAGTTGTTTAATATAAGCAAAGTTGCTTTCGACGTCGTCCTCGTCTGTTACCTTCGGAACGTTTTTTTCAAGTACGAATTCAATACTCCATGGTTTGAGTCAGGAGGTTTCATCTTTATTTTCCTGGATTAATCAGTTTAGAACAGGCCGCCTTTCGGCCTCCAGGTTCTGGCCCAAAATAACGCTGGACATCGTTGGTCAACGCCGAGTCTTTGGCCGCATCTTGCTGCGAAGGTCACACAACCAACTCCAACTCCTGAGCAGAGAGTCAGCTCCTGCAGTCTACGACACCTCGCCGGACGTAATTACGTTATGTCAACGATTGTATACGATATTTTTACATACTAGTTAAGTAAGAAGAATATTGCAAGAAGCATTCTGAGAAAACAACTTCTGTACGAAATCCAAGTCGCAAATGTTCTTTTTGTTAGAATATTCAAGAACCCTTGTTTATCCTGCCTTACCATAGGTATTTAATATGAACACACCATCCCAAAACAATAGATTAGAGTGAATGTCGAATGATCACGTGATCCGAGCTTCGAAAGTTCACCAGACCCTTGGCAACAATGACCTAGGTATTAGGATATTAGGCAACCGAAGACAGCCTCAACTTCACGCCGACAACGTTGTCACAAGATCTAAGTATATCTAGAAAATGTATAATCCAATAAAATGAAAGGATATCACCAAGTTTGCCCAAGCCGGGTATCAGGATCCTTTGGCAGGCTGTTAGTTCCTCTGGACAGGAGCGCACGTAGGTTTTGTCCACCCCACATTCGCAGACACTTTGCACCACAAAGTTTTATTTCGCGACACAAAACACATCGAAGAAACAGTGTACAATTTCGATGGCCGATGCCAGAGGCGCAACCCGTGACATATGTTGCGCACGCTACAACAGTTGCACTCCCATCCCGAAACGACCGCTTACTATAGCGTCCAACGAACGAATCTCCCCTCGCCGCTTTTTTCAGCTAACAAAGTTAATATTTTTTTTTGTAAATGTGGGAAAAAACCTGGCCGAGCAGATTCCGAAACAGTCTTGTTCCAAACCCTCAACTACAGCCATCCTAAACTCGAACTGCAGCGGTAGTTTGAACTCTTTCGTTATGCTGGACACGGATGAAAACGAAATAGCTCAGATTATTTCAGGACTGAAGGATGACTGCGCGTGGGGTGGGATAATATAAATAACAAGATCCTAAAGACTTTCAAGCATTTATTTGTGCTCCATATAACCTATATATTACAACTTTGCATTTCGCAAGGGGTTTTTCCTAGGTGCCTAAAAAAGGCAATAGTAATTCCCGTCTTTAAATATGGAGACAAAAATCTAATTAACAAGTATAGGCCCATATCTCTTCTCTCCGTATTGTCAAAATATTAGAAAAAATTGTCATTTTATTTTATTTTTTTATTTTTATTTAAGATAGGTTTGCTCTTGACTCTAGTCTAGGTCAGAGATGACAGAGACAAAGTCGACGATGGAGCGAGCTTACCCAGAAGAAGCCTGTTAACTCTCACTTTGAAGAGATCGGGATTGTATACGTTCGGAAACACAGACGCAGGCAGAGAGTTCCACTCCTTTGCTGTGCGCAACACAAAAGTCAACAGTAGACTAGTTACTTTCCTTGAAAAAAAAAACATCTTTTCGCTCCTTCTCAGTTTGGTTTTAGAGCTAAATTATCTACAGCTGATGCGGTACATAGCCTGACCGACCATGTCACAAAATAACTCGGTGAAGGGAATCAGGCCCGGGCACTTTTCCTTGACCTAGCCAAAGCTTTTGATACAATATCGGTTTCTTTACTTCTAAACAAACTAGAGTTCATTGGCATACGAGGCACGCCACTGAAATTATTAACTGATTATTTGAACGACCGATTTCAATGCGTCAAAATAGATAATATTACTAGTGACGAACAGGATTATCCTACTTTTGGAGTTCCTCAGGGAAGTATTTTGGGTCCTGCATTATTCCTTATTTATTTAAATGACCTGTGTAATCTCAGTATTCAAAACTGCAAAATTATAACTTACGCCGATGACACGGCTTTCATATTTACCTCTAAAAACAGCAGTGACTTATACGAAGACGCTCAAAAAGGCTTCAATATTATGACTAGTTGGCTTCAAGAAAATCTGCTAACTTTAATTGCTGACGAGACCAATTATATTAACTTTTCTATGCGTAAAACTAAAACTTCTGTTACTAACCTTCACCTCATTGCACATAAATGTGGAAACAGGTCAATGAACTTGTGTAATTGTCCGATTATTCCCAAAACTTGCTACATTAAATACCCCAGGATTTTATTCAACGATATCCTCTCTTTTAAACAACATATTGAATGTCTGGTTAAAAGAGTGCGAAAGTTGACATACTTACGTCTTTAAAGTACTCAGATCAATCACTGAATCAAAACTAATCACTCAAGTTTATTTGGCCCTTGGCCAATCTGTTATTCAATACTGTATCACTTCCTGGGGTGGCGCAGTGAAATCTAATTTATTTCCTCTTGAACGAGCCCAGAGAGCAATTTTAAAAGTTACAAATTTTCGTCCCTTTTTCTTTCCAACACACCTGCTATGTAAGACCTGTAACGTGCAGACGGTGCGTCAGCTTTTGTCCTGCACTTCATTTTGAAGCAACATACCCTGCTCCCTTACAAAATGACTAACAAGAGGCGTAATGATATAGTTTATGTTGCTAATTCAACCTCAAAACATGTCTTTGTGAAAATATTTTTTACCTTTCTGGGCCCATTTCTGTATAATAGGTTTAATAGGATACTAAGTATGTATACTTTAAATTATTTTAGCTGTATAAAAATAGTACATAAATATTTGCAGAGTATTGCATATGACGAAACTGAGGACTTACTCGTGGTATGCAAATGAATTAATCAGCAATATTATCTATATTTGTGTTAGTTAAATAAACTATAATTTGTAAACATTTCTCTTTTCTACTGTCGATTAATTATGAACTACTATATAAAATTTAGATAACTACTGTTTGTTCCGTGATTGTTATTTTTAAGCATATTATGTAAGCACTTTTAGCCTGGTTATTACCTAGTTCAGTCAAATAAGCAATTATGATGTAATATAATTTATAAGACATTTATTATTGTTACGTGGTCTATTTTCCAAAATAAACAACTTATTATAGTATTTTTTTTCTTATCTAATTACATTTTTAAATATTTCTTAAAATAAAAAGATATAAAAAAACATTTAAAAATATAAAAAATAGAGTTCCACCGGTGTCGGGAGCAGGGTCCAAGCTACCGGTGGTTAGGGCTGCAGAGACAGGAACACTACCGTACCTGTTTTGTACCGTACTGGCCGTTACGACAATCGGCACAATGACAGCCGAGCTCACATTCCACATGTCAACAACCTCGTGCGCCAAATCAAGATATTTAATTTGTTTCTCTTTCTCAGCTTTTACGAGATTCTCGTTATGTGGAATGGTAACATCGATTATCATTGCGCGGCGCGCTAATCGATCTATCACCACTATATCAGACTTATTGGCGACAATAGTCCTGTCACACCGATCCCAGTATGTACAATGTGACATGGTCATTTTCGAGAACTGGGTCGGGCACATACTTGTAGTACGGTAACACAGAGCACATAAGTTTGTATTTCAAGGCAAGTTGCTGGTGAATAATCCTGGCCACTTGGTTATGTCTGTGCAAGTACTCGTCGCTAGCCAGACGAGAACAACCAGAGATGATATGTCTGATAGACTCACCTGGACGGTGGCATGCCCGACACACGTCAACCATCCCATCCTTCAAAATATGTCTCCGATAGTTATTTGTCAAGATAACTTCGTCCATAATTGCACAGACGAAACCTTCAGTTTCCCCGAAAAGAAAATAAGAAAATCTACCCGGGGCTCATGAAGAGCCTGATGAAAGTGCCCGTGAAGCTCCTTGCTTTGCCACACCGCCTTGCGGTCATTGGTAGTAAGTACCACAGGTTTGTGCCAGTTCTCTTTAGCCTGAGTCCATTTGAGTATGCCGAAAATGTACATCAAAACCGGCATGACCCAACCGTTGAAGGCGCGCACCTTGTTTCCGCCTGAAAGAAGACTAATTAATACCTTCTTCAGGCGACCAAAGAAGCGCTCCTTCAACGATTGCTTCATGTCAGCAACATTGATGCCTAACGCTTCCGACATACCCAAATACTTATAGCTTTCGGATGAGGAGAGGGATCTAAGGTGTATGGAATCCGAAAGTTGAATTCCCTCGGATTTCATAATCTCGCCTCGCTTTACATGCATGACTGCACATTTGTCCACACCAAATACCATCCTGATGGCGTTACTGAAAGTTTCAGTTACCTTCAGTAGCTCCATCAGTCGCAATTTGTTGGGGGCAAAGAGTTTCGAGTCACACGTAGAGGAGATGAGATATGACCTGACCACCTCTCTTCAACCGATAGCCTAGACCTGAATCCTCCAGCAGTGTGCTTAGAGGATTCAGGGCTAAGCAGAACTAAAGTGGACTCAAACTGTCACCCTGAAATATTCCCCGTTTAATCCATACAGGTTCATTATTCCCCTAGATCCGTTGACACCCTGGATAGCGAAGGACCGTCCTCCATTGCCTCACACAGGACTCAAGGAACGTGCGTAGAGTTGCACCAATCTTGAACTTCAGCAGCCTCATGAGCCATGTATGTGGCATTGAGTCCTAAGCCTTCTTATAACCTATCCAGCATGTCGACAGATCCTTGCGGGATCGACGAACCTGTTGGTTATTGGCCATGTCGATGAGGAGTAGCTCCTTAGTACCGCGAGACCCGTTCCTGCATCCATTTTGAGAGGCAGACATAATCAAGGTATTTTCAATGTGTGTATTATTTTTGCTCTCAAAATGGAGCTAAGAAGTTTATAGACTGTCGACAAACTCGTGATCGGCCTATAATTCTTGGGTTCCGCGGGACTACCTGACTTATGGAGCAGGTGGGTAACGCTTGTTGTTAGAAACTGGGGTAGCGACCCAGACTCTAAGGATGATTGGAACAGATGCCAGGCAAGTGTGTGAGCTAATTAGCCATTTCAACCAAAAGTTGTGTAATCCGTCCGGTCCTGGAGATTTCCAATTCGGTAACGGACGGACTGCTTTGGCTACGTCGAATGGCGTAATTAGGACTGCTTCCATTTCAGGTATAGTTCCACACACTTGCACGACATTCCGCATCTAGCCAGCCTCAGCGTGACAGACGGGCACCGGCCAGATGCTGCGCCAGAATGCATTCGTGGCGGCATCATCCGGGCGGCACACGTCCGTCACATTTTGTTCAAGTCGCTCCCAAGCTCTATATTCCCACCTCTCATCGCTCTAAAACATGCAGTTCTACGTGTACCGATCAACCCGCCGCTTATACCGCCGAATACGACTCGCTCATGCACAAACTTTCTGTTCGATGCGCTCTTTGACACGGGACATGTATTCTCGAGGGCTGATTGCAGTCCCCAAGAACGCCCGCCTTACAAAGCGCATCGATTGTGGTCATGTATTGCCCTCCCTGAAGCAGTATAGTTTGCCGATGAGTACCCTGGTCCCATCGATACGACGCTCGATCCTGCACTGCCAGGCTGGTACGGCTGGTTTTGGTCGAGTAACTCCGTCACAGTTTGGAAACTTTACGTTAGCTAAACGACATGCCGCAACAGCCGCGTAATACAGGATCGAGTGTGTATCAATGAGATCCTCGCTGCTCTCGAAAAAATTCTTGACTGAATTTTAACTGAAAACTTTGGACTCGCAGTCCAAAGCACACACCAGCGCCCTATTTGTCTTGTGCATAGGCAAGCGTGATAATCGGGGCCTAAGTTCGGTCGGAGTGGACCTATACTCGCGAAACGCATCCGTGGCAACCCTATCATCCTCCTCTACAACACCATGATTAGACCGCGACGTGGTTTAATAAACATCCGGAGATACAAGTTATTCTATGGTTGGCACGATCTCCTGACCTCAACCCCATAGAACATCTATGGGGTTTGATAATAGCGCGTTGAGAAGCACGCAATGAGAGATCAGGTGAGCAGTTGAAGTTGCATTGCATGGAAATATGGGAAAATTTAAGAGGAACAGATACATGCTTCAATATTGTAAGATTCATACGTCGACGTTTACTTGATTGCATTGCTAATAATGAGGGTTATACAAAGTATTAAGTTATAAATTACAAATAGATTTTAGTAATTTTACCAAAAAATAACAGCCGATTAAAAAAAAACACTACAAAATAAAAAATAACTTTAATTTTGGAAGCCGATGTCTTTGGATCTGTATTTTAGGTTTTGCCACCGACTTCCGAAATTAAAGTTATTTTTAAATTTGTAGTGTTTTTTTTGGAAGTCATTTGTTTTTTTTTGCAAAAAGTTTTTTTGAAAATAATAACCACAACACCGTTAGATTTAAACACTCGTCACTTTATTATACATATATGTGAACAAAACGAACGAGACAAAAATTAATGATTATCGAACTACTACTAGTAATTATTAAAATGTAAGGCGAAAGCGCCGGGGTAGCCCGCGAAATTCAAATTTTCAAGATTACGTTTTTTGCAATTTGCAGGTCGGTATTAGGTTGTTTGTTAGTAAAAATAAGATTCGCGACCGTAACAAATATGTATTTATAGAATTATAATCATTAAAGTCATCAATACAACTCTCTAAGACCAAATAATTCTATTGAATGACTATTTCATAACATAACATAACTTCACGCCTTTTTCCCTGAAGGGTTAGGCAGAGGTATACCTATAGTACACCCACATTTCGCCAGTTATGTTTAAGTCCCATGTAATAAGGGGCGAGCCTATTGCCATCTACCGGGCACAAATCCAGACTCCGGGCTGCTACTGAAAAATTCAAGATAGAAAAACCCAATAACATTGCCCGACCTGGGAATCGAACCCAGGACCTCATGCTCAGACTAGACCAACGAGGCAGTCATCCATGACTATTTCATGAAATCTTAACATTTCAGGATTATAGTAACGTAAGGATTTGTATTACTAATTTTAATGATTATGATTCCGTAAATAGATATTTGTTACGCTCGCGAATCATATCTTAAGGTGAAAGCGCCAGGGTAGCGCGAAATTAAAATTTTCTTACATTTTTTGCAATTTTCAGGTCAGTATTAAGTTCTTCGCGACCGTAAAAAAATATGTATTTACAAAACTGTAATCATTAAAGTCATCAATACAACTCTCTAAGACCAAGTAATTCTATTGAATGACTATTTAATGAAATATTAATATTTCAAGATTATACTAACTTAAGGAATTGAGGAGCTCGTGGCTAAGTAATAACAGCCGCACGGGTCGATCCATCAGGTTAAGCTACGCTTGCCGGGGTTGTCCGTGGATGGGTGACCATCTTTACATACCGAGACTCCTCCGTGCCTCGGAAAGCACGTTAAGCCGTTGGTCCCGGCTGTCATTCGTAGATCTTTGACAGTCGTTACGGGTCGTGAGAAGACCGAAAGTCTGACATCCAGTCTTACCAAGGGGTATCGTATTACCCAGTTACTGGGTTGTGGAGGTCAGATCGGCAGTCGCTTCATTTAAAATACTGGTATTCAGCTGCATCCGGTTAGACTGGAAGCCGACCCCAACATAGTTGGGAAAAGGCTAGGCAGATGATGACTAACTTAAGGAATTGTATTACTGATTCTAATGATTATAATTCTGTAAATACATATTTGTTACGCTCGCGAATCATACTTAAATCATCATACACCCAGACATTAAGCAATAAACTGCAAAAATCGTAAGAAAAGTTGAATTTCGCGGGCTACCTTAGCGCTTCCCCCTTAATCAATTATATTTTATTATTGAACTTATTTGACGATTATTGAACGAATTATCAAAAAATAACAAAATTTATATACGAGTATAGTAATTATTAAAAAGTAACAGATTCAGATTATGTATTAGCCAACAATGTAGGTACAAGTAGAAGACGGTACATCAGTAAGTGTTTCCGCTACATTCTACCTGACGGCATGCAGTCATAAAACTAAAAGGTACAATTTTAATATAAATTTACAATTAATTAATATTATGTCATTCTGATTAATATAAAATCTCGATTAAGTATGTCATTTACAATATATTTTTTATTGATATATACTTTTATCATTTAAAAAGTCTTTTGTACAATAATACCATTTTTCTAATAACAATTTAGTCAGCTTTGATTTAAATATCCGTATAGGGTGTTCTTTAAAATTGTGCGGAATTGTGCTGTTTTGTAATGGCCCGTATGTTTACTTATTACAAACGTCTTCGGCATGAGGTTCCCAAGTGAGATTGCTGTCAATTAGGATACCTACCTAGGAATTTTACAACATTTGTTGAGTCCATATTTTGTCCATTATAACCAACCAACACGTTAGGCGGCGAAGTCCGTTGGTAAAACTGCATTACTTTTGATTTTTAAAGATTAATAACTAAGTTATTAATGTCAAACCAGTTAATAATATTTTTTAATGTCATATTTAATCACACCTTCATAATCTATTGTCTTAGTTGTTATTCTTAATAACGAAAAGTTTATATAATAAATAAATAGCCACATGTCAGATTCGAACCCTCGGCTCGCTATAATGGCACCTACCAGAGCGTGTAACCATTAAGCTAGCATGCCATATACTAAGTTGGTTGAAATTATGAACTACATATTAACAGTTCTAGACAAAGTGAGTTTGTGTGTCTGTAGTATAGAAACAACTTAAACAACTTATAGGTCGTAAGTCAAACCGAAGCGTCAATCTATTGCTTTGTGTGATTGCTTATGGACTTATGATCGCCACTCAGTCAGAGTTTATTTTTTACAAAATTGACGCTGTCTCAATTTGATAAACAATTCATTGCTGGTATATTCAAAACAACTGTTAAAGAATGACAGTTGTGTTTTCGTATAGATAAGTATTCAAAACAGTTGTCAAAGAAAAGAAAGAAAGAATAACGTTTATTTGGATAAAGAAAACCAGAAAATAGAAAAACAGTTGTGATTTGAATATACGGGCAATTTATGTTGGTAAACGATTACTTTCCCTGACTTTACTGTACGTATGAATTAGGTACTTACCTATATGCTTTTAATATACTTAATAAAAGTCATTTTTTGTCACAAAACATAATAGAACTTAGATCTAACACATAAGACAATGACTATACTGAGTAGGTCTCGTCTAGTCTCACACAAATACATTACAAAAACAATTACATTTTAAATGAATAAAGGATTAATTACTATCGCTGACAATCGTGAATCTAAAATTGCTTTCACTGATTGAATACTTTAGTCTAAAATAAAAATAAGTAATACTTAATTAAAATCTAAATTAATTATGCAACGGCGATACTACACGGTTCAACTACTTAAATTGATTCACATCACAGATTTTTAAAAGTCATAATTTTTTAAAAGTCATAATTGGAACCATATAATATTGCCGGAATGAAAACAGCATTTCGCATTTTAAGAGACATCACATCATCAGTAGGTAGGTTATGGTATTAAACTACTCCCGACACCCTTGAAGACGGAATCCACAACCGTAGTCTTTGTATAGTGCAGCCCCATGGAGCCGGTAGCGTAGGGCTCCTCGTAATGTGTCTGACAGTAATACGTACCCCTGGTGTTGGCGGGAGTGCCGTAGCCCATAACACTGAAAAAAGTCAATTCAAATGAATTTGAACGCGATAATCCTAAACAAATATCGTATAAAACATCTTTGTTTATCGGTACAACTCCTGAAGGCCTCGACACCTCACCTCGTATCATTGTAGTCACACAGTCCATGCTTGAACTCGTCGTAGCTGTTGCATTTGACTGCTATGAACTTCTGAGGAGTCAGCACTGATTCGGCATAGAGCTCCCAAACGCGGTTGTGGCTGCATACCTGCAGCAAGCAGTTCGGCTGATCCGCACCACCGTTCGGCCAGAAATCTACGTGTCCTGCGAACATGGATAAGATTTAAATTAGGCCGGTAAACAGGCCGACGTCATATCAGATGAAAATGGTTACTGAAAGATCCTTTAGAGGCTGGTACCATTCAAAGGTTGACTGGTAGAAAATACCTATGGCATTAAATCCGCCTCCGTACATTTCTGTGCATGAAGTATTAAATAAATAAATAAATAAAGATACAAACATATTTCTATGTTACTAGCTTCACGTATTGACTAGAAGCTCTGCTACTTTTTTTTTGGTTGCCAGGCACCACGAGGAAGACCACAGCGTCCACAGCTCAATTGATTCGGTTCATATTTCACTAACAAGCTTTTCTAAGATAACACATGATACGAGGTCTTGCTTCACTTGGGACTGATTGATAACTAAGACTCAGTGTAGGCCGCAGCATTAGGTTGATTGTCCACTGGAGCGGAGAGGAGAGGAGCGGAGCGAAG
The DNA here is from genome assembly GCA_947568875.1 of Fissipunctia ypsillon. Lineage (NCBI taxonomy): Eukaryota > Metazoa > Arthropoda > Insecta > Lepidoptera > Noctuidae > Fissipunctia > Fissipunctia ypsillon. The sequence goes on along the minus strand of OX387663.1, from coordinate 20,233,577 downwards.
CTGTGCCAATATTAACCAATGGAATTGCATAAAAATTGTGTATTATTTGCAGATGACATTTCAATTATTGTAACATCTGATAAAAAGTATGAAACTAAATCTGATCATGAGATGGACATAAATAATACTATTGATGATATTAAAATGGACAAATAAATTAAAAATTAATTTAGATAAATCTAATTATATACAGTTTAATAAATCAAAGCATACTAAATACAATTTCAAACTTAATATTGACAGGTTAAAAGAAGTTCCACAAACTAAATTCTTAGGAGTACTCATAGATCAAGATCTGAATTGGAAAGTACATTTGGATAATTTGTGCAGTAGGGTTAATAAGTTTGTTTATGCTCTCAGACAAATAAAGAATATAACCAACAAAAAAACAGCAATTACAACGTATCACGCCTATATAGAATCCATTTTACGATACGGGCTTATTTTTTGGGGAAACAGCACGGATAGACACAGAGTGTTGTGGCATTCGTCCTGACGAGTCGTCTCAACTGTTGTTTAAAAAGCTGGGTATATTAACACTTCCGTCACTCTACATTTACGAAATCTGTAATTATGTTTATAATAATAAGGGATTATTCAAAAAAGCTTATCAAATGAACTCTCGAAATAGCGATTCATGCAGACTTGCATTGCAGGATACTCCTAAATCAGCCAAGTATGCGAAAAGTTTCCTAGTGATGTGTGTACGCATTTATAACAAAATTCCAAAAGAAATAAAATTGTTATATAATATTAACTCATTTAGAAACAGATTATTGAAATGGCTGAAAGAACATATGTTTATGACATTAAAGATTTTTTTAACAATAAACTATAAATTCTGGACTTTTGTCATTGCGGATAAAACTATAATAATATTATTGTATTGACCTTATATCTGTGACATTGAACAACAATTAACTATTTAATAATAATTATTTTGCATGCAATTGATACCTAACCTGTATAGCTAAACATGTGGACTGTAGATTAATACCTGACTGTAACAACCTTTATACCATGTTTAAGGCAAATAAAGACTTATCTCTAAAATCTCCGCTCCGCTTCAGAGGACAGGGATTTGCGAACTAGATTACAAATGCATATAAAACCGGGAAGCGGAGCGAGGAAGCGGAGCGGGAAAGCGGAAAAAAAACCGACCGCGGGGTATTGCAGTTCAAATACTCGTCACGTGAACTCGGCCTAGCTCAGCACAGTCCGCAACTCCGCTCCGCATTACTACCTCGCTCCACTCTACTGCCTCGCTCCGCGTCAATGGACAGGCAGCCATAACTTCAAAAAATGCATCATAAAATAACATACCAATTTGTTCGTTCAATCCATAGGCTCCTGCATTAGTATGTATAACATCAACGAAATCAGCGTCCCCCTTGGACAGCCTCAGCATGGGGCTGATGTCACTGAAGCACGGGCCGGCCGGGTCCAAGCCTGAGATCCTGCCGACGCGTTCTCCCGTCAGCGAGTAGAACGTCTGGCCAGTGAACCCTGCGATGTGGCTCCCGAGACTGTGGCCTATCAGGTGGATGTTTTTGGGATCCAGACCAGCTGGAAGGAGAATATTAATCCTATTATTTAATAATTAGAAATCACTGTAATTAGTTTGCAAACTGTGAAGTAATGAAATATTCATGGCCAAACGAAGGATTCAGAAACATTCCAATGTGTGTCTCAAAAACGTCCCCCGTCCGTTCATTCTCATACTACTAATCTAGTGTTCTAATAGAAAGCGATTGCGCGAACATTGATCCGCGTAAATGCTAATTAAAGGTGTGCATTCACGACAGCGCCATTTGGCGTGGCTCCAAACGACGAAAGTCAAATGGAGCGATTGGACATCCAGAGTTTTACTTCACGTCAACGGATTTTAACATTCACGGTCAAATTTTGGATGTAAATCACGCCATTTGGCGCGATAGACTGACTGTGATTGTGCGCGCGATGGAGTGACGCCTATTTGACCCTTGTACGTTTGATCACTGGGCAGTATGAAAAACATTCACGCGAACTTGCTTTCTATTAGGACAACGCCAAAGACAGTCAAAAGTAGTAATTGTGAGCTAGTATTGAATCGAGAAACTAGAATTCGTCGATAAAACTGTTTTCCTGGGGATCACGCTCGACTCAAGCCTTCAGTGGGGTCCTCAGTTAACATCCCTCGCAGGACGGCTAAGTTCAGCAACATACGCTGTGAGAAAAACCCGTCAATTGACTGATGTAGCGACCGCGAGACTATTTTAGTTACTTTCATAGTATTATGTCGTACGGTATTTTACTATGGGGACGGGCTGCAGACATCGAGTCTAATTTTATTCTGCAGAAAAGAGCCATCAGAGTCGTATAATTGATGATTTAACGAACTTACATATAAGTGAAGTTATATCCCAATTATACGAGTACGTTTCGTTCTTCAGATAAATAATAGACAAATGTAGTACCTTCATTGTACTGGCAACTTCGCACTTTGTAAAATATTAGGGTAGATTGAAAAACTTCCCTGCTGGCGCTCCGTCCGCCTAAAATAATAATGTGGAACTACTGATAACAAATTCAACATTAGTTCCATTATTTTCAGATTCTTTTAAAATGGAACTAGTGATAAAAAAAACAATCAGTAGTTCCATCATGGAACTGTTAATGGTACTAGTGACAACGAAGGCCCGCCGCAACAGCGGCGACGCTCCTCGTTCTTTAGAGTCCTATGGGCTGGGAAGGGAGGGAACCTTGTCTTCGAATAAAATGTACTCATATAATTGGGACAGAACTTCACTAACAGGTAAGTTCGTTCATCAATTTTATTACGTACGTTTCATTCTTCAGATAAATAATAGACACATGTAGATGTTTAGAGATTAAAAATTTTGTAACTAGATAATATTAAATAAATATGTTCGGGATCGCTCAGGAGCCGTGGTGATAACACGCAGTAAGCTTATTTGCCGAGGAGTAAAACGGCGGCTGAAGTCTGAATTTTTCTTGCTTTACAGTAACAGAGAGCGGGAGCGGACGCCGTTACTTAAATAAAACAGTTGGAGTATTTTTCTTCTAGTTTATTCTTGTCTCGCTGCTGGATTCGGAATGCCTGACTAGTGATGTAAAATGAAAAAAAACGATTTGTTTTTTTTCACTTTATTGAAAAAAAACATGAAAAAAAACTTTGCATCGTTGTTTTTTTTCTAAATTTGGTTTTTTTTCTAGCCTACGTTTTAGTTCAATTATAAATTAAATTTATATCAGAAATCAAAATATTATTTATTCATAATTCACTACTTTCAACATTGAATTACAATTCAATAATCTTTTTTCAATTTATTCTTCATCTTCACTTTCTGTATCAGTTTCAGTGCTTACATTGGTCTTGTCAGAGTCAGAATTTTCGTCTGTCTCTTCATCTTCATCCATCTCCTCTACAGATTGAATTACGGTCATATTTTCTATGCCTGGTGCTTCTTTATGTTCTTCTTTTGTTTTTTCAGATTTCAATCTCAAATTGTGAGCAATATACACTATTTTGCTAGCCCTGTCATTTGTCAGTCTATTACGTTTTTTGGAATGAACGTCAGAGTAAGTACTAAATGTTCTCTCGCATGCTGCCGATGTAGTTGGAAGTGAAAGAAATTTGACCGTAGATTCAAGAATAAACCTAAGACTCTATTATGTAATCTTAAGTATTAATCTTTAACGGTAAATGCCCGAACAATTTTAGAGTTATTATACTCTTGAAAAAAAACAAGGCCCAGAAAAAAAACAGTTTTTTATCAGGTTTTTTTTAAAGGTTTTTTTTCACATTAGAAAAAAAACGGTTTTTTTGCAACACTATGCCTGACCACTCGTTGGATGTCGCTACGTCCCCGTCAGGAGGCGCGGCTAGCGGTGTCGGGGCTTAGCCCCCTTCCCGCGGAAGCTGTACAGTGGCCCGCAGATACGGGCCCCTTGCTATGTGCGCCTATAGCGGCTGGCGGTAGTGGGCGTGCGTGCACGCCCCTGTGAGTGATTGCTATGTGTTTCTGTAGGCGCGTTACGACGTTGATCCACAACGCCGCTTGCTTCACGACACCTCGGCGGTCAGCCCCCGCCAGGTGAGACCCCCAATTACCTGGGGGAGGCCCGACGAGGACGACCAGCGACAGAGGTGCCGACTCCACGCTCCTACAGATAGGGTGAATAGCCCCCGCCCGTCCTGATCTCAGAGCTAGCCGATCACAGTCCGGGCTAAGAGGCTGTCGTGTGTGTGAGGACGGTATTGTGTTGTGTAACACCGTCCGGTGTCTACGTGAACTGCGGCCCGCACCGCACCTTCACGTGTGAGTTGAGTGCCTGTCTAGAGGTGAATGTCTGATGTTTGCTGCGTAACGCGCCTATATTAACCTAGCACGCGCTACGCAACAGATGCATGTAAGTGTGTGGAGTCTATTGTCACAAGTATGCCGCGTGTAAACCGGAGGCGGCATACTCGGAGGTCAATCCGGTGGGTGGACGGGGTCATCGTCCGCGACCAGGTCGCGGGGGAGGGGTCTCGCGTCGGGGGGGCGCGCATGCCAGGGCGCTATCTGCTTGACGTGGGGCCAAGCGGATGCGTCGGCACGCGCGAACATTCCCTTCGCGAGGCGCCCAGCAAACTCATTCAGGCTCTCGATCCCGAGGTCCCGCTGCAGGACATCGTTCCTCACGAAGCGAGGAGCGTCAACTATGGTCCGCAGCGCAAGACTCTGCTGCGCGCGGAGCAATTTCCGGCTCGACTCGCTCGTGAGGGCGAACCAAGCAGGGGCGGCGTACATCAAGATTGGTCGCACGTACAATTTGTACACGCCCAGCTTGACGCGCGCCGGGATGCGGGACGAGAGCACCGGTTTAAGGAGGTTGCGGGCGACCCTCCCCCGTGCGGCGACCGCGCGGACGTGTGGCCCCATCGTGAGCCGACGGTCGATAGTGACACCCAGGTACTTGACCCGGGGCGACCATTCGACGTCGGCTCCTTGCAGCTTCAGGGGTGGTGGGAGGGGCGCGGCTCCGGTGACCATCGCCTGCGTCTTACCCACGTTCACCGACAGCCGCCACTTCGACAGCCACTCGGGAAGAAGATCGAGGGCGCGCTGCATTTTGACCGCCGCGTACTTCGCATTAAGCGAGGTGGTAATGTACGCGGCGTCGTCAGCATACAGCGCTAGTGTCGCATCGGGCGTAGTGGGGATGTCGTCGGTGTAGCGTGAGTAACACGCCGGCGAGACGCAGCTACCCTGCGGCACACCAGCCAACACCGGGCGGGCGCTTGATAGCGCTCCGTCGACCACCACCCTAAAACTCCTGTGGGACAGAAAAGTAGAGACCACTTTAACAACGCGACGGGGCGCGCCTGACGTGGCCAGCTTATATACCAGGCCGTCGTGCCACACACGGTCGAAGGCCTTCTCCATGTCGAGGAATACTGCCACCGAGTACTCCTTCTTGTTATGTGCAGCTGTGAGGTGGTGCAGTACCCTCGACAGCTGGAGCGTCGTGCTATGTTCCGCCCGAAACCCAAACTGTTCCGGCCGCGGCGCAATGTGGGGTTGGAGGTGTCGCAGCAGGAGTGCTTCGAACACCTTGGAGACCGTCGGCAGCAGAGTGATCGGCCGATAGCTCTCCGGCTTCAGGATGTTTTTCCCCGCCTTGGGCAGCATGATGACGCGCCCTTCCTTCCACGAGGCGGGAAAGGCCCCCGTGCGCAGTATCGCCGTATACAGGCGCGCCAGCGCCGCTACCATACGGAACGGCAGGTGGCGCAGCGCTGTGTTGGTGATACCGTCAGCAAGTCAGCACCGGGGGCCTTCCTAGGCTTCGTTCTTAGGATGGCGCGTCTAACTGCGCCAGGCGAGAAGAAGACAGGGTCCTCATCGGGAGCTATCGGCGTGGCGAAGTAGTCTCCCAGGTGTTGCTCGACCGCTGCGACATGCTCGACGTCGCTGGTCGGGTTGGGGCGGAACTGACGCTCCAGGTGCTCGGCGAAGACCTCCGCCCGGTCCTCCGCTACATATTTGAGCACCCCGTCGCTGTTAAGCAGTGGACGCACCGGAGCTGGGGTGTTCGTAAGTTGGCGGCAGAGTTTGTGAACCGACGGCCAGCTGTCTGTAGCGGCGTCGATTCGTTCCTCCCAGCTCGCGGCGGTGTGTGCCTGTAACTCAGCCTTCACCTTTTCCGCGAGACGGTTGAGCTGCGTCTTGAGCGTGGGACATCTACGTTGTTGCCACTGCTTGCGAAGGCGCCTCTTCACGGCGATCATCGCGCTGATATGCGCCGGCAGGGGCGGTAGTAGCCCTCTCCCCTGCGGCTGCGTTGTAGTCGCCGCTTCTAAGGCGCTTTGGATGCAAGCAGTGACGTCATCCGCCGTCTGGTCTACGTCCGCGGAAGAGGCAATAGGCCGAGTCGGCGTGGTGGTCTCTACTTTCTCTGCGAAGACTGTCCAATCCATGGATCGACGTGACGCTGGTGGCATCAGTCGGGTCAGCATACCCGATAAGACGACGAGTACAGGTTGGTGGTCCGACTGCAACTCGTCGTCTATCACTTGCTCCGTGATCTGGCATTGTAGTCCTCGGTGGACTACGATGTCCAGCACGTCCGGCATCAGCTGTGCGGCGTCTGGATAGTGGGTCGGCGTCTCTGGGCCGGACACCGTGTACCCGAAGGCTTCCGCGTCCGCGAAGAGTCGTCTCCCCCCCGGTGTTCTGCTGCAGAGAGTTCCACGCTGGGTGTTTACAATTTAAATCCCCGGCGAGGAGCGTGGCGTGTGCTGTTCGATTTAACAAGGCCCGCAGCTCTGTTAGGTCCAGGCGAGCCGCGGGCGGCTTGTAACACGCGTACAAGTCGATGTCCTCGCCGGCTATGTGCAGCTGCACACCCAGCGCGTAGAAGCTGTTAACCGACGGCAAGGGGATTTCTTGATGGACGACTCTTCGCTTCACAAGTACCGCCAGACCACGGTATCTTATGTTGTGAGCCGACCGTTCATCCTTCCTATAAACGAGGTATCCCGGGAACCTAACCGTGTCTTCGGGTCCCAGGAGCGTCTCACTTATGAGCGCCACGTCGATATTTTGTTCCCGAAGGAGGTGGCGGAGGGGGGCGACCTTATCCCTTAGGCCGCGGGCGTTCCAATGTATCATCCTTAACGACCTAGCCATTATAAAGTGTAAGTAGGTTGGCCAGGCCATCAAGGATGATGGTTTCTATATCTTCGCCCTGCCTAATGGCCTTTATTAGGTCCATTAATAATTTAATGGCGCAGGCTGTGAAGTCCTTTTTGGTGCGTGTAGCGCCGGTGGCGCCGCCATGCGTTTCCTTGGTGGACCTGCGTGGGTCCACTTTTTGCCGCTTCTCGGTAGCGGCGCTGGCAGCGGCAGTGGTATCTGTGCACGTTTCAGTGGCGGAATCTATAGTTGCCTTTTCCTGCCGCTGCGCTATGCCGGCGCTAGTGATAGGACGGTGTAGTATCACAGCCTGCGCCTTATTTGAGGCAGGGCCGGCCGTCGGGATCTCTTCCTCGGTCGCCGCGGGGGTGGGTTTGGCCTCCTTGCCTTTTCCCTTCCCCCCGCGCCGGTGCTTCTTCCTCCGCCCCGAGGAGGTGGCTTGCTTCCTGTCTGTGGGCCCGTTGGCTGCCGCCATCAGCGACGTGCCATGAGCCTCTTCAGTAGGCGTCGTGTGTGGCCTTTCTGTGGCCACTTGGGACTGGCGTGTATTGGCCGTGATGGCGACAGTCCCCGCCCGCTTGTTCCTTATCTCGCTTTGGAAGACGGGGCACTTTATGTTGCACGCGGGGTGCGGACCACCGCAGTTGGCGCAGGTGGCCGGCTCCTCCCGCGGGCGCGGGCAATCACGTACCGCGTGCTCGCCTCCGCATCGCACACAAGCGAGCGGGCGGTGGCACTGGTGCGAGCTGTGTCTGAACCGCTGGCACCGGTGGCACTGGGCGGGCCCACGTTTCCCTCTCCAAGCCTCAATTTTGACACCACGCATGTACATAAACACGGTGTTGTCAAATATGGCCCCGGACGTCGGGGGTCTATTTCAATATCGCGTGGAACACGCAGCCGGGTCGTCCTTGTGCGCCCTTGATGTGGCGCACATACTCCGGCTGGTACCCCAACGCCTGGAGTTCCTCCTCTATCTCCTGGGGGTTTGTGTCCGCGGGTAGCCCCCTTATGGCTATCTTCATACTGCGGTCCGCTGGTAGCGAGTAGGCGAACCAGTCTTTTAGAAAGTCTTTGCGAAGTAGTCTTTTTCAAGGCCGGTCAGGTAGCGCTGGACCAGCCTATATTCGTCCTCGGTGTCGGGGCGGAACTTAAGCCCAGTGCCGAACGGACGAGCATTAGGAGGCCGGCCCAGCTTGGCGCTGATGGCCCTGAAATGCGCGGCCCAATCGGGTAGCCTCTCGACTATCAGCGGAGGATAGCGCGGTGTCTTCCCCGGCTTCTGCTTCGTCGTCGTACTCGACGTCGCGGCGCCGGGGGCGGAAGCAGGGGGGGGGGGGGCGTCGGATTCACAGGGGGCAGAGTGTACATTAGAGTCACTTACCCCTGTTATTGTCTTGTCCGGTTGGGGAGACGGCGACGCTGGCGGCGTGCGGCGCACCGCGCCGGCGAAGGTGGGCGACACTGGAGCACCCTGACCCCGCGGCGCGCTTTCGCGCTGTGGCCGCGGCGGGTCAAGGCAGTATCTCTTCGCCTCCTCCGACGCGGTCTCGTCGGAGCTCCTCCTTCGTCGCTGGGGTCTGGCCTCAAGTTGGAGTTCAAAGTCGAACCCCAGCGACGGTGTTGGTGACATCCTACGTAGTGGCGCGGCTTCAGCTCCTCCCACGATGGGCCGCGGACCGGATCGCGGAGTCGTATCCTGGGACACGTCCCCGCGACCGGACGCGGCCGAGCCCACTGATGCCAGCGACATGCTCGATCCCGCGTGCGATGAGCATGCCGACAGCATGGCGGGCGAGTCGCAGGCAGAGATGCGGGGGGGCGCCGGTGACTCGGGCACCCTTGGCGTCATAGGTGCTGGCCGCTCTCGCTCAGCCAACGCCGGTCCCGCCAGCGAGAGGCGGGGGCCAGATGTGGCGGTGCGAGAAGCTGGCACAGCTTGTGGCTTCTTGGAAGCAGGCGCAGCCAGTGCAGCCCCGGCGGGCGCAGGCGGCGAGGCGAAACGTGGCGGCGGCGCAGTGGCGCGCGCAGGCGGCGCGCTAGGGCGCACGGACGCCGTCGGTGCCGCGGCGGGCGCGGCGGGCGCGGCGGCACGCGCAATGTGCGCGGCGGCACGCGCAGCGGGCGCGGCGATACGTGCGGCGGGCGCAGCGGGCGCGACAGCGCGCGCGGATGAAGGGACCGCCTGCGCATGCGGCGCGCGGCCGGGATTCGCGGCAGGCCCCGGGGCCTGTATGGGTACCGGGCGGAACGCGGCGGGGCGGACGGGTACCGCGTGCCGTCGACCAGACGACGGCGTCGGAGCAACGCGCGCAGGCGCTGATGTCGTCGGCTACAGCGGTGCTGGATCCCCCTCCTCTTCTCTCCTCCCTCCCTCTTCTTCCTTCGTCTTGGGGCGCTCCGGCCGGCGGCGCACCGGACAACGAGCCGCCGATGTTCGGCAGCGACGTTGCCCGGTCCAACGCCGGAGGGACGTTCTGGGTCCCGGCATCGCGGCTCAACGAGCCGCGCTTGCCGGGTTTCGGCATCCTTGGGGCGTAGCCTCCGCGACCGCACCGGTGACGACTCACCGGGCAGCACGGGGTGCTCCCCCTGTGTCTACACAAGTGCCGGCTAGGTTACTTGTGCAAACACAGAGGCAACGGTTAAAAATTTGCGGTCCGCGCGGACAGAGCACTAAACAATACTGTGGGATTAGTGCTCGTTAGGCCACGAGCTAATCCGGCCACGAGCTAATCCGCCTGACCACGGAAAATAGCCCCCTTTTTATAGAAAGTGCCGACCAATCGGAATACTTTAATTTTGCACACGGCACTCCAACCAGAGACCAATCAGAGCGCTTCAATGGTGCACACGGCACCAATGCGACTTTGTATGGGAAACTAACTTTGGCTATTTTCCGTGATAAAACATCCCTTACAATGTTTATCTTAATTTCTAAATATAAAAATGGACTTATTCTAGCTATATACAAAAAACTGTGTCAAAAAAACTTATTTTAGGCCTTAAAAATAACAAAAATCCAAAACGGTTCCCTTTAAGGTAAAGTTTCTTAGTTATTAAGCTACTGTATCGTTTTCGGTACAGGTGGCGCCGCCAAGTGCTAAGAATGTGAAACAATTCCTCTTAGTAATCTTGATTTTACCACAGAACAATGTTCACCTATGATTTTATATAATGAAAATATGAAATAACTAATGATAAAATTATATATCGTCGCTAAGCACTTAGGGTGTCGTGCACAGAATAAGATTAAAACAAGTGTTTTATTACTAGAAATCATTTAATTACTCAACACAACTCCAAACATTCTTAGATTTGTACAAAATGGAAACAAAAAAGGTTTTATTAATTGGCTCTTTTACAAATTTACAACATTATACACTTGTTAAGAAAATCAGGAACAATCAGTTAAATGCATACTCTAATCGCAAGTAAAAAAGTCCCGGTTGTTAACCAGGGAGCAAAACTGATCTTGCGAAAGAAGCATCATCGCTCACTGGCCGATTATAGAACTTAGCAAACGTCTGCGATGATTGCGACCAACCAACAGTCTTCCTGATGACATCAAGTGAGACGCCTTGCGTGCGCGCTGTAGTTGTGGCAGCGTGTCGGGTGCTGTGCGCACCGAAAGCCGACACGAGCACCTGCTTTATCCATCGGCTGATGGTTGTGTACAGGTGGCCTTATATGGTCGCTTGTATGTCATCAGAAGGTTTTCAACTGTACTTGGCCTTAAATCTTTTGTAACCGACAAATAATCTTTCAAGTTGTTGCTGGACAAATATTTATATTTTCTTTGAAATAAGGCAGGAATAAAATTGGTTGGTCACGATCGGCAGCAGATGTTTTAATGATGACAGAAATTATAATGTTGGCTCTTTTAGGACACATATGAATGTTTTTAATTTTAATACATGTAATTGTTTGCGCTCTGTGAGCTGTGCATAAGGCTAATAAGATTACAAGCTTCTGGGAAATCTTTTTTAAAGTTAATTCTATATTAGCCTCTGCCTAACCCGTCGGGAAAACAAGGCGTGATGTTATGTTATGTATGTATTATGTGTTCTATATTAGGGCCCCACTGAGCGATGTGTTGTAAAACTATTTGAGGGGTCCAAGTAGATGCGTATTTTGGGATGTTTGGCCTTAATTTATAGGTTCCCTAATTAATAACCTTTTGATCTGTTCATGAGATCCTAAATCATCACCGAATAGTAAACTTAAAGTCGAACGGTAACTAATAAGAGAGCCGTAAGCTGCTCCTTTATGAAACTGTTCCGTTAAGAATGATAACACTGACGGTATACAAGATTTGTATGGATCTATTTCATTGTTAAGGCAATACTGCCACCAATTTTTAAGCCCACACTATATTGTTTTAATGTGTTCTTGGCTAAAGATGCCATCATTAAATCCAAAGAAGCCATAGGGACACCTCGTTTTATGGGTAACTCCTTTGATTTGTGGGTTCCTAGAGGAAGACCATATATTGTTATTTTCGGAATTTATAAATATTAATAATATCTGAGTGAGCAATTTTTGTAATAGAGGGGACCAGGGTTGGGAGGGCCAATAGGGAAAGACAAGTATGTCTTCAGCCTTATCTATTATGATTTTTTCTACGCATTTTAATATTAGGAAAAAAGGTGGGAAGGCGTAAGAGAACATGTTATCCCATGCAATTGTGAACGCGTCTATCGCTACGGCATCTGGGTCTGGTTTCCATGATACGTATTGATGACATTTAGCATTGGTGCGAGAAGCTAATAAGTCGATATCTGGTTTGCCTAATCTAGTCATAATTTTATCAAATACTTCATCCGACAATTTTAGTTCTATGTCTTTGTTAATCTTGCGAGATTATAATAATAATAATAATCGTTTATTTCGGAAATCAGGTTCCATTTTGTTAGTATTACAGTCTTAAAAATAATGTTAGTACGTAAATATATTAAACTAATCGGGCATGAAAGGAGAACCACTCATCTCCTGTTGCAAAGAGAGTGCCACCCCATCCACGCCTGCAACGTTGGTGAATCCCACCGAACCGATCATTGGTGAATTATACATCAGCTTCTTTATTGTCTTTACTTTTAATATAAGAGGCAGTTACAATTAAATTTCGCTCTTCGCACCAATGCCAGATTTCTCGTGTCATGTCGTTTAAATGGGGGTATTGGATACCACCCATGCGATTAATGTAGCTTAATCCTGTGGTATTATCGGTACGTAAGAGGATGAAACACTTACGTATATCGCGTGCAAATTATTTGAGGCCAAAAAACACTGACAGCAGCTTTAAATAGTTGATATGGAACTTTAGCTCAGTTGGCTTCGATTTACCGTTAACTCTTTAGCTATCGCAAAATGCGCCCCAGCCAGACCTGGAGGCGTCTGTAAAAATTTTTAGTTGAAACTTATCAGGCCTTAAGGAAGTAGATGTCGAAAAAATGTTCCGAGACCACCATTCCAGATCCGGCAGTATTACCGGCGAAGGACTAAATTTAGATTCGTATGTTTTATAAGTCTTTAATGCTAAGTACTTTTGTCCCTCGAGGCGTTTAGTATACACCCAACCGTATTTAGCACAACAGACACACACACCGATTAACCTGTCAAACTCTTTAATAGTGCAACGTGGTAAGGGAATAAATTTATTAACTAATTTTGAAATATGTACTCGTTTATCATTCGGTTAGGATAAAGACATGTTATTAGTGTTATGATTAAAATCATATAATTAATTTAGTCTGTTGTGATGCTTGTAAAGAGCTTTGTTCGAAATTTATCACAAATCCTAGACAATGTAACAGTTAAACTCCTTTACGTTATTTAAACATTCAGTATGTGTATGGCCAATACATAACAAATCATCGAGATATATAACAAATGAATAGCTGCGATATCTGAGGCGAGCCACGACCTCTCTCATAATTTTCGTAAATGTTCTTGGTGCCGATGATAAGCCGTAAGGCATAGCTTTGAATTCATAAGTTAAATCTTCACCGACTTCATTATGAAATTGAAATCTTAAATATTTTCTGTGTGATGGATTAATTGGTACCAATAAATATGATTACTTTAAATTGATCTTGGCCATATAGCCGTTATGAGGAATTAATTTTCAAGCTGTTCTACAGTCCTCCATTTTAAAATAATTTTGAGTAACGAATTCATTTAACAATTTTAAGCTTAATATAAATCGTTTTCCGCCATTTGATTTTAAAGCTAAAAATATTTTTGAAATAAGTTTATCAGATTGTAGCTCACATTCATGTTTGTAACAAGTTTTCGATCGCTACCGACATATCTCTCTGTTCTTCATTCGTAAACGTGTTAGAGGGTACACCATGTTGACGAATTTTTTTAGAAAATGGTATCACGTAGCCATTTTTAATCCAATTCAAGATTTACTATTACTAGTGATGTTCATCCAACAATTGTAAAAATATTGTAAACGACCTGCGTGTACCTGTATCGCTAGCGTCGAGTCTGGGCACGGTGCTTGCCCTGGCTGGGGGAAGCTCGAGGTCGCGTCGTCGTCGGCTGCCGCCGGTATGCTGTCGCTGCTCGTGGATATCCTCCTCGCCCCCCCTGCTCGCCGAGACATAACGAGGGGGGGCAGTCCCATTTCCCAAAAACCGAGTCCTCTCTGTCGATGGTCCAGCTGTTGGTGCGGGTAAAGACGTCGCCCTTTGAGCGGATTTTTTAATCAGCGATCCTTGTCGCTCAATAGCTTTAGAAGCTTTAATAGTTTAAGAGCTTTTCTCCGAAAAGCGTCTCGTCTCTTTCGTGGTCTTTTATAAGTGGCGTAAAAGACTTGTCCCGATAGGGAGTTATGAGTTTTGTCCTCACCTGAGTTTCGGTATAATGTAGGTCGGTATCAGAAATAATTTGAATAGCCTGAACTTTATCAGCTCCTAGAAGAAGCTGGGTGATAGCTTTATTAAGCGCGCTTATACAGAGGCCTAGTTGATCTTGTTTCAACTATATATTTTTATCACGGTTAACAATAATTTCTGAGACCGCAGCCTTAATTTCCGGATTCAAAGCAGGCGCCCTAATGAGTTTGCAGTTCTCCGGTATCTGATACTTTAAGTATTTTTCCTTCGAGATCCTTGGCAAGACCTTTTTTTAGTAAAGGAAGCAAACGTTGTGCCAAAGTGTGGTGTATGTTTTCACTGTAAATCAGCTGTTCATCCATGGTATCGCCCAGCGCTGATAGTAATTCCGGATTGAGCTGCGGATGCATCCTGCGCTAGTTGAATCGGCGCCTCTAGAGTCATTTCAATGTTTTCTTGATCGTCATGAGATTCAACTGGAACGTGAAGCTGCATCGCCGTGATATCATCTTGCATGGTTCCGTCGTCTGAAACGATCAACGTTTCAAATGTAAACAAACTGGCCAAGCGTTTTATAAGCCCTCGTGTTGACACGCAGTCGACCTCCAGGCATACATTACACATCATGCTATACCTTCCTGGTACCCTCAAAGTGATATCCTCCAGGCTAGCTTAAAGATGCTAAATTATTTATTTTGAACCATATATAGAGAGTATAAAAGTTATCACGTACGTATATATATATATATAGTTTTTTAGGTGGTTGTAACTCGTACACGAAATCACTTAATAAAAATACATCATAACTAACCTTGATTTTTCTCGGAATCCGACCAAGTTGGATATATAATCACTCGACTTCGATTTTTGTTTGCACGTTCTTTTAAGTCTTTTAATTTTATTTTCATAGTAACTAATTTTGCTGTCAGCGCTACGCTTAGACATAATGAAAATGTAATTTGAAAATAACTTTAACGAAATATCACTGAATATATGAAAGTATTGAAGAGCGAGTGCTTGTTGCCGCGCACAATAAAAGAATGAAGAGCAACGCCGCTGTTGCGGCGGGCCGGACGGAGCGCAAGCAGGGAAGTTTTTCAACCTACCCTAATATTTAAAAAGTGCGAATTGCCAGTACAATGAAGGTATTACATGTATCTATTATTTATCTGAAGAATGAAACGTACGTAATATAATATATGGCCTCCGTAGGCGCGACTCTAAGGGAACCGTTTAAAGATATTAACATCATGACGGCACCTTAATTGTCAATATATCTATGATAACATCATGGCTTTGCTTCGACGAGAGTAGTGTTACTAAGAACATGCTCCCTTGTTAATTTATTACCAATTTACGGTTGCGAACTGTCGCGAGTGCATTTACGAACTATTGTCTAAAACACTATGAAAAGTGCGTGTTTATGCTGTGAAAGGAGTCTGTGCGCCCTATCGGGCGCTGCCCCTGATCCAGCAAGGTCGCGAATGATCTGCCGGCCGACGTGGAGGATGGATGGTTAATCTACAGGTCAGTGGTGTTGCATTTTCCTGCCAAATTCCTTTGTCCATGTACAATTTTCGTCGTCCTAATTCGTGTCGTATTTTGCAAGGTCAGACCTACCCACGTACTTTCCACCCCCGCATTATACAGTCCACTATTTAATTGAATCAGCTCCCTGCGTCTGGGATAAATGCAAACAATTTTATATTTCCGCCCAAGTATATGGTGTTAGGCGCCACCATTTATTTCACTAGAAATGGGGACCAATTAGTTTCACCAGGTTTCAGGCTAGCTAAAGAGGACTCATCTTTCATGGGGTACTGTTTAAAATGTTACAACAGAAAACCTCCCCACATACTTCAACTGAATGAAACGAAATCTTGTACTAAACGCACATTATGTAGCCAAGCAATAAGTTGGGGATTACATCGCTGATAACAATTCTTGGCTCAACGCTGGTCCTGCTCCACAAGGGCGTTCAGAACTTACCGGGTACCAAGGCGGCGAGGGTTCTTCCGACTTTCTCGCCTATGAACTGCACCATGGTGCTGGCGCGGAGGTAGAAGAACGCGATCAGCGAGCTCGCGTCCAGGCCCAGCATGTACCCCTTACCTGGCAACATAACACACTCATATGAGAATTTTTGACTAAAGATAGAAATATAAATCATTTATTTGCTTAAAATGTAGGTATACAGCTAAGATGTAATTTGTATAATTAGTCCCGATATATTTTACTTTACGGCATGCAAAATTTTCAAACAATAGAGATAATATAGAATTTAAAATAAATTATTACTAAAATCTCTCTTCCAATTTGATATAATTATGTTTAGTAAAAACAGCAGGTAAGTGAATTTACATTTTGCTTTTTGTATAACACGTGTTGCTGTGGAAGAGTGGACTCTCCTAATACAAGCACTATCTGCCTAAAAGGAGGATCCAATCAACTATTTTGTTTATACCTATACTTGTTTTACCAACAAACAATTTTTTTTTATTGACACAAAAGAGAAATGTCGCATACGTTTCTTTTTTGGGTCAATCGGGTCGGGAAATCCCGACCCGTCAGGAACGAAGTTCCTTCTCACGCATAATTTAAAACAAAAACAAAATTTTCGCAGCCGCTATCTTGGATTTACATAAAGACCTCACTATCGACTTTAGCACCCTCAAAAACTATGAAAACAACACCCATGACAAAAATTTTAAAATTTCTGCAGCCCCCATCTTGGACCATCCGCCATTTTGATCTCACTACAGAGAGTGTTATCCACGAAAACGCCTCCCATTCTTTTTTCTATTATAATCGCTTACAGTACAAGTGTGCAACATTACACAAATGTACGCTCTAATTAGTTACATATAATATAAGTAATTACCGATACTAAATTAGTGTATCGACAAAACTAAAACACAGCGGAATGTACGCGTGTACGCATTATACAAGTGTACGCGATTAGATAGAAGAGTGGGGCGCGTATGGGTGGATTGCACTGTCTGTATCGACTTAAGCACCTTGACATCCTCGAAAACTCTGAAAACGATATCCATGACGGAATATTTGAAAATTTTTGCAGCCGCCATTTTGGATTTACATTTTGACGTCACTGTCGGCTTTAGCACCCTCGCAAATTAGGAAAACGACACCCATGAAACTGACACCCATTCAATTTGCGAATTTAAAGAAAAGTGATATTTAGTGACGAATTTTGGGAAATTTTCAACAATTACATACAAATAGGGTTTTCTTGAATCCCTCGAATTTTCGCCTAGGCTTTATGGGATGCTTAATAGTTGCAAATGGGTCACATTATCACGTCCTTGTTGGGATACGTCAAATTACAAGTCACCCTGTATGTAGCTCTGAAGAAACTTCAACACAATAATATAAGTTCTTATTTGAAAAGGAAACTGAAAAGCGAATAAAAACCTTTTTTACAAAAAAAACTACTGACCTCAAAAAAAACTACAAAATGAAAAATAACTTTAATTTCGGAAGTCGATGTCTTTGGATCTGTATTTTAGGTTTTTGCCACCGACTTCCGAAATTAAAGTTATTTTTCATTTTGTAGTTTTTTTTGAGGTCGGCTGCTTTTTTTGTAAAAAAGTTTTTTATTTTTCACTTTTTAGTGGGTCGGTTTTTAATTTATCTAAGTTACAATAGCCTTATGACAACTGCTCGTCACCTTTTACAAAACGTTGCTTTTCCCAATGCAGGGACGTTAATTGTTAAGGAGTTCTCCTGGTACTTCACCATGAGCTCCACTTCACCATATAAATTGTGACGAGCTTATATTGCTTAGCAATAACTTTAAAATAATCGAATCGCAACCCGTGAAATACTTATTATCGAATTGTTCCGGTGGCCATCTAACCATCTGTAGTCTTCGTCATCAGTTCCACTTCACCAAATGGTGCTTTCCGAGGGCAAATGCACAAGTTACTATAAAAAAATACCCAAATCGCTATATGTGTGCCTATAATATTTGCAGAGTTCCCTCGATTGCTCTAGGATCCCATCATCAGATCCTGACCTGATGACTATAGGGCCACCTGGAGAGTATACCCTTTCAAACAAAAAATAATTTTTCAAATCGGTCCAGCCGTCTTCGAGTAATCGGGGAACACACTTAAAAAAAAAAGATTCCGACGAGCTGAGTGAGAACCTCCTCCTTTTTCAAGGCGGTTAAAATAATTTATACCCAGAGTGCATCTCATGTCATGACAATTCCAATAAGCCCAAACACGGCTAGGATACATTGTTTTATTAGGTACGGAGTTCCGGTGCCTACCTTCCGGCTTCATCATCAGATCAGTTCGATGGTACCATTTTCATCAGCACTATTTATTTAAATTGGCTTCGTCTTTGTTGCTTAACTATTTTAATCGAGATATCTTATCGCAACCCATGAAATACTTATCATTGAGGAGTTCCCGTAGACATCTGTGGTCTTCTCCATCAGGTCCACTTCACCAAATGATACTTTCTGAATGCAAATGTGTTTACCTATAATATTTCAGGAGTTCCCTCAATTCCTCATGGATCCTGTCATCAGAACTGGACTTTGATAAAAATGGGACCAATCTGGAAGTTTGTCCTTTCAAATAAAAAAAGAATTTTCCAAATCGGTTTATAAGTGACGGAGAACAAACATTAAAAAAAAAACATACAACCGAATTGATAACCTCCTTTTTTGAAGTCGGTTAACAATAAGCGAAAAAGCATTTATTTTTTTGTTAAAAAGTTTTTTAATCGTTAGTGAAGATTTCTGCCAATTTACTCTTACCGCAAGCCGCGTAAAATAACTTCGTTACAAAAATCTAATACACAACGCAATAATAGGTATATACTCGTAGAATATAAATTATCAATAAATATTATAATAATAGCATAACAATAACTTGAACAGTCACCTATGATAACGAATTAATTACAAATTACCGACAAACAGCTACATTTATTTAAAAGTTTTGCCATTTATAATATCTTTTACTGTATTTAATAACATTTCCCCAATATAATAGCAGTTTTGTAAACATTTTGATAAGAAGTTCTTTTAATATTTGAGGCGATTAATCTACACAAATAAATAAAATTGAAGTGTCTCTTTGTAATTTCAAAATGACAGCTTTTCACTATATTCATATGAAAGTATATACAGTACCAACTAGTTTTACTTAGTTTTTGGCACACGCGTTCAGCATGAGGCTTCCATGTCGGTTTATTGTCAATATGTATTCCTAGGAATGTGGCCACTGTGGGTGCGTCTACGGTACAACTTACAAAGTAAAAAGCGTAGACGTAAAAATTGTACCCGCCGTCCTTGCAGCCATTTTGCTTCTGGTTTTGCATCACTGTCAAATCACAGTGATCTTAAGGGTCGTTTAATAAGGTTGCTGTTGGTTTTCTGCTGTCAGAGGTAGGTAAAGTAACTGACATGACTGTACCGATGTACATATTTACTGGTTAGCAACAGCCGACTGCCCTGGACACGATCGATAGGTATTTACGGATGTTACATCTATACATACAAATAAATGTCAAAATAACAACTTTTTACTAAAGGCATAGGAATGTATAAACGGTTCTTAGAACAAAAAAGCAATTTTTAACATTTTCGTCTGTCTCTTTGTCTGTCTGTCTGTTTATTCCGGCTAATCTCCGAAACGGCTGGACCGATTTTGAAGGGACTTTCACTGGTAGATAGCTAATGTAACGGCGGGTTACTAACCCATGAAGTTTTGAACAAAAAGTTCGATTTGAAAATTTCTTTTTGCATTTGGTAGCCCAATTCTCGAAGATAGTTAAAGGCTATTTAACATCACGTTACGAACCTTAGACGCCGAGCAGAAAGAAAAAGTCACAAAGAACATTAAGCGAATACGAAGTAATAGCGCGGGCGGGCGATTCAACGCGAGCGACGGCACAAATTACCAGATATATCACTCCATACAATATTTTCAATACCTACTGCTACAATAGCCGGCACCTTCGAGTCGCCACACGCTGCGAACGAAAGTGTACCTAACCTTACAAGCGTAAAATTCTGCTGATATTACGGCGGGTAACTTAGGCTACTTTTATTTTAGAAAAATAATTAGCGCTCCGTGCAAAAAAAATTAAAATCCAAGAAATTATGAACAAAAAGTCGGATTTGAAAAATTCTTTTTGCATTTGGTAACCTTATTGTCGAGGATAGTTATAGGCTTTTTAACATTAAGCTAAGACCCTTAGGAGCCGAGCAAAAAGAAAAAGTCAGGAAGAACACTTAAGCGAAAACGAAGTAATAGCGCGGGCGGGCGATCCAACGCGACGCTTGGCGGCGGGTCGGGTAACGAGGGAGTTTTATTAAAATGTGGCTTTTATATATTGTGTATCTTACGACACCCACGCGAACGAAGTCGCGGGGCACAGCTAGTTTTTAATAAATTCAACAACGACTTTCCTATATACAGTTTGTGCATACTTCAAAATCATTCCACTTTTAAAAATTTCACGAAATCGCTTCTGATTTTAGCTTGACTGCGGTTTACCTTTGGATGCTTCTTGAGCAAAGAATGCACTGCTCATGGTCTGGAAGCTGAACTTCTTCCACGAAGGGTTTTCGATGAAACCATGGAAGTAAATCCTGAGGGGAAGCTCCGGGTCAAACCACCTATCCTTGGGGATCTCTTCCGGGGCCACTGTCAAGTTGTAGGCAATGGTTTTTGCGCTGTAGAAAATTGAAAATTACTAGTTAGGTTAACCGAGGGACATACTCTGGACGAGTGTAGAACTCATGAAACACTTTTGCTGTTGGAACATTTTTGAAATCACTAAAATTTCTGCTGCTCCACATAATTATTATTTATGTTCACATAACTAGAGTCTAAAGAATGAATCGTTTTGTCTTAGAATATATTTGTCTTGCAGTACGGCTCCAATGTGTTAATCACAAATCAAACGATCAATAAAAATACGGCAAATCGACGCAGTGTGTCAATTTGCTAATAAATTATTTTCCTTGAGTATAGCTACATGGGTACCCATGTAGCTATACTCAAGGAAAATAATTACAACACGAGAGTTATTGATATGGATCCATAACTCTCGTGTCGTTCCATCTCTATGAGTAGGTATAATTCTCACCTGGTCTTGAAGAAGAGTGTTAGCTTGCTCATATCCGGTTCCTCGTCATAGTTTTCGTATGCTACTCCCACAATCGGCTTCACATGCTTACCTGAGAATCATTAAAAGGCAGTTCTCTCCGTATAGGCTCTTATAAACAGGCGCGACACGCGACGCGAATCGCGCGCGACACAAAGGCACCACTCGTCACGCGACACGCCGCGGTGTGTGTGTCGCGTGGGATTCGCGTCGCGAGTTTGCAGGAGCTTTTACAATGTTACTAAACATTTACTAACGCACGGAGCACAACAACCAGTTTTTGTGGTTCAGATAGTTCTGGTTTTGTGCTCCGTGACTAAACGCTGTACTCTATGTACACCTACAATATTAAGGTTCTGACTTCAGAGTCCTACGTCGCAGATATGCACGACATGACCGACCGGTCTTTTGATTTTACACACATCGTGTTATGTCATTTGACATGGTTGTGTCATTCAAATCATCTTGAAGCCATCCCTGCGCGAATAGACTACCCCCGCGTCCGAACTAAAGCGATCAGTCGCACGAATACGCAATCAGAATCAGAATTTATTTATTAATAAGAATGTAGTTTTACTTATTATGGTGTTAATATTTTTTAAAGTTCTATACATTCTAAAACAACATAACGATATACAAATTAATATTCAAATGTCATTCATAACTAAGTACAATTAATCGTTGCGTATACACATGTCACTCGCGTGTTCGCGCGACGATTGCTTTTACTAGAACTCTCCCTACAAATGTTTTTAAGGATTTGAGGTTCATGCGACCCGCGGGCTTATAAATCGAACATAAGTTGGGTGTAACTCCTCGCTATGTCAAGACTTCTACTTACATAGATCGCCTCCAAAGAAGCCGATTACTTTTCCAACAGAGTCGAGCTCAGTCTGTACCTCACACGCAGTTTGATCAATAACGTCAGCAGCGGTTTGTGAGGCAACCGAGAGGAACCCAGGCGGCACAGAGTGCGCAGAGTGCGCAGCCGCAAAGGACAGCCACAGGGCTGTGAGGAAGCAGGCTAGTCGAGACATGTTGTCGGGTGCCTGAGAATTAAGACAGATTTATTAGTTTCGTGTCCTCTTTATGTACCCGGTTGGGTCAGCGTCAGACTGATAATAATACAGATTGTGATAGGCATATCAATAGGGTATATACCGGGTAAGATGAAATATTCCTTACTGCTCTTCATAAAAGACTCAGTATTTATGTAAATCAGTCCAGTTATTTCAGATCAAGATCAGATCATCTTTACATTATCAAGATCTGAGCCTCAGAAAGCACGTTAAGCCGTTAGTCCCGGCTGCCATTCGTGTATCTTTGACAGTCGTTACGGGTCGTCAGAAGCCCGAAAGTCTGACAACCAGTCTAACCAAGGGGTATCGTATTACTTAGTAACTGGGTTGTGGAGGTCAGTTATGCAGTCGCTCCATGTAAAATAATGGTATTCAGCTGTATCCGGATAGACTGGAAGTCGACCCCAACATGGTTGGGAAAAAGCTAGGCAGATGATGAGTCCAGTTATTTCAGATACGATAAATGGCACTATTCTCTAAACACGACGAAGCAATGTCGTTTGATTGAGAGCCCTTGTAAAGAACTAGAGATGTAGCGTCATATTAAAGCAACCGCTACAAGTTAGGCTCAACTAAATATACTACAACATTCTCGTCGAGACCGTCAACTGTAATTCGCACAGGAATGCGGTCACTTGGTATATCAGTTCCACTAAACCCAAGTGTGAGTAAATTATTATTATCAATAGGTATTCCAAGCTGCTCTCCAATGTCGTTTCTTAGTAGTGTACGGTGACAACCCAAGTCAAGAAATGCTTTAATTGATCTATCTTTCACAATAATTTGTTTATAATATTTATCATTTGCGTTTCTATTCTGAATTATACTAAGCACTTTGCTTGTCTGAATACTGGAAGTGTTCGGCAGTTTGTCGCGAGTCAGTAGCAGTTCCTAAAACCCTATCTGCGCAAGCAAATCGTAACGTGTGTGGCTAGCATAAAGGTACGCGTCCACTGGGTCGGAATCGGAGCGTACGCAGCGTACGAAGCGTCGGCATTTACAAAATCTCAGGCGCAGATTTGCTATCCAGTGCGCGCGGTACCATAGAAATCAATATAAAGCAACAAATCCATACGCTACGTACGCTCCGGATTCTGACCCAGTGGACGCGTACCTTTAAACAGACATTCCTGAAAGGTTACCGAAACATTCGCTTCGTTTTCGTTCATATTCTTGACGTTTGACTCTAGTCAAAGAGGAGTCACTAGAGCTCGATGACGTAGTCGAAGAGGAGTCACTGGAGCTCGATGACGTAGTCGAAGAGGAGTCACCGGAGCTCGATGACGTAGTCGAAGAGGAGTCACCGGAGCTCGATGACGTAGTCGAGGAGGAGTCACCGGAGCTCGATGACGTAGTCGAAGAGGAGTCACCGGAGCTCGATGACGTAGTCGAAGAGGAGTCACCGGAGCTCGATGACGTAGTCGAGGAGGAGTCACCGGAGCTCGATGACGTAGTCGAAGAGGAGTCACTGGAGCTCGATGACGTAGTCGAAGAGGAGTCACTGGAACTCGATGACGTAGTCGAAGAGCCACTCAATTCGTATTGTCGAACGCTGTGCCTTGTCTTGTGTTGCGGCTTTGTTTACGAGACCTACGTCTATTGTCGTTTACACGAGAGTGCCTGCTCTGCACAGACAAATTTCTACGAGACCGTGTCTGTGATCTTGATCTAGCAGAAGAAAGGGCATCCATCTTGGATCAAAAGGAATGCGAGGGTAGTTGAGGTAAAGGAAAAGGGGAGACAATATTTAATCACTGTAAATGATATTTAGCATGAATGCAATGTTTACCTACTTATTGCAGTTAACAAACAGCATCCCAATTACGTAATAATTAAGAATCGGTCTCATTTTGACAGTTCAACATTCATTGCGTTATTTACGGTGTTGAGCAGAAAAAAATTTCGAACAGAAATTATGAAGCAATGGATTAGCAATATGCTTCGAAATCATTCGGATTGTGATTGATAGTGTGTTGCGCAATGAGGGTGCAGGTTCAGTTTAGTAGTGGTTTTTGTTTCACTTTAATTCAATAAAGTTAATAAAGTTGAAAATAACTTTTATTTCAGAAGACGGTGTCTTTGGATTTGTATTTTAGTTTTGTGCACCGGCTTCCAAAATTAAAGTTATTTTTCACTTTGTAGTATTTTTTTTGAAAGTCGGTGGATATTTTTGTACAAAAAAAAAATAATTTCTACTTTTTAGTGGGTCGGTTTGTAATTTATCTAAGTTACAATAGCCTTATGTCAGCTGCTCACCTCACCACATAAAAATATTGCTTTTCCCGATGCAGGGACGTTAATTGTTGAAGTGAGGAGTTCTCCTGGTACTCCACTTCACCCTATGCTTTGTGACGAGTATAAACTGCTTGGCAACCATATTAGAGGAATCGATTCGTAACCCGTGAAATGCTTATTGAGTAGTTCCGGTGGCCATCTGTGGTCTTCATCATCAGTTCCACTTCACCAAATTTTGCTTTCCGAGAGTAAACGCACGAGTTACTATAACAAATACCCAAATCGCTATAGGTAGAACCTCCTCCTTTTTTTGAAGTCGGTTAATAATCTTTCCACTCTGACAGTAATTCCAATATGAAGCACAAAATAACTAGGCTGACATTGTACACACACTTGCGTGGTCAAAGGCGGCGCTAGAGAGGCATTTCAAATTGATGTTGATAATATTAAAAAAATAATTTATTAGACATTTAGAATAATAAAAACCCAATACTTTTTTTTAATCTCTCAATATTGTGCAAAAAATGTAAGCGGTGAAGGTGTTTTTTTTTTATATGCCCTGGGAGGTACCGATAAACTTTTCTTTTAAATCTGATTTTAACCCTTAGTCATAACGGTTTAGCAATCTGACAACAATGTCAAATAGTATAACTGGTAGAAAACGCATGAAAAATAAAACAAAGTTTTAATATGTACGATGTCCTACAAATGTGCAGTCGAAGCACTAAATCGAACTATCGAAGATATCAAGAGGAGTGTACGTCTGAACGCCGACAGACTGAACACCGACAAGACTTTACATCGACGGGACTCTTCACCGACAGGACACTTCGCCAACAGACTGACAGCAGGTCAACGGAGGCCCCCTACGCGGGGCTCCTATGTCTGCAGGGTTAAAAGGAAACTAACCAAACCGAACCTCTAGGTGTCCCTGACGTCGACCGTCTAGGGTTAGGATTTTTGGGTCAAGTTCGGAATAATCAGAAGTAAGGATTCCCTGTCGGCGAAGTGTCCTGTCGGCGAAGTGTCCTGTCGGCGAAGTGTCCTGTCGGCGAAGTGTCCTGTCGGCGAAGTGTCCTGTCGGCGAAGTGTCCTGTCGGCGAAGTGTCCTGTCGGCGAAGTGTCCTGTCGGCGAAGTGTCCTGTCGGCGAAGTGTCCTGTCGGCGAAGTGTCCTGTCGGCGAAGTGTCCTGTCGGCGAAGTGTCCTGTCGGCGAAGTGTCCTGTCGGCGAAGTGTCCTGTCGGCGAAGTGTCCTGTCGGCGAAGTGTCCTGTCGGCGAAGTGTCCTGTCGGCGAAGAGTCCTGTCGGCGAAGAGTCCTGTCGGCGAAGTGTCCTGTCGGCGAAGAGTCCTGTCGGCGAAGAGTCCTGTCGGCGAAGAGTCCTGTCGGCGAAGAGTCCTGTCGGCGAAGAGTCCTGTCGGCGAAGAGTCCTGTCGGCGAAGAGTCCTGTCGGCGAAGAGTCCTGTCGGCGAAGAGTCCTGTCGGCGAAGAGTCCTGTCGGCGAAGAGTCCTGTCGGCGAAGAGTCCTGTCGGCTAAGAGTCCTGTCGGCTAAGAGTCCTGTCGGCTAAGAGTCCTGTCGGCTAAGAGTCCTGTCGGCGAAGAGTCCTGTCGGCGAAGAGTCCTGTCAGCGAAGAGTCCTGTCGGCGAAGAGTTCCGTCGGCGAAGAGTTCCGTCGGCGAAGAGTTCCGTCGGCGAAGAGTTCCGTCGGCGAAAAGTTCCGTCGGCGAAGAGTTCCGTCGGCGAAGAGTTCCGTCGGCGAAGAGTTCCGTCGGCGAAGAGTCCCGTCGAAGTAAAGTCTTGTCGGTGTTCAGTCTGTCGGCGTAGTGTCTGTCGGCGTTTAGCCGTATAGTGTATCAAGAGCAACCAAAGTATCACGGAATACATGCTGGTACTGCTAGACGGCGATTTTAGACAGTCTCCTTCTAGGGATAAGTTCCGACCTCCACGCGGGCGAAGCCGCGGTCAAAAGCTAGTCTAAAAATAAAAATGTAATGTGGGTACTCAAAAGTAGCGTTAATTATTGTAAATCAACTGTTGCTATGTCAGGAGTTACTCAACAATGCTTTTAGATAATTAAAAAAACAATATGTAGGTAGGTGCACTAGTGTGGTTAGATTTCGATCAAAAAGTAAGTCAGTCGCCGGTAGGTACCCGTTTGCTGCCCGCCGTGAGGGTAAGATGGTACCGCTACACATCCATGAACACAATTGTAGTTCTGTACCCACCTATTGTGATAACACGACTATTGGTGTAAAAATATGAGAACAAGCAAAACACTTTATCGAACACCTCATTTGAAGCGAACGGACTATTTCAAGTCTATAATTAGACAATTAAATTAATTACAAAATTTTGAAAAATCAATAATCTGCATAGCTGTTATTATGCCTAGCGCGCACTGCCGTGCGTTTTTTTAACGCAAAACCTACGAAATATGGAATGTCATAGAAGTGGGAGCATGACGATGAAAAAAACGCATGCGGTTAATTCTGTGGGCCTGCCGCTGCTTTGCGGTGAGTCCACCGCACATAATTTGTATCGCAAAGAGATATATGAAGTACCGCGCACTGCCGTGAAAAAAACGCACCGAGACAGCGACCAAGCAGTAGAATATTCTTTTGTTTTTTGGATACCCCCGTACCTAAATCTATATAACTTACGGAAAAGTAGACCTTAATAACGTGCCTTTTTCTCGCCGCCATCGCCAGTACGCGAACCCGTGACTGCGTTTATTTTAGAGTTACCGTACATCAGAAATAACGCACTGTATTACACAGCACCGCAGTGCGCGCTAAGCCTTAACCCGATCGCTTGGTATCAAGATATAAAACACATAATAAGGCGAAAACAATGATAGGGTTGTCTGCGTTAACACGTTGATCAAGCTAGTAAAACAAATTGAAATACTCACCCGCTATCTGCACAGAGCTATCTGCAACTTTAGCTATCTGCAACCAATTTTATCTTAGACCGTGCGGCTGACACTGTCGTCACGACGCTCGAGCAAAATGTGAGACTACCGTCGGTTGACGGCTATTTATAAAAATGTTAACCATAGAGAACACAATATTAGTCGAATAATTAAATCGATAAAAAATTAACTTTTTTAACTACTATTAAATTTTGAAACGTTTTAACACATTAATTACTATTATATTTTATGGGTAATCATTTTAACGACTCTTATTTCAACATTAGGGAGGTCATTATGATCAATTGAAAAAATTATCGGCCAGTCATTTTATTTGTCAGCGGTTGGTAAATTAGTGTGACAGTAACATGAACAGTAAAAAACCGGCCAAGTGCGTGTCGGATGCACATTGAAGGGTTCCGTAGTTGGGATGTGTTTATCCCAAGAACAAACTTAACATTGTAGTTGAAAAACATGTTCTCTAATACATTCCAACTGTAAATATAAGTTTGTCGACTATTACTCGTTAACTTGTAAAGTCTATTTAGCTGTGATAGTTTTCCTTTTCGCGGGAAGTTTGGCGCTAATTCCTTCTGCACACGTGACTTCCCTGGTACCTCATTAACATCATAACTATTTATGTAAATGTCTATTAACTGCTCACAAATTACTTTAATTTAATTTATTTTATTGTTTTTTTTTACATGCTTCCATGATATAATCTTTTCATTATTTTACATAATATAGTCTTGTCTTTTAAATAGATTCTTTTATATTTTGTGAATGTGAGAACGTTGTAGGTTTAACAGACTGTAGATTTGTAGACCATCTTCTATTTTGTACTTGTTGACATGCCTACACTGTCCTCCCATACTTAATAACACTGTAATTTGAAAACATTGTAAAAGCCAATTATTTTTAAAAGAGTAACCGTGGAGTTTCTTGCCGGTTCTTCTCCATAGGAAACGACCAATTGGAACCGTGCACCTAGCTTCTGACCTTTCATAAGTGCCCATGTAGGCTTAGGTGAAATAAAATATTTTAATTATGATTTTAAATTCGTTGTTCTACTACCGTGAATTTTTTCACACATCCAGAACTAACCGTTTAGCTGGCAGGGGGGGGGGGGGGACTTGACTCTAACAAAAATTAGCACTTTAAAGCTTAATATTTCAGAAATGGATTCTTTATCGAAAAATTGTTTTCACAAACCCGCAATATTTTTGAAAGACCTTTCCAACAACACCCCACGCCATGGGGCAGATGAGAAAAAAAAACTGTCTGCACTTTACGTGTACAGGACTTAGGTACTTACCCTAAAAAATTTTTTTTGTGATTTTATTTTACCGCTTTATCAACGTGATTAATATGTATAGGTATATCCATGCCAAATTACAGCTTTCTAGTAGTAAGAGTCTCTGAGCAAAGCTGCGGACGGATGGACGGAAATGGCGAAACTATAAGGGATCCTTGTTGAGTACGGAACCCTAATAAAAAGATTCATCCTACAATGTCAGTACAGAAAATACTCAAGTGGTGTAATAAATGAATGAACAGTAAAAATGTTGGAGTGGGCAGGTAGGGGTCCCCGAAACGAAAAAAAAATACGAAACGATCAATCGATTAAATGCCATCAATTTCTATTGTAGTAATATTGTCAATCGCTTCAATTGCACTCGGTAAACTATCAATTTGCGTATCAACGTGCAACAATCACGTAAAATTGACAACTGCGATTGATCGTTTCGGGGACCCGTAAGTAATTCCGATTGTTTGTTATTTCTTTTCTTGACATTTGTATCGATAACGTAGGTAATTGAATTTTATTTTTGATAAAATTACTTAACAGTGGAATTGCAAATTTTAAACCTGTCACGCATGTATCCATAATAATGTTTTTTTTTAAGTTATATGTATTCATGTTGCTTTAGTTTTTAATACATTTCGATACAATGTAAAAATTGTTAATGAAATAATAATAAGCCATTTTATTGCCTAACATTTATTTAATTATCTATTTAAATATTTGTGATGAGTGACATACGACTCATTTTTATTTATTTTACTGCCGAACTTGTTAATAAACATGCATTTTGTAAATTTTAATTTACCATAAAGCATGTAGTTCTACAATAAACAACTGCCGCTTTAAATCAGTGCCCTATTTTATTTCTTTCGGCTGATGCCCTATCTCCCCAAGTTCCAAGTTCCCCAAAAAATGTATCATTAACTAGCTGTGCCCCGCGACTTCGTTCGCGTGGATGTCGTAAGATACACAATATACTAAAATAACAGCCACATTTTAATAAAACTCCCTCGTCCCCCGATCCGTCGCCAACCGTCGCGTTGAATCGTTCACCCGCGCTATTACTTCGTTTTCGCTTAGTGTTCTTTCTGACTTTTTCTTTTTGCTCGGCTTCTAAGGGTCTTAGCGGAATGTTAGATAGCTTATAACTGTCTTCCAGAATTGAGCTACCAAATGCAAAAAGAATTTTTCAAATCCGATTTTGTTCATAATTCCGACTTTTTTCTTTCTGCTCGGCTCCTAAGGGTCGTAGCGTGATGTTAAATAGCCTATAACGGTCTTCGAGAATTGGGCAACCAAATGCAAAAAGAATTGTTCAAATCCGACTTTTTGTTAAAAAATTCATAGGTTTTAGTTTTTTTGCTCGGAACCCTAATTATTTTTCTAAAATGAAAGTAGCCTAAGTTATCCGCCGTTACATCAGCTATCTGCCAGTGAAAGTCCCGTCAAAATTGGTCCAGCCGTTTTGGAGATTAGCCGGAACAAATAGACAGACAGACAGACAAAAAATTTAAAAATTGCTGTTTTGTTAAAAGAACCGTTTATACTTTCCTATGCATTTAGTCTAAAGTTGTTATTTTGAAATTAAAAACAGACACTTGAATTTTATTTATTTGTAGGTATAGATGTAAAGATAATAAGTTATATTGACACAAACTAAAAAATTTTTCGTAAAACTACTAAATGTTTCGTAAAAACTTAGGTATAGCCAATATTTTACTTTTTTTTAAATTCAACCCATATTTTCATGTTTAACTTATTTTTTATGTACTAAGGACTAGTTGCTGTGATGTACTCAAATAGGTTGATTCTGTATAGTTTCAGATATACACACGTATTTTTACTATTGTAATCTTGTTAGACGTTTACTAGATAATGAATAACACTCCAATTGGAAATGACGCGCAAATTTTTTGCAAACTGCGCGGGCGCTGGGGGGCAGACGTTTGACAGGATAATTTGCTGTTCGCCCGGACGCTTCAGTGGGTATTTAAAAAATATATCAACAAAATAATGTGATGTGTGTGGTGTGTGTGTGCCCGGTAGATGGCAATAGGCTCGCCCCCTATTACATGGGACTTAAACATA
Source organism: Fissipunctia ypsillon (assembly GCA_947568875.1). Classification (NCBI taxonomy): domain Eukaryota; kingdom Metazoa; phylum Arthropoda; class Insecta; order Lepidoptera; family Noctuidae; genus Fissipunctia; species Fissipunctia ypsillon. Next base: position 20,202,780 of record OX387663.1, on the reverse strand, counting down.
ACTGGCGAAATGCGGGTGTACTATAATAGGTACACCTCTGCCTAACCCTTCGGGGAAACAAGGCGTGATGTTATGTTATGTTATGTTAAAATAATGTGACGGTTCAAAACACTTCACAAACAATACTACAGTGTTACAACAACAAATCATGTGAAGATGAGTGCAGTTTTATATTAAACATAGTGCAATCATTTCAAAAGACGACTATATTAACACTGTTAACAGAAATATTTTAAGAATTGACCTTTAGACTCTAATGAATGTTCGACAACTAGCGCCAGTACCACGCGCTGAATAGACGAACTAATATAGTACAGCTACTCGACGCCAGTGGGCGCAAAACAAACGATTAAGGAAACCACCTAAAAAATATTTTAGTATTTGGTAGAAAATATTTTTATTTTTTTTGACTTGTTTGTCTAGTGGTCGCAAGCGCTACTGCTGAGCTGCTCCTGGGTTCGATTCCCAGGTCGGACAAAGTGTTATTGGGTTTTTCTACCTGGAATTTCTCAGTAGCAGCCCGGAGTCTGGATTTGCGCCCGGTAGATGGCAATAGGCTCGCCCCCTATTACTTGGGACTTGAAACATAACTGGCGAAAAGTGGGTGTACTATAGGTACACCTACATAACATCACGCCTTGTTTCCCCGAAGGGTTAGGCAGAGGTGTACCTATTATGCCCGTATTTAAAATTCATTTAAAAAATACTGAGTTAATATTTCATACCAAATTAGTGTTTAATGAACACATAAGTGACACACAGTGAGTGATATTGAAGGTTTTATGAAATATTCAACTAATCGAAAGAAAACATAAAGTATATTTTGCAAATAACACCATCTGTCGTCAGCAACTAGTAATACACAAACAAATTGCAAGCCGGAACGGATACAGCTTCCGCTACTGCATGGCAGAGGTCGCTTTTAGTAGTTAACCAAGGAGAATCAATACGATTTTAGTTTATTTCACGAGATGGCGCCCGCAACCTTATGCGCAGGATGCCAACAGTTTTTTTGGCATCAACACCGAGAAACCCAGATTATATCCAAAACCCAACCATACCAACAGACAGAAGTAATGTCACGATGAGAAAGAAAATAATGATCTGCAATGAAGACACTATTTGCTCTGAAGATTTGAGTCTATTGGGAGACACTATTCGTACACAGGAAAATCTTGAAATATTTAATGAACCTCAGGCCCAACTAACCCGGCAGGTTTTGAGCGAATTAATGAAAATAAATACATATATTATACAAGAACTACAGAATACAATACAAACTGAAATTAATGAAGTCATCATTGAATATAAGAGAAGATTTTAAAACCAAAACCAGTGCCTTAACAATAGAAAATAATCGAATAATACAAGACATAGAAAGTATTAACATTGAAATAGAAAATCTACGAACTGAAACGAGAACTTAAAGAAAGAAATAAAAGAACTATCATTACATACATCTTTACCACAAAGCATCTATCTACATAAATGCACGAAAAGAGAGAGTACAAATGCGAGAAGAACTGATTAAGCTAGGAACAATGGCCTACATGCAATAATAAAGAATACCTAATAAACTGTACATTGAAGGAAAACCGATCATTATGAAAGACTACACTATTAAACATCATCTGCCTAGCCTTTTCCCAACTATATTGGGGTCGGCTTCCAGTCTAACCGGATGCAGCTGAATACCAGTATTTTACATGGAGCGACTGCCTATCTGACCTCCACAACCCAGTTACTGGGTAATACGATACCCCTTGGTAAGACTGGTTGTCAGACTTTCGGGCTTCTGACGACCCGTAACGACTGTCAAAGATCCACGAATGACAGCCGGGACCAACGGCTTAACGTGCTTTCCGAGGCACGGAGGAGTCTCGGTATGTAAAGATGGTCACCCATCCACGGACCAACCCCGGCAAGAGTAGCTTAACCTGATGGATCGACCCATGCGGCTGTTATTACTTAGCCACGAGCTCCTCGACTCCTCGAAAGACTACACTATTAAACAACAACACCTAAATTCAACAATAATACAGGAAAATGATATTATAGAGATGAACAACACTAACCAACCGTGTAACCCAATCACGATAGATGAAACTAAAAACAATACATTTCGTAAACAGCGATCTAACATTTAAAATACTATTTCAGGATATACAAAATCTTAACAATAAACAGGACATACTAGAAGCTTTAATTGCTCAAAATTTATTATATAAAGTTATAGGCATCTCGGAGACATGGCTTTCACAAGAAAAACTAGATATGATTAATTTTAGTGGATACAAAATTCGCAGCATCTTACAGTCGCAACAGTTGAACAGGCGGAGGAGTCTGTATATTAGTTCAAGAGCACATTGACTGCATACAAAGAAATGATATTACAGACATGTCTATAGAGTATGTATTAGAAATATGCGCAACTGAATTGCCAAACGAAAAATTACTAATCTCTATGTATTGGAATAAAAGAGAGGAAGAAATTATCTATAAACAAATAAAGCAAATTCTATAATATGTAAACATAAAGTACCCAAAATTAAATACGATCGTAGGGGCGATTTTAATATTGATGTTTTGACTCAAAAACAAACCAGCTTTTAAATTTAATGCAGGAATATAAATTAACACAACACATTAAAATCCCAACACGCATCACACTAACAACAAAAACATGTATAGATCTAATATTTACATACTTCGAATATAATGATATGTACACAACAATAGAAGAACTAGGTTTTTGGATCATAATAGTACAATTTTACATCTAAATATACCTCAACAAACAAAACAATCCAACTGGTACTTAAAAAGACGTTTCAACGATAAAAATATACTATTGTTCAAATCGAAATTACAGGAATTAAATTGGAATGAAATTATAACGACTGAAAATAACATTAACGAAAATTATGATGCTTTTAATGACACACTAATCAATATTTTGAATAAATACATACCATCACAAAACATTAAATTAAAATCGAATTTTAATAAATACTGGCTTTCAAAAGGAATAAAAAACTCTTGTAAAAATAAAAGATTACTAAAAATCACAATCTTAACAAGATATTACAAAAATTACGAAAAAATATTAAAGAAGACTGTAGTGACAGCAAAAAAAACAGCATTTCAAAAATAAAATAAGAAAATCGAATAATGAAATAAAAACAATGTGGGGAATTATTAATGAACGAACAAATTTTATAAAAAAATTAACGTGAAAAAAATAATTTAACTCGTAAATAAAGGCCTAACTTCAAACCCAAGGAGATAGCCAATATCTTTAATAAATTCTTCGCTTCTTTTGGGGAGGCTAGTGCGAGCCCGACTGACAGCAAACAAAAAGGAACCCCTACTGCTATCTCTTCTACAGAGAACACTATCTTCTTAAGCCAGTAGATCCATATGAAGTAAACGCATTAATAAAAAACTTAAAAAATAAATCTAGCTATGGTATAGATGAGCTTCCAAAGGTCCAGGACCCTAGGCACCCGAGAAATATCAAAAATTAAACTCCATACTTAACGATACTACAAATTGGATGACGGATCTGGAAATAAACTTTAATAAAACCAAAATAATGGCGTTCCACCCTCGCCAAAAAACGCCGTTAGACATAGATTTCAGTTTTAAAGATTCGAAACTAGAAGCTGTTAGTAAGTTCACTTTATAAGGCCTGGACACAGACACACGTTGATTGGAAGTCCCATATTCAAAAATTAAGGGCGAAGTTATCTAAATTCTCATATGTACTTCGCGAGATCAAAAAAACTACAGACCTTAAAACTGCACTGGTCACGAATTACGTGTACGCTTATGCATGGCTCAAGTATGGTGTCATCTTATGGGGTGGGTAAGCTTATGAGAACTCTAGTTAGCATAGATGAAACTGACAGTTGTAGGCCTCACTTTGGGGAGCTGAAAATTTTGACCTTGCCTTGCCCTTATATATTTGAAATTTGTAAATTTGTACGCAAATATCCCGAATTATACACCAAAAGAGAAGACATACAGAATAGATTTACTCTAACACATACAAACAGACTGAACATTCCAACATCACGACTTAAAATGCATTCATCAAGTAATTATGTAATGTCAAGAAAAATATATATAATAAACTACAAATCAAATCAAATCAATCTTTATTTGTGAACATAAGTACAAAAAGATGTTATTTATACATTTTAGCTGATCTGTATCTTCGGCCAATAATCGGCATACAAATATAATATTAGTAAGCAGGTTATTTTTACTATCATAATTAATAAAGTCTAGGATAAAAGAAATGAAGCAATTGAAAAATGTCATGAGCCGCATAAAATAAAGTAATTGAATTATATTATTAATTATTAAGAATGTCAAAGAAAATTAAATTTAGTCATAATTTGTCATTTAAATAGTCTTCAATCGAGTAATACGTCTTTTCAACTAAAAACAGGAACAATTTTTTTTTTAATGGCTGACATTTTCCTCACTTCTGATACATTTTGGCAATTTATTGTATAATTTTGGAGCCATCACGAAAATACTGTTCTTATACAACGTGGATCTGGACGTACGACATTAAATTAAAACGAGCACAGTACTAGTCCATCCAAACATTTTAAAACTCGAAGATTAGTAGTTAATGGAAAATTAAAAAAATGCAGTTTTCAAACAATATAAATAGCAGAATCAACTGCATAAAAAGTAAACACGCTTTATCTACGAAAAGTCACTGAGCAACGGTGCGGTGCGGGGTGCGGGGCGCGGTGGCGGCAATGTTTACCTATTATTACGGACTCAGATCTACATCATGTTGAAAAATAAGAAAATGAAAAATAATTTTCTGTGGCTAAAGTATTCATTGGATTTGATTGATTTTTTGTATACGGGTAACGAATATGATTCTCTTTACGTGGTTTAAAGAAATGTCAATCGTCCTGTTCCACCTCGTATAATGCAGTTTTAGATCCAACAGTTTGTAGCCGGTCAGCTCGACGCTGACTACCTACTCGGTCAAATTTATACATATTATTTTTGACGAACATAGATGTCTGGTATATGTACAATGAGGGCACTGTTAAAATTTTCATACTTTTAAAATATTGTTTACAGCTGTCAGTGGTTTGCAGGTTACAGATCGCTCTAATATACTTTTTCTGACACTTAAACACCATATCTTTACCCGAGGCGTTTCCCCAAAACATAATGCCATATCTTAATGTTGAGGCTACTAGACCATGATATGCAGTTAGTACGGTGTTTCGATTGGCCGTTTTACTTAGCATACGCAGCGCATGAGAAAATTGGTTTACTTTACTACATACTTTGTCAATCTGGGTATTCCATTTTAATGTGCTTTCAATATTTAATCCCAGAAATTTTGTCACATTCGTCTCATCAATCCTTTTATCATTATATCTTATATCTAAATTTAAATTCTGATTTACTGTTTGTTGAAATTTCATTATTACTGTCTTATCTAAATTTATTACCAAATTATTATTCTCTAGCCAATTTATAACTGATTTTATGTTAGAGTTAATGTCTGATTCTAATGTATCTAATTGGTCACTGTTGAAAAGTAGAGTGCTGTCATCTGCAAACATTGTCATGGGATAGGTCGATGCTTTTGGGAAGTCATTTATGTATATAATAAATAGGAGAGGTCCAAGTATGCTACCTTGTGGAACTCCATACATCACTGTTCTCGGGCTAGATTTAAATGTTGTTTCATGTTTTTTACATATTCTATTAATTACTGTTATTTGCTGTCTATCTTGTAGGTATGATTTAATTAAATTTGATATGTTACCTCTAATCCCGTATGCGTCAAGTTTATTAATTAATATTCTATGGTCTACGCGGTCAAAGGCTTTCGACATGTTCATATATAGAGCCAGAGCCGGTTTTCTTTTGTCTACTCTGTTGCTAACGAGTTTTAAAAAATCATAGATTGCCATGTCAATGGACTTATTTTTCCGGAAGCCCTTTTGGCTATCGACAAATAATTTATTTTTCTCGAAATATGAATTGATTTGATTGTATATTACTCTTTCAAATATTTTTGACAAAATAGGTATCAGTGCTATGGGTCTATAGGAAGAAATGTTGTCTTTATTATCTTTTTTGAAAAGCGGTTTTATGATACTAATTTTTAATTCTTTTGGAAAAACACCATGCAAGATGCACATATTGATCAGGTGACTAAGGACTGGTGCAATTATTGTAGATACTGTTTTAATAATTTTTGTGCTAATACCACCATATCCAGTGCTGGGAGTATTCTTTAAAGACATAATAATTTTATGAATATCTTGTGGTATTGTAGGTTTCATAAACATGGACGAATTTATTGTATTTATTGGTAATTTATTATTATTATTTGAACTATTAATTGATTTGACTTGATCCGCAAAATTATTGTTAAAAGCCTCTGCTATATTAAGAGGGTTGGTAAGTATGTTAAACCTACCGGGACCTCTTAAGAATATAAATTAATATAACATGTTTAGTAATAAATTAAAGCTATTTCTAATTAACAAAAGCTATTATATATAATAAATGAATATATGAATGATAAACTGTGACTGGAATTGCAATGAATTTTATAATATGATATTTAACTGAGATTACTTCTACATTTACCTATTACATTCATGCATATAAAATAAACAATAGATATTGTATAATTATATTATAATCTTAATACATTTAATATAAATAAGGATTATTCATGTTCTAAATGCTATTATTTAATTTTGATGTTTAATTTTAATTTAATTATTTATTCTTGTTACGTAAGTTGCTGTGCCCTTACAGGGTCCATAACTGTATCTTAGCTTTAAGCCTGTAACACTTATAATCACAATTGTCAATACAGTGATATAATAATGCTAATTGTAAGAACTGTCTTTTCACCTGTGACAAACAATAAATAAATGAATAAGTGATACGAGGAGTTTTCAGTAAATTGAAGTTTTAATAGAAGACTAGAATTTTCCATCATTGACTGACTTGTTCAGTAAACACAGTATTTCGTTTGCTACTACATGCTAGCGAGACAAAATACACGTCGTCATTTCCAGGAATTCATGATAACAACTTGTAAACAACCCATCCCAGATAAGGAATTCTAAGAAATAATTTGTTTGTCACCTCATTAAGTAATTTTTTGGAAAGGTCAAAATAAATTAAAAAGGGAGTGCAATTTTCATTTGCAAGTTAGTTACATTTTCATCACACTTGTGACAACATGTCTTAAAATTGATAGTAAAGTGAAACGATTTTTTGTGATAGATTCGACTGTTGAAGGTATGTACTAACTTTATTGACTTGGTTTAAAAAAAAAAATAATGTATATTTTTGCTATAATTTGAGTTTATAAGTATGTTAAAATAACTCCATATATTTTTCCTTAATATGAAACTTTAAAGGGTTGCAACTTTTTGTATTCACATGTATCTAGCTTGATTCTTCTGTATATTATAAACACAACCTTCAGACATAGACTCATGTATATTGTAGCACCCGAAAATCGCAAGTAAAATAATTTACTTTTTTTCAGACCAAGTCGTAACTATGAAAAAAATGGAGTTTTTCGAAGAATGGTTAAAACATGATAAAACTGAAAGAAACTATGTAACGTAGATGAAACTCAAATCTCTGTTAAACACGTTTTGTTGTTGACAATGACTGATGGCAAAGTGTGTAATGCCTTGACAGACACACGTTCAACACAGAAGTATTATATTTGTGGTGCCACTCCGTCTATTATGAACGAGGAGTCAAGGGACTATCCCAGCAACCACAAACGCTTTGGATTTGGTTTATCTACCTGACATGCATGAAACCGCACTTTTGAATGTTTACTTCACATCGGCTATCGTTTACAAATAATAACTTGGCAAGTTAGGGGAGATAACGATAAAGCTATTGTGTAGCAACGCCCACAAGAGATCCAAAAAAGCGTTTAAAGAGCGCACGGGTCTTATTGGTGATAAACCAAAACCTGGGTATGGCAATACGAATGATGGAAACATAGCACGTAGATTTTCTTTCTAATGCAGAATTAAGTACAAAATAGTAGTGGTAGTAGTTAGTGAAATTACAGGATTAGACGTAAGTCTTACACGCAGAAATTTAAAGAACTTTGTCATCCGGTTATGACATAAATTGTTTAGAATTTGAAAAGTTTGCGTTGATACAAGAAAGTTGTATCTTGTTCTGTTTTCGAGGTACCTACTCGATGCCTGTTACTGTGCATAAAATTCTTGTACACAGTGCAGAAGTCATTAATTAGATCTTGCCTTCTTCGTATTGGACAGCTGTCCGAAGAAGCCCAGGAAGCACGAAATAAAGACTGTCGTAGATTTCGGGAACGACATACCAGGAAACGATCACGCTGTGCCACGAATACGGATCTAATGAGAATGCTTTTGCTTACGTCCAATCCTGTAACACATGTAAGCTAACATTCTAACAAAGCTAATACAGCAGTAAAATGTCTAAAAATATCAAATCAAAATAAAATAAATTAGCTTTGTTAGAATGTTAGCTATAAATATAAATAAAAATGAACCCAACCAACATAATTTGTTTTTTAAATTAAAAGTTTAGTGTGAAAATTCGGAGTAATTTATAATTATTTTACTGTTATCTAGAGTTTTCTCTTTTGTCAACACAGTAGTATCATCTGCAAATAATATAGTGTATTGGTTCGTGGAGTTGGGCAGTTCGTTTATATATATTATAAACAATAAGGGGCCAAGGACACTCCCCTGTGGTACACCATAGCAGTTTGCTAAGTACGGTGACCTAAAGGTTTTCTGGGTGTTAGTTTCGAAACACATTTTTTTAATCTCCGTGCATTACTATAAGCAACGCCTCGTATACCATATTGCTCAAGTTTACGCAATAAGGTTTCATGATATACCATATCAAACGCCTTATTCAAATCCAAAAATACTACTGGGATTTATTTTGGGATTTATTTTTTATTGATAGCATCCATAATTTCTTTTACTAGTTTAAAACATGCCAAAGTTGTGAGTTTTGTTTAATTTTTGTTTAATTTGACTACATAATACATCATGTTTCTCTAAGAAATGCATAAGCCTTTTGCTCATTACCTTCCCAAATATTTTTGAAAATATAGGAACCAAAGTAATTGGTCTATAATTATTTGCCTCAGATATAGGCCCTTTTTTGTAAAGAGGTTTTACAATAGAAAATTTTAAACTGTCAGGGAATACACCCTTTTCCAATGATAAATTAATTATGTAAGTCAGGGGTTTTGTTAAAGTTTATAAATTTTGTTTGATCATATTAGTACTAGTGTTATCATATCCGACTGAGTTGGTATTTCGTAATTTCATAGCCGTCATAAATATTTCCATACAAGTAGCTGGTTCTAGATAAATTGAGTTCACAACCGTTTTATTGCAAACATGTTTATTTTTTGGATTTTGAGCGTTTCCCTTTTTAGCAATGTTGATAAAGTAATTGTTAAAGTATGTTGCTATCATCACCTTTTTTTAATATATTTTCCCCGTCCAAGATTTCTCTAATTTCTTTGCTAGCATTGTTCTGTTTAAGTTTATCATTTATTATTTTCCATGTAGCTTTACATTTATTGTCTGCTTTCTCGATGTATTTTTTATTATTATCCCTTTGTGTCGTATTTACACATTGCCTTACTCTTTTGCTATATTTTCTAAATTTTTGTTTATTGTGGGTAGTTTTATAATAGATAAAATGTAGTTTTCTCTTTGTTATAAATGACTTTTTTAGACCTTTAGTTATCCATTTTGGGTTAAGAGATTTAGAGTTCATCTTAATTTATTATTTATTTGTAATATTGTTGGCCACACGGGATTGTCTATTAGAAATCCCGGGAAGATCTATATTAATATCAATATTTCGATGCAAGTACATGAATAACTCTACCTAATTCCGACCTCTGGTTATAAGTCATGTTGTCTGATATTTTTGCTTAAACTATTTGTTCACGCCAAACTCATTAGCCGTTATCGCATCTTTTGTATGACCACAAACAATAGAAAACTGTCCTTATGTCAATTAACTTACAGTTTGCATTTCTGGAGCCAGAATCCTTATCTTGCCGTAACACAGTCTCTGACTAGCGCGGAAGATAATGAATTTTTATCTATATACCGCCAATTAGTTTATTTTTTCTTAACATAGTTCTAACATCAGTTTTTTTTTTTTTTTTTTTGTTTAGTCGGAAGTACAAACAAAAACACATGTTTCTAGCGTATGAAATGATTACTTACTCAATTCTCAAGAATGTTTCTGTAAAGTAATCTTATTGTAAGTACTTGTTTTGATTAATACTTAATCTTAAGGTTTGGTGTACAATGTAACACTTCCGTTGGAAATAAATACATTCTAAATTCTAAAGCTGACAAGGCATGTAGATATGACACAACACGGACAATGACATTCGCGGGATGGTTATTGTTGTCTAAGAGGTCGGTCGACAGCGGTGTCTAACGACCTCTTAGAGGTCGGTATCCACAGAAATTGAATTGTATAACATGACATATGAAGGTTTAAGTTAGTAGTAAATAAATTTTAGGGACTGACTTTACATAGAGCAACATACTTATCTGTGTTGAATCGGAGCTTATAAAGCAATGTTAAAGCGACTGCTACATGGTCGCCAACCGCGGCCCGACAGAGGTGACCTTGGTGGTTTACAACCGTGTAGACCGTGGGTGGTTTACGACTAAACCAACCAAGGTCACCTCTGTCGGGGACGCGGTTGGCGACCGTGTAGCAGGCACTTTAGTGAGAACTTAAAGCAAAAGCGCCAGGGTAGCGCGAAATTCAAATTTTCTTCCGTTTTTTGCAATTTGCAGGTCAGTACATATTAGATTGTATGTTGATTAAAATATGATTCGTGACCGTAACAAATATGTATTTACAGAATTATAATCGTTAAAGCCATCAATACAACTCTCTAAGACCAAGTAATCCTACTGAATGATTATTTCATGAAATCATGACATTTGAGGATTATATTTATTTATTTATTTTACTATTTATGTACACACAATAAAACATTATATAGTTAGGACATTATGATCATTGAGTACAAAGGTACTGCTTATTTCTTAAGAAATTTCTTCCAACAGACCTGCGAAAGGAGAAATTAAAAAAGAAATGTAGACAATAGTGTGTGAGAACAAGAAGAGAAGAATATGAATAGTGACGTCTTAAACTAAAAAAATATATATACCTACACATATACTATAAAGCAAAAATTAACAAATACTTAAATAAATATATATTTTACTACTAAAGGAGTATAAAGGAGTATTCATTATACTTACTAAAGGAGTCGTATTACTGATTCTAATAATTATAATTCTATAAATACATATTTTGTTACGGTCGCGAATCATACTTTCATCAACATACACCCAGACACGACGTGCTAGACATACCCACTTCGAAACAGGAAAATAAACAAACTAATGTTCAGTTCTAATTTTGTCATTAAGATAAGCTGGAATAGTCCCACAAGGATTAGGAGGAAAAAGAGTTTCGAAATTAAAAGAAAATGATAAGTAGGTTGTAAGCTGACACGTGGAAATAGAAAATAGTTTATCAATCAATCAATCAATAGCCTTTATTTGTAAACATACATTCCTACACACTATTAATACTCGTAATATACCTATAAACAAAATACACATATACAAGGTGTAACATAATTAACGCACAACCTCTTAAGGGGTCATTGTACACATCATTATGAACAACTTTTACTATGGGACCAAACCTGAAATCGCGTAAAAAAAATCAGCTGCTCCCTACATTTATGTTCGCATAACTCGTCAAAATGTAGGGAACAGCTGATTTTTTTTCGCGATTGTATGTAGTTATAACAAAAATAAAATTCAATCTTTAGGTACCATCATCCATACAAATGTCAAGAAAAGAAAAAAAACGCTTAACGGGCAATTACGTGTGGGCTGTTAACGAATCGGAATTACTTACGGGTCCCCGAAACGATCAATCGCAATTGTCAATTTTTACGTGATTGACGCACATTGATGCGCAAATTGATCGTTTACCAAGTGCAATTGAAGCGATTGTCAATATTACTACAATAGTAATTGATGGCAACTGATGAATCGCGATTGGTCGTCACGGGGACCCCTTAGTCGGTAAGAAACCTAACTTGGAACTAGCGCTAACTGCCGAACCATTTTGTCATGATTTCCAAGTAATAACAAGATATGTAGTGATTTTAAATACTAAATATAAAATTGAAAGTATGTGATTTGCCTCAAATGTTTTTTTTTATATCAGTGTAATCATGAAGTTTAAAAGTATCTAATTAGACAGTTACCGTAAAAGTACTGGTTTTTTAACGAAAGGGGAATGGAAACATGATGTTTGGAGCGTGGCGCCTGCTTTGCTAAGTTAGTTCTCTTCGAGCCTCGGAACCAAAAGGTTATCTTTAAGAAGTCTAAAGTATATTCTGTTAAATTGAGTAGTAAGTAGTACCAAGTTTATATAAGTGAGTGAGAATATAAATACAGCAATGTTCGTACTGAAAAGGTGTATCATTACAATTTACCTAAAGGGTCCCCGACACGATCAATCGTAAATGTCAATTTTTACGTGATTGATACAAATTGATGCGCAAATTGACCGTACAACTGAAGCGATTGTCAATATTACAACAATATAAATTGATGGCCATTGATTATTTATTATTTATTGGATCGCCAACAGAGGCTACACAATTACATGCATATTAACGGAAAATACAAATGTGCGCTTCCAATTATAGGCGACCACATCATTCATTTAATAACTAGGTAGGTACAAGAAGTTTGATAAGGAAGAAATCATTAAAATTAAACAAAGAACATAAGCGCACCATCTCGCTTGCCGCGGAAATGTAACTATAACATTTTCTATGTGCCGGGATCCAAAACAAACCTCGGACACTTCGCCGTGTTGACAAGGCTCTGTAGGCAGTTTAACGTAGCATAACGATTTGGATATTACATGCAAATGACCAAAGTTAAAAAAAGACTTAAAAGCCTTAGTATCCAAGTCATAATATTTTTGTTGACTTCTATTATTACTCTTTGATTATTGATTATTATTCAATCTTATTTGAATTTATTGTTTAATTTAATTTGTATTTGTTTAAAATTAATTTGTATTTTTTTGTACCCTTATTGTTTTGACTTTCATTTTTATTCGCTTTCTATGACTCTCGCATATTGTATTTTGTTTAATTTTAATGATTTCTTCCTTATCAAACTTCTTGTACCTACCTAGTTATTAAATGAATGATGTGGTCGCCTATAATTGGAAGCGCACATTTGTATTTTCCGTTAATATGCATGTAATTGTGTAGCCTCTGTTGGCGATCCAATAAATAATAAATAATAATCTTTTAAGGTTAGCTCACTATACATTTTTTAATGGTAATAAAATAATGCATTATTTGCGAAGGTGTTTTCATAAACATATTAATCCTTATCCAAACAAATAGTTTCATAATCAAGGTTGATTAAGTACTTGTAAATTCCTTTTTAAATTATTCGAATCCGGCGTTTAGTTTAGAAATAACGATGGGTATAAAAATGCTTAAAGTATGAAAAATGCGCTTAGTCTATTAGTTACCGACACATTTTATTTTTTATTGACTGTTTGATCGCGCTAATCTCTGTCACTACCCGTCGGATTTGAAAAGTTCTTATTGCATTTTATGGTCCAACTAGCTTTTGCCCGCGGCTTCGCCCGCGTGGATGTCGGAAAATATCCCACGGGAACGTACCGGGATTAAAAGTACCCTATGTTCCGTAATACTGTATTGGTTTTCGTGGCGGACGCCAGAAAGTTCCCAGTCGGCATGATTTTTTTGGACATCTTCAACAATCGTCATATCATCATATTTCAGCCAATTTATATAATTTAAAAACTTAATGAATAAACCTTCCTCATGTATCACTCCGTCCTTTTTGGTGAAAGCCGGATAAAATCCATTCGATAGTTTTAGAGTTTATCGCGTTTAGACAGACAGTTGCGGCGGGAGGACTTTGCAAAACTATTATGCCGCTCAATAACAAATATGAAATAACTTTTGACCGAGTGAACCGATTTTAACAAAAACTTGTTTATAAAAAAATAAAAAAAACAACCGACTTCCAAAAAAAACACGACAAAGCGAAAACTAACTTTAATTTTGTAAGTCGGTGTCTTTGGTTTAGTATTTTCGTTTTTTGCCACCGATTTCCGAAACAAAAGTAATTTTTTACTGTTTGTTTGGAAGTCGGTGGTTTTTTTTTTATAAATACGTTTTTATTTTCCACTTTTTAGTTGTGGTACCTCCCCACCAAAATTCGTATACCACTACTTGCTAAGTAAATAACAGTGACAGGAAGTTATTATAACATCATCAACATACACTAAATGAAGAAAAAAAACGTATTTTTGAAGCTAACTCAAAAACCACTCAACAGAATTTGACCAAAATATGCAACCACCTCAGGACTATACTCTTTCAAATAAAAACTTTGCTAACAGGCAAATATATGTCGCGCTGAGTCGTGTCAGAAGTTTGGAAGGCGCAGTTTCATCAGGTTTGGACGCCGTCGCCAACAATTAAGTCAACCACACGACAACAGATCGCTGACCAAACCTGTCCTCTGACAATCAAGGCCACACATAACATACGACTCAAGTAGCGCAATTTGAAGCATATTACCATTAAAATAATTTAAGCCAGAGTACATCTCATGGCAATTCCAATAAGCCCAAACACGGCTAGGATACATTATTTTATTACGGAGTTCCAGTGCCTACCTTCCGGCTTCATCATCAGATGTGGTGGATGAGGTGGACATATGTACACATTTCTAACAGAGCACCTGCCATCTAATCTCTTCACCACCCTTGGTTGACTGGTAGAGAATGCCTAAGGCATTAAGTCCGCCTTTGTACTTTTTTAAGTGTGAAAAGTTTAAATAAATAAATAAATATGTGGTCTTCTGCATCAGTTCCACTTCACCAAATGATACTTTCTGAATGCAAATGCTCGACTGGTTGATGAAAATACGTAATTAATATTATTTAAATGCCTATAATATTTGAGGAGTTCACTCAATTCCTCATGGATCCTATCATCAGACCTGGATTTTGATAAAAATGGGACCAATCTGGAAGTATGTCCTTTCAATATAAAAAAGAATTTTCCAAATCGGTTTAAAAAAAATGCATACAACCGAATTGAGAACCTCCTCCTTTTTTGATGCCTATTAGGCAGGACATATTGATACTTCAATATATTGTTAAGACCTGTAACTTACATATGCCCACAATAAAGATACTTTGACTTTGACTTTGAAGTCAGTTAAAAATAAAGACTAAAATGTTACCTCAAGAAGTCAAGATACGAACTATACATTTTCAATCCCTTAAATCTCTTAAAAAGAGGTAAACAAAATTTGTAATATTATTTGTGGTTTTTTTTAAATCAACCCCTATTTTACCCCCTTAGTGGATGATTTTTCAAAAACGCTGAACTACATAATTCTTTATTTCCTACCAAAAGCATAAATTTGAATTTTCATATCCCTAACTTAAAAAATGCAGGGTTTCCCATACAAACTTTCATCCCTTATATCACCCCCTGTAGGGTTATTTTTGTGACGAAAACTACCCTATGTCCTTCCCCAGGATGCCATCTATCTTCTTGCCAAATTTTATCGAAATCCGTTCAGTGGTTTAGACGTGAAAAGGTAACATACAGACAGACAGACAGAGTTACTTTCGAATTTATAATATTAAGTATGGATATGGATTCTTGAGGAAGGCTTTAAGGTGTGTAACATTACGCTAGGACCCTTAGAAACCGTGCAAAAATAAAAAAGTAAGAACGAGCGCTAAGCGAAAACGAAGTAACAGCAGGGGCAGGCGATGCGATGCGACGGGGTGGGTTAGGGGAAAAAATTTGACGCGTATGAAGTCGCGGGCGGAAGCTAGTAAGTATATATTTCTTGTTCCCCCGACCCACCCCGTCGCATCGCATCGCCTGCCCGCGCTGTTACTTCGTTTTCGATTAGCGCTCGTTCTTCCTTTTTTTTGTTTGTGCTCGGCTTCTGAGGGTCCTAGCGTAATATTACATACCCTATAGTATTCCTCAAGAATTGGACTTTATAATGCAAAAAGAATTTTTCAAATCCGACTGGTAGTGACAGAGATTAGCGCGTTCAAACAGTCAATAACAAACAAAATGTGTCGGTAACTAATAGACTAAGCGCATTTTTCTTACTTTAAGCATTTTTCACCCGTCGTAAATTCTAAACGAAAGGTCCGAAAAAGGAATTTACATGCACTTACTCAACCTTGATGATGATACTATTGATTTATTTGGATAAGGATTAATACCATGTTTATGAAGACACCTTCGCAAGTAATGCATTATTTTAAAACAAATTTGATTACCATTAAAAATGTTATAGTGAGCTAACCTTAAAAGATAGACATATGTCATTGCTCTTGCACTTATTTAAATGTCACTTTCAAGTGGAGTCTCCGCTAAAAGGTGAGCAGACCAGGGATGTGGAGGTCGTTGTGTCAGGGATACCTGAACGTGTCACAGCAAAACAAGTTGCTCTAATAATAAAAGGCATGACACGAGGGAAGTCCCCTGGGTATGACGGCCTGAGCATCGAACATTTTCAGCATGCGGGGCCACACCTCCCCCGGCTCCTGGGACTGTTATGTATTAGGCATTCCTACCTGCCAAATGAGCTGATGAAGACGGTGGTAGTGCCTATAATTAAAAACAAGACTGGAGATACTTCCGACAAGTGCAACTACCGCCCGATATCATTAGCTACAACCGCAGCTAAGGTGCTTGATGGTCTGCTTGAGAGACAACTTAAAGAACACCTAAATTTAAATGACGCACAGTTCGGCTTTAGACCTGGACTTTCAACAGAATGTGCGGTTATGTCTCTCAAGCAGACTGTCAGGTATTACACTGACAGGAGCACGCCTGTATATGCAGCCTTCCTTGATCTCTCCAAGGCTTTTGACCTGGTTAGGTATGATATTCTCTGGCAGAAATTGAAGAGCACTGGTGTGCCAGGTGAGCTCATCAATATTTTCAAATATTGGTACGACCATCAAACTAACCGGGTCAAATGGCTTGGAGAACTTTCTGACGAGTACGGGTTGGAGTGCGGAGTGAGGCAGGGGGGGTTAACATCTCCTTCGCTCTTCAACTTGTACGTGAACGGGCTGATTGGTGAGCTGAGCGACACTGGAGTCGGATGCTCAATTGATGGTCATTGTATCAATAGTATTAGTTATGCAGACGATATGGTGTTGCTCAGCCCATCAATAGCCGCACTCAGAAAGCTAATAGGTGTATGTAAGGATTATGCAAGCGTACACGGTCTCCTTTACAATGTCCAGAAAAGTGAGCTCTTGGTGTTTCAAGCCAGGGGTCGGAAACTGGAGGATGTGGCACCTGTGCTGCTTAATGCTGTCGCTCTTAGAAGAGTGAAGGAATTTAAGTACCTCGGCCATGTCGTCAACGAGGATTTAAAAGATGACGGGGATATAGAAAGGGAAAGGAGAGCGATGGCGGTCCGCTGCAACATGTTGGCACGCAGATTTGCAAGGTGTAGTTTTGAGATAAAAATCACTTTATTTAAAGCATTCTGCCAAACTCTCTACACCTGCAATCTGTGGGTCACCTACACGCAGCGGGCCATCAACGCTCTCCGAGTACAATACAATAATGCGTTCAGGGTGCTGGTGGGGCTCCCACGTTGCTGTAGCGCGTCTGCGATGTTTGCGCAAGAGCACACAGATGGCTTTCACACTGTGCTGCGGCGCGGCATCGCATCGCTGATGTTCCGTACGCGTGGGAGCGCCAACACCATTCTGAACGTGCTCAGCCACAAGCTGGACAGCCCCCTTCTGCGGCACTGGGTTCAAGCACAAGTGCGCGTGCCTGGGGCCCCAGAGGGCGGCAAATACCTTAATTGATTATTTTTTAAACAATGTAACTAACATAGTTTTTAAGTTGTATACTAACAATGTATGGGCATGTTGCCTGAAATAAATAGATTTTATTTTATTTTATTTATTTATTGCGGACATTTTTTAGAACTTTTTAAGAGCAACAATTCCGTCATACATGATTCTTGCATAACTTTAACCTTTTACGCAGCGCACGTAACGGAAGCTCGCAAAAGGAACAAATTTTCCCCGTTTTTGCAACATTTTTCATTGATGCTCCGCTCCTATTGGTTGTAGCGTGATGTTATATAGCCTATAGCCTTCCTCGATAAATAAGCTATCCAACACTAAAAGAATTTTTCAATTCGAACCAGTAGTTCCTGAGATTAGCGCGTTCAACCAACCAAACAAACAAACAAACAAACAATCGCAATGATCAATCGCAATTGATCGTTGCGGGGACCCCTAACTGCTCACTCCAACATTTTTACTGACCATTCAATTATTACACCACTTAAGTATTTTCTGTACTGACATTGTAGGATGAAATAACCAACCAATTTTCTTTTTATTATTTGATTACTGTTCATGTTACTGTCACACTAATTTATCAACCGCTGACAAATAAAATGACTGGCAGATAAATTTTTCAACGGATCATAATGACCTCCCTAATGTTTAAATAAGAGTCAACCCATAAAATAGTAATTAATGTGTATAAACGTTTCAAAATTAGAAAAAGCTAAATTGTTATCGATTTAATTATTCGACAAACATTGTGTTCGCTTTGGTAAACATAGTTATAAATAGCCGTCAACCGACGATGCCGACGGTAGTCTCACTTTTTATTCGAGTTGTGACGACAGTGTCAGCCGCACGGTCTAAGATACAATTGGTTGCAGATAGCTAAAGTTGCAGATAGCTCTGTGCAGATAGCGGGTGAGTTTTTCAAATTGTTTTTACTAGCTTGATCAACGTGTTAACGCAGACAAACCTAGGATTGTTTTCGCATTATTGTGTGTTTTGTATCTTAATACCAAGCGATCGGGTTAAGGCTTAGCGCGCACTGCGGTGCTGTGGAATACAGTGCGTTATTTCTGATGTACGGTAACATTAAAACAAACGCAGTCACGGGTTCGCGCACTGGCGATGGCGGTGAGAAAATGGCACGTTATTAATGTCTACTTTTTCGTAAGTTATAAAGATTTAGGTACGGGGGTATCCAAAAAAGAAAAGAATATTCTACTGCTTGGTCGCTGTCTCGGTGCGTTTTTTTCACTGCAGTGTGCGGTACTACGTATATCAATTTGCGATACAAAGAACGTGCGGTGGACTCACCGCAAAGCAGCGGGAGGCCCACAGAATTAACCGCATGCGTTTTTTTCATCGCAATGCTCCCACTTCTATGACATTCCATATGTCATAGATTTTGCGTTAGAAAAACTCACGGCAGTGCGCGCTAGGCCTAATAACAGCAATGCAGATTATTGAGGAATATCGTTGTTTTTTCAAAATTTTGTAATTAATTTAATTGTCTAATTATAGACTTGAAATAGTCCGTTCGCTTGAAATGAGTTGTTCAATAAGTGTTTTGCTTGTTCTCATATTTTTACACCAATAGTCGTTTTATCACAATTATCACAATAGGTGGGTACAGAACTACAATTGTGTTCATGGATGTGTAGCGGTACCATCTTACCCTCACGGCGGGCAGCAAACGGGTACCTACCGGCGACTGACTTACTTTTTGATCGAAATCTAACCACACTAGTGCACCTACCTACATATTGTTTTTTTAATTATCTAAAAGCATTGTTGAGTAACTCCTGACATAGCAACAGTTGATTTACAATAATTAACGCTACTTTTGAGTACCCACATTACATTTTTATTTTTAGACTAGCTTTTGACCGCGGCTTCGCCCGCGTGGAGGTCGGAACTTATCCCTAGAGACTGTCTAAAATCGCCGTCGAGCAGTACCAGCATATATTCCGGGATACTTTGGTTGCTCTTGATACACTATACGACTAAACGCCGACAGACTGAACACCGACAAGACGTTACTTCGACGGGACTCTTCGCTGACAGGACACTTCACCGACGGGACACTTCGCCGACAGGGAATCCTTACTTCTGATTATTCCGAACTTGACCCAAAAATCCTAACCCTCTCTCTTCCCCCCCTCCCTCTTTGTCCTTGCTCGATGAATAATCATTCACTTCGCGTTATCGTTTGGAAGACTATGAGCACTAGAGTGAGGTATAAGTTGGTTACAAGCCTGCATAACTTGTTCGGGAGAATCCATACTGTCAGTAGCTTGTCGTTTTAATGTAGCTATCAACTTTAATTCTTCCTTTTTATCTAGATCAGGTTCATGGGTATGTTGGCCAATATTTTCGCTCACAAGTTCGTGTTTACCTTGTTTGTTTATTGTTCTTATATATACATTACACTGCAACCGATTTTTTGCATTACAACACCAGTAGTATAAATCACCACGTTGTTTGTTTTTACAATAAATATATCAATTTCCAAAATGTCCTTTCCTGTTCTTGATTGTAAGTTATTTATGATGGGCATAACCAACAGCGATACATACAAATATTTTACAAAATATGCGTGTAGCAGTTATTATGGCCAATTATAGGTTTCCCTGAATAACTCGGATATATATGTGTAATACATGCGAATGGACTAATGTCAGATATTTCAAATTAAAACAATAAAATAAACTTACAATACAATAAAAAAAATACATAAGGTTAAATTTAAATAAGTAACAATTTTGAAAAATCTAAAACAATAAAATGTTGAATAACAAAAGATAGAAGAAGAAGAAGAAGATTGGTTGCTTGTCACTTTCCTCCGTTTATAGTTTTCATTATTCGTTTTTTTGAATGACGGTTTAAATAAATCAACTTCAGAGAATTCCGAGTTATAAATTCGAGCAATGCGAGACTACACAATATGGGTAATATGGATAAAAGTAAATATACGCATGGATTAGTATGGATATTAGTATGGATGTTTATTAAACAAAGGTTTTGATATTCCCCGTTAACGTAAATTAAGTTGTTAAATTCTGTTTGTTTAATTATACGAGTACAATGTTGGAATTAGAGTGAAACAAAAACCAATACTAAACTGAACCTGCACCCTCATTGCGCAACACTATCAATCACAATCTGAATTATTTCGAAGCATATTGCTAATCCATTGCTTCATAATTTCTGTTCGAATTTTTTTTCTGCTCAACAACGTAAATAACGCAATGAATATTGAAATATCAAAATGAGACCGAATCTTAATTGTGTTACGTAATAAGGGTGTTGTTTGTTAACTGCAATAAGTAGGTAAACATTGCATTCATGATAAATATCATTTACAGTGATTAAATATTGTCTTCCCTTTTCCTTTACCTCTACTGCCCTCGCATTCCTTTTGATCCAAGATGGGCGCCCTTTCTTCTGCTAGATCAAGATCACAGTCTCGTCGTCAACATAGAAATTCGTCTGTGCAGAGCAGGCACTTTCGGTCTGGGTCTGGGCCGGAATGCGGAGCGTACGAGTTTGTTGCTTTGTATTGATTTCTATGGTACCGCGCGCTGGATCGGCAAATCTGCGCCTGAGATTTTGTAAATGCCGACGCTTCATACGCTGCGTATGCTCCGATTCCGACCCCGTGGACGCGTACCTTTATACTAGCCACACACGTTACGATTTACTTGCGCAGATAGGGTTTTAGGAACTGCTACTGCCTCGCGACAAACTGCCGAACACTTCCAGTAATCAGACAAACAAAGTGCGTAGTATAATTCAGAATAGAAACGCAAGTGATACCTAAATATTATAAACCAATTATTGTGATCAATCAAAGCATTTCTTGACTTGGGTTGTCACTGTACACTACTAAGAAAAGACATTGAACAGCAACTCGGAATACCTATTGATAATAATAATTGACCCACACTAAATGGGTTTCACTCCCTCTCGAAGAGAGGCGACCTGTGTCCCAGCAGTGGGAACATTATAGGCTGATTATGGTAAATGGGTTTAGTGAACTCATATACCAAGTAACCGCATTACTGTACGAATTAGAGTTGACGGTGTTGACAAGAATGTTGTAATTATATTTAGTTGAACCTAACTTGTAGCGGTTGCTTTAATATGACGCTACATCTCTAGTTCTTTACAAGGGCTCTCAATCAAACGACATTGCTTGGTTATGTTTAGAGAATAGTGCCATTTATCGTATCTGAAATAACTGGACTGATTTACATAAATACTGAGTCTTTTATGAAGAGCAGTAAGGAATATTTCATCTTACCCGGTGTATACCCTATTGACATGCCTGTCACGATCTATATTATTATCAGTTCGACGCTGACCCAACCGGGTACATAAACAGGACACGAAACTAACAAATCTGTCTTAATTCTCAGGCACCCGACAACATGTCTCGACTAGCCTGCTTCCTCACAGCCCTGTGGCTGTCTGCTGCGGCTGCGCACTCTTCGCAGCCTGGGTTCATCTCGGTTGTCTCACAAACCGCTGCTGACGTTATTAATCAAGCTACTTGTGAGGTGCAGGCTGGGCTCAACCCTGTCGGAAAAGCAATCGGCTTCTTTGGAGGCGATCTATGTAAGTAGAAGTCCTGACATAGCGAGGAGTTAAACCCCACTCATGTTCGATTTATAAGCCCGCGGGTCGCATGCACTTCAAATCCCTAAATACATTTGTAGGGATAGTTCTAGTAAAAGCAACCGTCGCGCGAACACGCGACTGCCACGTTCAATTTGTTCAGCGAACCCGAAAGCGTGGTCGCGCCGAGGGCTCCTTACGGTTTTCCGAACAAATGAGTGACATGTGTATACGCAACGATTAATTGTACTTAGTTATGAATGACATTTGAATATTAATTTGTATATCGTTATGTTGTTTTAGAATGTATAGAACTTTAAAAAATATTAACAAAGTAAAACTACATTCTTACTAATTAATAAATTCTGATTCTGATTGTGTATTCCCGCGACTGACCGCTTTAGTTCGGACGCGGGGGTAGTTTATTCGCGCAGGGATGGCTTCAAGATGATTTGAATGACACAACCATGTCAAATGACGTTGCAGGATGTGTGTAAAATCAAGAGACCGGTCGGTCATGCCGTGCATTTCAGCGATGTAGGACTCGGAGGTCAGAATCTTAGTATATAGTACAACGTTTAGTCACGGAGCACAAAATCAGAACTATCTGAACCAGCAAAACTGGTTGTTGTGCTCCATGCATTAGATAATCTATCTGTGCTATCTCCTCCTCTGCAGTTGGTAATGACAATCTTTGCTCAAGAATGATTTCTCCTATCCTCCCCGCATTACTTCCCATTTTGACCCACATTTTTAACTTTTCCTTGTTTTCTTGTACTGTTCCTGAGGCCTGGAAACGAGCCCATATCATTCCCTTACCAAAAATTCCTAACCCGGTCTCACCAACCGATTTCCGACCCATTTCTATCCTCCCATATCTCTCTAAAGTTCTTGAGCACATTGTTCATCAGCAGCTTTCTTCTTTTCTATCTGTAAATAGCCTTCTCAGTCCTTTTCAATCCGGTTTTCGACCTGGTCATAGCACAGTAACGGCTCTTTTGAAGATTACTGATGAAATTCGCTGGGCTATGGACCACAAATCTCTCACCTTGCTTGTACTTCTGGACTTTAGCAGTGCCTTTAACTCTGTTGATTTCGACATCCTTCTAGGGATTCTTAAAACTTTCAATTTCTCTTCTTCTACGGTTGATTGGTTCGATTTCTATCTTAATGGCCGCTCGCAGCGGGTTCGTCTAGATGAGGTTTCTGACTGGTGCTCTCTTACCGCGGGTGTGCCTCAGGGTGGCGTTCTCTCTCCTCTTCTCTTTTCTATTTTCATTAAATCTATCACCAGAGTCATCGCTTCCCACTTCCATCTCTATGCCGACGATCTGCAGCTTTACAATCACTTCTTGAGGCAAGATGCGGCAGCCGCCGTGTCTGCCATGAACAGTGACCTGGATTTGATTGGCGAGTGGTCGCGGTCCTTTGGACTGGAAATCAACCCTAAGAAATCCCAGGCTATTATCATCGGCGGAAGGTATATGCGGAATAGGCTCGATGTCGCGTCGCTGTCTCCACTCTGTCTGAATGGAGTTCAGAAACAATACGCAAATACGGTTAAAAACTTGGGGGTGACCATGGACCCTTACCTATCGTGGACTGCCCAAGTTGCTCAAGTCAGTCGCAAAGTGCACTACACGTTCCATACGTTGAAATGCCTCCAGAGCTTCTCGCCCTTGAATACCAGAATCTCCCTTGCCCAAACTCTCATACAGCCCATTATTGACTACGCTGATGCCTTTTACTTGGATGCCACCGAGGAGCTCTAAAATAAACTTGAGCGTTTGCAAAATATATGTATTCATTTTGTTTTTAATCTTAAAAAGTATGATCACGTTTCTAACTTTCGCAAGATACTCAAGTGGCTCCCTATTCGACTTCGCAGGAACTCTCGGATATTGTGTCTGCTATTTAACGTCCTTCACAATCATAAAATGCCATCCTACCTGCGGGAATGCTTTTCCTACGCTCGTTCTTCTGATGCACCTTGCAGGTCGTATCTTAGAAATCTCCTTAAATCCCCTCCCCACTCAACCGACTTCTACTCCTACTCCTTCACTGTGCATGCGGTTCGGTTATGGAACTCACTTCCGCCTGATATTAGGAACTGCCAAACTGTTGCAGTGTTTAAAAGAAGAGTGAAAGAACACTATCTTTCCACTTCGTCATAGCTGTTAGTATTTATTATGTTATGCTTAATTATTAATATATATTTTAGTGATATTTATTTTGGTAGTATACATGTATGTATTTGTATCTACTCATATTTTATGTTTATATACTTATTTGTATATATTCATATTATTGTATCGTTTGTGATTTTATGTATTTTGTTTTCTCTTTTACTCTTACACACGTTGTCTACATCTCTTTATCTACTTTCCTATCGCAGGTATGCTGGAAGAGATGTCTTTAGAAATAAGCATCACCTTTGTACGTATTTTTCTGTTCCTTTCTTCTTGTCTGTATAAATGTGTGTACATAAACTGTTAAATAAATAAATAAATAAAAATAAATAATGTTTAGTAACATTGTAAAGGCTCCTGCAAACTCGGGAAGCGAATCCCACGCGATAACGCGACACAAAAGACACCGCGGCGTGTCGCGCGACGAGCGGTGCCTTTGTGTCACGCGCGATTCGCGTCGCGTGCCGCGCCTGTTTACAAGAGCCTTTACAGAGAGAACTACCTTTTAATGATTCGCAGGTCAGCACGTGAAGCCGATTGTAGGAGTAGCATACGACGAGTATGACGAGGAACCGGATATGAGCCAGCTGACACTCGTCTTCAAGACCAGGTGAGAGTTATACCTCATAGAGATGGAACGACACGAGAGTTATTGATATGGGTAGCTATACTCAAGGAAAATAATTGATTAGCAAGTTGACACACTGAGTCAATTTGCCGTGTTTTTATTGATCGATTGATTCGTGATTTATATCTTGTAGCCGTACTGCAAAACAAATCTATTCTAAGAAAAACAGATTCATTCTTTAGACTCTAGTTATGTGAATAAAAATAATAAATATATGGAGCAGCAGATTTTTTTGTGATTTCAAGGTTGTTCCGACAACAAAAGTTAACTTTCATGAGTTCTACACTCGTCCAGAGTATGTCCCTCGGTTAACCTAACTAGTAACCTTCAATATTCTACAGCGCGAAAACCATCACCTACAACTTGACAGTGGCCCCGGAAGAGATCCCCAAGGAGAAGTGGTTTGACCCGGAGCTTCCCCTCAGGATTTACTTCCATGGTTTCATCGAAAACCCTTCGTGGAAGAAGTTCAGCTTCCAGACCATGAGCAGTGCATTCTTTGCTCAAGAAGCATCCAAAGGTAAACCGCAGTCGAGCTAAAATCAGAAGCGATTTCGTGAATTTTTTAAAAGTGGAATGATTTTGAAGTATACACAAACGGTATATAGGAAAAATACGTTGTTGAATTTTATTAAATGTAACATCTGTACATACCGGTCGTGTCCAGGGCAGTCGGCTGTTGCTAACCAGTAAATATGTACATAGGTACAGTCATATCAGTTACTTTACCTGCCTCTGGCAGCAGAAAACCAACAGCAACCTTATTAAACGACCCTAAAGATCACTGTGATTTGACAGTGATACAAAACCAGAAGCAAAATGACTGCAAGGACGGCGGGTACAATTATTACGTCTACGCTTTTTACTTTGTAAGTTGTACCGTAGACGCACCCACAGTGGCCACATTCTTAGGAATACATATTGACAATAAACCGACATGGAAGCCTCATGTTGAACGCGTGTGCCAAAAACTAAGTAAAACTAGTTGGTACTGTATATACTTTCATATGAATATAGTGAAAAGCTGTCATTTTGAAATTACACTTCAATTTGTATTTGTGTAGATTAATCGCCTCAAATATTAAAAGAACTTCTTATCAAAATGTTTACAAAACTGCTATTATATTGGAGAAATGTTATTAAATACAGTAAAAGATATTATAAATGGCAAAACTTTTAAATAAATGTAGCTGTTTGTCGGTAATTTGTAATTAATTCGTTATCATAGGTGACTATTCAAGTTATTGTTATGCTAATATTAGAATATTTATTGATAATTTATATTCTATATACCTATTATTGCAATAGTTGTTAGATTTTTGGAACGACGTTCTTTTACGCGGCTTGCGGTATAAGTAAATTGGCAGAAATCGTCACTAGCGATGAAATAACTTTTTAACAAGAAAACAATATTTTTCACTTTTCAGTTTCCTTTTCAAATAAGAACTTATTTATTTTGTTGAAATTTCACCAGAGCTACATACAGGGTGACTTGTATTTGAACGTATTCCAACAAGGACGTGAGTGTGACTCATTTGCAACAATTAAGCACCCCATGAAGCTTTGGCGAAAATTCATGGGATTCCAGAAAACCCAATTTGTTTGTATTTTTGAAAATTTCCCAAAATTTGTCACTCAATATCACTTCTTTTTTTTAAGGTAACGAGTAGTATTTAATTAACTCATATCTATAATACATGATAACACTAATATATATATATTATGTACAAGTATACAATAAAAAAATAAAAAGGGAGAAGAGCTCATTGGGCATCAAAAAATTCATCCGCATCGCTGTCAATCGGAAAAGTGCCCAAAAGGCTGGCAGCATTGCCACGCTGAATGGCAATGCTGATTCTTTGGGCTAAGAATAGGCCAGCCTTCTGGTCCCGTAGAGAGTCGACCAACCGCTTAGCGATGTCCCGAAATACTCGATGAGCACTCGGACCCCACGGCCCAAGTGTTTCAACACCAAACGGCTCAAACATATAGCTCCCAATGAGGTTGTTATATTTGCGCCGTTTGAGGTTTTCTGCACCTGCAGCAGCCGCCCCAACACAGCCCGCCGTGCTAGGAAGATGGGATGGCGCGAGGGTGTCGACACAGGTTGCATCCCACACCAAAGGCCTACCCAACTTCCAAGGCATTATGGTCATTCCGTCCGGCCTCTTCCCATCGTCACGTGCCAAGCCGTTGGGTTCTAAAACAGCTGGCACCCCGGCGGTGACAAGAGCCCGACGGATGATGTCGTTAATGCTAGCGTGCCGTGCCATACGACCAGCGCTCTTGCTGCAGGATAGGCCATGGTGTCCGAGGCAGTCGACTCCTTCACCGCATTGACAGCGATGTGGAGCTCCGCAAGGAGCGCCCAGACGCAAACAAGTAGCGAGCCGGAATGTGGTGTCATCCAGCATAGTGCCTATGTTGGGTGATGGTAGCGCCTGAAGCCAGAGGCCCGACTCCCATTCACCCACAGCCAGCAGGCGCGGGCACGCTCAGCAGTGTTGGTGGACGTATTAATGAGTTTATTCCGTACCAACCTGCAGAGCGGCTCATCCCACTGTCTCTGGGAGGACGGGTTCTCGGGCAGAACCGTATCCGGGCAAGCAATTTTCCAGGCGTTCACCGCATCGGTCAAACACGGCACTTCAGAGTCAACCTGAGAAGGGGCTAAGATTTTTGCGGTTAACTTTTCGGTGCTGTGAACCGAGGACAGGAACGCCGGTAAACTTACACTAGAAATTTTGCGGACGCCGAGCCCACCAAAACGAATGGGTAGTGTGGCTTGCAGCCACACACGGTCGTCCAATGCCACATATCACTTCTTTAAATTCTCGAACTGAATGGGTGTCAATGGCATGGGTTTCATTTTCATAGTTTGCGAGAGTGCTAAAGCCGATAGCGACGTCAAAATGTAAATACAAAATGGCAGCCGCAAAAATTTTCAAAAATTTCGTCATGGATATCGTTTTCATAGTTTTCGAGGGTGTCCGGGTGCTGAAGCCGATACAGATAGTGCCATCCACGAATACGCGCCCCACTCCTCTCTCTAATCACTTACAAGAGCTAACACTTGTAAGCGTGTGTGTTGTATTCAGCTAGTGTTTAGTTTTGTCGATACACTAATTTGCCTATATAGGTAATTAATTATATTATATGTAACTAATTAGTGCGTACACTTATATAATGTTACACACTTGTACTGTAAGCGATTATAATAGAAAGAAGAGTGGGGGGGCGTTTTCGTGGATGACACTCTCTGTAGTGAGGTCAAAATGTATATCCAAGATGGCGGCTGCGGAAATTTTCAAATTTTTGTCATGTGTCGTTTTCATAGTTTTTGAGGGTGTTAAAGTCGATAGTGAGGTCATAATGTAAATCCAAAGATGGCGGCTGTGAAAATTTTGTTTTAAATTATACGTGAGAAGGAACTTCGTTCCTGACGGGTCAAACGGGTCGGGGGGTCCCCCGACCCCATGCGTTTCTCTTTTGTGTAAATAAAAAAAAAAATTGTTTATTGGTAAAACAAGGTATAAACAAAATAGTTGATTGGATCCTCCTTTAAGGCAGATAATGCTTGTATTAGGAGAGTCCACTTTTCCACAGCAACACGTGTACAAAAAGCAAAATGTAAATTCACTTACCTGCTGTTTTTATTATACATAATTAATATCTAACAAAGTGGAAATGAGTTATAATTTTGTTATAAGTAATAATATTAATTAAATTCATTATCTCTATTGTTTGAAAAATTTTGCATGCCATAAAGTAAAATATATCGGGACTAATTATACAAATTACATCTTAGCTATATACCTACATTTTAAGCAAATAAATGATTTATATTTCTATGTCTTGTCAAAAGTTCTCATATGAGTCTGTTATGTTGCCAGGTAAGGGGTACATGCTGGGCCTGGACGCGAGCTCGCTGATCGCCTTCTTCTACCTCCGCGCCAGCACCATGGTGCAGTTCATAGGCGAGAAAGTCGGAAGAACCCTCGCCGCCTTGGTACCCGGTAAGTTCTGAACGCCCTTGTGGAGCAGGACCAGCGTTGAGCCAAGAATTGTTATCAGCGATGTAATCCCCAACTTATTGCTTGGCTACATAATGTGCGTTTAATACGAGATTTCGTTTCATTCAGTTGAAGTTTGTGGAGAGGTTTTCTATTGTAACATTTTAAACAGTACCCCATGAAAGATGAGTCATCTCTAGCCAGCCTGAAACCTGGTGAAACTAATTGGTCCCCATTTCTAGTGATAAAATTTTGTTTTTCACCTCGTTTACTAAAAAGTTTTGGTTTTTTCTTATGTACATGATGTTTTCATAGATATATTGACAAGGTACCATCATGATTGCACCACAAAATTGACTGCCCACAAATATTGCATACTTTTAATTTCCGTGCACCCTCGAGAATTCCTCGCAGTGCGATTACACCACTCTGCCCTCCGCAGAGAAGAACGGTTCTAGGCGCCAATTCCCCCTATACGAGATTATGCAAGGTTGTAAATAGCTGCAGTGATCAAATTAATTTGCACTTTGAAAGTCTGGGCAGATTGAAGGCCAATTTTTTTAAGCATCTTGCTAAATAGCTTCACTTTTCATTGTCTCGTTTGAGAGAGAATATATTATATATTTAAGTATAATAAGTTCCTTACGATGTTACCTATACCTATTAATTACTTAGACCTTTAGATTAGTATTTTTTTTATTTTTATAAACTGGATTAATATAATAAATTGTACTTTCTTTCTAAATAGTTTAACTTTTCATTTTCTCGTTTGAGAGAGAATATATTTAAATGTAATTAGTTCCATAAGTTGTTATATTATTTAGACCTTTAGATTAGTATTTTTCGTTTTTTAAACTAGATTAATATTATAAAATTGTACAACGTCTATATGCATGCGGAGTTTACCTTAAAGTGATTGTTGCACTGTTGCTTTCACATTTCTGCATGTTACTTTCTAGCATACAACCTGTGCAAACAATTGTTGGTGAACCAATAAAAAATAAAATAAAATAAATGATGTTAATATATTTTAACGGTTCCCTTAGAGTCGCGCCCGCGGAGACCGTAATCCCTTCGCCCTACCAGATCAGGGAGCTACTTAGATCATGTTCTGTTAAAAACAAAAATACAACATGTGTTGTGATAGTTCAGACATACATCACCGACCACCTGCCAGTCATCCTCTCCCTGAGGACCAAGGGTTCTATCATCAAAAATAGCCCAGTTACATCTTTCCGTTACAACTACTTAGCAATTCAACTAGACTTCGAAAGTACTAATTTCAGTCCGGTGTTGAATGAGATGAACCCTAACTTGATCGTGGAATTGTTTGTAACAATACTTCAAGAGGTTATTGCTATTATACCCTTTATATAGGCATCCGAAATAAAATTTGTGTTTTAAAGCCTTGGATGACTCGGGGCTTGGTTAGATGTATACGCAACCGTAACAGGATGCATTACAGGTTAAAAAAGATCCTCAAAATGCGGTCGTTCTAATTACTTACAAGATATATCGTAATTACCTTAACACCTTATTAAAAAAACTAAAGAGAGCACACGATAGAAATGAATTGCAAAAGGCCAGAAATAATCCTAAAGCCACATGGAAGGCAATTAAAGCTATTATCAACTCGACTTCTCAACCGCAATCTCCCAAAGAGCTTCTTCAACTCACTGATGATCCTAAAACTTCAGCAGACCGTGTCAATTGCTTTTTCGCTGATATAATTCGTAAACTAGCCTCTCGAGTAGGTCCACTCCCAAGATCTAACCATGATGTGTGAACCCCTCCATAACCTCTACCTAGCCAATCTCTCATCATACTGCCGGTAGATGAAACACAAGTAGAAAGGCTGATCAACACCTTGCGTTCTGATTGTGCTACAGGCTACGACAACATATCAGCCAAAGTACTGAAACAATCGAGTCCCACTCTCTCATCCCATCACGCATATCCTCAATCGTGCTATTGATACTGGAATCTTTTCCAACGTCCTCAAAAAGGCAATCATGCGCCCCATTTTCAAGAGAGGAGACAGAGCCAATGAAACAAACTACCGTCCAATCTCCGTACTAAGCTATTTATCTAGAGTCCTCGAAAGGATACTTAATAATTGTCTCGCTGCATATCTCACTAAACACAAGATCATTGCAAGCAATCAGTACGGTTTTAGACCAGGAATCTCAACGGAGGATGCTGAAGTTGACCTTACTAAAAACAAAACTACAAAGTAGATACGGACATCTATATTATTATGAAATTCGGAATAATTTTAATACAAACTTGTAGATAATGTTTATCTAAAGCTAATTTTGAGAAAAAAACACTTTTGCAAAAAATGTACACAATGGGCGGTCTTATCGCTGAAAGCGATCTTTTACAGACAACCTTGACACACACCCAAATGGAAAATAAACCCCATCCGTGTAACCGTATCTTCCATTTGACATATATTACATTATAAATGTTAATCTAGCACTGACTCAATACAAAACAATTTTTCTATCCTGTCAAATTCAAACCTATTCTATTCGAATACATCATTGCTTGTCTTATCAGCCAACCAAAACCCGCGAAGGTTTCATGCTGAAGGCAGGCCCGGTTAAAGCCTCTACATCAGCTACGCCCCTACTGGATAAAATAGGGCTACCGTAGTGTCCCGCTTTATCCATATAGGATGAACATTAAGACAAGCAATGATTTGGCCTACCTAACCCTAACGGCACGGTTACCTATGCATGGATTGAAATTTACAACATGGGGTCTATCCCTTACAAGAGAAAGCTAGGCTCAGTAAGAACGAACCGCGAAGTTCCGACACTTCGTCAAGGGACAGCCAAACTAACCTTTAATACGTATATACGTATATTTAATACGTAATTATGTATGTTTTTTTTTCGAAGTGTATAAATAAACATTTTATTTTATTATTTATTTATATTTTACTACCGATAGCTCTTTACTGCAGAATAAAAATAGACTCGATGTCTGCAGCCCGTCACCATAGTAAAATACCGTACGACATAATACTATGAAAGTAACTAAAATAGTCTCGCGGTCGCTACATCAGTCAATTGACGGGTTTTTCTCACAGCGTATGTTGCTGAACTTAGCCGTCCTGCGAGGGATGTTAACTGAGGACCCCACTGAAGGCTTGAGTCGAGCGTGATCCCCAGGAAAACAGTTTTATCGACGAACTCTAGTTTCTCGATTCAATACTATCTCACAATTACTACTTTTGACTGTCTTTGGCGTTGTCCTAATAGAAAGCAAGTTCACGTGAATGTTGTTCGTACTGCCCCGTGATCAAACGTACACTGTCAAATAGTTGTCACTCCTATAGTCTTCAGGTGGGCATTCACGGTCAGTCCATCGCGCCAAATGGCGTGTTACATCCAAAATTTGATCGTGAATGTTAAAATCCGTTGGCGAGAAGTAAAACTCTGGATATCCAATCGCCCCATTTGACTTTAGTCGTTTGGAGCCACGCCAAATGGCGCTGCACACCTTTAATTAGCATTTACGTGGATCAATGTTCGCGTAATCGCTTCGTATTAGGACACTAGAATAGAAATATGAGAATGGACGGACGGGAGACGTTTTTGAGACATACATTGGAATGTTTCTGAATCCTTTGTTTGGCCATGAATATTTCATTACTTCACAGTTTGCAAACTAATTACAGTGTTTTCTAATTATTTAATAATAGGATCAATATTCTCCTTCCAGCTGGTCTGGATCCCAAAAACATCCACCTGATAGGCCACAGTCTCGGGAGCCACATCGCAGGGTTCACTGGCCAGACGTTCTACTCGCTGACGGGAGAACGCGTCGGCAGGATCTCAGGCTTGGACCCGGCCGGCCCGTGCTTCAGTGACATCAGCCCCATGCTGAGGCTGTCCAAGGGGGACGCTGACTTCGTTGATGTCATTCATACTAATGCAGGAGCCTATGGATTGGACGAACAAATTGGTATGTTATTTTATGATGCATTTTTTAAAGATAAGGCTGCCTGTCCATTGACGTGGAGCGAGGCAGTAGAGCGGAGCGAGGTAGTAATGCGGAGCGGAGTTGCGGACTGTGCGGAGCTAGGCCGAGTTCACGTGACGAATAATTTGAGCGGCTGCAATACCCCGCCGTCAGTTTTTCTGCTTCCCCGCTCCGCTTCC
This sequence comes from Fissipunctia ypsillon, assembly GCA_947568875.1. Taxonomy (NCBI): domain Eukaryota; kingdom Metazoa; phylum Arthropoda; class Insecta; order Lepidoptera; family Noctuidae; genus Fissipunctia; species Fissipunctia ypsillon. The sequence continues at coordinate 20,169,107 of OX387663.1, read as the reverse complement.
TCACTTCGCTTCCCGGTTTTGTACTAATGAATTTTTAATCTAGTTCGTAAATCCCTGTCCACTGATCCGAGGTAGTAATGCGGAGCGGAGTTGCGGATTGTCTTTCCATTTGAAACAAAGTAGTGCGGAGTGGAGTTGCGGACTGTGCGGAGCTAGGCCGAGCTCACGTGGCGAATAATTTGAGCGGCTGCAATACCCCGCGGTCGGTTTTTTTCCGCTTTCGCGCTCCGCTTCCCGGTTTTGTATGCATTTGTAATCTAGTTCGCATATCCCTGTCCACTGAAGCGGGGCGGAGATTTTATGCAATTCCATTGGTAAATATTAGCACAGCTTCGCTCCGCTCCTCTCCTCTCGGCTCCAGTGGACAGTCAGCCTAATGCTGCGGTCTATACCGAGTCTTAGTTATCAGTCAGTCCCAGGCAAAGCAAGGTGTATATCATGTTATCTTAGAAAAGCTTGTTAGGGAAATATGAACGGAATCAATTGAGCTGTGGACGCTGTGGTCTTCCTCGTGGTGCCTGGCAACCAAAAAGAAAGTAGCAGAGCTTCTAGTGAATATGTGAAGCTAGTAACATAAAAATAGTTTTGTATCTTTATTTATTTATTTAATACTTCATGCACAGAAACGTACAGAGGCGGATTTAATGCCATAGGCATTGTCTACCAGGCAACCTTTGATTGGTACCAGCCTCTAAATGGTCTGTCAGTAACCATTTTCATCTGATATGAAGTCGGCCTGTTTACCGGCCTAATTAAAATCTTATCAATGTTCGCAGGACACGTAGATTTCTGGCCGAACGGTGGTGCGGATCAGCCGAACTGCTTGCTGCAGGTATGCAGCCACAACCGCGTTTGGGAGCTCTATGCCGAGTCGGTGCTGACTCCTCAGAAGTTCATAGCAGTCAAATGCAACAGCTACGACGAGTTCCGGCATGGACTGTGTGACTACAATGATACGAGGTGAGGTGTCGAGGCCTTCAGGAGTTGTACCGATAAACAAAGATGTTTTATACGATATTTGTTTATGATTATCGCGTTCAAATTCATGTGTATTGACTTTTTTTCAGTGTCATGGGCTACGGCACTCCCGCCAACACCAGGGGTACGTACTTCTGTCAGACACTTGGCGAGGAGCCCTACGCTACCGGCGCCGAGGGGCTGCACTATAAGGAAACTACGGCTGTGAATTTCATCGCCAATGCTGTCAAGGATACTTTATTACAATAACCTACCTACAGTACTGATGATGTGATGTCTCTTCAAATGCGGAATGCTGTTTTCATTCCGGCAATATTATATGGTTCCAGTTATGACTTTAAGTAAATCTGTTGATGTCAATCAATTTAGTTGAACCGTGTAGTATCGCCGTTGCATAATAAAGATTTTTATTATAGCTTATTTTTATTATATACTAAAGTATTTAATCGGTGAAAGCAATTTTAGATTCACGTTATATTTCTCTGCGATATTAATTAATCCTTTATTCATTTAAAATGTAATTGTTTTTGTAATGTATTTGTGTGAGACTAGATGAGACCTACTCAGTATAAATCGTCATTGTCTTGTGCTGTTTTTTCTGTTCTGTGGTCTTATGTGTTAGATCTAAGTTCTATTAGGTATTGTGACAAAAATAACTTTTAACATAATTACTTAATTCATATTTACAGGTAAAGTTACGGAAATTAATCGTTTACCAACTTAAATTGCCCGTATATTCAAATCACAACTGTTTTCTTTTTCTGTTTTTAATTACCCAAATAAACGTTATTCTTTCTTTTTGTTTGACAACTGTTTTGAATACTACCTATACGAAAACACAACTGTCATTCTTTGACAGTTGTGTTTTGAATATACGGGTAATTTACTAAACTTTCTTTAATAAACTTACTGTACAGTGGCGATCATAAGTCCATAAGCAATCTCACAAAGCAATAGATTGACGCTTTGGTTTGACTTACGATCTCCTTCTATAAGTTGTTTCTATACTATAGACAAGCACACAAACTCACTTTGTCTTCATAATTTCAACTAACTTAGGATATGGCATGCTAGCTAGGTGCAATTATAGCGAGTCGAGGGTTCGAATCCGACATGTGGTTTATACACTTTAGTGTATATACACTTTTTGTTACTTTTTAATAATTACTATTTATAAATTTTGTTATTTTTTGATAATACCTAGAAGTAGTTCGATAATAAAATAGATTTGATTAATTTTTAATAATTGCTAGTAGTAGTTCGATAATCATTAGTTTTTGTCTCGTTCGTTTTGTTTACATATATAATATAGTGATGAGAGTTTAAATCTGTTAGCGGAGTTGTGTTTATTATTTTAAAAAAAACTTTTTTGCAAAAAAAAAAACAACTGACTTCCAAAAAAAAAAACAGTTCAAAGTGAAAAATAACTAATTTCGGAAGTCGGTGTATTTGGATCTGTATTTTAGATTTTTGCCACCGACTTCGAAAATAAAGTTAGTTTTCACTTTGTAGTGTTGTTTTTGAAAGTCTGTTGTTTTTTTTTTTCCAAAATTAGTTTTTTAATTTTCACTTTTTAGTAGGTCCGTTTCTAATTTATCCAAGTTCCAATATCCTAATGACAACTGCTCATCGCCGTTTACAATATATTGCTTCTCCCGATGCAGTGACGTTATTAGTTAAGGAGTTCTCCTTCTACTTCACCATCAGATCCACTTCACCATATGCATTGTGACTAGCTTATATTGCTTAGCAATCATTTTAAAGTAATCGAATCGCAACCCGTGAAATACTTATTATTGAGTTGTTCCGGTGGCCATTTGTGGTCTTCATCATTCCACTTCACCAAATGGTGTTTTCCGAGAGCAAATGAGCAAGTTACTATAAAAAAATACCCAAATCGCTATAGGTGTGCCTATAAAATTTAAGAAGTTCTCTCGATTTCCCCAGGATCCCATCATCAGAACCTGACCTGATGACAATGGGAACACCTGTGAAGCCTTTCAATCAAAAAAAGAATTTTCCAAATCGGTCCAACCGTCTTCGAGTAATCGGGGAACTCATATTTAAAAAAAAGATTCCGACGAATTGCGGACCTCCTCCTTTTTTTTGAAGTCTGTTAAAATGCAGTCAAATATGAATATTGAAGCGAAGGCAAATATTACATAACATAACATCACGCCTTGTTTCCCCGAAGGGTTAGGCAGAGGTGTACCTCTAGTACACCCACATTTCGCCAGTTATGTTTAAGTCCCATGTAATAGGGGGCGAGCCTAAAGCAAATATTATTGCTCTGCGTAAAAGTGGATGTAATGTAACACAAATATGTAATGAAACCGGACTAAGTGTGAATGTTATCATTTAAATATTTCATAATTTACTAAACATAAATCTAAATCAAAGGCATTTTTAATCCCTTTACTCAGAAGATGCCGTAATAAATATAGTTTAAAACTCATTATAAGGTTTTTGAAAATTATAATTATTTATTTAGATTAGTGAATGATGAGTCATCATCATCTTCCTGCCCTTGTCCCATGTTACTTGGGGTCGGCGCAACACGTTTTCTCTTTCCATTTTCCCCTGTCAAAAGTCACACTATCATTCACTCCCTTCTCTTTCATATCATTCCTCACACAATCCATCCATCTTTAGTGAATGATGAGTAATTATGTGTAATTTTTTTTCATAATTATTAATAGTAAACAGTTTTAGTATTTACTATTAATAATTATGAGACAAAAAGAAAAAAAGAAAAGAGGAGCTCGTGGCTAAGTAATAACAGCCGCATGGGTCGATCCATCAGGTTAAGCTACGCTTGCCGGGGTTGGTCCGTGGATGGGTGACCATCTTTACATACCGAGACTCCTCCGTGCCTCGGAAAGCACGTTAAGACGTTGGTCCCGGCTGTCATTCGTGGATCTTTGACAGTCGTTACGGGTCGTCAGAAGTCCGAAAGTCTGACAACCAGTCTTACCAAGGGGTATCGTATTACCCAGTAACTGGGTTGTGGAGGTCAGATAGGCAGTCGGTCCATGTAAAATACTGGTATTCAGCTGCATTCGGTTAGACTGGAAGCCGACCCCAATATAGTTGGGAAAAGGCTAGGCAGATGATGAAACAGTTTTAGTATTTGGCTTATTGTCTAACAGTATTCCATTCTTTGTTCTAGAGAAATACTGTGAGTCTTTGGGTTAAGAGATATGAGGAAGAAGGTAGCCTTGCTAGTCGAGCGCGAAGTGAAAGGCCAGCACTTAGTAAAGAGGAGCAACCAACGAGACATTTTGCTGAATCTCTCTGAAGGCTTGCTTCACCGAAGACTAGCTAAAAAACCGAAAATGTTTACATTATTTTCGTAGTATTATTATACTCAGCCTGTATATTGTGCCATATCCGTGATTACTTAAGGATTAAAATTTGAGGTTTAGTTTCAATCTTCTTTTCGTAATGAAAATTAATGCTTACCTCGTCGTCCTCACTAATAAACGTTGTATAGCGTCTGTATTCGTATAGTTACACAACGCTTTGTCTTCTTCTTTCGAAAGTCAAATTACTGACGACTGAAAGAGAGAAATCAGTGTGTAACTATTCACCTGATACAGTACGTTTATAAGTAAGGAGGCTGATATAATACGTTTATTGGTAAGGAGGTTGAGCTTTAACCTCAATAGTCCTAATAAATACGATTTGTTAACTTTGAGGTTTGAGATAGACACTCACTGGCAGTAGAACAAAAGTAGTAGGTAATTATTCAATTGCGTTGTGACAACGAGTCCTCATTCCCAAGTGGCCCCATTGTCATCGGGGTCAAGATATGATGATGGGATCCTAGAGAAATCGAGGGAACTCGTCAAATAGTATAGGCACACCTATAGCAATTTGGGTATTTTTTTATAGTAACTCGTGCATATGCTCTCGGAAAGCACCATTTGGTGAAGTGGAACAGATGATGAAGACCACAGATGGCTACCGGAACTACTCAATAATAAGTATTTCACGGGTTGCGATTCGATTACTTTAAAATGATTGCTAAGTAATAATAAGCTCGTCACAATGCATATGGTGAAGTGGAGCTGATGGTGAAGTACCAGGAGAACTCCTCAACAGTTAACGTCCCTGTATCGGGAAAAGCATTATTTTGTAAAAGGTGATGAGCAGTTGTCATTAGGCTATTGTAACTTATAAAAAGATAATAATAAAAACTTTTTTTTGTAAAAAAAAAAACAACCGACTTCCAAAAAAAAAACACTACAAAGTGAAAAAGAACTTTAATTTCGGAAGTCGGTAGCAAAAACCTTAAACACAGATTATAGATAACGACTGGTGGCTGTGAGTGGAGACATGTTCCAACTGACCAAAACCCTGCTGATTATTTGTCTCGTGGATTGGGCATTGATTTATTACCTAGTTTAGGTGATTGGTGGTCGGGTCCTAGTTTTTTAATGAATGAAATGTCTTATTGGCCTTATAAATTAATGAATTTTAATAACGAACTTTTGCCTGAAATTAAATTAGATGTCACCTCGTATGTTTTATCCAATAACAATGAATTTGATGAATTTATTAATTTTACACGGTTTTCAAACTTAAGACTTTAGCGAACAGTCGCCTATGTTTTACGTTTTATTGGCGCATGTAGAAAACAATCTATTCGCGGTCCTCTTTTTGTGCATGAACTAGAAAGGGCTTTACACTTTATTATACGTTTATCTCAAAGTCAATCTTTTATAGACTATAAATTACTACTCAATAATAAACCGTTACCCAAGAAAAGTGAAGTAAATAAGTTTAACGTGTTTCTAGACGAGGATAATATAATGCGGATTCGAGGTAGACTACAAAATTCAGATTTTCCTTATAATAAAAAGCACCCGATTCTTATTCAATCTGGTCATCATTTTTCTAAGTTACTTTTTAATTATGAGCATACAAGATTGTTCCACGCTGGACCCCAGTTATTGTTGGCGTCTATACGAGATATGTACTGGCCCATTCGAGGTCGCAACTTAGCTAGGATGTGCTGTAAACAATGTGTTCGTTGTTGCCGAATTAGAAGTGAAACTGTAAGTCCTATTATGGGAGATTTACCACAGCAGCGACTTCTAGCAGGTGTTCCATTTGAAAGTATAGGCTTGGACTATGCAGGTCCTATTCAGTCAGCTGTTCGTCAAGGTCGTGGCTGTAAATTAGTAAAAGTTTACATAGCTAATTTTGTTTGTTTTTCTACGAAATCAATACATCTTCAACTAGTCGGTGATTTAACAAGCAATACATTCATTTTGGCGTTAAAGAGGTTCATCTCACGTAGAGGAAAGCTGAGAAATATCTACTCGGATGATGGCACCTCATCTGTTGGTGTATCTAATGACCTTTCTACGTTTCTTAAAGTTGCGATTCGTTGTCCGAGGAGATGGCCAAGGAAGGAATCAACTTTCACTTTATTCCTGCATATTGGCCTTGCGGAAGCTGGTGTTAAATCAACCAAATCATTTAGTCAGAGTGCTGGGGCTTTGTAACCTTACCTACGAAGAGCTATAAACCATGATGGTTCAGGTTGAAGCCATTTTCAACTCCAGACCACTGACGCCGTTATCATCGAACCCCGAGGATCTGACGCCGCTCACACCCGGACACTTTTTGACTGGACCTCCTATGACATCGCTGCCGTCACCTTATTATCGAGACCAGTCCCTCAATCCTCTGACTCGATTAGAGCGTATTGAGCTTCTCCGACAGCATTTTTGGAGCAAATGGAGTAAAGAACACATATCGGAGCTCCAACTTCGCATGAAATAGCGAGCATGTAAGGGCTCCTTGAAGCTGAATTCTTTGGTCCTGTTAAAAGAAGACAACCTCAAATGGAAAATGGGTCGGATCGTTGCTACGTATCCAGGGACAGACGGCGTAGTCAGAGTTGCAGACGTCAAGACTTCTAGTGGTCTGTTACGCAGATCATTTAGCAAGATTTGTCCGTTGCCTATATATCCGGAGCCTGAAGATTCTTAGTGGTTGAAAGACAGGCTTTCAACGCCCGGGGGTATGCTCCCGCAAGCGCCTACAGAAAATTACATACAGTTTAATGTCGAGGCTACAACGACGACCTACGAGGGTCGTAGATTATGGCTCATCGTTTTTATTTTTTAACATTTGTCGAGCGGCTACCTACATCTGTGATATTATCAGAATAAAATTGCACATTTACATAAAGCAACGTATTTTTTCATTATTCCCGTAACCGTAACCTGGATCTATCCCGCACAGTGGTCGCATATAAATTTGGTCAAATTCTGATGAGTGGTTTTGAGTTAGCTTCAATAATACGTATTTTTTTCCATTTAGTGTGTTACTTTTAGTTAAAATAACTTCCTGTCACCGTTATTTACTTAGCAAGTAGTGGTATGCGAATTTGGGTGGGATAGGTACTACAATTAAAAAGTGGAAAATAAAAACTTATTTATAATAAAAACAACCAACTCCCAAGAATAGCACTACAAAGTGAAAAATAACTTTAATTTCGGAAGTCGGTGGCAAAAAACGAAAATACTAAACCTGAGACACCGACGCTTTAGGTGTATAATTCAATAAGGTGTTTTATAAATTCGCATATATATGAAGATTGTTGAAGATGTCGGAAAAAATCATGGCGACTGGGAGCTTTCTGGCGTGCGCCGCGTAAATAAACAGAGTATTAAGAAAATTCAGGTACTTTTAATCCCAGTAGTACGTTCCCGTGGGATATTTTCCGACATCCACGCGGGCGAAGCCGCGAGCGAAAGCTTGTCGGATATATAATCATCCCAACTGATCTTTAATTTCCAAGTCTCTTGTAATATAATTTTCCCATTTATGGTGTACGATCAGTACGATGCTGGAATGCCATATACGTCAAAAATGGACATTATCACACGTAACATTTCCCTCTTGGTCGGCTCTTGTGTCCCATTTATAATACTTTCGGGTATCCGTTGAAAGATACGTCGAATCTCAAAGTATCATCACTTGGATGCCAAATCAATCCAAGCGTACGTTCGCCTTCATGAACTGTTGACCTATTTTTAAACTTGACGGCTGCATCGCTTAGTAAATCTTTAGGTAGGCTCGCAAGTACTTTTTTTGTATTACTCATCCAATTCCGCATCTCGAACCCGCCTTTCTGGTGAATGGACATGCCATCGTGCATCAGTTGTATCGCGGTCTCTTCGTCAGGTAGGCTGTCTTTATAATCATCCATATAGTGACTTTTATATATAGCAGAAGCCGCAGCGGGCATTGATGACTCATATAGCTTTGCGTTTTTGTTTTTTACAAATTGGGCTGAAAAGGGCGAGCAATTAGCACTAAAAATTCGAGACGTCATAATGTAGGTCTGTGCTTATAGATCCTTCTCGTTCTTTTAGAAATCGGAAGGCGTCCTGGTCTTCTGGTCGAATTTTTACTCTGAGGAACATGTCTTTAAATCTCCAGACATGGCTACTCGATTTTCTCTAAATTGTAACATAATGCCGAATAACGACAGTAGTAGGTCAGGGCCTTTTATTAAGTAATCGTTTAGTGATAACCCATTTGTTTTAGCTGCCGCGTCAAACACTAAACGTAGTTTATTTTTGTTGGGATTATCGACCCCAAAGTGAAGCAAGTACCAAGTACTCGGCGGTGTAACATTTGGGTTGTTACATCTTTTTGCATCGTCGTTATCAAATAGATGACGTATGCGTCCTTCGTAACTTTTCGCATATTCCTTACTTCTTTTTAATTTTAGTTCTACTCCTTTCAGTCTAAACAGAGCCTTCAGGTACGAGTCCAGCATCACACATTTCTCGTCTCGCCAAGGTAAGCCAACATGCCATTGACCATTGATCAGTACAGAAGTTCGTTCTAAACTTTCTACAGCGCGTAAGTCTTCAGAGTTCTGTCTTGGCCTGCCAGACACGCCCATGGACTCGATTGAGAACGACCTTCGTACCTCTTCTGGACCTCTCGCAGTTTACATTCTGTTTCAGTGACGTACAGCAGAATCAGGTAAGTAAACATTAGGCACCCTTCCATGCAGATACCAACCCAGGGGAGTCCGGGTGGCACAGGGTATATTGGGTCTACCCACCCTCATTTCCAAAGGTAAGAGAAGGTGACAATTATCTTGTCCGATTAAGACTTGTGGTTGTAGTTGTGTTTTTGTGCATAAATGATGCGTGACGACACATAGGTGTGTGTATTTTTTTGCTATTCACTGTAGACAAACTTTGTGGTAGGTTTAATTCAACAATTCGCGCGTCGATTGTAAATATCTTATCATCCAACCCACACAGTCACCTTTGCGCGCTGTGCTTTGGACACTAGTTCGGTATCGTTCCACGCGCCACACACACGGAGACATTCCCGGTGGCCGCGCAGGCGCAGACCCACGTTCTCCGCCGGCGAAGCGCTAACCAACGACACAGTCGAGCCGTCGTCTAGCAGCGCGGTCGTGCTCACACTTCCGTTCGGTCCGTGAATGTTTACAGGTACAATCTACAGCATTACGGAACAGCAGACATTGATATTTGTTAATGTTTCGGATGGAACTTCTGTATAGGGTGGAACCTCAGATTGTACCACTGGCACGGCTTCATTTTTGTCTTGGCGCGGCACATAATGTAATAATCGATGATGAGATTATCCACAATTGTTTACATCACAGCTGGGAGCGGTGGCTGGGACAATATCTCAACAAGATTTTTAAAGTATATAAGTAAGGAGGTTGTCCCAATTATAACCCATCTTGTAAATCTCTATTTTAGAGACGGTATCTTTCCGGCCCCCCTTTAAAAAATATATTATTATTTCAGTTCACAAGGCTGGGGACAGAGACGATGTCAACAACTACAGGCCGATTTCTGTCCTCCCAGCTATATCGAAAATCTTGGAGAAATTAATCAATATTAGGCTTCTCAAATATTTAAATAAATTTAAAACATTATCCCCAACACAATTTGGATTTAGGCAAAATATATCAACCGAAGATACTGCTTTAAGCTCGCTTGTGGCTAATCAACTTGATAATGGCAATAAATATTTAACTACTTTCCTGGATCTAAAAAAGGCATTTGACACCGTCTCTGTATCTATCCTTGTGAACAAACTGGAACAAATGAGTATTAGAGGAACTTCACCAATCTTCTTAGAGATTATCTCTCCAACAGGGAACAAAGGGTTAGGTTGGGACAGTACGTCAGTGACAATGTAGAAGTATTATAGGGCGTGCCTCAGGGTAGTGTTTTGGGCCCCACACTTTTCTTAATTTATATCAATGACCTCTGTAATATGAAAATTAATAATGTCAAAGTCTTTTCTTATGCCGACGACACGGCTGTTTTTTTCTCTGGAAGATCCTGGGATGACGTAAAGCAAAGTGCTTCAAATGGCATGGGCCAAATTGCTAAAAGGCTAAATAATAATGTGCTGATATTGAACACGTCAAAAACAAATTATATTCATGCTATAGTATCAGTAATCGTACACAGCCAATAAAGGACTTCACAATCAAAGTTCACGAATGTGGTGACTCTAAAAAGAGAAACTGTATGTGCCCTACCATTAATAAGGTCACACGTACGAAATATTTAGGTGTCATAATTGACCAGAGATTGTCCTGGTACCCTCACCTTGAGCAGGTCTCTAACAGGGTTCGGAAACTAAGCTGGATTTTAAAAACATTGAGACATATTGTTCCAAAAAATGCTACCAATACCGAAGACCCATGTAGAAACCTATTAAAAGATATATGCTTTGGTGCAGTTTGTCTTAGTGTACTGCATCCCTATTTGGGGAGGTGCAGCTAAAACTAAATTTATTGGCGTGGAACGGGTGCAACGAGCCCTAATAAAATTTGCAAAAATCATAAGAAAATTTGAATTTCGCGGGCTACCTTAGCGCTTCCCCTTAAACGTGCTAGACATACCCACTTCGAAACAGGAAAATAAACAAACTAATGTTCACTTCTAATTTTGTCATTAAGATAAGCTGGAATAGTCCCACAAGGATTAGGAGGAAAAAAAGTTTCCAAATTAAAAGAAAATGATAAGTAGGTTGTAAGCTGACACGTGGAAATAGAAAATAGTTTATCAATCAATCAATCAATAGCCTTTATTTGTAAACATACATACTGTAGCGAAAAAAATAAAAAAGGAAATGCACTTTTTCGCCGAAACACGTTTAATTTTGTTATATTAAAGAAAATTAAAAAAAAAAAACAGGAATTTGGTATAAAAAGTTAAAAAAAATGAATATTTAAGGTATAAAAAGAGTTGCAGGTTGATTTATGTAAAGAAAAAATAATTAGCAGAGAACTTTGGTCCGATAGGGTGAAATACGCGAATAACGAAAGAAAAATAAAACGTACTAACTAGTCGATTGCAATCGCTATTAGGTAACGCTCCCAAAATAAACCGTAATGGAAAAAAAGATCAGATAACCAAGGTATCTCGCATTTTACAAAAAAAATAATAATATATCTATAAAAAAATCTATAAAATAAATATATATATATATATTTTTTTTTTTTTTTAATTTTCAAATATATATATATATATATATATTTGAAAATTAAATAGTCAATGAATTAAAAATCAGCAGAGAGTTACTAACTACATTATTAAACTAGTACGTAAAAATATCGTATAAAACCGTTGACATAACGTAATTACGTCCGGCGAGGTGTCGTAGACTGTAGGAAGTGGTTCTCTGCTCAGGAGCTGGCGTTGGTTGCGTGAACTTTCGCAGTCAAGATGCGGTCCAACATTCGGCGTTGACCAAGGACGTCCAGCGTTATTTTAGGCCAAAACCTGGAGGCCGAAAGGCGGCCTGTTCTAAGCTGTTCAATCCAGGAAAAAGAAAGGTGAAATCACCTGCCTGGTACTCAATACTCAATGTCTTTATTGCTTTACCATAATATGTACAAATAGAAAGGACGGCACGGATAGCCACTTGCTATAATTCAAATAACTTTGATTTCACAAATCACACGTAAATTTTTAACAAACTGGATCAGTATGCACAGCTCAACTTTTTCAACTGAAGAAAAAATGAGGACCCATCTGTCAGAAAAAAAATAATTCGAATCACGAAATAAAAAGGTAAAAAATCGACCAGACTCAATGACAAACAAAAAAAAAAGGTTGACAATAAAGAACCAAAAAGTTTTGACATGCAGAGTTATGCTGCAGTACCTACACACTATTAATACACGTAATATACCTATAAACAAAATACACATATACAAGGTGTAACATAATTAACGCACAACCTCTTAAGGGGTCATTGTACACATCATTATGAACAACTTTTACTATGGGACCAAATCTGAAATCGCGAAAAAAAATCTGCTGCTCTCTACATTTACGTTCGCATAACTCGTCAAAATGTAGGGAACAGCTAATTTTTTTTCGCGATTGTATGTAGTTATAACAAAAAGAAAATTCAATCAAATTTAGGTACTATCATCCATACAAATGTCAAGAAAAGAAAAATACGCTTAACGGGCAGTTACGTGTGGGCTGTTAACGAATCGGAATTACTTACGGGTCCCTGAAACGATCAATCGCAATTGTCAATTTTACGTGATTGACGCACATTGATGCGCAAATTGATCGTTTACCAAGTGCAATTGAAGCGATTGTCAATATTACTACAATAGAAATTGATGGCAACTGATGAATCGCGATTGGTCGTCACGGGGACCCCTTAGTCGGTAAGAAACGTAACTTGGAAGTAGCGCTCGCTCGGCTAGCGCGTGGTTGGTCACAGTTCCAACCTAACCTATGAACTGCCGAACCATTTTGTCATGATTTCCAAGTAATAATAAGATTTAAGTATAAAATTGAAAGTATGTGATTTGCCTCAAATGTTTTTATTTTTATATCAGTCAGTCATGAAGTTTAAAAGTATCTAATTTGACAGTTACCGTAAAAGTACTGGGTTTTTAACGAAAAGCGAATAGAAACATGATGTTTGGAGCGTGGCGCCTGTTTTGCTAAGTTAGTTCTCTTCGAGCCTCGGAACCAAAAGGTTATCTTCAAGAAGTCTAAAGTATATTCTGTTCAATTGAGTAGTAAATAGTACCAAGTTTGTATATATGTGTGAGAATATAAATACAGCAATATTCGTACTGAAAAGGTGTATAATTACAATTTACCTAAAGGGTCCCCGAAACTATCAATCGTATTGTCAATTTTTACGTGATTGATACAAATTGATGCGCAAATTGACCGTACAATTGAAGCGATTGTCAATATTACAACAATATATTATAAATTGATGGCAATTGATCAATCACAATTGATCGTTTCGGGGACCCCTAACTGCTCACTCTAACATTTTTACTGGCCACACATCACACATCGAAATTATATGCAGAAAGTTAAATCAATACTCATATGCAGTTTACAACTTAAGAAAAATTGTAAATGAGTCCGTCGTCCTAGTAGCGTACAATGCCTACGTAACATCTACTCTACGCTATGGAATAATATTCTGGGGAAATTCTACAGATAAACTCATCGCATTCAAGGCACAGAAGAATTGTTTACGATCTGTCTTCAAGCTAAAATCAACTGACAGTTGTTTGCCATTTTTTAAAAAGTATAAGTTGCTAACCTTACCATGTTTATATATTTATGAGACAGCAATATTCGTGAAATCAAACTTACATCTATTTGAAACACTGAAATCGAAACGTCGCAACAATGAGATTTGTGCTAATACACACAACACAGCATTCTACACTAAAAGTTTTCTAGGCATGGCACCCAGAATGTATAACAAAATACTATGTCTATTATGTATTATTATTATGTATGTCTATTAGAGACAAACGCGATTTAATTGATTTTAAAACACACCTAAACAACTTCTTAGCGCAGAAGGCATATTATTCAGTTAATGAATATCTAGACGATAATGCTAATTATGCAGATAAATATGTGCAATAACTAATAAGAGTTAGAGTTAGGTAGTTAAATCCTGTGATTATATATTATATTTGTCACCCTCTAAGTGACTAAAATGAGGTATAATAAATGTAGAAGTGTGTAAGTATTTAATTTAATTTTTTACAATTGTGTACGCAGAATTGTAATCTTTGTTTGATTTTAAGATAAGTTTTATGTCATCATTTAGCGTGGATAGATTTTGTCACTAATTTTAATAATTCTAATTTTGTTGCATATGTGAAATTTTAGATACTACTTTTTTGATATTTGTACGCCGTCAACGGCAAAGCATAGTGTACATATACATATTTTTATTTACAACACCTGTTTTTACACCCACCTATGTTTAACAAATAAAAACTTTGACTTTGACTTTGGCCATTCAATTATTACACCACTTGCGTATTTTCTGTACTGACATTGTAGGATGACATAATCAACCAATTTTCTTTATATTATTTTATTACTGTTCATGTTACTGTCACACTGATTTATCAACCGCTGACAAATAAAATGACTGGCCGATAATGTTTTCAACTGATCATAATGACCTCCCTAATGTTTAAATAAGAGTCGTTAAAATTATTAACCATAAAATATAGTAATTAATGTGTTAAAACGTTTCAAAATTAGAAAAAGCTAAATTGTTATCGATTTAATTATTCGACAAACATTGTGTTCTCTATGGTAAACATATTTATAAATAGCCGTCAACCGACGATGCAGACGGTAGTCTCACTTTTTATTCGAGTTGTGACGACAGTGTCAGCCGCACGGTCTAAGATACAATTGGTTGCAGATAGCTAAAGTTGGAGATAGCTCTGTGCAGATAGCGGGTGAGTTTTTCAAATTGTTTTTACTAGCTTGATCAACGTGTTAACGCAGACAAACCTAGGATTGTTTTCGCATTATTATGTTTTATATCTTAATACCAAGCGATCGGTTTAAGGCTTAGCGCGCACTGCGGTGCTGTGGAATACAGTGCGTTATTTCTGATGTACTGTAACATTAAAACAAACGCAGTCACGGGTTCGCTTAAGTTATAAAGATTTAGGTACGCGAGGGTATCCAAAAAACAAAAGAATATCTTGGTCGCTGTCTCGGTGCATTTATATAGGTACTACGTATATCGATTTGCGATACAAAGAACGTGCGGTGGACTCACATCAAAGCAGCGGCAGGCCCACAGAATTAACCGCATGCGTTTTTTTCATCGCAATGCGCACACTTATGACATTCCATATTTCATAGATTTTGCGTTAAAAAAACGCACGGCAGTGCGCGTTAGGCCTAATAACAGCAATGCAGATTATTGAGGAATATCGTTGATTTTTCAAAATTTTATAATTAATTTAATTGTCTAATTATATACTTGAAATAGTCCGTTCGCTTCAAATGAGGTGTGTTCAATAAGTGTTTTGCTTGTTCTCATATTTTTACACCAATAGTCGTGTTATCACAATAGGTGGGTACAGAACTACAATTGTGTTCATGGATGTGAAGCGGTACCTTCTTACCCTCACGGCGGGCAGCAAACTGGTACCTACCGGCGACTGACTTACTTTTTAATCGAAATCTAAGTACACTAGTGCACCTACCTACATATTGTTTTTTAATTATCTAAAAGTTTGGTTGAGTAACTCTTGACATAGCAACAGTGGATTTTTAACGCTACTTTTCAGTACCCACATTCCATTTTTATTTTTAGACTAGCTTTTGCTCGTGGCTTCGCCCGTGTGGAGGTCGGAACTTATCCCTAGAAGGAGACTGTCTAAAATCGCCGTCGAGCAGTACCAGCATATATTCCGGGATACTTTGGTTGCTCTTGATACACTATACGACTAAACGCCGACAGACTGAACACCGACAAGACGTTACTTCGACGGGACTCTTCGCCGACAGGACACTTCGCCGACAGGACACTTCGCCGACAGGACACTTCGCCGACAGGACACTTCGCCGACAGGACACTTCGCCGACAGGACACTTCACCGACGGGACTCTTCGCCGACAGGACACTTCGCCGACAGGGCATCCTTACTTCTGATTATTCCGAACCTGACCCGAAAATCCTAACTCTAGACGGTCGATGTCAGGGGCACCTCGTGGTTCGGTTTGGTTAGGTACCTTTTAACCCTACACAAATACCCCCCCCCCTCCACCCCCCCTACAGAAATAGGAGTCCCGCGTAGCGGGGCTCCGTCGACCTTTTTTTTTTTTTTTTGTGGATGCTGTCAGTCTGTCGGCGAAGGAAGTGTCCTGTCAGCGAAGAGTCCCGTCGAAGTAGTCTTGTCGGTGTTCAGCCTGTCGGCGTAGTGTCTGTCGGCGTTTAGTCGTACACTCCTCTTGATATCTTCGATAGTTCGATTTAGTGCTTCGACTGCACATTTGTAGGACATCGTACATTAATTCCGAACCAACAGTTTACATGGCTGCAACAATCGTCCCGCTCGCTGTTGTTACTAATGTGACAAACTGGCATTTCCTCATGAGCTAAGTTTAATGGCTGTTCGAGTACCGAATGTGCCGTTCGGCCACCATTTAGCAACGTGGCGGCTTCAAGAGGAGGCTACTGCAACAGCAACTCCTTTATCTTTCCGGATTTGGCGAAGGGAATATTCTTACCACCATATTTTACAGCTAAAAATCAAAATTCGCGTTCCAAGTAGGTATTCTAAGGTTTTACAAAGGTTATTTGAAGACTTATCAATGACTAAATATTTTAAAAAAAAGTTTTTTTTTCATGCGTTTTCTACCAATAATACTTAATATAATCTATGCTTATTTGGCATTGTTGTCAGATTGCTAAATCGTTATGACTAAGGGTTAAAATCAGATTTAAAAGAAAAGTTTATCGGTACCTCCCCGGGCCTCAGATCAACAAAAAAAGGAAGATGGAGCGCCGCGAACATCAAAAGTGAAGCCACCTTTTTATCTGTGTGTATCGAAGGGTTGCCATTTGTTAAATTTTTCCCTATAATTTGGGGAGTAATAATGTATGGGTAAGATAATATTGTAACATATTGCTTAGTATGGTATTGTACCTCAATTGTTTAGAAGGACTTCTATTCCAGAAAAATAAACAAAACTTTTTGAGTTTTCAGCAATCACGGACGATGGAAATGACATCTAACATATAAAAATAAAATTTTGGGACAGTAGTATTTTAATTAGTTAGTCTAAGCTGCGAAACTAAATCAAATAAAAAAAATACCTAATAGCATAGGCGTGTAGCCTGTGTTTAATTATTGTATTGATTTATTATCCTTTTTTTTTAAATTGTATGTACATAAATTTTTAGGCTATCCACTTTTGGTCACACGGCGAAGTCCATGATTATTAGTTGTATAAAGGTCGTTATTATCAAAATGATCGGAACAAACCACGCTAGTTTTCGATGGCAGCCATTCGGGATCATTTCGACTATTTCTTATAACTACTATCCATTTACTTTTAGTAAGTAAATAAAGTAACGTAAAACCTATAGTTCATTTAATAAAAAAAACGATGTTATTTCAAGTGAAAAGTGATTCCGTGAGACTGTGTTATACAGTGTGAGTCTTTATAATGTGCACATATCGAAATGAGGGAATCTATGCTTAATTTAATCGACGGAAAAAATGTTAAAAAAAATCTAAATATTTATTTATATTTTTTATGGATTTTTAAAAAAAATTGTTTGCTTTTGTGACCCCAGTGTATACAACACTGTGTAACTTTTAAACTAAACGATTTATCACGATGAAACAAACTCTATAATGTTTGGAAGTAATTAGGTGTCGTCATAAAATAAAAATTATGGAAAAAAATAGCCACATTTAAAAATAAACATTTTTGTTTGGCAAAAATCTGATTTTTTTTCATTAATTTTTACAAAAATTGTAAAATTTCTCAATAACATGCCCCCATCACCTTCTTTTTTTATAACTTTAAGTTATTCTTCATTGTATTAGGAACCTAACGGTAAAATTGCATGTTTTTAACTCAACCCCAACATTTTTTATCAACTGTCAAAGAAAGGCCCAACGCATAGCTATTGTTTAGCAGGTAGATAAACTTTCTTTTGAATGTGCGCAGGTCGGGGAGGTAGGGCCAGCCAAAGGAACTTGAATTATGACAGATGTCAGACTGGCAGTCGCTCCGAATTATTCGCCGCTGCTACATGTGTTTCGGTACTTTCGTTCGCTGGACTTTCATAACTTTCGTTCGCTGCTACATGATGCCGCGTTTAAGTGAATTTTCCCCGGCACACATCGCCGACATACATTTTTATTATGGAGTGGGACAAGGAAGTGCCAGAGCTGCGCGCGCGGCTTACATAGCTGCGTATCCTAACAGGCAACCAGTGCCATCTGCCCGAAACTTCCAGGAAGTTCACAGAAGGTTGTCGATCACTGGACTTGGATCAAGTAGAGATCGTCGCGAGCCACCTCAAGTAATTATTGATGCGGCTACTGAACAAGCAGTATTAAGTGATTTGTTTGCTGATCCATCCATAAGTACTAGACGACTGGCTCTTCGTCACGGAATATCCCAAAAATCAGTGTGGCGTATTTTAAAGAAAGAAGGATTGCATCCTTATCACTATCAAAGGGTGCAACATCTACATGAAGACGTAGACTGGCGTCCAAGGTGTGTGATGTCCACATGGATTCAAAGAAAAACCAGAGCAAACCCAAACTTTCCAAGAAAAATACTATGGATGGACGAAGCGACATTCACTAGAGACGGTATTACTAACTGTCGAAATTTACACAGATGGTGCCGCGCAGGTGAAAACCCGAAACTGAAACGGTCATCTACTTTCCAAGTAAGATTTTCGATAAATGTTTGGGCTGGTCTTATCGATAACATGTTGATTGGACCAGTCATATTGCCGAGAACGTTGACTGGTGAAAGATTTTTAAGTCTATTGAGAGATGATATGCCTCAGTTATTGGAAGATGTCCCACTGGCTGTGCGTCAAAGGATGTTTCTTCAGATGGACGGATGTCCTGCCCATTACGCTACAAATGTAAGAAGATTTTTAAACGAAAATTATCATGACAAATGGATCGGCCGGCAAGGACCTGTAGGGTGGCCTGCGCGTTCACCCGATTTGACGCCCCTTGATTATTTCCTATGGGGGACCATGAAGCAACGCGTCTACAGTACCCCCATCAACAGTGAGGCCGATTTGCGTGACCGCATAATAAACTGTGCGAATGATATTCGCAATGATCCCGAAATGATAAGGAGAGCGACACACCAAATTCTAATTCGCGCGGCTTTGTGTTTACAACAACGAGGTGGACATTTTGAGAACCTGATGCATTAAATTTTGTATTTAATAATAAATGGGTTTCAATTGAACTCTTTTGCATTAATTATCATCCCAAACAAACCACCCTTATGAGAACAATACGATTCCGCGTTCGGAGTGCCATCTTTGAAACGACCCGCGCGCATTCACAACAAAGTTAACAAAAAAAAGTTTATCTACCTGCTAAACAATGTGCGTAGCTATGCGTTGGGCCTTTCTTTGACATTTGATAAAAAATGTTGGGGTTGAGTTAAAAACATGCAATTTTTACCGTTAGGTTCCTAATACAATGAAAAATAACTTAAAGTTATAAAAAAAGAAGGTGATGGGGGCATGTTATTGAGAAATTTTACAATTTTTGTAAAAATTAATGAAAAAAAATCAGATTTTTGCCAAAAAAAAATGTTTATATTTGATTATGGCTATTTTTTTTCCATAATTTTTATTTTATGACGACACTCAATTACTTCCAAACATTATGGAGTTTGTTTCATCGTGATAAATCGTTTAGTTTAAAAGTTACACAGTTTTGTATACACTGGGGTCACAAAAGCAAACAATTTTTTTTAAAAATCCATAAAAAATATAAATAAATATTTAGATTTTTTTTAACATTTTTTCCGTCGATAAAATTAAGCATAGATTCCCTCATTTCGATATGTGCACATTATAAAGACTCACACTGTATGATTATGTGATTTACTATTGTTTTTACAACTTTTCAGTACACAGGAAGGCATAATTCTATTTTTTTAAACTATGTTAACTAGACGACGACTCGTCACGTTCTAAGAGCGGTGAGCATGGTTTTAGTTGTGTGTGTGCGTGAGCGTGTATTTTACTTGCAGGAGCACGGTTTTGTGGCTTCACTTTTGTTGTTCGCAGCGCGCCATCTTCCTTTTTTTGTTGATCTGAGCCCCGGGCATACGCAAAAAAAAAAAACTAACCACCTTCACCGCTTACAATTTTTTGCACAATTTTATGACATTTAAAAAAGTATCGGGATTTATGATTCTAAATGTGTAACATAAACTTACTTAATATACTTATTTTTTTTTTAAATATTATCAACATCAATTTTGAAATGCCTCTCTAGCGCCGCCTTTAACCACGCAAGTGTGTGTACAATGTCAGCCTAGTTATTTTGTGCTTCAAATTGGAATTACTCTCAGAGTGGAACGATTATTAGCCGACTTCAAAAAAGGAAGAGGTTCTACCTATAGCGATTTGGGTATTTGTTATAGTAACTCGTGCGTTTACTCTCGGAAAACAAAATTTGGT
This sequence comes from Fissipunctia ypsillon, assembly GCA_947568875.1. Taxonomy (NCBI): domain Eukaryota; kingdom Metazoa; phylum Arthropoda; class Insecta; order Lepidoptera; family Noctuidae; genus Fissipunctia; species Fissipunctia ypsillon. The sequence goes on along the minus strand of OX387663.1, from coordinate 20,148,584 downwards.
GAAGTGGAACTGATGATGAAGACCACAGATGGCCACCGGAACTACTCAATAAGTATTTCACGGGTTACGATTTGATTCCTTTACTATGGTTGCCAAGCAATTTATGCTCGACACAAAGCATGTGGTGAAGTGGAGTACCAGGAGAACTCTTCAAAAATTAACGTCTCTGCATCGAGAGAAGCAATATTTTGTTAAAGGTGATGTGCAGTTGACGTTAGGCTATTGTTACTTAGATAAATAATTACAAACCGACCCACTAAAAAGTAAAAAATAAAAACTTTTGTACAAAAAAATCAACCGACTTCCAAAAGAAACACTACCAAGTGAAAAATAACTTTAATTTTGGAAGTCGGTGGCAAAATACTAAAATACAAATCCAAAGACACCGACTTCTGACTGAAATTAAAGTTATTTTTAACTTTGTAGTGTTTTTATTTGGAAAAAAGTTTTATAATGAAACAAATGTCACCTCAAGGTACGAACTATATTTCCAATGACTTAAATCTTAGAAAAAGAGGTAGGTACACAAAAATTTCAATCTTACCTACATGTAAATCTTTGTAATCTTTCTAATTTATAATATTAATAGTATATAGATAGTTTGGATATAAGTAAATATAAGTATGGATTAGTATGGATGTTTATTAAACAATGGTTTTGATATTCCCCGTTAACGTTAATTAAGTTGTCGAATTCTGTTTATTTAATTAAACGAGGACAATGTTGGAATTAGAGTGAAACAAAAACCAATACTAAACTGAACCTGCACCCTCATTTCGCAACACACTATCAATCACTATCTGAATTATTTCGAAGCATATTGCTAATCCATTGCTTCAAAATTTCTGTTCAATTTTTTTTTCTGCTCAACAACGTAAATAACGCAATGAATGTTGAAATGTCAAAATGAGACCGATTCTTAATTGTGTTACGTAATAAAGGTGCTGTTTGTTAACTGCAATAAGTAGGTAAACATTGCATTCATCATCATCATCTGCCTAGCCTTTTCCCAACTATGTTGGGGTCGGCTTCCAGTCTAACCGGATGCAGCTGAATACCAGTATTTTACATGGAGCGACTGCCTATCTGACCTCCACAACCCAGTTACTGGGTAATACGATACCCCTTGGTAAGACTGGTTGTCAGACTTTCGGGCTTCTGACGACCCGTAACGACTGTCAAAGATACACGAATGACAGCCGGGACCAACGGCTTAACGTGCTTTCCGAGGCACGGAGGGGTCTTGATATGTAAAGATGGTCACCCATCCACGGACCAACCGCGGCAAGCGTAGCTTAACCTGACCGATCGACCCGTGCGGCTGTTATTTCTTAGCCACAAACATTGCATTCATGATAAATATAATTTACAGTGATTAAATATTGTCTTCCCTTTTCCTTTACCTCTACGACCCTCGCATTCCTTTTGATCCAAGATCGGCGCCCTTTCTTCTGCTAGATCAAGATCACGGACACGGTCTCGTCGTAAACATAGAAATTCGTCTGTGCAGAGCAGGCACTCTCGGTCTGAGTCTGGGCCGGAATGCGGAGCGTACGAGTTTGTTGCTTTGTATTGATTTCTATGGTACCGCGCGCGCTGGATCGGCAAATCTGCGCCTGAGATTTCATACGCTGCGTATGCTCCGATTCCGACCCAGTGGACGCGTACCTTTATGCTAGCCACACACGTTACGATTTACTTGCGCAGATAGGGTTTTAGGAACTGCTACTGCCTCGCGACAAACTGCCGAACACTTCCAGTAATCAGACAAACAAAGTGCTTAGTATAATTCAGAATAGAAACGCAAGTGACAAATATTCAGCTAGGGTTGCGGGATGTTCGAAAGAGTTACCGTGGCCCCGGCACAGGCAACAGAAGGAACACTGGTGGGTTTTAGTCAGTAAAAGTCTGACACGCCCTCCCGCACCGTCCAGAGCGGGAGAAGTTATTTGATGATTTCCCATCCACGTGACAAATATTATAAACAAATTATTGTGAAAGATAGATCAATTAAAGCATTTATTGACTTGGGTTATCACTGTATACTACTAAGAAAATACATTGGAGAGCAGCTTGGAATACCTGATGATAATAATAATTTACTCACACTTGGGTTTAGTGGAACTGATATACCAAGTGGCCGCATTCCTGTGCGAATTACAGTTGACGGTCTCGACGAGAATGTTGTAGTATATTTAGTTGAGCCTAACTTGTAGCGGTTGCTTTAATATGACGCTACATCTCTAGTTCTTTACAAGGGCTCTCAATCAAACGACATTGCTTTGTCGTGTTTAGAGAATAGTGCCATTTATGGTATCTGAAATAACTGGAATGATTTAGGTACAAAAATACTGAGTCTTTTATGAAGAGCAGTAAGGAATATTTCATCTTACCCGGTGTATACCCTATTGATATGCCTATCACGATCTATATTATTATCAGTCTGACGCTGACCCAACCGGGTACATAAACAGGACACGAAACTAATAAATCTGTCTTAATTCTCAGGCACCCGACAACATGTCTCGACTAGCCTGCTTCCTCACAGCCCTGTGGCTGTCCTTTGCGGCTGCGCACTCTTCGCACTCTGTGCCGCCTGGGTTCCTCTCGGTTATCTCGCAAATCACTGCCGACGTTATGAATGAAGCTATGTGTGAGGTGCAGGCTGTGCTCAACCCTGTTGAAAAAGTAATCGGCTACTTTGAAGGCGATCTATGTAAGTAGAAGTCCTGACATTATGCGAGGAGTTAAACCCCACTCATGTTCGATTTATAAGCCCGCGGGGCGCATGTTCCTCAAATCACTAAATACATTTGTAGGCAGAGTCCTAGTCAATGCAACCGTCGCGCGAACACGCGACAAAATCAAAAGACCGGTCGGTCATGTCGTGCATATCTGCGACGTAGGACTCTGAAGTCAGAACCTTAATATTGTAGGTGTACATAGAGTACAGCGTTTAGTCACGGAGCACAAAACCAGAACTATCTGAACCACAAAAACTGGTTGTTGTGCTCCGTGCGTTAGTAAATGTTTAGTAACATTGTAAAAGCTCCTGCAAACTCGCGAAGCGAATCCCACGCGACACACACACCGCGGCGTGTCGCGCGACGAGCGGTGCCTTTGTGTCGCGCACGATTCGCGTCGCGTATCGCGCCTGTTTACAAGAACCTTTACGGAGAGATCTGCCCTTTAATTTTTCGCAGGTCAGCACGTGAAGCCGATAGTGGGAGTAGCATACGAAGACTATGAGGAGGAACCGGATATGAGCCAGCTAACACTCATCTTCCAGACCAGGTGAGAATTATACCTACTCATAGAGATGAACGACACGAGAGTTATTGATATGGGTAGCTACAGTCAAGAAACATAACTGATTAGCAAAATGACACGCTGCGTCAATTTGCCGTGTTTTTATTGAGCGATTGATTCGTGATTTACACCTTGGAGCCGTACTGCAAGACAAATCTAATCTAAGACAAAACGATTATTTCTTTAGACTCTAGTTATGTGAACATAAATAATAATTATATGGAGCAGCAGATTTTTTTTTTGTGATTTCAAGGTTGTTCCCATAAAACTTGTTAACTTTCATGAGCTCTACACTCGTCCAGAGTATGTCCCTCGGTTAACCTAACTAGTAACCTTCAATATTCTACAGCGCGAAAACCGTCACCTACAACTTGACGGAGGCGCCGGAAGAGATCCCCAAGGAGAGGTGGTTTGACCGGGAGCTTCCCCTCAGGATTTACCTCCACGGTTTCATCGAAAACCCTTCGTGGACGACGTTCAGCTTCCAGACTATACTCAGCGCATTTGCTCAAAAAGGTAAACAGCAGTCAAGCGAAAATCAGAAGCTATTTCGTGAAATTTTTAAGTTGGTTCATTTTGAAGTATGCACAAAAGTTATATAGGAAAAATTCATTATTGAATTTTATTGAATTTTATTAAATGTAACATCCGTACATACCGGTCGTGTCCAGGGCAGTCGGCTGTTGCTAACTAGTAGATATGTACATAGGTACAGTCATGTCAATTACTTTAAGTAATGAAAACGAAATACCAGCGTGGGCAGGCGATGCGATGCGACGGTGTGGGTCGGGGGAACAAGAAATTTCAGGCGGACGAAGTCGCGGGCGGAAGCTATCTATACTATCTACACTAATCTATACTAATATTATAAAGCCGAAGAGTTTTTGTTTTTTTTTTTTGGTTGGTTGAACGCGCTAGTTTCAGGAACTGCTGATTCGAATTGAAAGATTATTTTAGTGTTGGATAGCTCATTTATCGAGAAAGGCTATAATAACGCTACGACCAATAGGAGCGGAGCATCAATGAAAAATGTTGCAAAAACGGGGAATATTAATTCCTTTTGCGAGCTTCCGTTGCGTGCGCTGCGTTAACGGTTAAAGTTACGCAAAAATCATGTATGACGGGATAGTTCCTCTTAAAAAGTCCTAAAAAAAAGTCCGATAGCATATGTCTATCTTTTAAGTTTGGCTCACTATAACATTTTTAATGGTAATCAAATTTGTTATAAAATAAAACATTATTGGCGAAGGTGTCTTCATAAACATGGTATTAATCCTTATCCAAATAAATAGTTTCATCATCAAGTTTGATTAAGTACATGTAAATTCCTTTTTGAATTATTCAATTCGGACCTTTCGTTTAGAAATTACGACGGCACAGTTGTCCCGGTTCCCAAGTAGGGTCATAGAGGTTGCAGGTCAGATTAAAAATGAAAGAATTACTTTTTACCTAAGTAATGGTTGTTTTGAGGTTCTGAGGGTAATAATAAGTAAAAATATATTTTTCAAAGCAAGGTAGATATGTTCTCAAAACAAAAGCATTCATCCATACTAAAAAAATAGGTAGGTAACAATAAAATTGGTTTTATACATTTATTATTTTTGAGCATTGCTTAATTGGCGTATAAATAATAAAATTTACTAGAAAATAGATAGCGGAACATAGAACTTTATATAAAACAAGGAAAATTTACATAATAGGAAAACATTCAGGAAGTTTCCTGACCTTATGAAAAATAATAAAATAAAACCTTTGTTTAAATCAGGTAGTACATCTGACCCCACAAATTATAGACCTATTTCAGTACTACCTACCTTTAGTAAAATTTTTGAGAAATTAATTCTAGAACAATTGCAAAGATTTTTTAATAAACATAAATTATTACATAACAAACAGTTCGGTTTTACAAGGTGTCGTTCAACTACTGATGCTGGTGTTGAACTATTAGGACATATTTATAATGCATGGGAAGATAAATGCGATGCCTTGGGCATTTGTTGTGATTTGTCCAAGGCATTCGATTGCGTTCTTCATGAAACGTTAATCAGGAAACTCCGCCACTACGAGATCCGAAACACCGCTCTGGATCTTCTTACTTCATACTTGAGTAATAGGATTCAGTGCGTTGACGTTAATGGGAAAAGATCTCCCGGATCTACAGTAAAAATGGGAGTCCCGCAGGGCTCAATTCTTGGTCCTTTCTTGTTTCTTATTTATATTAACGAATTGCCTTACCTCGTAAAAGACGAGCATGATATAGTGTTGTTTGCGGATGACACTTCACTTTTGTTTAAACTTAAACGTCAGCAGCTGATTACTGACGATGTTAATAGCGTGATCTCAAAAGTAGTTCACTAGTTCAATGTAAATAATTTACTTCTTATTGAAAAAAACCAAATGCCTTAAGTTTACGCTGCCCCACGTTAGGCAGGTGAAAACTAAGGTGTTGATAAATGGCGAAGAATTGAATCCTGAAGATAGCACAGTATTCTTGGGCTTAACTTTGGATGCTAAGCTTGAGTAGGGCCCACATATAGATAAATTGTCAAAAAAACTAAACTCCGCAGCATACGCTATTAGAAAAATTCGTAATTTAACTGACATAGAGACAGCCCGTTTAGAGTACTTTAGCTATTTTCATAGTGTAATGTCATACGGTATTCTGTTGTGGGGAAATGCCGCCGACATTCAGAGTATCTTTGTTTTGCAGAAAAGAACTGTTCGATTAATTTATAAGTTAAGTACAAGACACTCTCTCAGAGAGAAATTTAAGGAGATTAATATAATGACTGTGCCTTCTCAGTATATTTTTGAAAATCTTTTATATGCCCATAAAAATATAAAATTGTTGAAAAAATACAGTGATATCCATAATATGAACACTAGGAACAAACACAAATTTGTTGTACCTACAACAAGGCTCAAGAAAATTGGTGGCTCGTTCAGATGTCAATGAATACGTTTTTATAATAAACTTCCAAGCCTCGTTCAAGATCTGAGCCTTAATAAATTCGGATCATTTATTAAAAGTAAGTTGTGCCAGAAAGCCTTTTATACCGTTAAAGATTACATTGGTGAAAAAAAGGCGTGGGATTGAGCTGCTCCAATAATTTTTTTTTTTTTTATATACATACTTACTGATTTTTTTGTTCTTTTCTTTTTGCAATTTTTTTTCTTATATACACATTGTCATTGATGAATTTTATATATACAATGACATGAATATTTACTTTCTAAAATGTTATATTATTTTAATTACTGTGAATGTGAAGACTATGTGGGTCCTTGTTTTTTTTTTCTCTCAGCTTTAATCATAGTTTGCCAGTTTGAGTAAATTATGCGGCCTATCCAAATGTCCTTTCTTTGGTATTGTTCGTCGAATCGTTGAGCTCCTTAACTTTTATGTTGAGCTGTACGATTACTGACAGATGCTTGCACTGACTGGACAGGTCCACTCAATCTGTGTGGTTCTTTCCTCAAAAGACCATTTCAGACACCAACCTACATAGTCTTCACATGATCTGACCAAGATTATGTCTGGACTTTAAAAGAGACTGTGACCTCTGAGTTTGTTTCAGCCTTTCTTCTCAGAGTAGTCAGATAGGAAACGCCGGCCTCATTTAGTTCAAACAAAAAAAGTTTGACGTGTAAAAGTGTTTGTATAAACCTACTTACAGAAATAAAATCATTTATCATTTATCTTATAATTAACATTTACATTTTTTGAAAAATTGCAATATGGTTCGAGTACATAATAAATCCAACACTTCTTTTGCTAATACAGACTTCTGTTTGTAGATTGAAGACGCTCGCCTCTCTCTTCGTCTTTTTCACGTAGTCCTCCGTCAGAGCTTTCAAGTATGCAGACTTCGATCTCATTTAACCAGTCACCGTATTCGGCAATTAGCTTAGCTTTTGACATCCCCAGTTTCTTCCCATATGCAGCAAACCGTTTACAGAGATTATAAATTAAATCTCTCAAGTAATCAGTCCGGATATTTTCAGTGTCCGGTAAAAGTATTCTAGCATTCCGAACACTTCACGAGATCTATCTGCCTCATTTTCTTTATTCGTCGCAGATAACCAAGTGTCTAGAACAACCATTCGAAGAAAAGAATACTTGATGGTGGCCCCTGCAGAATAAAAGAAAAACAAAATTACAAAAATACCTAAAGTATCAAAGGAGACGGAAAACAGTGGGCCCAAATGTAATAAGTTGAGATATGATCTAAAAAATTAGTCATATTTTTTATCTTAGAATATCAAAAATCAGCTCGATTCTCAATCTGGAAGCGGAGAATTAAGAGAAATATAGTTCTATGTAATCGATTACAAAATTACAAAAAGAAATCCTTCGCACTAGGTAATTAACTCCAGTAATTAAATGCACTAAATATACTTATATACAATATAGTGCATTTACTTACGTGCCATATTAATAAATTAAATAACAATTAATTACTGAAAAACCAATATAACGAATATCGATTTCATATCGATTAAAATCAGTCATATATTTTTAGTCTGTGTCTCTGGCATGACAGCTGTGAGTCAGCTCAACATTGACAGTAGACAGTCGCCGACTGCTCTTGCTTGTTTACTCGTTTCGTGTTTTCCGATGCATTTTGCTTGCTTTTCAGATTATTTCATTTTTAACGACCACTGTGTTGTTTTTCACGGATTCTGACCCTGCCTACCTTGTACGACCCTTGCTTTCACACTGTACACCGAAGATCGCTCACACGTTTGACTTGGAATTGTTATTTTGGATTTTACCGCCGCCTTGTGGATTGGATATTGTTGAAACTATGGATCGCTGTGTGAATTGAAGGATAGTAACTAGTCACTGCAATACACTAGGCCGACGTCCCTTAGATGAAATATAATAAACATTAGTGTTTAAAGAACATCTTTTGCACTTCAGGAATAAGTTTTTAGTTAAAGATTGTGACATAGCCTTACTTTTACTAAACCTCTAATAACTCGGCTCTCAGATTGTCAAAACTAACAGAATTTTCGGCAAGGGACTGATAAGTTTAAATCTATTAATTCACATCAATTTCATCTCGTTACATTCAGGCCCAAGATTGTACGTAATCGTTTCCGTCTCCTTTACACACATTTTATTTTTTATTGACTGTTTGAACGCGCTAATCTATAGCTAAAAAACTTGGTTAAAATATCAATCAATGTAATACAATAAACAGTATGTGCTCGCTCGATAGATGGCGTTGTACCAGGTTTCTAAATCACGCTATGGTTTCGTGCAGGGCGTAGTATAAAATAATAATACTTTAAAAATCTTGGCTATTTTCGTATGACAGCGCCATCTATCAATGAAAAAAAAACCACTAAGAAACTAAAAAAATATAATTTAATAACGAAAATTTATATTCGCCGAAACGAAGTTTGCCGGATCAGCTAGTTATTAGTTACTTAAATAGTTAGTTATTAAAAATACTAATTTATATACATAGTTAGTTTGTTATATATTTAGTTTGTTACTTAACCAGTTATTTAGTTTATTTCTTAATACTTTTAGTTTGTTAGTTAGTTATATAGAAAGAGACCCACCTAAATGAGATCCCACCAAAAACATTAAATGTAAAAAATGCCAAGTCTCTCCATGCAATATTTCTACCGTACAAAGTTTTGAGATCTCATAGAAGCCAAATCCTATTAAATTTATTTTGTATTTAGTTATCTATCAACATTTAGTGACTGTATCAATAGCTTTATTTACTTACATTATAATTTTAGTGACTTGGCATAGTGGGGGGCGTCATTTCAAACAAGACGAGCTCTACCAGCCGCTGAGAATAATACAAAAAGAATAAGAGCGATTTACACTTAGCGGAGATGTTTAAAAACCTCCATATCTCTTACCTATCGATTACCGATAAAAAATTCTTGTGGTCTGTGACAATCAGAAGGGTCTTCTGAATTCATGTTAAGGATAGGTGTTCCTTACACCTATTATAATTAATTTGATCGTACGTTTCACGAAGTTAGCATTTCTGTGTCATGCTGTTGTGAGCATGAGGTAGAAACGTTAACGTCGTCATCGTCAGATTCTGAGTTTAAATAATCATAATTTTCTCTACATTTTTAATTTTTAACCTATTTCTCATAAATTTAAAACCCACTTATATCTTTAAAACGACCTTTCAACATCAATGGAAGTAAGTGGCATGAACTTGTAAAGATCAGCGTCACTTATTTCCATACAGTTTAGGGATATTTCCCTGACTACGTCAAAATCGGGATTTCTATCCATGAGTTGTTCTAATGTATCTATCAATTCATTATTTCATGTCCCCTCAATTAGTCTTCTTATCTCGTCAAATATTTTAAATGCCTGAGATAGGGACAAATCATGTTTTTCCAACATTTTTATTGCATTCTGAATAATTTTAAAATGCTCATCTATAAATTTTAGATCGCGTAACTAGTTTTTTTTAGTTAATACATTTTAACGTTTTTGATGGAAATAGCTTCATTGCTATTTAACGAAGACACAGCGTTAGAGATTTCATTAAAATATTTTGCATAATAAAATGCCGCCTCCAACCAAGTACCCCATCTGGTAACAACGGGTTGTGGAGGCAACGGTAAATCTGGATACATTTCCCTTAAAATGTTTACTCTATTGGGAGACTTCAGAAAAACTTTTTTTTACATTTGATATCATTAAGCGTACCGACGTCCTCGTAATCTAAACATATTTTTTCTGCAATGCGTGAGCTAAACTAGTAAAATGCTTCATGTTACGGAAAGTTTTCTTCAATATTTTGCCAGCAAGTATCATGTACGCTACACTATCGGTACGCACATCATAAGCAAGTTTTGAACTTTGAATTGAGTGTACCTAACGAGGCAATGAGAAAAAAAGAAAAATTTTGCCAAAAAAGTGTTATTTTCGCCATTCGTTTATTTTCTCGATTCTATCGTATACAACACCTAAATCACTTTCTATTAAAAAGTAAAAATTGACCATTTGAGAGTTAACGGCTTTCTAGTTAAGGACGGCAGAATTATACAAATTACATCTTAGCTGTATATCTACCTACATAAGCAAATATATGATTTATATTTGTCAAAAGTTCTATATGAAATATCTATTTAGATTAGTGTGTTGTGTTGCCAGGTCAGGGGTACATGCTGGGCCTGGACGCGAGCTCGCAGATCACCTTCTTCTACCTCCGCGCCAGCACCATGGTGCAGTTCATAGGCGAGAAAGTCGGAAGAACCCTCGCCGCCTTGGTACCCGGTAAGTTCTAAACGCCCTTGTGGAGCAGGACCAGCGTTGAGCCAAGAATTGTTATCAGCGATGTAATCCTCCAACTTATTGCTTGGCTACATAATGTGCGTTTAATACAAGATTTCGTTTCATTCAGTTGAAGTATGTGGGGAGGTTTTCTGTTGTAACATTTTTTTTTTCATTTTTTTTTTATTTGAGATAGGTTTGCTCTTGACTCTAGTCTAGGTCAGAGATCACAGAGATAAAGTCGACGATGGAGCGAGCTTACCCAGAAGAAGCCTGTTCACTCTCACTTTGAAGAGATCGGGGTTGTATGCGTTTGGAAACACAGACGCAGGCAGAGAGTTCCACTACTTTGCTGTGTGCATCACAAAAGACATTTGGAAACGCTTAGTGCTAATTGGTGGGATAGCAACTAGGTAAGGATGGTAACCTGCAGTGCGTCTAGATGTCCGCTGATAGAAGGGGGATGGCGGAATGAGGTCGTGGAGTTCTTGAGCACACTCCCCAAAGTATAATCTGTAGAAGACCGTCAAGCAGGCAACCTTGCGGCGATTTTAAACAGTACCCCATGAAAGATGAGTCCTCTTTAGCCAGCCTGAAACCTGGTTAAACTAATTGGTCCCTATTTCTAGTGATATAATTGTGTCTTTCACCTCGTTTACTAAAAAGGTGTAGATTTTTCCTTATCTACATGTTTTCATAGATATATTGACAAGGTACCGTCATGATGTCTAAACATATCATGTAATGTCATGAAGTATGATCTTTAAACGGTTCCTTTAGAGTCGCGCCTGTGGAGGCCATATATTATATGACTCTGATGGCTCTTTACTGCAGAATAAAAATAGACTCGATGTCTGCAGCCCGTCCCCATAGTAAAATACCGTACGACATAATAGTATGAAAGTAACTAAAATAGTCTCGCGGTCGCTACATCAGTCAATTGACGGGTTTTTCTCACAGCATTTGTTGCTGAACTTAGCCGTCCTGCGAGGGATGTTAACTGAGGACCCCACTGAAGGCTTGAGTCGAGCGTGATCCCCAGGATAACAGTTTTATCGACGAACTCTAGTTTCTCGATTCAATACTATCTCACAATTACTACTTCTGACTGTCTTTGGCGTTGTCCTAATAGAAAGCAAGTTCACGTGAATGTTATTCGTACTGCCCTGTGATCGATCCCATCCCATCGTGATCGTAAACGTATACGTGTGAGACAGGTGTCACTCCTATAATAAACCATTTATTATCAGGTAACAAAGACCCATAGATACATACCTTAACCTAAGTATACATAATAAGTATAGTTACAATTTTGTTAATAAATAAAACTTAATAACTATGTTAGTATCACTTAGTTGCACTAAGTCTTTGTGCGTTCTGGTGGCACTAGTCCGCGAAAGCGGCGGAATACCAGATCCTGCGGCCAAAATCTTTCTTCCATCACCAGGTGCAGGTAGCATGTTGGTATGCGCACCACGAACGGCTTGAAGTTGAAGTTGCGGTGCGACTCCAGTAACTGCACCCTCGGCGCGTACCTATATTGAATGTACCTTAAAAACTTCCTTTGAACACTTTCAATGCGATTAACGTAAGTAACATAAGTAGGATTCCATATTGGTGAACAATATTCGAGAATTTTGAGTGTCTTTACATTTTTAAAGTCGGCTGATATTCTCAAGATGAAACCTAGTGCCTTAGAAGCTTTTTTAATAATATTATCAATGTGTGTGTCAAAAAGAAGTTTCCAGTCAAAAGCGACGCCTAAGTCTCTAATTATATTAACTCTGGATATCGAAGTGTGGGCGAGCTTGTAATCATAAAGAATAGGTTTAGGTTTGCGAGTGAACGTACATAATTATGTAACATTTCGAGACATTTAAATCCAAGCGGTTGGCGACACAATACTCTTGGAATTTGTCCAGATCAAGTTAAAGATGTTCAGCATCTTCCTCAGTCACAATTTCACTTAGAATCTTCATGTCATGTCAAATGCTAATTAAAGGTGTGCGTTACGCTCCAAACGTACGACTAAAGTCAAATGGACATCCAGAGTTTAACATCACGCCAACGGATTTACGTACCTACATCACGCCATTTGGCGCGATGGACTGACCACGAATGCCCACCTGAAGACTATAGGACTATGGGTCTTGCTTGTGCCGCGTTCCGATACGCACGTGTTTGCATATTCTGTGTTTTGACTAGCGCGGCGCAAGCTGTCGCTCGTATTCTTTTTTCGCCATGAGTAATGAACTCGTGGCGAATGAGCTGCTGGCGTTCCTGCAGCAGAAGCTGGATGTAATGGACAGGTATCCGCTATCCAAATCTGCTCAACGAACTTCAGCGAGGAGGACATAGCTGCTGCCAAGCTATTGTTGTTCAGTGTGCTGAACAAGCGCGACCAGATGGTGTCCCGCCGGCGTGACGGGACTAAGAGAAGCCTGCAAGACATTATCACGCTGTTCAAGGAGACTGACCCGGAGGACGTGCCGACGTTTGTGGCGAAGGAGCTGCACAAGCTGCCACCCGTCACCTTCAACCACGTCGATGTAACAAGCCTTCTGAAGGACATTGTCTTTCTGAAGGCCCGCCTCGCGGATGTTCTAGCGAAGTTAGATGCATCCCAAAACACCGTCGTCGATTTGCGCAAAGAATTTACCGAGTTGCGCAACAGTGTGGCGGTAACTAGGTCATCAGTCGATGCATCTAACGTAAACATGTGTCGCGGAGCCGGCCTCGATTTATCGTAGTCAAATTTCACGTCAATAGTTTCGTCGCCAGCGCACCCGTCGTTTGCTGAGATTGCAGAGCCCCCGCCCGCGTGCACCGCAGCTCCGCGCCCGTCATCGTGGCTCCTCCACGCAACGCCACCCTCGCCCCTCGCCCCGTCCCGCTGCCAGTGTCTGCAGCCCTGGCGAAGCCAATAGAAAAGGAATCCGCTAGCGTCACCGCGAGTGCCCAAGGAGCTCCAAGTAGGAAGCCTATGCCAAAAAAGGCACCGAATAGGGCTGATGAGGAGGGTTTCGTGACGGTACAAAGGAGGAAGCGCCGGTCGCAAACGAACAAGAACCGCTGCGGCAAAACTCCAACGGAGCCCGAAGTCAGCTTGCGTGCCGCAAAGCCGAACACACCGGTGTACATCTCCCGCCTACACTATATCACTAAGGTGGAGGATATCGTGGAGTACGTGCGCCAGAAGACGAGGTACGCGCCGAGGGTGACGGACGGAGGGTGGGATTGTTCCACATTGTTTCATTGTTGTTGTTTGTTTCACATTCTTCCACTATTCGAGCGGAGAAAAATTGCTAACATGGCATTTCTGTTCAATATAGCCAATGGTTCAACCGATTGTTCTGAACTGCTTGACAAAAGTGGGCTACTTGTTCCATCCTTTACCTTTAGGAATCATCGACCTCTCATGAATCATGAATCATGTTCCCTCTGTACGGTGTATTTATAAACAAAACTCTTATACGATAAGAGCTAGCAGAGCGTACAACTCAATATGTCAGAGTGTTGATGATCTTGATTTATTCACCACCAATGTCACTAAATTAAAAAAAAAAACACTATGTAACCGCTTCTTCGAAGATAGACACTTCTCGTGTTCTATTATTATTCACTTCGAGTTCTCTTACTTCTTACTTTCTCTTACCTGTCTACTGTCTCTTATTCTATCCTAATTTTGTCAGTGAAAACTTGTAATTAGCCTTCTTTCACTAATGTAACCTAGCTGTAAGTTTTCCTAAGATAATAAAATAAATAAATAAATTTACGCGGATCAATGTTCGCGCAATCGCTTCCTATTAGAACACTAGATTAGAAGTATTAGAATGGACGGACGGGAGACGTTTTTGAGACACACATTGGAATGTTTCTGAATCCTTCGTTTGGCCATGAATATTTCATTACTTTACAGTTTGCAAACTAACTACAGTGATTTCTAATTATTTAATAATAGGATCAATATTCTCCTTCCAGCTGGTCTGGATCCCAAAAAAATCCACCTGATAGGCCACAGTCTTGGGAGCCACATCGCAGGGTTCACTGGCCAGACGTTCTACTCGCTGACGGGAGAACGCATCGGCAGGATCTCGGGCTTGGACCCGGCCGGCCCGTGCTTCAGTGACGTCGGCCCCATGCTGAGACTGTCCAAGGGGGACGCTGACTTCGTTGATGTCATACATACTAATGCAGGAGCCTATGGATTGGACGAACCAATTGGTATGTTATTTTATGATGCATTTTTTGAAGATAAGGCTGCCTGTCCATTGACGCGGAGCGAGGCAGTAGAGCGGAGCGAGGTAGTAATGCGGAGCGGAGTTGCGGACTGTGCGGAGCTAGGCCGAGTTCACGTGACGAGTAATTTGAGCGGCTGTAATACCCCGTGGTCTGTTTTTTCCGCTTTTCCGCTCCGCTTCCTCGCTCCTCTTCCTGGTTTTGTATGCATTTGTAATCTAGTTCGCAAATCCCTGTCTACTGAAGCGGAGCGGAGATTTTATGCAATTTGTAGCGAAAAGAAAATGAAAAAGAAGGAGATTCACTTTTTTGCTACGACACGTTTAATTTTGTTTTAAAATAAAAATAAAACATTAAAAGGTAAAAAAATGAATACCTATTATGGTATAAAAAAAATTGCAGGTTGACTTGTGTGAAGGGAATAAAATAGAGAACTTTGGTCCGATAGGTACGCGAATAACGAAAGAGAAATAAAACGTACTAACTAGTCGATTGCAATCACTAATAACTAACGCTACCAAAACATATCGTTATGAAAAAAAGATTAGAGAACCAAGGTATCTCGCATTTTACAAATTTGAAAATAAAATTAAGTAGTCAATGAATTAAAAAAATCCGCAGAGGGTTACTATCTACACTATTAAATTAGAACGTAAAATATCATAAAAAAAACCGTGGCATAACGTAATTGCGTCCGGCGAGGTGACGTAGACTGTAGGGAGTTGTAGTTCTTTGTTCAGGAACTGGCGTTGGTTGCGAGACCTTCAGCGGTCAAGATGCGGTCCAACTCTCGACGTTGGCCAAGGACGTCCAGCGTAATTTTAGGCCAAAACCTGGAGGCCGAAAGGCGGCCTGTTCAAAGCTGTTCAATCCTAAGACAAAATGAATTAGGGTTAGACCAGCGTGATCAGACTGAACTTCTGATTGAGGAAAACTGTTAAAAGATACGTACTAGAAAAAATAAAGATGAAAACACTAGACTCGTACTTAATATACAATACTCAATATTGCTTTGCCATAATTCTACTCGGCAGGGATATAGTGTGCTTCACATGAAAAAAACTCGTTAATTTTCCACAAACTGGGTCAGTATCAATTGATTCAACTTGTGCAACTGAAGAAAAAATGGGGACCCATCTGTCAGAAGAAAAATGATTCGAATCACGAAATAAAAAGATAAAAATCGACCAGGCTCAAATACAAACGGAAAAAAGGTTGAAAAAGAACCAAAAAGTTTTGACATGCAGAGTTATGCTGCAAATTCCATTGGTAAATATTGACACAGTTTCGCTCCGCTCCTCTCCTCTCTGCTCCAGTGGACAGTCAGCCTAATGCTGCGGCCTATCCTGAGTCTTAGTTATCAATCAGTCCCAGGTAAAGCAAGGTCTCTATCATGATGTGTTATCTTAGAAAAGCTTGTTAGTGAAATATGAACCGAATCAATTGATCTGTGGACGCTGTGGTCTTCCTCGTGGTGCCTGGCAACCAAAAAAAAAAAGTAGCAGAGCTTCTAGTGAATACGTGAAGCTCACATACACATACAAATAATAATAATAATAATTACATAGAAAAAATAAAATATCTCGACTTAGCACACGAGGTTGTTGACATGTGGAATGTGACCTCGGCTGTCATTGTACCGATTGTCGTAACGGCCAATGGCCTGATGGCCGAAAGCCTCGACCAACATCTCTCGAGGCTGTCGTTAGGCGGTTGGATCAAGAGCCTGATCCAGAAGGCAGTACTCCTCGATACGGCTCGTATTGTGAGGAGGTTCCTGTCTCTGCAGCCCTAACCACCGGTAGCTTGGACCCTGCTCCCGATACCGGTGGAATTCTATTTTTTATATTTTTAAATGTTTTTTTTTATATTTGTATTTTAAGAAATATTTAAAAATGTAAAAATGTAATGTGTGTGTGTTAAATAAGAAACAAAAATTAATAAACGAAATAATTACATAGAAATAGTTTTGTATCTTTATTTATTTATTTAATACTTCATGCACAGAAATGTACAGAGGTGGATTTAATGCCATAGGCATTGTCTATCAGTCAACCTTTGAATGGTACCAGCCTCTAAATGGTCTGTCAGTAACCATTTTCATCTGATATGACGTCGGCCTGTTTACCGGCCTAATTTAAATCTTGTTAATATTCGCAGGACACGTAGATTTCTGGCCGAACGGTGGTGTGGATCAGCCGAACTGCTGTTCGCAGGTATGCAGCCACAACCGCGTTTGGGAGCTCTATGCCGAGTCGATGCTGACTCCTCAGGCGTTCATAGCAGTCAAATGCAACAGCTACGACGAGTTCCGGCATGGACTGTGTGACTACAATGATACGAGGTGAGGTGTCGAGGCCTTCAGGAGTTGTACCGATAAAAAAAGATGTTTTATACGATATTTTTTTATGATTATCGCGTTCAAATTAATATGAATTGACTTTTTTTTCAGTGTTATGGGCTACGGCACTCCCGCCAACACCAGGGGTACGTACTACTGTCAGACACTTGGCGAGGAGCCCTACGCTACCGGTGCCGAGGGGCTAAACTATAAGGAAACTACGGCTGTGAATTTCATCGCCAATGCTGTCACCCATGACACTTTATTTCCATAACTTACCTATAGTACTAATGATGTGAAGTCCCTTGAAATGCGAAATGCTGTTTTCATTCCGGCAATTCTATATGGTTCCAGTTATGACTTTAAAAAAATCTGTTGATGTGAATCAATTTAGTTGAACCGTGTAGTATCGCCGTTGCATAATGAATTTTGATTTGAATTATTAGATACTTATTTTTATTTTAGACTGCAGTATTTATTCTGAAAGCAATTTTAGATTCATGTAATATTTCTCTGCGATATTAATTAATCCTTTATTCATTTAAAATGTAATTGTTTTTGTAATTTATTTGTGTGAGACTAGACGAGACCTACTCGGTGTAAATTGTCATTGTCTTGTGTTAATCTAATTTTTTTAATATATTGTGACAAAAAATACTTACCATTGCCTTTAATATACTTACCCAATTCATATTTATGTACAGGTAAAGTTGCCAGTTGGTAAAGTTTACCAACGTAAATTGCCCGTATATTCAAATCACAACTGTTTTTCTTTGTTCAAATAAACATTCTTCTTTCTTTCTTTTCTTTGACAGTTGTATTTTGAATATACGGGCAATGAATTGTTCATCAAATTGACACTGCGTCAATTTGATAAACAATAAACTGATTGTACAGTGGCGATCATAAGTCCATAAGCAATCTCACAAAGCAACAGATTGACGCTTTGGTTTGACTTACACCTTCTTCTATAAGTTGTTTCTATAGGTACTATAGACACGCACACAAACACAATTTGTCTGTGTAAATGGCATGTTAGCTTAATGGTTACACGCTCTGGTAGATGCAATTATAGCGAGCCGAGGGTTCGAATCTGACATGTGGTTATTATTATATATACATTTTTCGTTAATTTATAATAAATACTATTTATAAATTTTGTTATTTTTTAATAATACCCAGAAGAAGTTCGATAATATAATATAATAATAATAAATTAGATTTGATTAATTTTTAAAAATGACTAGTAGTAGTTCGCTGAACATTAGTTTTTTGTCTCATTCGTTTTGTTCACATAAAATAATAAAGTTAGTAGGTGGCGCGGCTACAATTATCTTTAGAGGGAAGCTGAAGAAAAATTTGTTCAGTTCTCATAAATTCTTGATAACATCGAACAAAAATTAAAGTCATTACTTTACTTTTCTTCATTTAACGCCATCTATGGTCAAATAACATTACCAAAGAGACGCTATCACTAAACAAACAGAATATTTTATCAATATTTTACAGAAATAAATGATAAAATTACTTATTATAGTTTTATTTCTAAAAAAAAATATATTACAAAAATATTCTAACCTAACCTAACCAGAGGTCGGAAATATGTAGTTATTTATGTACTTACACTGATTTCATACAGCGAAAGAATAAAGTGGATACTTCAAATCTTAGTGGTACTTTGAATGTATCGGACAAGGAAAATGATTCTGATGGACCGTTTGAATAAGCAAACCCTCACGAGTCTAGGCTAGAAGCAAAAGTATTTTCTTATTTATAAAAAAGGCGAGGTATAAGTATGAGAATTTGCTTAAGACTGTTAATAATTTGTATTGTGAATTAATGTTAATATTAATAAAAATTGAATGTTAATTATCTTTGTTTTATTTGTCTGTCTATCTCTGAGGTTTTTATTATTATTTATTTGTAATATTGTTGGCCACACGGGACTGTTCATTAGTAATCCTGGGAAGATCCATATTAATATCAACATTTCGATACAAGTACATAAATAACTCTACCTAATTCCGACCTCTGGTTATAACGAATAAAATGCAAAAGAGCAGGTGAAAACAAAATTATCGTGAATTTATATACCAAGAAATCAACATTAACAAAGAACATTATTATAGAAAATGAAATGAAAGAAAATACACATTTATTTGCGGTAAATATGATGCAAAGAAAAATCACAAACACAAAAACGAACAATCACTCATTCTATCTCGTTCTTGCCCACATCCTTTTCTATTTATGTCCCTGTCATAAACTCGCTGTAGTTCGGCTTTCCCGGTTACCTACGACGTGCTGCTGGGGGATACGAAATCACGTGTCTCCGTATCTATGAATTTAGTACCGCATCCTGACGCATGAGGGCCGGCTTATTTTGACGCTGATGTTATCGGAAATCTTTGTTTAGACAAAACATTTTAGGCATATTTGTAATGTTTTTAGCCTTATGATGTAACTAGTATTAACCCGTGAGAACGCGCGCTATGAGCAATTTGCTCACGCAAAGATTGATTGCTTTAAAACTTAAATTAATTGATTTATTATTTGCGTTAGAAATTGCATTTATGTTTCATAGTTTTAATTAAAACTCGTATTTTCTCACTATTAAATATTTGATTTATTCATTAAAACTCATTTTTAGCCAATAAATTTTATAACTGTTGAAACATAAGCATTGACTTTTTTACGCCTATACGTATTGTGAACCGGTCACGTTTAAATTGCTCCGCAAACTTTAATTCTAAAACTTAGTCAAAAGTTGTTATTGACTGCTTAAACTCTCAGTGCTAATAATTGAGTGTATTTCCTATCAAGTGTTGAAGTTATTTTCTAATTCATCTACGGGCTACCGAGGTACAAGCAAATCATTTCAAAACAACAAAATAACATCACCTCGCAGCTAGTGGCGTCCTACCTCCTACACATGCGCGCGAGGTTAATGCGTTTTCACTAAGTTCGGCATCCCCTAAGTTTAAGGGATCCCATAAGAACGGTTAGAGGGTTGTTAGAGAGTGGTTTCTGTTTCACCGACAGTAAGGGGTCAATTAAAAGTCACGTTAAAAGGTCCTCTAAATTTAGGTGGGCGAAATGTGGGCCCATAAACCGCGGCACATACGTAAGTGATATCTCAAGCAACGAAGATGGATAGCTATTTATATGAAATTGTTGAGAATTTAGAAACTGTTTCTACTATATTCGACGTAAATAACAGCCGTAGACCACAAATATATCGGAAGCGACCAAACTACTTCGAAAGTTTTGATGAAACTGACTTTTTTCGGAGATATGGGTTAGGTAAATCTTCGGTGTTGTATTTATAGGAAAAGATTGGAGATGCCTTAGAATTTCCTGATAATAGGCGAGTACTTAACATATTAAAGATTTTCTAAGTACTTAGCCCATAAAATAACATTAGAAAAACACAAAAAACACATTACCGAACGTGGTTTTTTCTATGTTTAGTCAACGATAGTGTGACGATACGTTGTATTCTCATAATTATAATTATGTAAGTAAAGCATTTTTTATTTTATTTCAGAAATAATTCTATATCTCCAATAAATCAGTCATTAGTAGCATCAAGGTGTTATGCTACGGGTAATCATTTGTTGGCTGTGGCAGACATGGGTGGTATAAGTGTGGCTACTTGCTGTCGAATATTAAAAGAGTGTCTGCACACATTACACCAATTTCACCAGCTTGTCTTTCTCATCCATTGTGAAATTTTGGCTACGCTTCCTCTTTTATGCCAATATAATACACCGTAACGGTAGTATAAATAGCAAACGAATAATTACTTAAAGTCTAGATCTATTTGTTCAGAAATATCACGAAATATTTGGTAAAATAACACGCAACGCACCGTTACAACAAAATCAAATCTCACGTCAGTACGTCATAAAAGAAAGAAGTGTCAAATACAAGTAAGACCACAGATAACACACAAGGTTTCGTAATATAAACACCAAGTAAATAATCCAATAAATATAAAATAATTAGCTTCCGCCCGCGACTTCGTCCGCGTGAAATTTCTTGTTACCCGACCCACCCCGTCGCATCGCATCGCCTACCCGTGCTGTTACTTCGTTTTCGCTTAGCGCTCGTTCTTCCTTTTTTTTTGTTTTTGCTCGGCTTCTAAGGGCCTTAGCGTAATGTTCCATACCCTATAGCCTTCCTCAAGAATTGGGCTTTATAAAGCAAAAAGAATTTTTCAAATCCGACTGGTAGTGACAGAGATTAGCGCGTTCAAACAGTCAATAAAAAATAAAATGTGTAGGTTTAGGTTTTAGGGTTTTATGAAACCGGTTCACATGACTAGTAACTAATAGACTAAGCGCATTTTTCTTACTTTAAGCATTTTTATACCCGTCGTAACTTCTAAACGAAAGGTCTGAATTGAATAATTAAAAAAGGAATTTGCATGTACTTAATCAACCTTGATGATGAAACTATTTATTTGGATAAGGATTAATACCATGTTTATGAAAAGACCTTTACTAGTAATGCATTATTTTATAACATATTTGATTATTATTAAAAATGTTATAGTGAGCCAACCTTAAAAGATAGGCATATGCTATCGCGGACTTTTTTTAGAACTTTTTAAGAGGAACATTTCCGTCATACATGATTTTTGCGTAACTTTAACCGTTTACGCAGCGCACGCAACGGATGCTCTCAGAAGGAATAAAACCCGTTTTTGCAACATTTTTCATTGATGCTCCGCTCCTATTGATCGTAGCGTGATGTAATATAGCCTATAGCCTTCCTCGATAAATGAGGTATCCATCACTAAAAAGAACGACTTCTACACTAAGAAGAACTTCCAATGGGTCGCTTCAAAAGGGCTTTACGTAGGTGGTTAATTGAGAATCCCTTCTACAATATAAAAGAATTCTTTCAGTTTAAATTTTAAGTAATAATGTAATTGTACCTACCTATAGCAAAAATTTGCATGTCATTATGATTAAATATGCTAAGCTACTAATATTACCTACCATCTTAAGAACTATTGTAACCATATTTATCTGCAAATAAATCTTTGACTTTGACTTTAAAATGTTATAGGTGTGCCTATAATATTTGAAGAGTTCCTTCGATTTCCCCAGAATCCCATCATGAGATCCTGACCTGATGACAATGGGACCACCTTTGAAGCCTTTCAAACAAAACAAAAATTTTTCAAATCGTTCAAGCCGTCTTCGAGTAATCAAGGAACACACATAAAAAAAAAGATTCCGACGATTTTGAACTCGGTCAAAATGCAGTCAAATGAAGCAAGGGCAAATATTATTGCGCTGCGTAAAAGTGGATGTAATTTAACACAAATATCTAATGACTATCACTTCGTCCGCGTGGATTTCGTAGTTTCCTCTAAAAAATTGAACGCCCCTCCACCCCCTTTGAAAGGTTTTTTTCGAAAAGTAATGTATAAGATCTTTATAATTTATGTAGATAAATAAGTGTTCGAGCCAAAAGACATTCAAATAAAATCAAGATATTGTCGCGCAAAATTAATTCATAGTAACTGTTCTTCCCAAACTACTTCTAATCCTAATTTACTCTCCGATATTCATTCCATTGAAATTAATATAGATGATGTAGGTAAGCTACTTAGTAAACTAGATCCCTCAAAATCAGCAGGACCGGACCAATTATCACCTTTATTCCTGATTGGTTGTGCCTTACCGATATCGTTATTATTTAAAAAAAATCCCTGTTGACTTGTATGGTGCCCCATATTTGGAAGTCTGCCTTTATTACACCGGTCCGTAAAAAAAGGCCACAAAATTCAAATAGCTAATTTTATAGACCCATTTCCAAACTGTGTATACTGGCTAAAGTCTTGGAACGATTGGTCTATGATCAGGTTTATTCTGCACTTAGTTCATTTTTTAGTCCTTCACAGCACGGGTTTTTAAAGAGTCGTTCAACAGTCTCCAACCAAGCTCTGCTAAATGATTTTGTGACACTTAGTATGGACAAGGGGGCGCAGGTCGATGTGGCTTACACGGACTATAGCAAAGCGTTTGACAGAATTGATCATGACTTACTTAAAGCAAAATTCTTTAACATCGGTATTAGAGGTGACCTACTTTGCTGGTTTTCGTCTTACTTAGATAACAGGTCTCAAGCTGTAGTTGTCAGCAACTACATTTCGAGTTGGCTTTCGGTTCCCAGTGGTGTTCCCCAAGGTTCTCTGATGGGCCCGTTACTCTTCATTATTTACGTAAACGATATCGACACGTGTTTCCATAACTCCAACCTTCTTTGTTTTGCTGGTGATATGAAGATATTTACTTCTATATCATCGTTTAGTGATATGGATGCTCTCCAATCTGACCTAATAAGATTCGATGAATACTGTCGCGTCAATAAATTAGACCTAAACCCTACTAAATGCTCCGTGATTTCGTTTAGTAGAAAACGCTTTCCACTTCATACCTCCTATAGTCTGAAAGGTCAGCTCCTGCAGAGGTGTGACGGTTTGTGACCTGGGCGTATACCATGACTGTAAACTTCAGTTTAATGTACACGTGGAGCAAATAGTGGCTAAAGCATTCAGAGCATTAGGCTTTGTAATGAGACTACCAGCGTGTTTTAAGAAAGCGAAAACTATCAAAATTTTGTATTGCTCATTTGTGAGAAGTCATTTAGAATATGCTTCTTAAATTTGGAACTCGCGTTATGGCGTGCACATCGACCGCATAGAGGGTGTGCAAAAAAGGGTTTCTGTGTTATCGTTTGCGGATACAATATCACAGTTGTGACTATTTGGATCTTTGCAGGAAATTTCACCTACAACCACTTATTAACCGTCGTCGATTAGCAGATTGCACATTTTTGCTCAAAATTGTATCCAATGAGGTGGATTGTCCGCAGCTTCTACGTAAGCTGTATTTTAATATTTCCCAGCGATTACTCAGATTTAATCCAGATTGGAGGTGTGGTGGCACAGACTGGAGAGTGTTGGCCTGAAATTGAGTAGAACCAAAACGGAATACTTGTTCTGCGATTTCGGCGGTCTCTCCAATCCAGTGCCTTTAGCTCTCGCCGGAACGCCCATACCAATCTGTCCCGACTTTCGGTACCTCGGGTCGCTCGTTCAAGGGGATGGTGAGGTAGACCGGGATGTAACGCATCGGATCAACGCAGGATGGATGAAATGGCGACAGGTTACGGGAACAACTTGTGACCCACGGATGCCTCTCAAGTTGAAGGGTAAAATCTACAAGTCTACAAATCTATCCGTGATAAGGCCTGTCATACTGTATGGATCAGAATGTTGGGCTGTGAAAAAGACGGATGAAAAAAGATTGCACGTAGCGGAGATGAGAATGTTAAGATGGATGTGTGGTGTGACGAGAATGGATAAAGTGAGAAATGAATATATTAGGGGAAGTTTGAAAGTGGCGCCAGTGACTGAAAAATTGAAAGGGAATCGTTTGTCTTGGTATGGTCATGTGAAGAGGAGGGATGAAACGCATGCTGCTAAAAGAGTTATGAGTTTACATGTGGATGGATGGAGAGGGAGAGGGAGGCCAAAGAAAAGATGGATGGATTGTGTGAGAAGTGATATGAAAGAAAAGGGAGTCAGTGATAGTTTGACGAGTGACAGGACAGAATGGAAGAAAAAACGTGTTGCGCCGACCCCAAATAAGACGGGATAAGGGCAGGAAGATGATGATATCGCTATTCCGATATCTTCTTCCAACTACAGGCAAAACTCATTTTTAGTTCGAGCGAGTAAAGACTTTAATGACTTGTGCAAGCAGTTCTCTTTTGACCTGTTTTCAACGAAAGGCTCAAGCGTACGTAATAGGCTGAACCTTGATTTCTTCAAAATTAATTCTTAGTGTTAATTTATTTCTGGTACTTATTTTATTTAATTTTATTGTAGTTTATTCCTTATGTTTGGCGGTACCGATTTGATGGTTGGTGCGCTTGTATTCTTGATAATTAGTCGTGTATAAGATCTCTTACTGCATTATTGTATAGCTAGCCGTGAAAACCTATAATTGGCTTCATGTTTCTTATTCCAGTATATTTATTGTATTTATGTAAAGCTGTTGGTTTTCCATGAGATAAATAAATAAATCGGGCATTTTTGTGGTGAGGTTTGAGTTCCACTTTGATAGCATGATGTCTGTAGTGTGCCCCGGTGGTGCAAAGCTTTTGAGCTTGATTTGATTTGTCAAATCAAATCATTTATTTCTTTGCAAACATGGGTGACATGGGTGGGTGGGCATTTTAGACTTTACTACATACAGTGGTGCCGAATCTCTCGTCACAAATGCCTCTAAACTAGACTAAAAATCACCAAAATTTAGTTTATTCCTGTCAAACGACGATTTCCCATTCTAAAATTGATTAAGTGACACAACTAAACTATATTTTAGTTTGACAGCACTAAGATGGCACTGAGTTATTAGTTTAGTGAAAATGGTAATTTTGCTATTCTGCAAACATTTAGATTTTCTAACTAAATTTATTTTTAATCGGGATTAAACAGGTGTGGAGTAAAATTCGTTGGCATGAACTAAAACTCACACCAACACATCGACTTCTGGTGCAAAAACAGTACTGTAGCTTTATTTATTCTTTTCTTTTGCTTATATTTCGAAAACGGTATGTCCTATCGCAAAAATAATGAAAATTTCGACCCCTTCTTAAAATCCTTAAACCCCTAAAACTCAACATGTAGGTAATAATTTTTCATATTTCCCATACAAAAAGTGAAAAATTCCATATAAAACACGTCGAGGCTGCCCCTGCGCGCCTCCGGCTCTAAAAAAAATTCAAGGGGTAGGTAGAACAAACAAGTACCACGTGGAGTCACGTGATTGTCAAATTCCATTTTAGTTCTGTCAAAACTATTTTTAAATTTAGTGATATTTTTTCTTGCAGAATAGCTTTAAGATTCTCATAGGCAACAGTAAGGAATTTTAGTGATAGTTTAGTTCGGTGTACAAGAGAATCGGCACCATTGTGTTAAAGAATCTAATTTGAAAACTGATAAACATTTTTGGACCGCGACTGTACATAGCACACCTCTGCCTACCCGTCGGGGATTTCAGGCGTGATGTTACCATTTCACGTGATGTTACCATTTCACAATATCTTTTCAGTTGGATAGTCGAAGCGAAATAACAAATTGTGTTTATTTTATAAAAATACTTTACTCAAAATATATTTACTTTTGCCACAAGCTATACAGTAGGTACATAATACAATACATTATTTTACTTTGTCTATAGTAGCCATACACACTATAGGGTGTATATACACAGCCCTCCGCAAACTCACAGGGTGCATTCAGCTGCTTATTTTGAATCATGTTCCACCGAAAATATTCTCAGGAAATTTTTTTTTTTTTTTATCGTATTTTCAATTACTATTCCTTTATTTCAATGTAAAATTACATTCTCTGTAGGCAGTACATCATTTATGCAAATAAAACAGCTAAAATAAAAAAAATCAGCAATGGATGCTGAAATACTCGGCGGGGCCGAAGGCTTGCTGCGCTGCCGTTCGCTACGCGCGTTTTGCCACTGTAACGATACATTGCGTGTGGGGTAATAAAACAAATCAGGTTTATTGGATTCCCATAACGTTCCTGAAATAATTTCATGTACCGGTCATCTTAGTATGAGATACTGAATTCACCCCATCAGTCTGCGGAGGGCTATACCTTACACGCTGTATATTATGTTGTATACAGTCCTTTGATATTTTTTCAATTCTAAATCTAAATACAACGCGGAGACGACTACACAATAATAAATGAAAATACTGCCAACACTAATGCATAGGAATAATTTATTGTCGTACTGTCGCGTGTCGTCTCCACCTGGTATATTTAAAAAAAAATATTTAGGTATATACTATAAAGATTTGAGTACATAGCATTGTTGTGCCATAAAGAAGATAATTTATCGATAACACATTCTAATAAAACAAGTTATTATTTTTCAGAAATGCATCATCCCCTTTACTTGGGGCGTGGCCACGTGGGCACATTGAGGTTCAATGTAAGGTAAATAGCAGCTATTACAAACTATAAATAATGATGTTTCCCGCGCATGTCAAATGTGACAACCGCGGTGCGTGCGCGGTGCGAGGGGGTTCTCAATTTCTCACAAAGTAATCCGCACGCGCAGATGCGACACAGTCTGCTTATTCTGCCTACTTGATACCTAACTCAGGGTATAATTAAAATGAGTATTTACCTTTATTTACCTTCAAATTAAGCGTACTTTATTAAATAAGTCGGTATAACAAACCAAAAAAAAGTCTTATTTAGGTCGTATGACGATCATTTAACGTAACTATCCATAATTTGTAAAGCAGAAGAGAATTCATAAATTCATCGTGGACGTGGGACGACAGCCGCTCCCATGACATCATCTCTCATCAGAAGACAGCCGCCATGCAACCATTGATGCGACGCTCTGCTAGAGTGACTGTCACCAGCCAGTGTCACTCTTATCCGACCTTTTCGGTGATTCCAGTAACTTCGTAACAAGACTAGACGGCACCACTTGCTGCGCTGTCATATAGAATTCTAGCTACATTAACATAATTATGTAGTACTTATGTAACAATTATCTAAATTGTTTAAAGTACCTATATTAAATAATGACAATGTCATATTCTCGACTTCAGTAATTACAATAGTAATAGATAATAAATAATCATTATTTACAGTTGATTTATTGTGGTAGTTGTAATGGCACTTAATGTAATTTATTGATTTCATAGAATTGTAAATATGATCCTTATGTGCATAAACTCCCAACCCACGAACAAAATGTATAGGAATTAAGGGTAATATAAATATTTATTTCTTTTGTACCAGAATTTAACCTGTGACCCATAATGCTGATGCCATCCTTGCTACTGATCTAATCAATTTTAAAATTAAAACACTATGGTATTTTCGAATGCTAAGTGATACGTAAATAAAACTTTCTAACTAGGACCTACAATATTATTGTTTTATACTAGTCAGTTAATTATGTATATTTTTCTCAACCTGGTAGGTTATCTTTCCCAAACTTTTCAAACTCACTTTAGACATTGGCAGAATAGTCAACATCGGCTTTGCTTGCCATATTAAAAAATATAATAGAATAGATCTTTGTCTTCGGGCGCGTTCAATAGTTAGAGTCTTATATTATACTCATTTTTATGCAGACTTTTTGTCAAACTCTACTTGCGCGATTTAGGATCAAGCTACGTTCAAAGCTATGGTGGTGCCACTAGTTGGCTCACTGTTTGACTATGTAGTTCTAACGTAACGTCATAGATGGCGCTACAACACCGTGGTGTGCGGCATGCTCGTGTGCTGTGTGGCGGTGTGCGTGTACTGTCAGGCAGCCGTGGGGGTGCGCTCTCCCTGCGCTCGCATCTGCCGCAGCGTGCGGCGGCACGACAGGCGCCGCGAGCCCAGGCGGGCAAAGCCTGGGATACGCTCTACCGGCACTGGGGATTCTCGTCTGAAAATAAATATTTAAAATATTACTTACGAGTACATGTACATCTACATGATGTAGGTATATTTTTGCTATGCCGCAGACCATAAATGGGCTTACTCATGCTGTGGTGAAAAGTTAAGCCCAGCAATTTTGGTAAGTTGAGCTGGCTCTTTTAAATAGTCCGCAGATTTTTGGAACGAAGTTCTTTAACGCTCGAGATTAATAATCAATCCTGATCCAATTTTTGCCATCTAAGATCGATATTTCAATCCATTTTTCGGGAAATGCTTGCCAATAACCTATCTGCAGATTGATTTTACTATCCTCGGAGTCAATCCGTCTATGGGAGGGCGGATCACAGATAAAAGATTGGCCTCTGTTCGGAAATGACAGTTTTTGCTTGCCAATAACCAATCTGTCCATTTTGACATTTGGTTTGATCGGTATGAACAATCGCAGGTTGCAATCCAAGAAATTTCGAGGATTGTAAGAATACTATCGTTGATACTAATTACGATTTAGAACAAGTTATGGCATTATCAGTATTTTCAAGTGATAGTGACGATAGTGATATGGAGGTCCTTGCTCTGTTATCCGACTGGGACACTGACAGCGACGCTGATGATAGACAATGTGCTTGTCCACGAAGCCACAACAATGAACAAACATGAAACAGTAACAAAAGTGCGTCACTGTCAAGACGTCAAATTCACGTTCCGTTCCTGATAAAATAGTTGCAAGTATTGTAAATATAATTTAACGATTGTAAATTTTACGGGGTTTTAGACACGTAATTATTTTGTTTTGACAGAAAAGGTATATTTTGGTGTAGTTTAGTGACTACTTTATTTTCATAAAACATAGAACATA
This sequence comes from Fissipunctia ypsillon, assembly GCA_947568875.1. NCBI lineage: Eukaryota > Metazoa > Arthropoda > Insecta > Lepidoptera > Noctuidae > Fissipunctia > Fissipunctia ypsillon. Next base: position 20,119,072 of record OX387663.1, on the reverse strand, counting down.
ATGCATTGCATTATCAAAATTATATATGAAACGGAACGGTCGGGAGGGAAAGGATCGCCTGCAATCTGCATCGAAAAAAAAAACGATTGCATAGTTTTGATATTGGCATCAGGATTGGAGATCGATCGCGCAGTATATAGCAATCTTAGATTGACTCTATCCTTGGATCAGAGATACATTATTAATCTCGGGCGTAACACGGCATGCGGTAGGAGTAAACTGGTAGAAATCGTCGCGTAACGGAAAAGCTTTATGCAGGCGACTATCTCTCTCTCTGAAGTGAAAAAAAGAAAGAAAAATAGAAAAAAAAGGAAAAAAAAAGAAAGAAAAGAAAAAGTGAGAAAATGTGAATTTGGTTGCAATGAAAATTCAAGATAGCGGTTCCAAAAATAGTCAAATTTTTCATCATGGGTGTTGTTTCTATGGTTTTCGAGGGCGTTAAAGCCGACAGTGACGTAAAAATGGAAATCCAAGACGGCAGCTGAAAAAAATTTCAGATTTTTCGTCATGGCTGTCGTCTTCGTAGTTTTCGAGGGTGGTAAAGTCGATAGTGAGCTCAAAATGTAAATCCAAGATGGCGACTGTGAAAATTTTGTTTTTATTTTAAATCATACGTGCAATGAGGTTGGTCCCCCGACCGCACACGTACATATTTTTTAAACCTACTTATAAAGCTCCAGGTTCTGTGACACAGAATCAGGCTAGTGGCAATGTAACTGTTTTTTATTATGATTCAAGTTGATCTTGGATACTTCAGACTTTCTTCCGATGAAGAAAATCATTATAAGAAATCAGGGGGCCAACCACCACCTCTTAAAGCAGTATTATTTTAATGTTACTTCAGTGTGAGTAAGAGATGGAGCTATACAGGACGTCTAGCTCCATCTCTAGGCTCTGAACATTCGCCAACACGTAGTTACTCAAAGCAAGCGAAGAGATCACTGCTCCTTCTTTCTACTTAAAAAAGAGACATTGAAAGCCCTGCTGTACTACAATTACAGGCTGTGAGTTCTATACTTGAATTACCTGAAGAACATGTGGTGCTCGACGCTGCAGCGCCACAACTTCTTGCAGGCGCTGGTGGCAGACAGTTTGAAGCTCAGGATCGTCTCGTACTCATCGAACTCTCCAGCTCTCAGTCTCAACGTGAACAGCCTCTTGTTGTAGCAGATCTTCGTGATCTTCGCCCAAGGGAAGCGGTTCATCAGGAGTCTGGAGACAAAAATGGTGGTTAGCATAGTAAAAGATCGCTGGATGCCCTGTGCGTCCGGTATAATAATATCTTCAGGATGATGTTGGGGCTACCACGATTCTGTAGTGCCTTGGGGATGTTTGCGCTGTTTTGCACTGATGCCTTTCACGCCATTATTCGCAAAAGGATGGTATCCCTGATCTGCAGATTGCGTGGCAGTCGCAATGAAATTTTGAAGACGGTGGCTTATAGGATCTCATCCCCGCTTTGGAGGTCCTTTGTGGAATCGGACTTTTATAGGTACGTTAGGCCGAAACTCGAAATCCCGAATCACTTTATCCCGAATCAACGCTATCCCGAATCACTCTATCTCGAATCACGTTATTCCGAAAGATCGCCATCCCCAATAACGTGAGTGCGAAATAACGAACGCTATTCCAAAGACGATATTTAACCCTCAATCAAGCTATGCCCAGGAAAATGAGTTGAAAGGCAAATCTGTGGAATATAAATGTGAAATATAAATATAATGAAATTGCAAGATTTTCTATATAGTCGTTGGTCCAGCCGTTCTCAAATGATGCGCTTACTAACGAACAGCATTTCATTTTTATTTGTTTGACTAAATTAAAACTGCGAAAGTAACTGTTTGTCTGTTACCTTTTTGCGTCTTAATGGCTAAACGAATTCCGGTACACAGGTAGACCATGACCTAGGTTAGGACATAATATAGGATACTTTTTATGCGGGTGGTATATTCTCGGGATAATTTCCAACCTCCATGCGGGCGAAGCCGGGGGTAAAAGCTAGTATCTTCATAAGTTTCACCGTTCACGCTCGTGATTTAATTTGAAATACGAGGCAGTTTTTTTAAATTAAATTTGTGTATTTCTTTTACATCAAATAGGCGGTTATTTTTGTTATTTGTTTTTTTTTACATCATTTTTGTTATTTCTAATACCTACATATTGTAAAAAAAATTGCAGACTGTTTTATTTGACTTGATAGTTGCTACGAAAAAAATCCTTGTGAAGAATTCTCATCGGGGTTATTTATTCAGGCATTAGAAATACTGTGTGAAAAGTTCATTGGTACACACGGCTACATATATCAAGCTGTACAATTCCAGTTTAAGCTGATCCCGCATTGCAAAGGATTTCTGTACAATGAGAGGTCAGCTTATACTGAAAATGTATAGCTTGATATGAAGCCGCGTATACATGTGGATGTTAAACCAATACTTTACGAAATATTAGCAAAAACACTTCACTTTCGGGACCTTTGACAGTCGATTTTTTTTCGGTATTGTAATGGACTTTTAAGACAGTATTTCGAATGCCTGATAATCCCGGTGAATCACATATTCCACAGATTTGCCTTTCAACTCATTTTCCTAGGCCTAGGAATATGATATGATAAAATAGCCTAGCCAGGCTATTTTATGCATAGCCTGACTTGAGGGTTAAATATCGTTTTTGAGATAGCGTTCATTGGAAACAACGTTATTTCGGACTTGCGTTATTCGGGATAGCGTTCCTACGGAATAGCGTGATTCGGGATAGCGTTCATTCGGAATAACATGATTCGGGATAGCGTTCATTCGGGATAGAGTGATTCGGGATACCGTTCATTCGGGATAGCGTTCATTCGGGATATTAGTGATTCGGGATTTCAAGTTTCGGCCTGACGTATAAGAAACTCGCGCTACACATATTCGTTACTTGTTTTCTGCTCAAAGACTGCGTAGTACTATGGTTGTATGAAATGTGTCGACGTAGATGTGCTACAACTACAATGTATCTTACCCGTCCCTGTACACAGCGACCCCGCTGTGGCAGACGCCCAGTGCGATGGGCACCTCCTGGCAGTCGGTGGCCGCGTGCAACTCTGCGCCGTACAGAGAGAGGCGCTTGGCAGTCTCTAGGTAGTTCAGCTCCGCCTCGGCTGGGGTCTGCCCTCTGGAAAATAAGACAAAAATACATTTGTTAGAATGCAAACTTAAAACACGAAAACGGGCCCTCTGTCAGTTCGGGCGATGGACTCATCGATCCCGCCCCCCGCAGCTTACGCTTTATGGTGATCACCTACTTAGCGTCCATTATCTTCTCACTGAAGCCTGATTTACACGGTGCGATTTAATTAGCGGCTAGGACTAACTTACTCAAGCTTAAACATTATTACAATATCGAAGGATATATTTGGGCAAAACCTGCCGAGATTCATTCAAATGGCACAAATAATAATTGAAAAAGGTCTGTTATTATAAACGTTCTCAATTTTACCTATAATTGTTATAAATTAGTAGGTAGATAATGCTTTGTAATTTTGCTTACAGGTAATTTTATTTTTTGTATTGTGACTTATTACAAGTTATAACATCGCCTTGGATGATTCTGTGAAGGTGTTATTATTGTGGTTTAAATAAGTAAATAATAATTACATATGTCATACTATAAGTAGAAGCAATAATAAAAGTTCCATCGTCTATACACTGTTTAGACGATGCAAGTCATTTGTTGCTTCAATTGTATTATATGGCACAGGCAAGAAACTTGCGTGTGTAAATGGGACTTGTATTATATTATTATTATTATATTGCCATACTAATTTACAATCACATTCATCCATCCCTCTCTCATGATATATCTCTCGCTCTCTCTCTGGTACGGGCATGCGTGATACATGGTTATAAGTTGTGCTCAGTACAAATAATATTACAAACTGTAAATTAAGATAACAGATAACGAAATGAAGTGTCTAAAGGGGTAGTACAAATAAATAACAGTGTTGGTGAATAAGTGTTTTTATTCTTATCAGCCTTTGACAACAGCAATCCTGAACAGAACTTAAAAGCCGCGAAAGCTTTTATTTCACTGTTCCCATTAGCATTGCAATAACATATATAAACGGCGTGCCTTTCGTCAACTAACCAGCAGCCTGGGGCGTGTGTACATAGCTGGCAGCCCACTCACTTGTGTTTCCGGTACAGTTCGTCAATGTTGGCCTCTAGTTCTGCTGTGATGACGTTGACTGGAACTGCTCTGTGCTGATGCAGGGCGGTACTGATGTCGTGGGCCTCCTCGAAGTCTCCCAGTTCAGCTTGGAGTACGTATGAGGAGAGGAGGGCGTAGGTTATCTGAGAGCAGCTGAGGCGACCTGATGATGTACAATATCGTTGAGATCTTTGATTTTCATTAACAATATTTAAATATTTTCGTCCTTGGCAAACTTGTACCTAGTAAAATACTACTATTATAGTAAACGACGTGGTCTCCTTTAATTGAAAGCGCACACTAGTATTTGCCAATAATATCTTTCTAATTGAAAGTTACTATTTCTCTGCTAACCCCTTTCCCCACTTATATTCTTTTAAATATAAGTTGTATCAACAGCTATATTAAATATATTCAACAAGCGTCTGTATTTACGTGTCCGTTTCATAGAATCTTTGATTTAGTGTTATTACAACTTCAAGCCATGTCTTACCTTCCATGAGGTCTCTTCTAACGGCAAGTGCTACCTGGTACCGTGTCGCGTCATCGTTCAGTTCACTCGGCTCCGGAGGGTAGAACTTCACCGCCAGACGCACGTCCCAGGGCTCATCTGGAAAAGATAATGATAATCTTTTTTATTAATTGATGCTGACCAGAACGATATAAGGTATTACACATTTTTGATATTTGTTATCCAATAATGTCTCGCACGGGTGGCAAGGATCTGACCTTTTTCCTTCCAAACCTCTTTGTCTTGTGCGATCTCTGGCCACGTTGGCACCGCTAACATGATCAGATCATCACACCACCTTCGCTAATATCCTCTCTGACGCATCCACTGCGTGACTACCTCTGCCCATCTCTCCAGGTGCATTCATGCGGCGTGTCCAGCCCACACCCACTTCAGTTTGGCTGTTTTTTCTCCAACATCCGCTACATGAGTTATTTATTTATCATGAACTGTTGACGTGATTTCGCCTGCATTCTCGGCAAAGGTAGTAGATACTTTGTTCATTGGCGTAAATTACGATGGTAAAGTTTCGTTACTAAATCCATCTACTATGGAGTGAGTACCTATATCGCCATGAACCGGACATAATTCGAAACTCCGGCCTGCTAGTACTGAGAACTGTACAGTATGGGGACCACATATGTGCAATAAATTATAGGACATACTTGTTATCGCCTTTTCTGACGATATTCAAAAAATTTACGAAATCGGTCCAGTAATTAAGTCAAAAGATATAGTTTTAATTTTGAGCAAATTTGAACACTCTGTAGAATTGGATCATTAAGTCAATGATTCAATGTACTTGAATCCTTGGACATGTGCGCAAACAAAAAAGAACATGTTCGGCGAACAATGGATTGGACGCTGTGGTGCACCGCAGGTGGCCAGCTCGGTTGTCTAAACAGAGTGTTTACTTTTACTGAATTTATTTTAATATTTATTTTATTTGAAAATATAACTTTTTTAATTTACGTAGTGGAAAATTCAATACCTGGAGATCGAACTTAGACCTGGACGATTGTCAACAGTCGCACTTACGACTATTAGAGCAACGAGGCAGTTCTTCCATAGAGTAGGGCATAAACCAGAAGGTACTTACTTCTAAAAGTCTTGGACAGTCTCCTGTTGAGGTCGACCCAGACCCTGGGGTCTCCTCGCTGCGTGTACAGCAGACCGAAGTAGTCCTTCTCTGCCAGATCCAAAAACTCGCAGATCTGGTCCAGGAGATCAGCTCCGCGGGCTTTGCGCTGGAGGGAGGAGATGGTTCTGATGAGTGTTTGGGTCAAATTAAAAAGTTTTAATAGTAGAATTAATTGTTTATCAAATAATTGAAACCCTACGTCAATTTACCGTGTTCCTGGTCATTTCATTGACCTGCCGAAGAATTACATTTGTAATTTGAATATAGGGACAATTTAAGTGGGTAGTCAGTTTGATAAACAATAAATTTCCCTAACTTTACATGCATAATCAGCCTAATTATTCCCACTCTGGGATACAGGCCTCTTCTCTGTGAGATGGAGTGCGCCGTAATCCACCACGCAGGCGCAGTGCGGGTGGTAGATGTCTCTTGTCAAATTTTTAGTTCTAGGACATGCCGGTTTCCTCATGATGTTGACTTTACATGAGTAATTTCGTAATAAATAATATTAATATTACCTACCTAAGATTTGCAAGGATTTATTCCGTATTTAGGATGAGGTAGAATGCCATTGATTGCAACTGTATCTGATAGATTTAAAGCAGAAATCATCTTCCATTTCATTTGGTCGTGGTAGCTTTGGAGTTTTCAAGTAGCATGGTTATGTTCTAAGCCGAAATTGAAGTGTAAATGAAAACTAAGTACGTTCCTATTACGGCAATATTACCGTGATACGACCCGCTGGTAAATTCTCTCATCTCTCCTTAAACTTGTACCTAAAGTTGTAGAATATAAAAGTACTATTTAAATAAATTAATTAAACTGTCCCATAAATTGCCGCATTCACAACTTTCATTCCGCACACGTCCTTCATACATTCCTAAAGCGACAAGTAACTGTAGTTAACGCATGCCAGTTAACCTGCTCAGCTGCATTATTTATTAACCTCTCGTTAACTTAATCACGTTTACTGATAACATTGTTAATTAAGTATGTGTGTATGTATGTGTAGTAGTATCTGTCAAAAGGACAACCGCTTAAGTGGAAGCACTAAGGTAGCCGCGAAATTCAAATTTTCTTACGATTTTTGCAATTTGCAGCTCAGTGTCTGGGTGTATGTTGATTAGAGTATGATTCACGGCGGTAACAAATATGTATTTACAGAATTCTAATAATTAGAATCAGTAATACAACTCTTTAAGTTAGTATAATCCTCAAATGTCAAGATTTTATGAAATAGTCATTCTTAGAATTACTTGGTCTTAAAGAGTTGTAGGTATTGATGACTTTAATTATTATAATTCTGTAAATACATACATTTTACGATCGCGAATCGTATTTTGATCAACATACAACCTAATAATGACTTGCAAATTGCAAACAACGTAAGAAAATTTGAATTTCCCGGGCTACCTGGCGCTTTCGCCTTAAAAGGGTTATGAAAACAGTAGGTAAGTATTAGTATTTTTCACGAAGAGATAATCTCAAAATTCTATCAATGAATTTCCATTCCGTAAATCACGGTAACTGTGAAAGGCAAAATCTGCTTTAATAATCGGGAACAATTTTGAATTCCGGCTCCTACGCAATGTATGTGGCGTTCAGAAAAACTGTTCAGGAGTATCTAAAGGTCCTCCAAGAGTCCAAGACGGTCGACACCGTGAAATTATGAGCCTGGTAACCTGGTAGTTTGAGCTCCTAAGTGCGACTTGGGGACGCTTGGGCAATTAGCTCCGCAACCAGTCTATCTACCAGGATCTATAATCATAATCATTTATCCACTAGGTACCTATATGAGCAATTCTTGAACAGCTAGCTAGCAACCATTATGAAAGAATAAGAAAACTACACAGGTGTACACACGGTACATCAAATACCATTCAACACAAACAGCGGTGTCGGTATGTTAACCATTCATCTACCCACACATTCACAAACAAGTGTTAAAAACTAAACATTCTACCAGCTGTGTAGTGGCATTGTATTTACATTTAAATGGAGTAATAACACTGGACTATTTCATTCAGTTTAGTGTGCAATTGAATTTAATAAAAGTAAATGAAATAGGTTTTGTGCAAGGTTATCTTTTAGTTGGGGATTGCTTCCGATGGCCTTAATTGAATGATGGAGGTTTAAGACGGCTTATTCTTAGGATCGAATGGGCAAAAATGTCACTTACTCAGTCCGGCCGTCGAGAGGATGCGTTTTTGACCTCTGTCATGTTCATACTAACGCATATGTGTTTTGCGAATTTCATCCTTAATAATTATTATTGTAGTTATTAGAAAGTGTTCAACTGACAGGTGTTAGGAACGCATTCTCTGGACGGCCGGCCTGTAGAAGTTTTACTGACAAAATGGCAACTCATTAGCAAAATTTTCTACGGTGAAGACCAACTTTAAAAAAAAAACACTTTTGTTTATCACAGAACTGATCGTGAAAACTATCGTTCCTGACTAAAATATTTTCAGGTACTAGGTAGGTACTTTGAAGAAGAATCCTCAAAGTACCTAATGACTGGCCTATCTATACTGGTAAGTTCCCTCGCCATCCTAGATATTATTTATAATATCCAAAGGCATAGGATGAGATCCATCCACGTCCAAGCGTCCCCCATGCGGTAGTGGCCGTATCCAGACATACAGCCAGCTATGTGTACTACGCCCACAACGCCGACGACATCTTCGGACGGTATGCGATTGTGAGGCGAGCACTGGAAGCGTCAACCATACACATCGTCAACAACAACTTGAAGATGGCCATGAGGCATCGGGACATGGAAGTCGTTAAGGCACTGATACGCCTTCCAAAGCAATGACTGATGATGCTATTTACGCCACAGATTCCCCGTGGGCTGAACAATGACTCAGAAAAACGCGACTATAAAACACCAAACCGCAGCGCTTGGTTTGCCGTGAGAAACGCAGTTGACAAAATTAACTCATGTAACAAATATTGTAATAATTTTAAAATTACCAAATATTGGTAATTGGGACGGGTTGCTGGTGCACGGCTGGCATCAGGAATCAAGACATACTCACTCAAAGGAGTCGCTGATGGTGGCGTGTCTGTTGAACCGCTCTATTCCCTCTTATGTGGTCGAGGAGAGTGGAGCCAATACATGTGGCAGTTTTCGTGAACGAATGCTGTCAGTAGAGTCTGATCAGGTTCAGGATACCAGCCGTGTACTAAGGGTAAGACTATTAGTAAGACTATAAGTTTTTCTTATCCATAGAGGTCTACGTTTTGAAATGGGCGACTAGCTTCAATTTTCTGACTAACTGACTGACTCTTTAACAATTCAAAAGTGCCTGTAATTGGTTTAATTGAAGTAAATGCTTTGAGTTAGAGTTTTGAGTTATTATAAAAACTAACAACATTGTTATTTATCATGAGCATGGAAAAATCACACAGACCAAATTAACATTTTGTGAAGCATGGAAGAGTATCTCCTGATAAGTCTGCTCGGGTTCGTGCCCAAAGGTCTCGATCCCGCAGGGACACGACTCAGAGGGCCCCGATCCCGCAGGGACGCGACCCGGAGGGCCCCGATCCCGCAGGGACGCGACCCGGAGGGCCCCGAACCCGCAAGGACGCGACCCGGAGGGCCCCGATCCCGCAGGGACGCGACCCGGAGGGCACCGATCCCGCAGGGACGCGACCCGGAGGGCCCCGATCCCGCAGGGACGCGACCCGGAGGGGCACGATTTCGATAAAGGGCAATGGGCTAAATTGTATAGAGATTGTTCTATTCGCAGCCAACAATTATTTTGGTATTTACTGAAGTAGTAGTACCACAATTACCGTGTAGAAGTTTTATTGCTGAGATTCTCTTAAGAACAGTAAAATGAACTATTGTTTTAGAAGATTTTTACTTTTACTTTTTTATTTTTACTTTAACACATAAAAATTAAAAAAATTGTATATATACAAGGTGTAACACAGTTAACGCACAACCTCTTAAGGGGCCATGGTACTAATCATTATGAACAACTTTTACTATGGGACCAAACCTGAAATCGCAAAAAAAAAAATCAGCTGCTCCCTACATTTATGTTTGCATAACTCGTCAAAATGTAGGACACAGCTGATTTTTTTTCGCGATTTCAGGTTTGGTACCATCCCTGCCGAAAAAAATATATATAGATATCTCATCCCGTAGTCATATAGAATGAACTCATCTCCGAAATTAAAATTACAAAGAGATCAACAACAACATTACCACCACCACAGCCAGTGGCCAAAACATAAAATTGAACCCATAAAGACCAACTACGACTTTAGAAGACTCCCACGCATCCAGTTTGGCACCATCATTCAATTTACATCAATTTGCTGGAACACTACGCACAGTAAATAAACGTTAAATTGTATAAAACACATAAACTCCATCTGCATTTTACGAGTTGCAGTAAAACACCCGTAAGACTCACGCTTCGTAAAACAACACTTCAAAAAAAGACTCGTGTGTTAATTTTGACGGATTTTACACACACCACAATCTGCTCAGACGCAGCTGAGGATCATACAATACACATTAAACATAGGTACCTACATTCAATTCATAATCCCTTAAATATAGGCACATCTTTATTTCGTAATCAACCTGTTAAGATTGATAGAACGAATTGTATTGCATCACAACATCCGGTGTACCACCTTCTTCTTTCCACTGTATTCTTCAGATAGTCATGATGAACCGACGATGTGCAGCCGATGGCTGAGAAGGGACGACTCCCTGATCTAAAAGAGTGTAACACTGAACTGCTGCTTCCGCGCTGCGGAATGTCTCAGGACACTACACTCCATGACACTCACCTCTACGTCCACAGTGATGTGCTCGCCCAGCATCAGCTCCACGCGCACGCGGCGGCTCGCCGCACTGCCCCCGCGCCGTTCCATACCGTCGCCGTCGTCTGACGCGAGCCGACGGAGACTCTCGCGCATCGTGCAGCACTGGAATTTAAAAACAGAGATAATGAGACTGTGACGTCGCGTCAGTTTGATCTTGAACTTGATAAGAATATTTGTAAATATTTTTAAAGCGCTGAGCAGACGATGGACAATTTGTCCGCGACGATAGAAAGTATTTGGAAATCCCGGCAGTCTATTTGTCCTACGTGTGCGTTGTTGCATAGATTTCCATCCGTTCTATCGTCTGGGTCAAATTGTCCATGGTCTGCTCATATAACATCACAGAGCACAATACATTTTGCGGGATGTTCGAAAGAATTACCGTGGCCCCGGCACAGGCAACTGAAGGAACACGGGTGGGTTTTAGTCAGTAAAAGTCTGACATGCCCTCCTGCTCCGCCCAGAGCGGGAGAAGTTATTTGATGATTTCGCATCCAAAAAAAAAGGGCACAATACATTGTGATCAGTAAAAGTTCGTTGAGCTTCTTATGTTCTGCGTTGCTCTACACAATAACTGATAAAAGCCTGCACTGACTGGACAGGTCCACTCAAATCTACACAAATTTCCTTTACTAAACGGTTCTTTCCTAAAAAGACCATTTCACACACTAATCTGCATGGTCCTCACATGATCTGACCAAGAGACCGTGAGCTCTGGGGGTCCATTACTTTTAGACGGGGTTATCTTCGTTGCTGGACTTAGGGAGTAGACCCCCTGATGTTTGTATCGGATCTTTGTGTCGGTGTTTCTTCTCCGAGTAATCGGATAGGCAACATCGACCTCGGCTAGTTTAACAATATATTTTTTATGTGTAAAAGTGTTTGTTAAAACCAATTTAAGTGTAGCGAGGTAACAAATAGGTAGTTAGCCACTACCCATTCCATAGAATATTTATACTTTAATAACAGCTACACGGGACGACCGCAGGTTAAGCTACGCTTGCCGCGGTCGATTCGTGGATGGGTGCCCATCCATCCAAATCGAGGCCCCTCCGTGTCGCGGAAAGCACGTTAAGCCGTTAGTCTCGGCTGCTATTCGTTAGATCTTTGACAGTCGTTACGGGTAGTCAGAAGCCCAAAACTCTGACAACCAGTCTTACCAAGGGGTATCGTGTTACCCAGCAACTGGGTTGAGAAGCTCAAATAGGCAGTCACTCCATGTAAAATATTGGTATTCAGCTTCATTCGGTAAGACTGAAGGCCGACTCCAATTGTTCATATTTAAGGGGTGTATATCAAGTACAAGCTTTTTCATTCTTCCATACAGAAAAGAGCCTAGGAAACAATTTAGTACTTGCGAGCGTATGGGTGTTTAAAGGTCGGTAAATCATTTCTGCGCTTAGATAAATAAAAGGACTTGTCATACTTTGTATTAGCATGGTGTCTCAAGACTGTGTGTAGGACAAAGAGCTGCCGGACAGTGAGCACTTCACAAAACTGGTACAAAAGGTATGTTGGAAACAGATAGGGCCGGAAAGTGCTGACTTTGAGTATTCTCTTTGAGCAACTTCTAAAGGTTTGAGTATAGTTTTCGACGTGCCTCCCCATACAGAAATATAATACTGCAGCACTGATTGGCCGAGTGCTAGGTATACTTGTTTAATTAAATTGGGTTCAGCTGCGTTTCTTAGATTTTGGAAGATGAAAATTAGATTTTTTTTATCCTAGAAGTGACCGCTTTAATTAGAACAGGGCAAGAATAGCTTACATTATTACAGCAATTGTGTGCTATTATGGACAGAGTTGAGAGAGGGGGGTTACAGTTGCCATCGGCGAGGCGAAGACGCGAGCCAGGGAGGAGATGTTGGAGACTCTAGACGGGAATCCATGGGGGCGCCCTTATCGTGCGGTTCGGGGGAAACTCAGAGCCGCGGCGCCCCCACTCACGGAGAGTCTCCAACCTGAGCTGCTGGAGGAGGTAGTCGTAGCCCTCTTCCCGGCTAGAGCGGAGCATACCCCGCCGCCGATGGATTTGCCCACAGCCGCAGAGCCTGAAGATGAGAACGCCATCAGCGTCCCAGAGGTGACACAGGCAGAGATGAGGGCAGCCGTGATGCGGCTCCGAGCCAAGAACGTGGCTCCGGGGCCCGACGGGATTCACGGCCAAGTATTAGCCCTCGCTCTGAAAGAGCTGGAGCCCCAGCTGAGAGGTCTCTACACAGCGTGCCTTGAGCGGGGCCAGTTTCCCACTCTGTGGAAAACTGGTCGTCTGGTCCTGCTCAGGAAGGCGGGGCGCCCTGCCGATTCGCCGTCAGCGTATCGGCCCATAGTGCTGCTCGACGAGGTGGGTAAGCTGTTTGAGCGGATTATCGCAGCCCGCCTCGTCGGCCACTTGTGCGGAGAGGGGCCGGACCTGGACGAGTGTCAGTTCGGGTTTCGGTACGGGCGCTCCACCATACACGCTGTGTCACGGGTGAGAGTCCTGGCGGAGGAATCGGTGTCCAGGGGTGGAGTGATGATGGCGGTGTCGTTGGACATCTCCAACGCCTTCAACACCCTGCCCTGGAGTTGTATCCAACAGGCACTGCGGTATCACCGGGTGCCTCTCTACCTCCGCCGCCTCATTGGGGCTTATCTGTCGGAGAGGTGTGTCACCTACGTGGGATGTGATGGCACAAACCAGCGCCTCATGTCGTGCGGTGTTCCACAGGGCTCGGTCGTAGGCCCCCTCCTGTGGAACATCGGGTACGACTGGGTGCTGAGGGGTGAACTCCAGCCGGGCGTGGACCTGACGTGCTATGCGGACGACACGCTGGTCACGGCCCGGGGGAGTTCGCACAGGGAGGCAGCGTTGCTGGCGACGGCTGCGATCTCACAGGTGGTGGGCCGCATACGGCGCCTCGGCCTGGAGGTGGCCCTCAACAAGTCGGAGGCCATGGTGTTCCATGGTCCCCGGCGGGCGCCGCCGCCCGGATCACACATAGTGGTCGGAGGGGTCCGGATCGCTGTCGAGTCTACCATGAAATACCTGGGATTGGTGCTCAACAGCCGGTGGGACTTCAGACCCCACTTCCGGCGGCTGGTGCCCAAGTTGATGGGCGCGGCTGGGGCGCTGTCAACGCTGCTTCCCAATCTGGGGGGCCCGAGCGCCGCCTGTAGGCGACTCTACGTGGGGATCGTGCGATCCATGGCCCTGTACGGGGCCCCGATCTGGGCGGCTGACCTGACGGCCGGTAGCATTGCTGTTCTGCGGAGGTCGCAGAGAGCGATGGCCGTCAGAGTCATCAGGGGGTATCGCACGATCTCCTACGAGGCGGCTTACGCACTGGCCGGATCCCCGCCCTGGGACCTGGAGGCGAAAATACTCGCGTCATTGTATCGGTGGCGCGAGGAAATGCAGGCGCGAGGTGAGCGACCGATGCAGCGACTAATGGAGCAGCGTCGGTCGCTGCTTCGGGAGGTCCTGGTGGCGGAATGGCAGGACAGGCTCTCACGCCCTACCGCCGGCCTCGGCACCATCGAGGCGGTCCGGCCGGTGCTCGACCTTTGGCTCGGGAGGAGGCACGGCTCCTTGTCGTTTCGGGTGGCGCAGGTGCTCTCGGAGCATGGTTGCTTCTGGAAGTACCTGTGTCGCATAAACAGGGAGCCAGACGCCCGGTGTCACCACTGCGTCGACTGTCGGGAGGACACGGCACGGCATACGCTGGCAGAGTGTGCCGCTTGGGAGGAACCGCGCCGTGCCCTCATCTCTAGAGTAGGCAGTGACCTGTCGCTGCCGGCTGTCGTTAATTCGATGGTCGGCAGCGAGGAGTCCTGGGACGCGGTGGTTTTCTTCTGCGAGACAGTCATCTCGCAGAAGGAGGCTGCGGAAAGGGAGAGGGAGATCACATCCTCTCACCCAGCCCGCAGCAGGCGCACTGGGCGTCGGCGGAGGGCGGACAACGCCCTCTTCCAGCCCCCCTAAATGGGTCCAGGGGCGACGGACTCGGGGACGTCCGTCGCCCCCCATACATCGGACCCGAGGTGGCGGCGCGTAGTGTTCCACGCGCGCCCCTCTTAGACGTTGCGGGGGGAGTCAAACACCTCACTCCCCCCCTCGACACGAGGAGAGGCCTGCCGTGGCGGGCCGGCACCAGCCGGGGGTTGCGGAAGGATCGTAAGTTCCCGCGACCCTCGGCGTAGGTGTGAGATGGAACACCGGGGTGGTTTTTAGTCAGTAAGAGTCTGACAGACCCCTCCGCCCACCCCAGGGCGGAGGACATCCATGAGGATTTTCCACCCCGAAACAAAAAAAAAAAAAACAAAAAAAAGGGGGTTACAGTTACGCATAGAAAAGGTTAGATATTGCGTTTTACCTGCATTAAGAGTAAGAATATTTATCTGCAGCTTTTTCTTACTATATTAATAAAATTAGTAATAGCGTTGTGTTTGGACTGCCTCGTTGGTCTAGTGGTCGCAAGTGCTACTGCTGAGCATGAGGTCATGAGTTCGATTCCCAGGTCGAGCAAAGTGTTATTGGGTTTTTCTATCTGGAATTTCTCAGTAGCAGCCCGGAGTCTGGATTTGTGCCCGGTTGATAGCAATAGGCTCGCTCCTATTACATGGGACTTAAACATAACTGGCGAAATGTGGGTGTACTACAGGTACTGCCTAACCCTTCGGGGAAACAAGGCGTGATGATATGTTGTATGTCTGTGATTCCTCAAACGACGAGGGCGAAGTAAACAATTACACCAACGTCACGGTCACACGATAAGAAAGTTCCAAGAAACTTAATATGACACCCAAGTCGTGTGATACCCAGGATCAGGCACGTATCCAGACTTTTGGTTCGGGGGGGGGGACAAACATTGAAACAACCATGTGAACTGTGTGAAAATCGCTGTAATCACTTTACTATAATTTTCACTGTACTATACTATAATTATATAAGTATTTTTCTGTTTCTGCTGGCAGCCATTACGTCTAGTACCATATCAGGATCTGGCGCCAAAGCGGAATGAATAGACAATAGAGCGAGACCAGTAAGCCTCTCACCCGCCATTCTATTCCTTAGGAAGGATTTTATTCTCTTTAGGCATGAAAATGACCGCTCCACAGATGCCGTTGAAACCGGAAGGGTGGCCAGAATATGTATTAGCCTGTTAATGGTAGGAAAGAAAACTTTGTCACACGTGTCTAAAATTTCCATAATTTCGACTGGTTTCTTATCTGTGTTTTTCCACTTGGCACACCACATACTGTACTCTGCTTTTATTAGTGATTCTCCAACACTTTCTTCCCAATAAATTTTCATATTTTCTAATTCACTTATCTTCCTCTCGTCCACATTTTTCGGAAGAATAATTTCTAAAGAAGAAAGCAGCTCTCTTTGATTCGCCAATCTATCATTCATGCCAGATATCAAATCGTCCAAGCACGGTATAAAAATAGTTCTTCTGAAGTATTCTTCAGCAGTATCGCTGGGAGGGTTGCTTCGTGCAGTTTGGTGGGCAGTAACTCGAGGACGCTGAATTTCTATTTGCAAGACATCTTCCGCTATTTTGCAGCATGCGTTATATATTTCTGAGAATACCGGGTTAACATCGTCACGTATCCCTTTTAGTTTTCCGATAATGTCATCGGAAAATTTCATAGCAGAGGCCAGGTCGTGTGTAGGGTTCTGCAAATATGCTGACAGTGGGAGAGTGTAACTGAAAAATCTTTCACAGGTTTTTAGAGAAATGAAGAAACTACTCTTTTCCATCGCAGCTATAAGTGTAGACGCAGTTTGGGCGACAGTTCTGTTTGTGTAGGATAGTTCTCTTAATGTAATGACAATAGGTTCGAGAAACTCACCAAATACATTTATAGAGTCGTGACGTTCTATAAATCTAGTGTCACACATGCCGACCAGTCTTTTTTTCTTACTCTCTGGTGTGAGCTTTTCCACATTTTCCTTGAACTGTTTCCCGGCCATTGCATCGTTGCGAAGTAAATTGCAGACTTCCTTCACAACGCCTATTGAATTTCTCACCTCGGGAACTGAAAGAGCTTTTGAAAGAACTAGGTTCAGACGATGTGCCGAGCAATGTACGTATGTGGCCTTAGGAAATTCTTTTCTGATTCTCGTCTGCACACCACTGATGTGTCCTCCCATGGTAGCAGCTCCGTCATACCCCTGACCAACTAGTTTATCGAGATTCAAACCAATCTCATGACATTTCTTTAAAATTTCTGCACTTATATTTTCGGCACTTAGGTCGTGTATTTCAATGAAACTGAGAAAGTCCTCCCTCAAAATACCTTTATAAACGTATCTCGCACACAAAGACAATTGCTCAGTTTCACTCACATCTAAAGTTTCATCGCCAAGAATCGCGAAACACTCTGAACTATTTATTTGTGTCACAACTTTTTTCTGAATTATCTTTCCGCAAGTATCTATTATTTCATTTTGAATAATAGGGCTAAAATACGTTGCATTTTTAGGGGTTGTAATGATATGATCTTTCAGGATATTATCATAGCTTGCTCGGTATCGTAGCAGAGCCCTGAATTTTCCATCTTTACCAAGTGGCTTTTCTAAAGTCAATGGTCCACTGTCTTTGTCTCCACGAAGCGGCAACTCTTGCTCTCCACAGAAGATGATAGTTTCGATTATAGGTTTTAGTGCTGTTCTATTTCTTTCCTTTTCTTTGAGCCTTTGATCATTAAGCTGCGATGCAACGTCTATAGCTGCTGAATCCATTACGCGTAAGAAATTTTCTGCGCATAACTTAGAAAACTGGTGATATTTAGCAGCAGAATGTTCGCGAAATCTCTCTGTTGCATCTTTCCAATTATCAAATGGTTTGCTGACAAAACTTCCAAGTATTTGATGGGAACCTTTTCCAGCGGTGCCTGATGAAAAGACAACGCAATATTTGCAGAACACACCGTTCCTCCTCGGCGAATATGTTAACCATTCCCATGATCCCATCCATTCTCTTCGAAATCTAAGTTTCCTCTTTCCAAAGCTACTAGCCGGAAACGAAAATGACGCATCTGGGACAAACGGCTGTGTAATAATATTTTTTTTCTGTTCATCTGTGAGTACAAGAGGAGGATACTGTGTGTTATATATGGCATTAGAAACCACGCCGATATCAGGATAAGTTTCACTTATTATAATCATTGTATCTAAACTGCACGTTTTTGAAGTTGAACATTCTCCTTCATCTCTACATCTTCCAGCCGGTTCGGCTGAAATTACATTTTTTTCTGTAAATTTTGATGTTGTTTCTAGTTGTCTACTATCAACAGCAGAAGCCATGCTTGGAGTAGTTTTTTCCTCGCTAGTGCTAGTAGTAACAATTTTTTTTGCCACTGGCTTGAAAAAGTTGTCAATTCTCTTCATTTTAGCAGCAGCAATTTATATACGTTCAAACAAGCACAAATCAAGAAGCACTCACATTTCACACATTACTTTATTTAAGTAATCTGTGATGGATAGGGCGAACGGTCCAACAAATTATGACATATCGTTTCCATTGTATCCTGGGCCAGGATACAATGGAAACGATATATGGCTTTGTAACTATGAGAAATGCTATTACAAATTATTCGATCATTTTAACAAATATGCATGATCTTTTTAAACGTTAACCTTAATTAGCTTCTGTTTCAACAATTATTGGCACTTCTTTTTAGTAAGGAGGACTTAAAAGTAAATAATCCATCCTCCATAAAATTAAAATTAAATGGCCGCCACATGTCGGCCGCAGTGACTGCTGTCATGACAATGTGCACGTCCGGGGCTTCACTTTACAGTGTCAAAAAATTTTCTGTACAAAACACACGAACTTATTTCCATACTAGCTGTGCCCCGCGACTTCGTTCGCTTGGAAGTCGTAACTCCTTCGTCCCCCGACGGAGCTATTACTTCGTTTTCGCTTAGTGTTCTTTTTGACTTTTTTATTTTGGATCGGCTTCTAAGGATTATAGCGTGATGTTAAATAGCCTATAACTATCCTCGAGAATTGGGCTACCAAATGCAAAAAGTATTTTTCAAATCCGACTTTATGTTCACAATGTCAAGGGTTTTATTTTTTTTGCGCGGAACCTTAATTATTTTTCTAAAATAAAAGTAGCCTAAGTTACTCCCTGTAACATCACCTATCTACCAGTGAAAGTCTCGTCAAAATCGGTCCAGCCGTTTCGGATATTAGTCGGAACAAACAGATAGACCGAGAAAAATTTTAAAAATTGCTTTTTTGTTATAAGTACCGTATATGTATACTTTTTTATGCATTTAGTAAAAAGTTGTTATTTTGACATTACAAACAGACACTTCCATTTTATTTATTTGTATAGATATAACGTTTCATTGACGTCATTCGACGATAAATTGCGGACGTTATCTGGCGACTACTGCAGTCTTAGAACACTCTAGCTTTAATAACAGTTATGCTAATCAATAGAGAAAGTTTTTTATCAACCCAAAGATTAATTTTCAAACCTTCTCTTTAACGTCTCATAAGATAAACTCCACAAAACGTTTAAAAATATCGTCACGATGGTCGAACAAGCACATTTCTTCTCGCCCTAGCGCCGCACGATTCCCTATTCAATCTCTGGCTTGTAATAACTGTCGCGTCATGATCGACTGGTCGCCAGCGCGGTGAAAGCTCATCTGGCGCCCCGTCAAGCGTGGCGACCCCTTGAACTGATGAGGCGGAACTGAAGGTAAACGAGGCAAGATGGAACTGTTTCCTTTTTCTTGAAGAAGGTTTAGAGGTGTTGCAACTTTTTCTTTTAACGTTGGTGATAGACTTATCTAGTTTGTATCGTTGGTAATGTGCTGGCCCAGTGGATAAGGCCTCGCCTCTCATACACGACGTTGTGGGTTCAAATCTGGGGTAGTTAACTATGTGACAGTTTCAATTAAGTTCATCTTGGACTTCACTGACCTCGATAAAGGAGAACTTCGTGAGGACACCTGGACTTATAATTAATATAAGTCTGAAATCGCCAACCCGTCTTGAGCAAGCGTTTTGATCAATGCTCGTGCCTTCTCTGTATGAAAAAATACCTTTGCCCTGCAGTGGGATAATAGTAGACTGGTATTATTATATTAATAGCTTGTTGTTTGTTTAAATGTTTCCAAGCTAACCGACAGTCGTCAGACTATCATCTTTGTGCGCTTCCTATCTCATCGTTACAAACTGTCTCGTTATCGCGTATCTTTGCCAATGTAGAAGAAAACGTTATCTTTTTTTAGTTCGCTGAGAGACCGTCAATGCAGCGTTCGCTCTGCAGATAAAAATAATTTCAAACAATGAATGCATGAATTGGTAAGCATGAGGGGCGCTGAAATCGGCGGAATCAAAAGGCATCTTGGAGTTTTTCGAAAGAACGCTATTATTAGAACCTGTATTATAAAGATTATTTATGTTCTTAATTCTGTAAAAACTCTAAAATGTAGGAAACACCACGAACATGACTGAATCCTACCTTATCCTTACTTGACGATATAAAATGTATTTATCCTTACTTGCAACATTGATGTTACCGATGTAGAATGTATGCTGGGATAAACTAAAGTTTTCCTGCGTCGCGCGTCGCAGTATTTATTCTAGTTTCATTTTCATGATGTAATATACAATTACATATCAATATTTAACAACACAAATGCCTGAAGGTGTACATAACGTCTGAATTATATGAATAGTTTACGTGTTTCCAACGATTTGCGTAAACTTGGCAGTGAGCTGGAGCCAAGAGATTGTTTCAACCAATATATTAAACTAGAACAAGTTTACAGTATGAAGTACCTATTATGATGCGTTACCTCAGGAGTATTGATGCTGGGTAAGAAGTGCATGCGATACAATATCGTCTGCAGTTCAAGTAGTGCTTATCGTAAGAAGTTACAAGACAAGTCCTAACAAAAGTTTGTTAGTAGGAGAAAACGTTTATTCTAACTTTTCGTCATGACAAATTCAAATTAAGAACTGAGTGAGTACACTGAGTACATACCTACCTATGTATCGACAATTGGGTTTTTGAAAAATAAAAATAATTAGGTGCCTACTAGGTGTATTTTAAAATTCATCAAACATATGATAGGATAGCAAATCCACGTTACAATGAGTGCTGAAGGTTGGCTAACATTGCTGAAACTCGCACAGGATATGCGTGTTATTCACATTCATGTCAGTTTCTAGCAAAACAAACTTGCTTACAAATCATACCATGCTAACTCTCGAGTAGTTTGTGAACACTGCATTGCGTGTCTTTTTTTGCTGAATTCCGCGCAAACGACTGAACGCATTTAGACGGGGACACGCATATACCTAGCTAGCTAGACCAAGTCTTGCATTAGCACATTTTGTTTAATTCTGTGTAGGCACAAGAAGTAGTTCTTTTAGCCTTCTTTTTCTTTTCTTTTTTTTTGGATGGGAAATCATCAAATGACTTCTCCCTTTCTGGGCGGAGCGGCAGGGCGTGTCAGACTTTTACTGACTAAAACCCACCCGTGTTCCTTCTGTTGCCTGTGCCGGGGCCACGGTAACTCTTTCGAACATCCCGCGACTGCGCCGCATGCCCTGTCACCTGCGCACTTGATGAACTTATGACTGCGTCAGTAAGTGCAGTTCGCGTAGCTGAGTTTTGGGCCAAAAATAAATACATAAATGATACATATAAACTTTTTGGTATCGTTACGTGTATACGCTTAGAAGAAGCATGCAAATGGGCACAGGGGCATCCGCTGTCGCCATGGACGCGCGCACCGAGCACTTTGCCTTATTCTCTGTCTTTTTCTTCACGTGTAAAGAGTAAAGAAAATAACCACACTTTTTCAATGCTTTTCGTTGTTATTTTCGTCATAAAGTTCTTAAATAAAAAACTGTCGCGCATAAACACTCCAGTCATCTATGAACTTTAGTAAATTAATTTTAATATCAAATTACTTATTTAGACTGTCTCGTTGGTCTAGTTGTTGCAAGCGCTACTGTTGAGCATGAGGTCCTGGGTTTGATTCCCAGGTCGGGCAAAGTGTTATTGGGTTTTTCTATCTGGAATTTCTCAATAACAGCCCGGAGTCTGGATTTGCGCCCGATAGATAGCAATAGGCTCGCCCCCTATTACATGGGACTTAAACATAACTGGCGAAATGTGGGTGTACTATAGGTACACCTCTGCCTAACCCTTCGGAGAAACAAGGCGTGATGTTATGTTATGTTACTTATTTATAAAAAAAAGTAAGGAAATAGAGGAAAAACTACTCAAAAAAAGGTAAAATTGCGTATTTATTTTATCGAGCCAACTTTATCTCATCGTGTTTCCATCATGTACACTGCCTAGTATACAAGGTGTACTTTTAATCAGTGTCCATCTCTTAAAGTTGTCCATAATTTATTATGCTACTACTACTATTTACTACTTTATTATTTATATTCGCATAACTCGTCAAAATGTAGGCAACACCAGATTTTTTTTCGCGACTTCGGGTTTGGTCCCATAGTAAAAGTTGTTCATAATGATGAGTAAAATGACCTCTTAAGAGGTTAACACTGATTAAAATAACACCCTGTATATCCCCAATAATACCAATATATTTCCCTTTATTTAAATTTAATTGTTTACTACTTCAAACAAGGGTTATAAAAACGTGTTTGTTTGTATAAAAAACTCAGTGCGCCGTTAAACACCGCGTTGAGTAACAAAATCGAGTTGGTATCGAGAACCCATCGTACCATCACCTCACACATAAACTCAGTGTACTCTATGACCCGTATACAGTACCTACCCACTTACGTCCGTTACAAAATATTTTCTCCGGTAACTCTAGTTATATCCATCCACTTTGGGATGATCTCCATAAAACTAAAGCCGGAAACAGCTCGGTATGTAATGTACGTAAAACCGAAGTTTGTATTATTCAATCTCTTTCGTACGAAGATGATGATAAGGCCCAATTTAAAAGGAAAATAGTACAAAAACCTCTGGTAGTACACACAGCGTCAGTATGTGCTAACCCCTCAAGTTTTAAAATGTTACACTGCTACAACATTGAATTCGTTACGAATAATCTAAAGAATACTTCAAAAAGAATTCAATGTTACGACTCGGATTCGAACCATCGCATTACCGAACGTCGTCATACTCATACCGGCAGTTTGACGAACTAGCCAGCGAGCCCATATCAATCGCGATGAAATTGTTATCTACTATCTTCCGAGTCACTTTATCAGTAGGTCTCTGTCTAATCGATAGATGTTATAATTTGAGGGTATCCATTAATTTTACTTACTTACGTTTTCTTTATAAAATTAATCCATACCCTCGAGTAAAACTACAACGTTTGATGTATACGTTCACTTAAAACGACGAAGAGTAAACGACTACGATTTAAAATGATTTCTGATTTTATGAGAACAAAAATAGTTGTTCTGTATGAACAAAATGTGAGCATAAAAGGAATTGCGAGACAGCTTGGCATAGCAGTAAGTTAATTATAATATTATTTGTGATCTACGATTTTGAGTTAGTTGCGGTATATTGTGAGTGGTATTTAATAACTTATTTAAAACCTTTATTTTCTATACAGAGACAAACGGTGCGCTTATGGGTGCGCAGATTCGAAGAAACCGGCGATGTTAAGACAAGGTCCATGGGTCGGAAGACTACTGGGATCTATACGGACCAATCTGAACGTCATCAGGATATTGTTAAGGTTCACACTACATCGCCGTTCACATCCACTCGTTACAGTTCGCAACGGCATGGAATATCTCTGTCCACGGTTCGAAGACATTTACATGCCGCGAACATTCACAGTTATCGACCTGCAAAGAAAATATGTCTAACTGAAGAACATCGAAGAGAACGAGTGCGATTTGCCCAGAAATTTAATATGTCAATTTTGATTGGGAAAACAATATCGTTATCTTCAGCGACGAAAAAACCTTCAGGTCAGACTGTGACGGTCGAAAAATATTGTGGAGGAAACCTAATGAACGATACCAAACAGTTTTACCTAACAGAGCCAGTGGTAGAATAACATTGGGTAAGTTACCTTTCAATAAGTAAATTAATTGTATAATCCACCCCATTTAATTACCTAATATTGTATTCAACAAATATAACGCATCACTGCCTTTATAACTATTTATTTATTATAATTTTAATACAGTAAGTATATTAATACATTATTATAAATTATATACTTTATATAATTCAGTAGTATTATATACTTATTGTTAAGTTATTATTATGATATTCTGTATTATGATATTTTATTCGATTTTGAACGTCATGACAATTGTTTGGAGACAAATGTCTAAAAACAAAATTAAACCTTTGTTGTTATTTTCAGGGTATTGGGGGTGGATGTCATCCATGGGACCGGGAGAATTAGTAAAAGCAAGTGGGCGCACGAACGGCCAGACCTATCTGCAAATTTTGCAAGATGTTATGGTGCCAACAGTGCGAGTTGCTTACCCAGAAGGACAGATCTATTTTGTTCAAGACAACTGTTCGGTCCATCGTTCGCGTATAGTGTTGGAATGGCTCACTACACAGACTGACATAACTGTCATCTCCTGGCCATCGAAAAGTCCGGATTTAAATCCAATAGAAAATATGTGGGGGTCAAATGGTTTTAAACTGGGATTCAAGCGAAGTGAAGTCCAAGATTAACTTGCACAATGAAATTTTGAGGAGTTGGGAGTTGATGCGAGGTAGTAATGCAGGTTGGACGATGGTTACTCAAATGAGAAGCAGACTCCAACAAATAATAGATAGCGAAGGTCATCCTCTTCGCTGCTAATTATATTTTTCATAACTTCACACTTCGCAATCCCAGTTAAATATTATTATAATAGAACAGTAAAATTGTATTTGTAGTTAAAACATTTTGTTACCTAAATATAGATAGTAATCTCACAGTTTTATGTGGTTATGTTAATTAAATATGAGAAGAAAATAAACAATGCAGACATTAAACTCATTTGATCCCACTATTTTACTTGGTATAGCGAAATATTCTAAGTAGATATCATGAGTTCGTATGAGATGTTAATTGATTATCTATTGATAACATGTTTATTCACTTATTACGCTCATGATTATAATCCTGCCAAACTAGCTTCTGGGTCCTAGACAAGTTGCAAACGCTTCAAAACTTGTCTCTTTCGATGTCGCTTGTCAGACTGTCAAATTTGTATGCAGAGACGACATGATAGATCACGTGATCGTTAGCTTATGTCAATCTAAAATTTTCTAGCGCTTCCTATTTTATCGTTTGCGTAAGATGTCACTTGTCTAGGGACCACTTTGTGTCAGCTGGCAAAATATAAAAAATAAATGTAAATTATCAAATCAAATTGTAAAATATAAATCTTTGTAGTAAAATAAGATCAAAGTTTTGTTAAATAATAGCAATAATAAATATTATAAACGATTATTAAAGTATTTTATTTTTCTTGACTTTTAAATTCTTTATAAATATTACAAAAACAAGATAGAAAAATACTTTATATTAAAAATAATATAATGCATTAACAAAAAGCGCGCTTCGTGCCTTGGATTTGATCCTCCGACCTCATGTGCGGCAATCGGTCTTTGTAACCTCCGGTCTATTGAGACATTGATTAACTTTTCGTAAATGTTAACGTTATTATTGCTTGTCGTTATACGCAATAATAAAAGTATTAACTTTTTATTGAAAAAAACAATATTAAAAACAGAATTTAAAAATATAAATACTAAAAAACTTATTTATTCACTAAAACAATACATTCATTATAATAAAATGTTTTTGCAATATACAAAAACCAACTTGGGCCTAACACGGATTTGAAGGCACATGTCTTTTGGTGGGGTAAGTACTTAATGGAGCTGTGTGTACCTCGAAGCAGATTAAAGTTCTGTAGCAGAAACTGCTACACTATGGCGGTAAAAATTTATAATAAACTACCAGAACAAATAAGAACAATGAATAACTTAGAGTTTAATAGAACATTAAACAATTGGCTTTGTGACAGATGTTTTTATTCAATAGATGATTATTTAAATTTTAAACAGACATGATGCATAACTATCTTTTATTTAAATTATAATTATTGACATTATTTATAAATTTAAGCAAAAAATTGATGAACTGTCTTGACTGTGAGATATAATCTAATAATTTTAATATATTTTATAATGTAATGTGCCTATAATTAATAGAAATGAAGTAAGACTCTAAATTTTATTATGATTATGATGTGTGTGACGAATGACTAATGACATTGATGTAATTTCAAGATACTATTATGCATGTACTAGAAATATTTGCACGACTGATAAGTCGAATATAGTGAGACTAAAATTATTTTACCATTTTATTATGTAAGTACCTATATTCTGGCAAATAAATTAATTTCATTTCATTTCATTTACGAAAGCGTCTAATACATACATAAACTCACGCCTCCTTCACATGCGCGTACGCAGAACTACAGAACGCCATCTGCTACGATCGTTACACACTCCTTGTGCTTCGTTTACGCTCATACATCAACACCCTAATTGCGTAACGCACTATCAATCACAATCTGAAAGATTTTAAAGCAAATTGTTAATCTATTGCTTCATAAGTTCGAAAAAGTCTGCTCAACAACGTAAATAACGCAATGAATGTTGTTGAACTGTCAAAATGAAACCGATTCCTACTGTAAGTGGGGAACATCGCCAATAAGGTCACTAATACACAGTTAGCCAAATTGATACTCTGTTATTGAAGGATACAGAACTGAAGGGAGTGTGGGTAGGCCCTTTTTGCAATCCTGAGTTACAATTACCAACGTAGGTACTCAAAACGAGAGCCGTGGTGGCTCAGTGGTATGGGCCCCGACTGACGAGTTTACAGGTCGTGAGTTCGAACCCAAGCAGGCAGTTTACTTTGTGTATTTAATTTCATCACCACTGCTCTCAAAACGGTGAAGGAAACGACCAATTGGAACCGTGCACCTAGCTTCTGACGTTTCATAAGTGCTCATGTAGGCTTATGTGAAATAAAATATTTTGATTTTGATTTTGATCGTGAGGAAACTGGCATGTCCTAGAACCAAAAAAATCCAAGAGATTTATTAATTAATTTATTTCAAACACCAATAAGTACAACATCTTACAGTATTTCAAGACGATGTTACACCCTCTGTATCTTATAAAATATACTTAAACATAAAAATTCACAATAAAAATAAATCTAAAATAATAAAAAACCCAATATTTTCAAATTTGTATGCCTCCTTCAATGCACCTTTGTGCTCCTGACACAAATTTGGCTATCGAACACATCTTCCGACGGCATATTTATGATACGCGCGGCCCTTGACAAAGGGGCAAACTTGAGTAAATTCGTGACATGTGACATCTACCAACCCGCACTGGGCCCGCGTGGTGGATTACGGCCCACTCCCTCTCACAGAGAGGAGGCCTGTGCCCCAGCAGTGGGAACATTATAGGCTGATTATGTACTCAAACATAATGAAAAGAAAAATGGCTGGATATTAAACGGAATAGACAATAAAACCACAGACAGACAGGAAAGGCAGGAAATGAAGAAAAGCGAAATGAAAAACGAGACGAGGGCGCTTCACATTGAACAATATGGTGGCTGTGCTGGGGATTATTATCTATAACTATACTAAAGATGAAGAGTTTGTTTGAACGCGCCAATCTCTGGAACTGCCAGTCGGATTTAAAAAATCTTTTTACTTCTAATATCCTAATTCTTGAGGAAAATTATGGGCTATTTAACATCACGCTATAATCCTTAGGAGCCGAGCGAAATGAAAAAAAGCCAGAAAAACGCTAAGCGAAAACGAAGTAGGTAACAGCGCGGGCGGACGAGGAAGTTTTATAAAAATGTGACTGTTATTTTAGTGTATTGTGTGTCCACGTGAACGAAGTCGCGGGCAGAAACTAATTATGTAACTATCTGTACTTGTGTTATGTATCTATTCATACACAAAATCTCTTATTTTTGAAAAAAAATTGTTCATAATGATGAACAACCGACCCAACCCTAATGAACCCTGTCATTGTACTCATCATTATGAACTGCTTTTACTATGGGACCAAACCTGAAATCGCGAAAAAAAATCTGCTGTTCCCTACATTTTTTTATTTTTTTTTATTTAAGATAGGTTTGCTCTTGATCCTAGTCTAGGTCAGAGGTGACAGAGACAAAGTCGACGATAGTTGACAAAGTTGGTCCCATAATAAAAGTTGTTCATATTGGTGAGTAGAACACCCCCTTAATTTTGTTGCATGTTTTCAAAGTCAGCCTGTAGACTGTCTAGGTTGAGGCTCGCTGGCGATATTAATTGTATAATTATCTGTGTGTGTGTTAAGTGTTAACTACAAGAATGTTATTCATCCATGTACCTGCTTATGTAATTGTATTACCTAGAAAATAAATATAAGTATTTATATTTCAAAGGGAATGATTAGGTATTACCATTAAATTCCACACTTTATCACTTTTCACAGTCTTTCCCATCGTAAACGAAACACACACCACTCCGAAGCTACTGCAGTAAACAACATAGGTAAACACAAATATTAAGTAAATCTACCCAAAATATACTCAATTAAAAAACAATAGAGTGAAATTAACGTAATATTATTCGGAAGATGAGCAGTTGACGCACTAGGTCGCGGAGACGCGACTGTTTCAAGGCGGGCTATTTGAGCATCACGATGCAGATGGGCACTTAGTTATAAAACCAGCTTTGATTTATTTAGCAGTTGAGCCAAGATGATTGGTTGCCGGTCAGAAATGCTCCATTGTAGCCATTTATTGGAAGTCGAGGGTGCAGTGTGCACACATACATTTTAACAAGGCAATCACATTATCAGACAAGAAGTCGGTTTCAAGTGTTGAGGTTGGTCTTACAAGATGTAGCTTATTTTGCACTGATCCCTATGAAATTGATTGCTGGTAAAACAAGCCGCATCTTTTTGGCAGCTAGCCTGAGCTACACAGAGCCAATGCCATCGAAATACCGGACCTACTTACCTAAGAAATTGTTGAAAAGTCACTATCGATAAAATAAAGTTGTGAATCTACTAATCAAATTAACCGCCACGGAAAACCTACCCAGGTGTGTAATCTCTCAAAAATAAAGAAGCAAATAGCTAAGATTAAGAAGTGTTAACGTGTGAATAGTCGAAGGTAACGCAATAATTAGTGGCAATTAAATAGACATCTTTGTTTTACACTGATTTACATCTTAAAACAATGCGGGGTTACTAATCTGTGTTTTGACTTTGAATTTAAATAAGTCTGGCTGTTTACGATGGAAAATGTGTTACTTGAAGATCAGAGAATGAAAATAGGTATTCTGAAATTCACTGTAGTTAACTGAGAGCGAAATAGTTACATTCGCATTGGTAAAATGCGGCTAGACGGAACTTAAAGTCTTAAGTTTTCTAATACCCATTTGATTTGTGGCCGAATCTTAAGGGTCGGTATCAGGAAATCGTGTTATGGGTTTTAAATAAGAAGTCACCTAATTTCCTGCGTTTTCCACCATCTACTTTTTCTAACCGTCCATTTTTCTGTTTTCCATAACATTACTTCTGTTTTGAGTGAAAGTTCGGAAATTTTCTGAATTTTCACGCCCGAAATCGCCATACAAATTATTATGGCGAAAATTCTGAAAATTTCCGAACTTTTACGCAAAAAAAAAAAATAAGTGGGATCACTGTTCTTTGTTGTCTTTAATGTATAATATTAAATAGGTGACTTCTTATTTATGTCAAACTTATCAAAACATAGTAGTGCTTTCTGCACGTTTTTTTTGTTTTTTTAACAATCATCTACAAGATGAAACTCTTGAGCTGGCCAGACGTTTTTTTTGTGGCTAGTTAACTTTGTTTTATAAACAACATGTTCCGGAATCAAAACATAACCACTTAAGGGGTCATTGTACTCATCATTATGAACAACTTTTACCATGGGACCAAACTGCCTGCCTGCGTCTGTGTTTCCGAACGCATACAACCCCGATCTCTTCAAAGTGAGAGTGAACAGGCTTCTTCTGGGTAAGCCCGCTCCATCGTCGACTTTGCCTCTGTCATCTCTGACCTAGACTAGAGTCAAGAGCAAACCTATCTCAAATAAAAGAAAAAAAAAACTTGAATTCGCGAAAAAAAATCAGCTGTTCCCTACATTTTTGTTCGGAAAACTCGTTAAAATGTAGGTACAGCTGATTTTTTTTCGGAACTTAAGGTTTGGTCCCATCGTAAAAGTTGTTTATAATGATGACTACCTACCCCTTAAGAGGTTGTGCGTTAATTCCGGGACACGTTGTATAGACTTATCCAAAACCATAAAACGATTTCCTGGTACCGACCCTTATTAAGCCGCGCTGGCCTGGTGGACGCAAGTACTGAAGTGAGCTCCAGGGTCTGTTCTCAAGTCGAGCAAAGTATTATTGGGTTTTCCCATCAAGAATTTCTCAGTACCAGCTAGGGCAACTCACCCTCCGGGTTTGAATGATGCATCTCTGGACTACGGGTTGACATCGTATATCTGTGGGTTAGACGGGTGGGCGTAAATGTAGACGAGGATCAGCTTTAAGACGAGATCAATGAGTTGAAGAAAATACATCCACAGTTCATATAATCATAATTGATTTTTCAAATACTACTAGTGGATTTAATACGGGTTTGGTTATTGAAGACAGAAAATCTTACTGAAATACCGAAAATCCTTGGAAAAGTTTTCTCTATCTCCATTAGTAACGGTTTTGTGGAACATGTTTCTTCCCTGATGGAGAACTTATGGACAGATGAGCGAAATCGTTTATCAGTCGATATGGTCAAGTCGGAGTTAATAGTAAAAATAAATTATAATACTTATGAAGACGTGAGGGGCTTGTGGCTAAGAAATAACAGCCGCACGGGTCAATCGATCAGGTTAAGCTACGCTTGCCGCGGTTGGTTCGTGGATGGGTGACCATCTTTACATATCAAGACCCCTCCGTGCCTCGGAAAGCACGTTAAGCCGTTGGTCCCGGCTGTCATTCGTGTATCTTTGACAGTCGTTACGGGTCGTCAGAAGCCCGAAAGTCTAACAACCAGTCTTACCAAGGGGTATCGTATTACCCAGTAACTGGGTTGTGGAGGTCAGATAGGCAGTCGCTCCGTGTAAAATACTGGTATTCAGCTGCATCCGGTTTGACTGGAAGCCGACCCCAATATCGTTGGGAAAAGGCTAGGCAGATGATGATGAAGACGTGTGAAGAATTTAAAAAAAATCAGTCTCCTCAAAAATATTTTAAGAATCATGCTAGTGTGACGTACCTAGCTCCGTTCCTATTTTTAATAAACATGATTGTGAAATGACTGTCTTTTTCACAATTTTCTTGAAATCTCCGGGTCTGGCATTTTTTATTGTTGGCAGCTCTAGTAGCAGCCCGGAGTCTGAATCCTGCCCGGCGCAGGGAAAAGTTGGTGGACTATACAACTCTGCCTTCCCCTCGTGCAGATGACGCACACAGGCGTGATGTTACGGTTATGTAATGTTGTATCCCACATTATTTATGCCAGTCATGAAACATTGCTCTACGTAACTTTTCCTAATCAGGTTTAACGCATCAGCTGTTCTGTGTGCCTGAATATACAATACCTAATTAAAAGCTTGATTAAGGAAGTCTAGACCAGCGCTCAAGTAGCAGTCTAGTAGTTAGTGGAGTAAAATAGGTCACTGCAGTGCCGATGTCCGATGAGCTGTATCAATATTTCAAATAAACTAGGCATGTACTGCATGTACCTGTTTTCCTTTCAAATGCCAAAAATAGAGATATTAAACGTAGTGCAATTTGAGAGATGGCGGTATAAAAAACGGTCAAGTGCGTGTCGGATCACGCACAATGAAGCGTTCTGTAGTTGGGATGAATGTATCCCAAGAACAAACTTAACTTTGTAGTTGAAGAACATGTTCTCCCATACATCGATATACGTCACGGTCAATTCTCCAACTGCAAATGTAAGTTTATATTCGTAAAAAATATAATTATATAAGTGATAAAACTACAAATAAACGATTTTCGGACTTTTTCTTTACTTGTGCTGTGAGACCATGCTTTTCGCTAAATTTCATGGTCAATGGGAAGTACACACCTACAGGTTTTGATTTATTTGCGAGCATCAAAATATGTCGCATAAATGGCCGTATTTTTTTTTATTGCGTTGACTTAGAAGCTTGATTTTTTTACCTACGTATTTGATGTTATTAATTTCAACTTGATACCTTCACACGTTTCTGAGAAAAAGGGTCCTGCTCCAATCTTGACAGACTGACAGACAGACCGACAGATAGACAGACAGACGGACAACGAAGTGATCCTATGAGGGTTCCGTTTTTTTCCTTTTGATGCACGGAACCCTAAAAATGAGGCAAGTACCTATGGTATGAGATCAATTTTGGTCTCTACACATACTACGTTCTTATAAAGAAAAATATAAAATGGCAGGAAAACCGTAAAATGCTAATTATTTACAGTCTTCAAAAGGTATAAAACTAATCTGTTTATGTAATCTTTTACAGCAGCGTTTTCCCGAAGGTACCCAAGTATTTTTCTGACATGAAAGAAAAACCTTGGCTAGTTTCATGCGTTTACGAAAATGCTTTGTCCTACCTAACCTTTGGGGAAATCAGAGTTTTAGGGTTCGTACAGGCAAGCGCGGCGCGACACCGACCGGTACAATAATTTCATTTCTATGAAAACTTCACGGAAATTCTTCTACCAGTGTCGCGTCGCGCCAGTATGTACGAGCCTTTTACACAATTAAGGTACCTACTATTTGATAGTAGAATATATTTTTATAGGAATAAAAAAAAAATTGCATCATCTAGATGTGATCAACTTTCGCGAGCTACACGTAAATGAAAAAGTACTGTAAACGTTTCGAAGTAGCAATTTTTGGAGCTGTCTGACATACAGGTCAGCCCATTTCAAATTGATAAAGATGATGGTGTGACTATCAAACGACAAACTAAACCCACGGTGTCCTCGTTTCCTTAATCCGGACAATTAAGAAAGCAATCTGACATAATTATGAATTACAGCCACGGTCCTTATGATGCTGCGGTCGCGCGGGTCAGTTTCGTCAGACACTCATACCGGCTGCTAAAGAGTAGGGCTGCAGACTTTCGTAACGGGAAATTATTGTATTTTGCTGTTATTTTTGCGTCTTTGTTGCTGTTGTGTGGAAGAGATTTTGGGGACATTTGACTTCAATCAATAACAATGCGGTCCCGAGATTCGTAAGTGTTGTTGGATAACTTTGGTACCTATCTGCGGGGTAGATAAATGCGTAACACACATTTTAAAATGACAATATTTTCATTTTGACAGATCAACAACATTCATTGCGTCATTTACGCTGTTGAGCAGACGAATTTTTCAAACATATGAAGCAATGGAAATTGAACCTAGGAATTTTCTTCGGATTGTGATTAAAAACGTGTTACGCAATTGGAGTGCTGATTTGAAAGTAAGAAAGAAAATACGTTTATTTGCTTGTCCAAGTACCAAAAGCCATAGAATGAAATTGATTTGTAGTTTCAAGAGCTGTTAGTAATGACTTTGTTTCCAGCCACGACCATGATCTTACAGAAAGTACGATTTCGGGACCGCTGACTTAACGCTGACCCAGCTTTGTAAAACAAGTAAGAAAACACTTTCTCTCCAATATCACGATTTCAGATAAAAACTGGAGCAAAAATGAAGAAATATCCTCTTTACAAAACCAACTTTGTCATCGTAACTTATTTAGGTACCTATATGTATATAATTCTAGGTACTTTTACATCGCATTCACATGTTTAAGGTGTATCTATTCATATACGAAATCTCTTAAGGGGTCATTGTACTCATCATTATGAAAAACTTCTACCATGGGACCAAGTCTGAAATCGCGAAAAAAATATGCTGTTACCTACATTTGTGTTCGCATAACTCGTCAAAATGTAGGGAACACTTGATTTTTTTTCGCGACTTCAGGTTTGGTCCCATAGTAAAAGTTGTTCATAATTATGAGTACAATGAGAAATTTCGTGTATGAATAGATAGACCTTAAATACGTAAGTATACAAAAAAATTGTAAAACTTCTTAAATGAGTAACGGTGGAGTTTCTTGCCCATTCTTCTCCATACGATAGTTCCTTTTGGGAGCGGCGACTAGAATCAATTCTATCTTCTTGTTAATTTTAACATTCAAAAGTTAACTTATTATGATACTTACGTTATGAGC
This sequence comes from Fissipunctia ypsillon, assembly GCA_947568875.1. Taxonomy (NCBI): domain Eukaryota; kingdom Metazoa; phylum Arthropoda; class Insecta; order Lepidoptera; family Noctuidae; genus Fissipunctia; species Fissipunctia ypsillon. Next base: position 20,085,098 of record OX387663.1, on the reverse strand, counting down.
AGAGGTCGGAATTAGGTAGAGTTATTTATGTACTTGTATCGAAATGTTGATATTAATATGGATCTTCCCAGGATTACTAATGAACAGTCCCGTGTGGCCAACAATATTACAAATAAATAATAATAAAAACCTCAGAGATAGACAGACAAATAAAACAAAGATAATTAACATTCAATTTTTATTAATATTTACATTAATTCACAATACAAATTATTAACAGTCTTAAGCAAATTCTCATACCTATACCTCGCCTTTTTTATAAATAAGAAAATACTTTTGCTTCTAGCCTAGACTCGTCAGGGTTTGCTTATTCAAACGGCCCATCAGAATCATTTTACTTGTCCGATTCATTCAAAGTACCACTAAGATTTGAAGTATCCACTTTATTGTTTCGCTGTATGAAATCAGTGCAAGTACATAAATAACTCTACCTAATTCCGACCTCTGGTTATGAGATTTATATTAACTTTGACTTTGATACAAAACCAAGCATGTATACAGAGCTTGGTTTTGCGTTTCCTTAGCTTATCGCGGCTACTAAAGCCTGCATTTCCCTCGCAGATTATGAAGCCGTGTGACATCCCTGACAGGAGTGGTCACGGTAGCCATATCGTTTACTTAACCTTATCTAGGACGCGATGGTCGCCCGCCGTGAGCGGCCTACTCGGGCTTTATAACCACTTTCTGTGATAACAGATTAAAGGAAAGCTCGAGTGTATACATACCTGAGTGGTTTTAATTCGTAAAATTAATGTAGGTGAATAGACGTATTTTTAAGTGCCAGGTCCCTACTCTTCTAAAGCTTGCTTTTGGATTTTCAACGCTCGGGTCAGCCCCGAAAGGTGAAAATCTAACAGCGCTATTTTATTTAGACATTTATTTATGTGTTAGTGAAAACGGACATTATTTTTGGGGTTATACTAACGCAGGCCTTGCAAGTGGTCAATTGGTCATATCCGTAGTTCGCCTAGGCTCACTAATAAAACGACCAGCGGGGTAATCGCGTAACGCACTTACAATGGCAATGTCTTTCATTTTGACAGTTCAACAACATACATTGCGTTATTTACGTTGTTGAGCAGGCGAATTTTACAAACTTATGAAGCAATGGTTTAGCAAATTCCTTCAAAATCCTTCGGATTGTGATTGAAAGTAACAGAAAGAAATTATCATAATACAAGGATATACTTATAGATAGGTACAGTTAAGGTAGTTTTCATATTATAAGAGGCAAAACTTGAAAGTAACAATGTTTTATGACTCCTTCAAACAGGCGCGACTCGTGATGCGAATCGCGCGCGACACAAAGGCCCCGCTCGTCACGCGACATGTGGTGCCTTTAAGTTGGATCGCATGTCGCGCCTGTTTTAAGAAGCCTGTATACATTTTAAAGTGTGAAAAGTATTAAATTCAAGTACACAACGTGTTCAGCTGTCGTCTCAGGCGCCACGGTGTTTACAGATTAACTACGCTTTCGGTTTGTTTCGGTAAAAAACTGTAACAAATTGATGATTGATTTGAAAATCTTTTGTTATCTCAGAAACGGTTCTGACTTCGGGCGTTTTTATTTACTTTTCAATGTCTCATCATCATGTCAGTTCAGAAACATTGGCTTTTTTTTTTTTTTTTGTGGATGGGAAATCATCAAATGACTTCTCCCGCTCTGGGCGGAGCGGGAGGGCGTGTCAGACTTTTACTGACTAAAACCCACCCGTGTTCCTTCTGTTGTCTGTGCCGGGGCCACGGTAACTCTTTCGAACATCCCGCAACCCTAGCTGGCATCGGCCCTAGCGGACCCCGTCAATAGTGCTGACATCTCTTTGAGGCGCGCGTGGAACACGACGCGCCGTCGACTCGGGCTTGGTCCTTACCGGACGGCGAGCTACCCATTGTTTGCCGTCCGCAAGCCCGCGCCTACGGTGGCCGGGAATCAGCTGCCAATTCCCGACGCCCAGGGCGTCTCCTGCGACGACTAGGGGCGTGAGGGTGCAAAGCTTGCCTCTCCCTCACGCGTCCCGCCTCCTCCTTCACGAGCATTACTGCTTCGCAGAAGGAGGTAATGGCTTCCCATGCACTCTCGCTCCGTACCATGGCCAGAAACATTGGCTTGGGTTTCCAATAGTCCATTGAGAAGGAGAGTTGGCAGGATATTGTCATAATTAGGTGATACGACAGACGCTTGCTGATAAGCGCGTTGATATCATTGTACTTACCTATACTTATCTAAATCTCAAGTTAAAAGAGAGACCAAGAAAAGATGGATGGCCTGGAGAGTGAGACAGACGATAATTGTGGCTATAGGCTAGCAACGGGTAGTCAGATGCCCAAAAGTTGACAACCAGTCTTAGAGCGTATCGTGTTACCCAGTAACTGGGTTGTGGAGGTCAGATAGGCAGTCGCTCCGTGTAAAATACTGGTATTCAGCTGCATCCGGTTTGACTGGAAGCCGACCCCAATATCGTTGGGAAAAGGCTAGGCAGATTGATTTGGCTAGGAATTAAGTAATAAATGAGATGTCGGCAATTACCCCAAAAAAACTGGCGGGAGGTTGATGATACAAAATTAAATGAAAACCCCATCATTTTCGTCAATTAAAACTTATTGTTGCTGACACAGGAAATCGATTAGACGCACAATTTTGTTGGGATTCGTTCCAGATATCGAGTTAATTTGTTACTACGCGTTTCAACGTCGTTTTAATTAACATGAATATCGCCTTTGGAAGTAAATAAATACGAATTTGTAATTGTATATAAGCCGTACCAAAGTAAATAAGTTACATAAGCAAAAAGGTTACGAGGAGTCTAAAAGCTTTGACCTTTCCAGAATTTGACTTCAACATCCATTGTTTGTTATTTTGATAAGAAACATCAGAACACAAACTTAGAGAGGCATGAAGAACAGAGTGCAAAGTTCACTCATCCTCCATAGAAAAGGGAGGATCTTCCGACCAGACGGGTGTTGTGTCTGGTGGGCTACTGCCCGACGGTTGATGTCGGGATGTTGTATACAAGATGTAACATAAATAACGCACAACCTCTTAAGGGATCATTGTACTGATCATTATGAACAACTTTTACTATGGGACCAAATCTGAAATCGCGAAAAAAAATCAGCTGTTCCCTACATTTTGACGAGATAAGCGAACGTAAATGTATGGAGCAGCTGATTTTTTTGCGATTTCAGGTTTGGTCCCATAGTAAAAGTTGTTCATAATGATGAGTACAATGACCCCTTAAGAGGTTGTGCGTTAATTACATTACACCTTGTACATGCCAGTCGCGTGGTAAACTCTGTTTGCGCGATGCAAGATTTTGAGTGACGTCAGTGTGCTGCGTTCCAATGTGGCGATGTAGATGTGCCGCCACAAACGTTTAGCTTTTATTGCGGGGCCAAAGACAGCTCCCTGGGGAAGCCAAACGAGTTTCGTAAGTGCTTGCTAAAAGGCCCTTAATAATGGGTGTAAATTATATGAAGTAGGAGGACTGCCTTTTATAGATAGAGTAAGAAACGTGGAAAAAAGAGGTCAAAATATCTAGAGAGTATCAAATTATGTTATCAAGTCGTGTCCATTGCTTTAGCGGAATCTACAGGTAACAATCGAAGAAGCATCAAGTTCATTGCTATTCCACAAAGTGGAAGGAATAATGACATTTTATCACACGCACAATCTAACGAAAATAAACTTAACATCAGTACAAATTAAGTTTAAAATCGATTGAAGTTACTAACGCCTGTAAATACGACATTCCAAGAAATGACGGGGAATGAATTTAAAATATATATGCAGATTTTTTTTTTGTCATGTATGCTCAGGCACAGGCCCATACAGATACAGCCTATGTGAAATGAGGTCTTTATAAATCAGGTTTTGCCTTTTTTCGATTCCGACAGGTTTATTCATTCCCGCCTTTTCTTTTAGCCGGTTCTTTTTTGTTGTTCTTGAGGTCTTAAAACATGACTGGAGTAAAAACTCTGACGCATAATGATTTGTTAACGAGCATTAATATCACATTAACCACTGCAGCCTCATTTGACTTCGAAACCGTGAAAATATGAAAATATAAATTCTTCTAAATTCCAGTAAGAATCTACCTAGATCCTAGCTGCATTTCATCATCATATTTTATAATTTTGCCTTGACTTTAAACAGTCGTTTGTTTTCTAAATACGGTTGAATATATTACTACAGTAGCGTGCATCTTCATGCAAGTGTAATTAGCAGAGTTATGATAGGCAAGTAAATAACTCGGCGCGCGTGTCACAGTGCGTCGAGGATAGGTCAACGCCTTTACAACTAGTCACACAACTTTTTAAAAATAATTAATATAAACCATGTTTATACCTTCAAACTACAATCCAACGGCCACAACAAAAACTCCAAAAAATCTTGACATCCAAAACTTCGCACCAAAAAGTTCGGTTAGCAACTTGGTAGGTATGCAAACTTATTTCGGAAATTAAAAAAACAATTTAGTTTTTTTTTCAAAACGTTCCGTACACGCTTTTATCGATATCTTTAGAACGTTATTTTAATTAGTTTTTCTTTTATTTAAAAACACTTTATAGAAGAATATCCAGGCGTTATTTCGACAATCGCGCAGGCGTTAGTATCGAGCGCTTGCTACGGTTACCACCCCGCTCGCCGGCGGCAAACTAGTTTCGTTCTTGGTTTCCCACCGCTGCATCGCATTTCTCTGGCGCCAGAGAGAAACGACTACTTGCCTCTCTTTCTGGAGCTTTTTTACGTCACTACTTTAAGTCTTGGAAGCTTAGCATTTTGATATCGACTCTGAATACTCTGATTCATTGGAAGAATAATAGACCTGTTTTGTATGCTGATGACGCGTGAAGAACAATCTAATCTAGTCGATAACTTTATGTAAATGATGTTGACAATGTATAGTCGTGTGAGGAGTGGAATTTTAATGGGTGCATTTATTTGAGATTATTTATAAATGTAAGTCATAGGGCAGTGCACTGGAAGTTACATCTATAAATAACTTTTGATTTAAGTATTATAAAACGTGCTCAAAATCAAAGGAATCAAACCTGTTACCCAGAACGCGACCCATTGCGCACTGCGCTATACCATGGCTACCTAACGCAGATTCTGGTCTGCTGCCACCAATCCTTTAACTAATATAATCCTTTAATTAACCTACTAGCTGTTGCCGGCGACTTCGCTCGCGTGGATGTTAATACTTCCATAGCTAAATCGGATTTTGTTCACAATTTCATGGGTTTTCATTATTTTGCGTGGTATCCTGATTCTTTTTGTTTTTCTGACATAAAATAAAATGAAGTAAAGTAGCTTGTTACTCCTTATAACATCCGCTATCTGCCAGTGAAAGTCCTGTCAAAATTGGTTCAGCCGTTTCGGAGATTAGTCGGAACAAACAGACAGACAGACTGACAAAAAAAATTGTTATAAATACCGTATACACTTTCATGTAGGCATTTCGTAAAAAGCTGTTATTTTGACACTACACAGAGACACTTTTTTATTTATTCAATCCAATTTTAATTCAATTCGTTTATTCAGTAACAATTCACATTACGTTCGAATATAGTCCAGCATGAAACATAAGTAATTAATGTACAATTATTATTTACTTAGATTTAAAAAATAAATTATTAAAAAATTGTAAAATACCATGCAAACACAAAATAATAAACCAAATGTCAATAAATTATAGGAAATTAAACGAAAACCATAATAAAAAATTAAAATATTTAAAAAAAAAACTTATTAAAAGTCACATGAAAACAGAACACAATAAACGAGTATCTAACAACACAAGACACGAGACAAAATATAATGACATGTCAGCTTAAAGAACAAGACACATCACTACTATCACAATTCATCCAAGGAGTACAGACATCTATCCAACAGGAATGCCTTGAGCCTTGCCTTGAATGAGCCTGTATACAGTATGCTTTTCTAACTCAAGCGGCAATTTATAAAATATTTTAACAGCCTGATACTGTGGACTATGTTTGACTATTCCAAAAGCTGGGCTGATTTTGTTTCTATAGCCTTTCCTACGCGTTTTTTCCCTTACCAACCTGTCCTAGTCTGTTTCGTAGTCACACACATATTTTTTTAAAGTGGTTAACAATACTACTACGTAAAGGCTAGGTATTGTGAGAATACTAAGTTCCTTAAAATATTATTTGTACGGATTACCTGTATAGGTGATCACAAAAGTATTTTTGTGATTACCAAAGTAACTCGTGCAAATAAATTACGTAAAACCATGTAGAATGTGCGCTGCATACATCCACGTCAAGATGCAAGATTTCAAGGTAGAGCACAAGCAATAGCACAGTCAGGTTTACTGGCTTGGTGCAAATTTAATATATTTTGCGACAAGGTACCTACTTCTTCAACGAAGTCTATCTGCATAAGAAAACAGCATCTGGCTGAAAATAGACTCCTCCTTCCTAGTGGCTTTTTTCTTCTTTTCTCTATCGGCTCAGAATATTGTAGAATAACTCGTAGACTTCTATATCTTCAGTTGAATCTTAACCCTTTTCGACTGACGTGGACCACAGACACTGCTAAATCGAAAAATATGTCCTGAGTCGCTATTTTTTATATTACGAATCCCGGGTTCTCAGTACCTTCGTGTCGCGTAATGACATAGAAATATCGTGGTCATGTGTCAATCAGTGCGCCGAGAGCAGCCTAAACAGCTTACTCTTTGGAGAGCAGTTGAGGCAAGCGCACGCGCCATTTTATGCAAGAAAGTGTCTACCAGACTTCCACGTCAATGTTAAGGGATGTGTTTAATAGACAACCACCTCAGTAAAATAGTTATATTTTCATAGTGTTTCCTGGAGAACCCGTTTGTTAATTTGTTTCCTAAATACGATTTTATACACATTTCTTCAGATGGCTTACTCAAAAAACAGCCAATGCCCACACGGTTCCAAAAGAACTTTGACTGAAACTTATAAAAGCCATCATCAGCTTGTAGAACAGTGGTTGGAAGAAGAAAATGAGCATAAGTTCAACGATCGGAACTTTAAAGATAACGACTCGGAGTTTCAACCAGAAACGGAACACTTGGAATCCGATGAAGTCAGAAATGCGTCAAACAAATTGTAGCATTTGCTCAATATATTCTTGCAGGTTCAAAACTCGTCGTTGGCGTATATTTCAACGATTGCTATTAGTGTTGATTGATTGTTGTTAGTGTGATTGTCTCGCTTGTGATGACTGTAAAAAAAATGTAATACTTTGAGAACTAATAACTCTCAATTGAACCAATGAATATTGCCCAAACTTTTATGTCTGATTATTATTATAAGTGTGGTCGTCTTTGATAAATATGTATAAAACATTTTCAAGAAAAGTGATAATACTTGATTTGTTCTTTGTTTTTTTGTGAAGATGAAGGTTTTTTTAGGATTGATTTATGTAGAGTAAATAAATACTGTTAGGTGGGCATTGCTTTTTATTTTAAAACTATTATTAAATAAACTCTAATTTACTAAGAAAACCTCACACCACTAAGAATTAAAAAGTAATTATAAACTTACGACCTGTCAAAGTGGTGTTTAATAAACTACCACGTTAGTGGCATTGAAAAAATTACGGCACGTCAGTCGCAGAGGTTAACTTTCAGGACATTCCCAAAAACATTTCGAGTAATCGACAACTTAATATAGGATTCTTGAAAACCATCAGCCGTTACGTGAATTTTTATTGTTTTTATTTTAAGTCGACGTCCATGACCACTGGAAAGGGCAATAAACATATTATAAACTAGTTTCAGGGCAAAAAACGTCAGGAAATGATTAAGTAAAAGGCGATTAGTAAATTGTATTCCTCTTTCTTATGACTTTTCTCTTCTTTTTTTTGGTAGGACGACTACAAACATTCTTCTTGACTTTTGAATCCTTGACACAAAGAATAATATAGTTTTTTATTATATGTATTTTTAGGAAACGAATTATTTTGGTTTTGTTGTTTTCAATTTCTCTAAATATTACATGCGATTTGAAAAGAGTTAGAGAATGAGAGCCTGATAAGATAAAAAAAGACGCAATAATATGACAGTATGAGATGATAAAAAACGGAACTCTGAACGGAACGTTTCTAATGTCAATACCGCATGAGTTTGACTTTGACGTTTACATAACCTAAAATCCACCTGTGTTTTTGTTTGCGTGTGATATAAAATAATCCAAAATGAGTGAAGAAAACGTGGACAATAATCCAAACAAGAAAAGGTCGCGTAAGAAACGCAAGAACTTCCTCGCAAACGCTAAGAAATATGCCAAGAAAGGTCAGATGGGTCGAGGAACGAAGATTCCTGAAGAATTGTATCAATACTTCGTGGGTATCCTGGATGCTATGAAACAGGGTATTGAAGACAAGGAGGAGAGACGTAAGTTATTTGAATACAGTTGTTTGTTATGTCTCTTGAATTGCTATGCATAACTGTTTGTGTGAATATAAATAATAAAAATATTATTGCTGTGCTGATGAGTAAATGATGTGCCCTTTTTAAGTTGTTTTCGTGATCTTTTGGAAGTAATTTATCATCAGGATTGCCCGTAAATGTCTAATTCGAAGGATAAGCACGTAATAGACTATCCCAAAGATCTTTTATTAAGAAAAATCCCTTTAAAACTGTATTACACATGGGCAACACCACCATTATGTTATTAACCCAATAAGTTATTAACTTATTAGTATATTCAAGGTTTCTGCTTGCTGACATACTCTTAAATGATTAAATATGTGTTAAAATAGTATTATCTGTATATTTCCAGATGCCTTAGTCAACAATGTGCTAGAACGCACAAAGGGAGAAGAACACAACGTAGTAGGCAACCAGCTTGGTTGTCGGGTAGTAGAACTATTACTACCTTTCGCTTCAGCAGAGGACTTAGAACGGTACATGGAAGTACTGTCACCAGACCTACGTAGGCTCTGCGCTGACAACTTTACCAGTCACGTAGTAGAGACGTTGCTAAGAGTAGCGTGCGAACGAGCTACGGAACACTTACAGACTGGAGAAGATAATTCTTCGGACACAGAGGAAGAAGTGCCAAAGAAAAAGGCAAAACTAGAACCGAAAACAGAATCAAAATACGAACAAGACCACATACAAAAATGTCACGAATTCACCATAAAAATATCAAAATATGCTCTGAACAATTTAGAAGAATTCGTATGGGACCAATATGCAAACCATATCCTACGTAGTGCAATGAAATGTCTCAGTGGCATTACATTACTGCCTGGTGAAAAACCAAAAGTCAACATATTTAAACAAACAGTTGACGACCGTAAAGGAATACCACCGCACACAACAAAAATGTCATATAAAACTGTTCCAGAAGATTTCAAAGCTATAGTAAAGGATTTTGTAAGCCGTTTATCTGCATGGCCACAGTTTAAGGACTTACCGTACCAGAATATTACATCAGGTTTACTTCAAGTAATGTTATATGCTATTAAAAACATAGATAAGAATGCTACTAAGGACTTGTTACGTAAGCTTTTGGATGAGAGCTTTGCACCTGACGACTGGGTCGCGAACGGTGATGATGATAAGAAAGAGGTTAAGGAGGGTGAAGGTGAAGGGGGTAAGATACAGGGAAGTAATCTACCACCAGTGTTCAATTCTGAAGCAGCTGTAAGGTAAGCACAAAAGCTCTTTGTTCCCCTCAGCTGTCCATCGACCGGCTAGTGGTCCGTAACAATAGAAATTCAATTGTGCCTCATATCATGACAGTTGAAAGTTTATTAAGTATTTTTGTTGTGATTGTTATTACAAACAGATTCTGCCTAAAAAAATATATTTCCTTGTGGTGTTATCTGCTTAAATTATTAAACTGCTACAAATACAAACAGCATTCTGCAGAACTAACTGCTTTCTACAAAACCTAAGAGGTTTTTCTTTGTAAACATGATCCAATAATGCATAATTAATTTGACAGAATTTTTCCCATATTAGATGGGACTTTGAATTTCGCGGGCTACCTTGGCGCTTCCCCCTTAACATAACCTGGTGAAATGTGGGTGTTCTATAGGTACACCTCTGCCTAACTCTTCGGAGAATACAGGTGTAATGTTTTTTTTTTTTGTCACAATATCATTTATAGCTATAATTTTTCCACAGACTTCTAGAAGCAGCCCTCTTTGTATCAAAAAAGAAGACATATACTCAGATATACGCACGCTGCTTCATCAACCGCCTCGGACAGCTAGCGAGCATGCCCATGCTCAACTACACAGTACAGCGACTGATCGACAACTGTGATGTCAAGGAAGAGGTGAGCTTGTATTACTTTACTACTGGTATTGACAGCAGGTTTATAATTTTTTGTAGTCATGAAAAGTAGGTAATGTATGAACCTATGTTCAACAATTAACATTACTTATATACCATTTCAAAAGCTTAAATAGCCAGTATTTAACAGTGTCGAAAGCACCATATAACACGATTCATACCAGCTTAAATTGGAGGTTCCCATCAGCAACTATACCGCTATTGAAAAATGGCACAATCAATAGTCTCTACTATTGTCAAAAAATATAGTTACACTACGGGCATTTAATTCACCGTAACATTCAAACAACAAACATTTCAGTTAATAAATTAATTTTTACTTTATTAATGTAAGTTAAAACTGGCTTCACTTCAGCGTCTCTCTTACAAAAAACCACACCTCGCCGCTGGTATTTTTTTTTTTTTAAATAGGGATTGCTATTGACCAATAACCATGGCAACCATAGCAGTTTACCTCCGGAGAGGTCCGAGTCCCAGCACTCGGCATATTATAAGCTGATTATATTATACTGTTAAAATTGGGCAAAAATTGACTTCATTTTCTCTTTCTTTGTTTCACGAACTTTAATAACATCCTCCACTCACTATGTTCGCAGTTCGAGCCGATATTCGAGGAGTTATCAGACAAGCTGCCGGCTCTCCTAGCATGCGGAAACACCGGTGTGTTGGTCGCGCTCGCTAAGGCCTGTCTCAGGCTGAAGGCCAAGCAAGCACAGTATTTAAATGTAAGTGTCTAGAATTTAGGCAGAGGTGTACCTGCCTACCCTTCAGGGATTACGGGCGTGATGCTATGTTGTGTTATGTTATGTAGTATTTTTTATAGTGTTACTCAGCAACTGGGTTGTGGAGGTCAGTTAGGTAATAGCTCGATGTAAAAGACTGGTATTCAGCTGCATCCGGTTAGACGAAGCCGCCCCACCATAGATAGGCAAGGTAGATGATGATTTAGTATTTTTTTACATAGGCAAGTGTAAAAACAGTTTATTTTAGAGCAAAAATAAGGTTGTTTGTTGGCGAGTAAATGGAAAATTGCATATGAACTTTGAAGACTTATTATTTATTAACCACCTTATGTGTTTCTGGATTAATTAGACTTTGAAGAATAGCATAGGTAAGTGGCTTGGAATACGTATTATGTAAATTTTTCATACAAAGTTTACTTTTGCTTATAGAGCCTGGAAGCAGCCTTAAAGTGCACCACCGCAGAGCATCAGAAGTACTTCTCAGTACTCTGCCTTCGTCTACTGCCAGTAGACCGAGTAGACCTAAACACTCTGGACAAGGAGTACTTCATCAACGTGCACGGCTCCGTCATACTGCAGTGTATACTTGACTTCCAAGTAAGTAACATTACATACTCACGTCTATTGCGAGTAGACCGACGTCTACTCTCAGTAGACCAAGTAGACCTGACCATTGGGCAAAGAGTACAGTCACACTACATGCAATTATACTAATTTTTGTATTCAACATTTCCAAATTCGGGCCATGGCTGTAGTATAATTTTACATACATATTTACTGACCTATATTCCTCTGTGATGGTATGTATTTTGATTATTACTCACAGCAAATTATATCGACTGATAAATTGAATTGCCTTTCCCTGTGGCAATGAAAAAGTTATTAGGACACACATAGTTCTGGGACAATACTCGAAGTCCCCAAACCTCTGGTGCTAAGCCTTTTTCATAATCTTTATAACCCAGAAGAAATAATGTTGCAAAAAAAATTCAAAGTTATTTATTTGGCAGAAACACAATGTTATATAGGATGTTCAAACATTTAATAGGTCTGCATGCAGTAATAATAATACGTATCTTTGTTTCCTTTAGCGTCCAGCAAAAGCAGTGAACAGCCTCCTAGAGCTGACCCCTGACCAGCTGATGGTGGTGTTCTGCGACGCTAAGGGGTGCCACGTGGCTGACGCGCTGAGCAAGGGGCAGTACGTCGGGGTGAAGGCACGGGACAAACTTATATGGAGGCTCAAGGTATGTGCAGTCTATTCTCATAAGATGCGTTAGTGCTGTCAATAATGTAAAGATGGCGCTGTGCTTGAGAATTATTATTGGAGTTTAGACCTTAAGAATCGATTTTCATATAAGGTGCCCGGTATGAAAATTTTGCGTTACGTTTTCCTGCGCCACGTACCTTGCGCACCTTTCACGGAAACTCCAGTCGTGCGTCGGAGCTGACACACACTTTTTATTTTCATCTATTTACTGTCGACATTAGGAATTTATTCAGTTTTAAAATATTGTCATATTTTTTTTTTACTTTTGTTCAAATACCTACAAGCCAGTTTCGATTTCATCTTTCAAACATTTTTCTTTAATTTTTTCTTATCATTATTTTTAATTTATTTTTTTTGTGGACAATTTCATTTATCACTGAAAAATAATACAGAAGTCACAACTAATTGAAAGTTGAGGATCTCTGTAGACAGTGCACTTTGTTTTAAGTTGAATTCATTTCTCGTCCAGGGCTACTTCCAACAACTAGCCCTGTCCCAGTACGGCTCCCGCGCCTTCGAGCAAGTCTTCAGCGTGGCTTCTGCAGAACAGAAGGTCAAGATAATGACAGAACTTTCAGAGAAGAGCAACCTTCTGAACAGCACCGCGTACGGACGCCTGGTGGCCAGCAAGCTTGAAGTGGAGACGTTTAAACTGTCCCAGAAGAAGTGGGAACAGATGTGGAAGAAGAAAGAAGAAAATAATAAATGATATTCAATTTATTTGCTTTTCTTTTGTGTACCGAACAGTGGTGCAGCTACAGTTATCATTAGAGGCAAGCCGAAGAAAAAATGGTTCAGTTCTCATAAACAGACAAAAACGTGTAGGTTTTTAATCTCATGATGTATTCAACTGGTATTTAAATATAATTATGTAATGTGATGTGATACACAGTTACACACAGGTGTACCATATTATTTGACAATAGTAGACATTAAGAAGAGTGGGTGGTCCGAAAGGAAGCCGATAGGAATCGGGTTGTATGAAGGCTTCGCCCCTGGTACCGAAATCGTTTTTATTTTGTGAGGCATCCCATGTTATGACATGATACACTGAACAATTCATTTCTGTTTAATTAAAAACATCTCATCTGGAACTTAGTAACAAACACAGTTGTTTACAGAAATAAAATACTTACCTATATTTTTATGTTTGTTATCTTACTACAAAATAGACAATCAGACGTGATGGCGTTTCCAACGCTCTCTAAAACACTGCCATCTATCGGTTGTATTAGACAATCTCATACTAGCAGCATCTATTGACCAATTGGTAAAACAAGCGAACTGTCAGAGTAGAGTTCACAGATTACTAATATGGAGTCAACCTTCTAACAGCACCGCGTACGGACGCCTGGTGGCCAGCAAGCTTGATGTGGTGACGAAACTGTCCCGGATGTGAAAAAAGATTGAAGAATAATAAATTAATCTTTTTAATGTACTGAATGCTCATGCGTATTACTTTCACTCATCGTGCACGCACGCACGTGATCACGCATCGAGTGATCGATACGTGAAAACGAACGAACTTAGCCTAGGCTGGGGTGTTCCTGGGGTCTCCACCAGAGAAATAAAAAATTAAGTTCTGATTTCAAAAACAGCTCATCGAGGAGTAAGTTTAAAAAATAGCTCTACAAAAAAAATCCTTTTTTTTTTAATTATCTGCGACGTGACTACGATAGACTCCATTTCCAGTGCTCTTTAAAATACTGCCATCTATTGGTTGTATATGGAAATCTTATACTAGCGACATCTACTGTTGAAATACTAAAACAAGCGCCTATGTTCTATCACCCTCACAAAGTCACAATAGAAGACAGATTATGTAATCTTTATGTACACCATAAATATTACAGATAGCCTACAGCAGTCCACTGCTAGACATAGGCCTCACCCATTGCACGCCATTCAGCTCTATTCTCTCTCGGCAACTCTCATGCAGCTGCTACCAGCCACCCAGCGAAGATCGTCGCCCCACCTAGCCTGAAGGCGTCCTACCTTACGTTTGCCGATTCGCGGTCTCCACTCAAGAACACGTCTACCCCAATGGTCATCGGTTCTACGGTTAATATGGCCGGCCCATTGCCACTTCAGCTTGCTTATTCTGTGAGCTATGTCGACAACTTTGGTTCTCTGCCGGATCACCCTCACAATACTCTATTGTAATTTCAGGATACAAAATTAAAAAGCTTTTATACTATAACTATTTATTAAAAGTTAACAGGATATTGACAGACACCATTGCATCCTTTCGGCACCACTCCTGGCACCAGCTTGCAGACCTTATTGTTGCAGATGTATTCTCCCTTCCGTAAATTCATTTCCAGGGAACTAGGTTGAGCTGTAATCAATAAAAACATATATTTATTATTACAAGCCTTACCCCGCATCCTAATAGAAAGCGACTACGCGACTATCGCAAGCTCGCGCGAATGTTATTCGATCGAACTAGCCATCAAACGTTCTGAAGTTGAACTGTTGACATGCCCGGTGTATTCGCGCAAATAAATTGTTTGATTACTAATTCGCGCGAACATAGTGATACCAAACAGGTGGTATGGCTGACATTCGCGCGAACGTCTAAGTTATGTTTCGCTGTTGGTTTCTCTATCTAGCTCAGCAAGGTAAATTATATTTCCCGATAATAAAAACTGCGTTTTGTTCACGTCCATTGTGAAATGTGACTTATTGACGCGAATACACGATGTGACGCAACATTTTGACATCGAGCGAATACGCGATCTCATTCGCGCGACGACCGCGTTTGCACGCAACGATCGCTCTATATAGGACGCAGCCTTACTAGATGCGCCTTAATAACCGACTTCAAAAAAGGAGGAAGTTCTCAATTCGGTTGTATTTTTTTTAATGTTTGTTACCCCAGAACTTCGTCATTTACAAACCGATTTGAAAAATTCTTTTTTTATTTGAAAGTATACTACCAGATTGGTCCCATATAAACTTGGTCAAGTTCTGATGGATGAGTGGTTTTTGAGTTAGCTTCAGTAATACGTATTTTTTCCACTTAGTGTATATGTGGGTGTACTATAGGTACACCTCTGCCTAACCCTTCGGGGAAACAAGGCGTGATGTTATGTTATGTTTATGTATATTGATCTTAAAATAATTTCCTGTTACTGTTATTTACATTGCAAGTAGTGGTACTTATATGACTTTGTGTGGGGTAGGTACCGCAACTAAATAGTGAAAAATAAAACCTTTTTTGCAAAAAAAAAAACAACCGACTTCCAAAAAAAAACACTACAAAGTGTCTACTATAACTTTAATTTCGGAAGTCGGGAGCAAAAAACTAAAATAAAGATCCAAAGACACCGACTTCCGAAATTAACGTTATTTTTCACTTTGAAGTGTTTTTTTTTGGAACTGGTTGTTGTTTATTATTTTTTCTATATTCTCTTCACATTAAACGTAATAAGTATTAACTGGCGAAATGTGGGTGTAGTGTAGGTACTGTGTATTATACATTTTTGCCTGCGCCATCGAGGAATTCAGGATTGATGTTACGTTATGTGATCCGTAGGTACACAATAGTCCTCCTTAGGAGTCCTGATTTGAAGTGCGGATATAAATGAAAAAAAAATCTTAAATTCATTAATTCACTGATAACGCACAGTAAGCTGCTGGCTCTAGGACAAGAGTTCCTTAGGTATGTAACGAACCTCGCGCACATATGGGAGTGGCGACAGGAGGCAAAGCACGGGCACAGGGGCGTAACTCCGCGTAGCTGCGTAGCTTCTGTGGGATCTCGTGGCGTCATGGAGAGTGCGATTGTCGCAACCCAGTGCTGGGCACACCACAATTGCGGCTATAAGTCCCCTCTTTGAGGAGTGGCTGGAGAGGCGCCACGGCGTCCTCCCTTCCGCCTGACGCAGGTCGTCACCGGACACGGGTGCTTCGAGAGGTACCTGTTCCGGATACGGCGGGAGAAAACGCCCGGGTGTCACCACTGTGTGGATCGCCCGGAGGACACGGTGGAGCATACGGTGGAGGTCTGCCCGGCTTGAGCGGAGCACCGCCGTGTCCTCGCGAAAGCGATCGGTGGCGGCGATCTCTCGCGTCCGGCCCTGGTCCAGGCCATGGTACGGAGCGAGAGTACATGGGAAGCCATTACCTCCTTCTGCGAAGCAGTAATGCTCGCGAAGGAGGAGGCGGGACGCGTGAGGGAGAGGCTAGCTTTGCGCCCTCACGCCCCTAGTCGCCGCAGGAGACGCCCTGGGCGTCGGGAATTGGCAGCCGATTCCCGGCCACCGTAGGCGCGGGCTTGCGGACGGCGAGCAATGGGTAGCTCGCCGTCCGGTAAAGACCAAGCCCGAGTCGACGGCGCGTCGTGTTCCACGCGCGCCTCAAAGAGATGTCAGCACTATTGACGGGTTTCGCTAGGGCCGATGCCAGCCAGGGTTGCGGGATGTTCGCAAGAGTTACCGTGACCCCGGAACAGGCAACAGAAGGAACACGGGTGGGTTTTAGTCAGTAAAAGTCTGACACGCCCTCCCGCTCCGCCCAGAGTGGGAGAAGTCATTTGATGATTTCCCACCCAATAAAAATAACCAAGAGGTAGGTATGTAACGAAAATGAGCACTTAGAATGGATTTGTGAAATTCCATCCCCTTAAGGTGTCTAATAGGGGATGAAAGTTTGTAAATGGAAGTTCGTCATTTAGCCGATGGTAAATCCCATCCGGCACACCGATTCTCTTGTCACAAATGCATCTAAACTAGACTAAAAATCACCAAAATTTAATTTATTCCTGTCAAACGAATATTTCCCATTCTGAAATTGACTAAAGTGACACAACTAAACTATATTTTAGTTTGACAGCACTAAGATGGCACTGAGTTATTAGTTTAGTGAAAATGGTGATTTTGCTATTCTGAATTTGACGTTTTTCACCTAAAATTTAGATGTTCTAACTAAATCTGACTATTTTTAATCGTGATTAAAAAGGTGTGGAATAAAATTAGTTGGCATGAACTAAAATTCACACCAACACCTCGACTTCACGTGCAAAAACAGTACTGTTCCTACTTATCTTTTTTTTTCTTTGCATAAGTATATCTCGAAAACGGTGTGTCCTATCGCAAAAATAATGAAAATTTCAACCCCCTTTATAAGAGCCATAAACCCCTAAAACTGAACATATAGGTAGATAATCATTTTTCATATTTTCCATACAAAAAGTGACCCCCGCGCCGCGCGCCTCCGGTGAAAAAAAAGTCACGTGGTAGGGCAAACAAATACCACGTGGAGTCGCGATTGTCAAATTCGATTTAGTTGTGTCAAAATTATTTTTAAATAAATTTAGTGATATTTTTTTGCAGAATAGCTTTAAGATTCTCTTCGCCAAAAGTAAGGAATTCTAGTGATAGTTTAGTTCGGTGTACGAGAGAATCGGCACCATTTTTTTTTTTACCTGCTACGGGTCTCTGTCCTTTAACCCCTCCTTTAACTCCGCCTGCTCTCGCTAATGGCCAGGGGGCCCGCTTCTCCCGGGACCCGAACAGCATGTGCCGCTTCTCCCTAGGACCGAATACGTCGATCTTGGGCCTGTTGATCAGCACGTGTCGCTTGTCCGAGTGGTTACTTACGGCAGACACCAGACCGGTCGCTAGGCATAGAGCTGCGAGCAATAGCTGAAAATTGGAAATTGTTGTTTAAAATCGAACATTTCCTTTCGTATTAGAACGGGAAGTATGAACAAGAATCTTGAAAACAAAAAAAGAGGAAGTAGGTTTACAGGATCTTACTCTGGAAAATTCACCAACAATATGTAAGTCAATCTAGTGAGTAACGGACGGCGCGAGCGCACGTGAGCAGCAATAACAGCTTGCCAAAGTTCCGTGGTGCGTCTTCGCATAGATAGCTATGCTATTTCAACTCTTATCTCATTAATCTAAAATTATATAATTTATCAATGAATATTGCTCGTGTATTTTACTGCTTTTGCGCTTAATCCAACCGTAACAAAGCAGCTTCACAAAACAAAGACAAAACAACACTTTCTCTAAGTGACCTAGGTCATTATGCTACCATAATGACCTAGGTCTATCTATAAATAGGTACCAACAGCTACCTGTAGGTACCTATTTATAGATAGCCAGGTAGGCATTCACTTAGTTGGTAACTATTCGAAATAGAATCTACCTATAAAAAAACTTTTATGTTAATTCTATTCCAACAAAATAAGTAGATCGCATTGAAATAAACGGAACTTCCTTGAATTGTCTGTGAAACCAGTTTGTAAATTAAACACAACAACAAACCACAAACATTGTCCACGCACTTTAATTCAACACTTTTCTGGTAAAAATCAACTCGTAAATTCATAGCAAAAACATTGTTTTTAAAAGTGCTTACCGTGAACTTCATTTTGTACAATCTGTGAGTACAAGAAACACGTCTGGATACGAAGAACTTCGATTCTAGACTGGTGATTGGATATGGATTCCATTATGTTTACTAAATTCAAGCCGACCACAGAATAAGGTAATGCAGTGGACTAATGACAAATACAATTAATAATACCTAATGTGGTCGGAAACGGGACATTTTGTATTCAATACGCGTTTAATAAATTGTTTTTAAGACTGCTTAAGATTTTTAAGGTATTCGGTAAAAATTGGCTAGACGGGTTTAGGTGCGGTCTCCGTGGGTGCGGTCTTGTGCAGCCTTCCAACAGATTATAATTACTGACTAAGATCACGATTCAAGTCCGTCAAGACCCGTTCTATTGAATCCTAATATCCTTAGACGTATGAGGAACATGGTGTAACGTTCACTCATCATCTATAGAAAAGGCAGGATCCTCCGACCAGACGGCAGTTTGGTGGGCTACTGCCCGACGATTGATGTCGGGACATCGTATACAGGGTGTAAGGGACAGACCTCCGCAGACTGATGGGGTGAATTCAGTATATCATACTAAGATGACCAGTACATGAAAATATCCAATAAACCTGATTTGTTTTATTACTTCACACGCAATGTATCGTTACCGTGGCAAAACGCGCGTAGCGAACGGTAGCGCAGCGAGCCTTCAGCCGCCGAGTATTTCAACATCAATTGCTGATTTATTTTTATTTTCGCTGTTTTGTTTACATAAATGGAGTGCTGCGTACAGGTAATGTAATTTTACATTGAAATAAAGAAATAGTAACCGAAAAAACGATAAAAAAAGAAAATTTTCCTGAGAATATTTCCGGTGGAATATGATTCAAAATAAGGAGCTAAATGCACCCTGTAAATTTGCGGAGGGCTGTCCCTTACACCCTGTATAATGCTCGTCGCGCGGTAAACTCTGCTTGCGCGATGCAGGATTTTGCGTAACGTCAGTAGCGATGTAGATGCCGCCACATATCAATGCCTACTTCTATAATCTGCAGTTGAATCTAACCGCCTTTTATGTCATTATACGTACCTAGTAGGTACGGCTAAGCAATTGATCACTATTGTGATTTGTGTGCTAAACCCAAAGACTAGTACCTAGTTGCTTAAAGAACTCCTCCGTAATTGCTGAAGGCAGCTCCATCCATGTGATTTACCAAAACGATATTTGAGAGAAAAGAAACCGTCTATATAATAACCAAGAAGGCCTCTATCCGTTAGAATTCCAACTTGTGTTAATTAGTTAATAATTATAGTAACAAAACAGCAGTAAAAGGGTGTACACGACTTTTATTGTTTGAGGTAAAGTTCAAGAGTTTCACTTCGGGTTTTCATTTAATAAATCTAAATAACAAAATACGATAAAATTGTTGACTTTGTTCCTTTCAAAAATTCAAAATAAAAATTGTCCAACTCATTTTTCTACTCTATGTCCTGCCGGTGGGGAAGCAGAGTATCCTGACTCCTGACTCACATTCATTTAATCATGAATCAGTGCACATGATGACACGCTGTCTGTCTGTTGATCCTAACGAGAAGTGATACACTGTATCATTGCGCAGTTTAACTGGTGTAGGATAAGCATGGGTACAATGCCGTTTACATACATATACTCACGCCTTTTCACATGGGGTAGGCTGAAACTACAGAACGCCATATGCTACGCCGACATGACGCAAGCAGCATTAAAAATCTTTGTTTTAGTTGATATACAAGGTCCAATTAAATTAGCTAGCAAAACTCCGTAGACGTGATGAGAATCGTTATCTAAACATGATAATACCAAAAACAAAAAGATTTGATGTTCTTTTTGTGGGGTCATCGACCGCAGATATAGTCACTTGAAATATCAGTTTAAAAAATCCGTTTTTATGTGTAAACTGCACAGAGGTGATGTGTGTCGATATTTAAAACAAAATAAAACATATTTTCTCAACTCATACTTTAAGTAACAACAGAACAGCGGTCGTTGACCCCCCAAAAAAAACGTCAAATCTTTTTAGTTTTTATTTTATCGTGTTAAGATATCGATATCCATCACGTCTGCACAGTTTCGCTAGCTAATGTAATTTGACCCTGTATTTGTATAGTATTATATACAACTAGTGTATGTTTGACCTGGCCCTTGACCTTTTATGACACCTAAGAGAACATTTTGTAAAAAAAGGCAGGAAATTTTTAGTCACTTGATGATGTAAAACAGGCCGAAACGAATGCTTCGATTTGTCGATGACATCAATCCATATAGGATGACTGGTAATTAGTGACCGATACTTAAACACATGATTTTACACATGATAACAAGCAACTTTTACTATGGCACCAATCCTGAAATCGCGAAAAAAAAATCAGCTGGTCCCTACATTTTGACGAGTTATGCGAACATAAATGTAAGGAAGAGCTGATTTTTTTTTCGCGATTTCAGGATTGGTGCCATAGTAAAAGTTGCTTGTTATCATGTGTAAAATCATGTGTTGAAGTATCGGTCACTAATTACCAGTCACCCTATATAAATAAAAATGAATATTTGTAGTCCTCTATGCGCTGCCATACCGTTAATCCAATTGCGATAAAACTTTGGCAACTTATTGCTAGAACTTGCGCCAATTGCGCATATTATGAGCCTGTACTACTTCAGCTAAAATTCACTCTATCCAGCATGTCCCATTGCTGTCCTCCCCCTGCGACGCCCTAAGCCGAGGTCCGTACCCCACAGGAGGTGCCCTTAGCGAGTAGTCGCTTAGTTTTAGTTTTATGCCTGGCTGGAGGCCTTAATTTATTGAGGCATCCACAGGCAAGCCCGGTTAAGCAGTCGACAACCTCCTATAGGTTGAACTGCGAGATGCCATTCCCCAAAAACAAAAACAACACTCTATCTCGCTCGCACGATACTGCGCGCGGTCTGAGTGAGAGCGGGACTGAGTGTGGTGCTGGGCGGCAAGGAGCGCCGATAGTTTAGGTAATTGCTTTTTACGGTGAAAATAATGGTAATTTAAAGAAAATAAAAAACATAAGACCTGCTTTATAGTTAGTTCAGTTAGTGTGCAAAGTTTCATGATCTAATTTGAAGTATTTTTTGAATACCAGCGGTTTATTGTACGGTTTGGAGGTAACTTTAGATTTTTTTCTATCGAGAAAATTTTATGGAATCGTGTTTTCGGCAAACATAGTACTTAATATTAATCCTCAACTTTACCATATATTTATTTCAAAATTGATGCTGCAGTATTTTCGACATAACGGAGGATCATGCTAAGCCATTTGAGGTAGTATAGGCCCTTAACTAAATAAACAATTACTGAATCATTAATAAGTTTTACGTAGTTATATTGACTGTGTGAAGTTGTTTGGGTTAGCAGGGCTGATGAAGCATCCTTATTCTTGACATTTTTATTGGTTCCTTTGGGCTACCGTCAGACTAACCGGAAACTGTACTTACAAGAAAAATACACCTACCTAAAACAATAGAATCCAAACACCTGACAACACCTCCTTGCTAGCTAGACGCTCCCCAGCTTACTCTCTCAATAATACGTAATTACAATAAAGTCTGCAAACTCTGTGAAATTAAAAATAATAACTCATTTATTTGAAAAAAAAAATAGTAAAGAAAATGTTGCAAAACTCTGGTTATGATGACTCGGAACAATTAATATAAGTACCCTGACCTGACACTGATTCAAACGACGCACAATGGAAACAAATACGCACTCACACACACCACACACACATCACACACACACAAACACACCATACAACACCTGAAATCACCTCTCTAGTCTCCACATTGGAACTCGTACCCCGAGCCCCAAGATACAGACTGACTGTCTAGTATGGGGCTCATTGGTTCTTTTGTAACTTAGCTATAGATAATATTTTAAGCTGCTCATGTCGTCTCAACTTGGTGTTAACCTGTAAACCTGCTTATTGCATTATCTGGAAAATAAACTATTTTTATTTGTAAAAACCACGAAAAAATTCTGAAACGGCATCATTTATTGTGGTTTTAGGTCTGAAAACCCACTGCTCCCGGGAATTTTATTTAAAAAAAATCCCTAATATGTAAAACAATGCATTATTGCACTCCATTTATGAGTTATACTCAAGGCTGATAGTGATAACTCCAAAATTTCCATTAAAATGCTTTGAATTATATTCTCTGCCTGAACCTAGGACCTTGGCAGCTGTGGTTTCAAACATTGCACTTATAAGGCAAAGTAAAACTAAAAGATATAATTAAAAATACTTGATTTTGGAGTTTCCAGAGAATTCCTAAATGAAGCACAGTTTCCTGTACTTTGTGCGCAGCAGGGAATTACCTACGTCACTATACGTCTCGGTTTGTACCACAGAACAAATAAAAGAGGTGTTTTATCTGTTTTTGTGTGTTTGTGTTGTGTGTTGAGGTATTTGTACAATGCAAGGGAAGGGGAATTTTCCTAGTCAAGGAGAGAGTTTCCCGGCAGAGCTTAGTGGATCTCATGGTTATGATGGACTTACTTACGCTTGAATCAATGAACAGATCCCTAAGATAACGTCTGCCTGAAGTAGGACACAGTGTCACAAAGTCACAAAGTGTTGTTTAAGGCACACAAGTGTCGTGATGGCCCAGTCGTTAAGGCTCTATGTACGAGGTTGTGGTTTCAAATCCAGGTAAGTTGGTACTAATGTGACTGTTTCAATTAATGGTACCTAGTTTCCGAGTTTACAGGAAGGAAAACATCGTGAGGAAACCTGCACTTGAGTCTGAAATCGCCAACCCGTCTTGAGCAAGCGTGGTGATCAATGCTCGTGCCTTCTCTGTATGAGAAGAAGTCTTGCACTGCAGTGGGACAGTAATAGGCTGGTATTACTAATAGTAATAGTCCATTTATGTTATGTTATGTTATGTTATAAACTTATGTTATGAACGGAGTTACTGACGTCCTTGATTTGGTGGGCAGGATTGGACTTCGTGTACCGAGTGTATTTCTTCGGAGACCACGTCTTCTCCATGAGCCTCAGGGCAGAACTATCTACAGACAGAACTCGTTCGTGTTAAGAGCTTGTCGTACTTTCAATATGGTGTGTCAGGATGTCGAGCTAGATTTATTTACTAGTAGTAGCATTAAGGAAGTTAAGAAAAGTTTGAATAATTCGTTTTTCGATGCATAATTATTCTTTTTTTTTTTCAATTGTATTTTAACAATACTCCATTTTACAATACTCCATTTGCGTAATTCTTACATCGCTATTTTTGCGTATTTGTTAATATTACTCACTTTAATCATTAGTGGAAGCTTTTGTAATTGGCCATCTTTTACACATTGTATTTGATATTGAAATTTATTAGCTGTAAGTTTTCCTAAATTAATAAAATAAAATTTATTTGTCAGGATATTGTTACGGAGTTGTTACATATTATAAAAGTTTATAATATTTTGCCGTTTCCGGCGTACAAACACATTTTCAGGGTTTTTGTTAGTTTGTTAGATATAACATTGAATTAAATAAATTAGAATAACATTCAAATTGCCAATTAGTCAAATAAATATTAGGTATGTGTTAGGTTAGTTAGAAGCTAGTTAGAGAAATAGATGCGCGACCTGTGTGTCGTGCGCTTACGCATCACAGAGCAGTGCAATATACGACTTGATTACCGAAGGCCGTGTCTTATTTAAAAGTATGGAAATGTCAAAAAGATTAAATTATGTCCAAGAGATAATATGAAGAGACTATAATTATTTCCTAATATTTAAGTCAATATTTCATTCATAAATCATTAGTCGAGTAGTAGCATTTGCTTATGAGACAATTGAATAATTTACATTTGAATGTCCTAAAGTTAAGAGTTTTAATAATCTGGTAGTATATTATAAACTTTGGCCGCCATACAAAATACATTATTAGGAAATAGTTTATTATTTTCGTCTAGGTACACAAAGCATGTGAACTTTGTGGCAGGTCTGGATGCAGTTGAAATTCATGCTTATTTTAGTACTACACAAAAATACAAATTTCATAAATACATAGTGCTGGGAGTGGTAATATTTTTAATTTTTTGAATAATGGAACACAGTTGTCCAGTGGGTACGCTCCACATATTGAAGGAATGCATTTCTTTTGAGCTCGAAACACTGATAAGTTCTACAGAATTACCCCATATTGTAGTGTCATAACGCAAAATTGACGAGACATAGCCATGGTATGCACATCGTGCCGCATCAACACACACGTGTTAATCAGTAGTCAGTACAGAATGAATACGAATCTACATATCTACCTTTGTGCAGAGTTCGTCGATATAAACTTTCCATTTACATTGTTTGTCTAAGTATTGTTATCCCTAGCAACTTTGTTCTCTCAACCTCTTTAGTTGTGTCATTATCATGCTGTATTTTTAAGTGTGGACGCTTACTGTTGTATGTTTGGAACTGCATAATTTTGGTTTTGCTATTATTAAAGTATAATAAGAAAAAGAAACTCAGACGTATATATAACGCGTCGACTGCTGCTTTTGCGGACTTCATGTTCCTATTAAGGGAAAACAGAAAAAAATCAGTGGGTTCTCTGTTCGTGTTGTCTTTATTTATGTATAATATTAATAAGGTGACTTTTTACTAATGCCAAAGTTATCAAAATACGGCAGTGCTTTTTGCACGTTTTTAGTGATATAAAATTTTCAAAATGTGAAAAAAAATTCTAACCCTATACTAAAACCAGTCAGCTGAGCGTACAATTTATATGGACAGTCCAAAAAAATAAATCGTATTACGACCCATGTTTATTGAGAAAAGTTGTTCAGTTTTAAGAGTAGATAAACCCCTTAAAATATTTGCGCTTACTAAAAATTTACCATAAATAAGGTAAAGTTTGATTATTTTAGTTTTTTGAAAAGGCATCCTAACTGTTTTGACAGATCAAACCAATGTCTACATCATACTGGCAGGCAGTATCAATAAGAAAAAAATGCAATACTGACGCCATGCACCACAGAACATTAATACTCCTAACGGAGCCATGCACACACCAAACATTGCAATCGAACACATCTCTAATAATCTGCGACTGACATCAATTGACGACTCTTTTCCGCGCGACAAGCGACAAGTCGTCGGGGCGTATCGTGCGCACGATGTGGACTTGTGGAGTGACGTGCGATGATTAAATCCAGCCGTGAGTGGACTGCTTTACGTCGAGTACTTTTGTCGGACCGTGTGTGGACACGACGGGCGACTGGGGTCACTGTGAGAGACGAATTTCTGGGAAATCGTTAAATTCTTTTCGGACAGAAGCAAAGGAAATTTTAAGCGTAAATTATAGGCTTAAGAAACATTTCAGCTTGATATCTGGGAAGTCACTTATGCAAATGCCTTTAATATTACAGACGTCCTTAGCTAGCGACCACTCACCCTGTGGTCTGCATATTTCTTTGTCACAAAATCTACTGTGCTTTCGTTGCTCGTTGGTAGTTTTATTAAGGAACTTAGTACCTCAGAGTGGAAGAAGAAAACGTGTTGCGCCGATCCCAAGTAACATGGTAGTCAGGGAATTAATTGTTTTAAGAAAATTGACACCCTACTTCAGACAGTGGCTCCATGTAAAATACTGGTATTCAGACTGGAAGCCGACCCCAACTTAGTTGGGAAAAGACTAGGCAGATGTTAACATCAATTTGCCGTGTACCATTTCATAGAACTGTCAAATAATGGCAGTTCCGATTTGAACATACGGATAATTTGCTTAACAATGAATTTTCTTGACTTTTAAAGGAGATGAAATAGAAGTCCTACCATTTCTCTTAACCCATGGCCACCCCGCATCATAAATGGAACTCCATCGCTTGGCAAATGGTGCTTGTTGCATGACAGACGAACGCGTTGCCATGACAACCTTTAATTACCGCGCTTCACTTCATCAAAGTGATGGGCAGACGATGAGGCGAGGTTCAAAGAGTTGAGTCTAAATGCAAAGCCAGTGAGGTACTCTTTTCTTTTTGTGTCTATCAACGAAAATTAGGGATTTGGTACACGATGTAGTACAAGCGCAGATAAAATAAAATAAATAATATTAGCCTGATAGTGTCCCACGGCAGGACAAACGCATCTTCTCACACAGAGAAGGCACGAGCATTGATCACCACGCTTGTTCAAGACGGGCTGGCGATTTCAGAAGACACCTATAGCTATATAAATACACCTAGCATATCATACCTTACATACAATATAGACCCTTTTTAGGAAGAACACCGTAAGCGACAATTTGCACTTTTTACAGAAAAGGGTTTTTTCTTTCCTAATTAACGATGTTGTCCTTTACGATGATAATTTCTTACAACAATAAAGTCGTGTAAGTTCAAAATAAAATTTAAGAGTAATCGCGACAAGATAAAAAACTGTCTAGGTTACGAAGAAAAATAGTTTTGTGATTTTTGGCGCTTACGATGTTTTTCCTGAAAAGGCTCGATATGTACAAACAAAAATCGACAGTATAAGTAAGTATACAGGTACTTACAGTCAGGTTGAAAATAAGTGACCAATGTCGTAGATGTCGAACGTCTTAATTGTCTCTTGTGATAGAAAGCTAGTATGCAGATAACGGTTTTCTCGGAAGCAGTTTTTTTTATTTTAGAATTATTTTAATAAAGTGTCCTGTGCGGCTGTACATGCTTGCAAAAGTTACAAGCTTTCGTATAGAAGAAACACATATCACAAGACTTCTGGTACTTACACGTCTCATAAGACTGATTTATATGGAGCGAATTAATTGCCAGTGGCATGCAATAAGTTGAAGCAAAAATAAAAGTTGCAGTCATTTGTTGCTTCAATGTTTTAGTAAGCCATAGCCATCTCCATATCCGTAACATCTAACATAAATGTAATCACTAATCAGCCTATACCCCCACACCCCCACCCACCCACTGCTGGGACACAGACTTCTTTGTGAGGGAGTGGACCATAATTGGCCAAATCAAACACGCGGGCCCAGTTCGGATTGGTTGATTAAATGACTGATTTATCTGTGCAAAGAAACAGTAACATATCAAAAGAAAACCACAGAAACAGTCATAACGTTCTCAAAGCTGATTGGCCGCAGGCGGGCGACGTATTTCAAATTGCGAACAAAACCACCACAACGATGTCAGCCACCGTAACGAGCGGACGTCTCTGCAAGAGCTTAAATTGCTTCTGGCCATCGCTTTGTGAATACAACAAAGATGCGTCAAATGTCATAATAGCGAAGGCAAGCTTTGTAACGTTATATCAAAGAGTTTTCAGAATATTTAAGTTATGATGTTTCTTTGGGAGAGGGTGCCTGAGGGGCTGTCCGTGTTACAACTTCCCGTGTCTTTCATCCTGATTTTGGATAAGTGTAATTTGAAATTAGTAAAAGTCTACGTAGTCGGTTACGAATTTAGAAGAACACAGGCGAAGGACACAGGATTACACAAATGCGAGGACCAGTCGATGTTGAGATGCTTTCGGGACGCTATGTGCTAGCGAAATCTAGGTTTATAAACGCACACAGTGTTGTAGAATGACTAGTTCTAATACTATCAATTATACAGAGTAACAAATTATAGAGGTTGTACCTCGGTTGTGCTATTATCTGATATTATAATTTTGTTACGGGGAATCTAATGGATGCAATTATTTCTATGATGCCTTTAAATATGCACAGATGCTAATTAGCTAACGACCATTTAATATCAACAAATTTGCATGAATGTATTAGTTCATGTAGTATTTATAAAATTTATGAGAAATGCTGTGTCAATTAATTTGAAGGGGTTTCATGAGTAATCATTTACATAGCTGTTGTCATAGTTTGTATTTGGACTTTTGGATTACTTTTATTTGTAGGTTCATTGTCATTTGACCTTGTGTGCGGTTCTCGCAGCATACTCGCTTTTCTGAGAAATAGTCCTTTGTTCAGGTCAGGCATGCGTCCATCATTCGTATTTAAAGCCTTTTGGTGGTCATAATAACAATACTTAGAAAGATTGTTCATAAAGTGACGTCTCTTGGTGTCGTTAAGTAGATATTGGTGCCGATTCTCTTGTACACCGAACTAAACTAACTAAACTATCACTAGGATTCCTTACTTTTGGCAACTATTCTGCAAAAAAATATCGCTAAATTTAAAAATATTTTTGACACAACTAAATCGTTTTTGGCAATCGCGTGACGCAGGGGGCAGCCTCGACGTGTTTTATATGGAATTTTTCACTTTTTGTATGTAAAAATATGAAAAATTATTACCTACATGTTGAGTTTTAGGGGTTTATAGGTCTTATAAAGGGGTTCGAAATTTTCATTATTTTTGCGATAGGTCACACCGTTTTCGAGATAAGCTTTTGCTTTTGAAAAGAAAAAAAAACTACAGTTCGGTTTTTGCACGTGAAGTCGAGGTGTTGGTGTGAGTTTTAGTTCATGCCAACTAATTTTATTCCACACCTTTTTAGGAAAGTCTAAATTTAAATTTTAGGCGAAAATCTTCAAATTCAGAATAGCAAAATTACCATTTTCACTAAACTATTAACTGAGTGCCATCTTAGTGCTGTCAAACTAAAATATAGTTTAGTTGTGTCACTTTAGTCAATTTCAGAATGGGAAATCATCGTTTGACTGGAATAAATTAAATGGTGATTTTTAGTCTAGTTTATAGGCATTTGTGACAAGAGTATCGGTACCATTAACTGTTGGGGCTTCAAGGGGCTTCAATGAAACTCCCGTATCGAGGTGGTTATTTAGTTAGGTATAAACTGTATTTTTTACAATGAAATATGCGGAGCGTACAAGTTTCGATGATGGTGAAAATTTTTTGACTCAAATTATAATAATAGGGAAGGTATAAGTAAAACTAAAAAAAATTCGTACGGGTGCCTGGCCCTTTAGAGTAGCTAATGCAACATGCACTGGGGGCCAACCACCACCTCTTAAAGCAGTATAGTTTTAATGTTACTTCAGTGTGAGAAAGAGATGAAGCTATACAGGACGTCTAGCTGCGTCTCTTTCCCACACTCAAGTAAGATTACAAAAATACTGCTGGTCTAGCTCCAGATGAACGTCTACACAAACCAGGCGTAAACATTAACTATCGCTCTTTTTTACGCTCTTACACTTTCGGGGCGTATGAAACGCCCTCTATAACTTCTGTACTTTAACTTTTATTTATTTTTTGTTATTTTGTCTATATATACCTACTGATATTTTTTCTGCAGAAGTGTTGTATGGGAAAGTATTATTGCATAGGTACTCGTTACAAGCTAAATTCTGGGCGACCTCAATTTAAATTGCCATCGACACGCTAAGAAGCAGTTGTTTCAAGTATTGTAGGCGTAAAATGTTTGATGCAGTATCGAACTCCCAACATTAATAAACTTAACCACAGTAAGCATATTATTGAACTATTTGAATAAGTATTTTATCATTTGTTCTTGGCCCTTGCACCTACAATAATTTTCACAATATCACGAATCGCGCAATGTTTTTGACCGTTTAGGGTAGCATTGAAGATTGCGCAATGATTGTACAAAAGTTTGAGCGATCTAGAATTTTATTATTCAACTAGCTGTGCCCCACGACTTCGTTCGCGTGGAAGTCGTAAGATACACAATATACTAAAATAACAGCCACATTTTAATAAAACTCCCTCGTTCCCCGACGCGTCGCGTTACATCGCCCGCCCGCGCTATTACTTCGTTTTCACTTAGTGTTCTTTCTGACTTTTTTCTTTCTGCTAGGCTGCTAAGGGTTGTAGCGTAATGTTAAATAGCTTATAAGCCAAAAATCTTCGAGAATTGTGCTACCAATTGCAAAAAGAAATTTTCAAAATCGACTTTTTGTTCACGATTTCATGGGCTTTAATTTTTTTGCGCGGAACCCTAATTATTTTTCTAAAATAAAAGTTGCCTATGTTACCCGCCGTAGCATCTGCTATCTGCCAGTCAAAGTCCCGTCAAAATCGGTCCAGCCGTTTCGGAGATTAACCGGAACAAACAGACAGACAGACAAAAAATGTAAAAATTGCTTTTTTGCTGTAAGTACCGTATATACTTTCTTATGCATTTAGTAAAAAGTTGTTATTTTGACATTACAAACAGACACTTCAATTTTATTTATTGCATTAGAAGCCTATTAGCGGTCAATGTTATTGCGTGAAAATAATTAATCGTTTGAGTGCGCGGGCTGATCCAATCATATGCCAGAACCTGTGTGTAGGTACGAGTATGCTACATTTATGATAAGTACGTCTTAGTTTGTAAATTGTACTGTACTACTGTACTACACTATTCACGAGCATAAAATTTATACTCGTGAATGTAGAAAATCTACTAAAATGTACTAAAGTATTGATAGATATTTTATTTTGTTACGTAATTACATAGTATTATCGACACCATACTACAGACATCAAAAGTGTCGAGGGATCAAGTACGTTTTAGAGTATCGCCGCAATTGGAGATTTAATTTTAACTTTTTTGGATCGTTATTGATTCTTTATAGTGAATTTCATTATTTGAATAACGAATTTTCTTTAAATTTTGGATTAAAAATAGAAAACCATTACAATTTCTACATCGGAACTGAAAAATATTGCATCGATATGGAGCGACGACATCATTTGACACGAGAAGAGATGATGAGAGCCGTCGGAATGTTGCGAGCTGGTTCCAGGCAACGTACTGTGGCTGCCGCTATTGGCACTACACAGAGTGTCATGAGCCGCCTCTGGACACGCTATCGTATCACAGGCAGCGTGGCCGAGTGAGATGGAGGACGATCTCGCATCACCACTCGCAGACAGGACTGGTACATCCAAAATACTGCTCGACGGAATCGTACCAGTACCATGACCGCCACGATGTTGGCTGCGAGGCTCCACAGCTCTTCAGGCTAGCTGATAACCGATCAAACCATCCGAAATCGTTAACGTGAAGTTGGTCTGCGTTCCCGGAGGCCGCTGAGAGTTTCCCGCAATCGGAGGGCCCGTTTACAATGGGCTCGTGAACACAGAAATTGGAAGGAAGAAGACTGGCGGTTTTTACTTTTCCGATGAATCTCGTTTCGGTATGAGGCCGGATATAAGACGTACTCGAGTTTGGAGGACCTCAAGAACGTTTGAAATTTTGTCAGGAAGTTCATTTATAATGGTTTGGCCATTTGGATCGGTGGAAGAACCGATCTAATTTGGATCAGGGGCAACCTCAATGCTCAGATTTATGCGGAGAGGATTGTTTCATACGTGATCATTCCTTTGCGAAGCTGGTTGGGTGATCGTTTCGACTAATGCACCTCCACACACGGCTAGAGTCGTAACACGCACTCATGCCGACGCTCGCACAACGTTCTGCCGTGGCCTGCTCAGTTGCCAGACCTCAACCCAAATGAGCACGCATGGGATATGCTCCAAAGAAGAGCTCTGCCGAGTATGGATACCGTGCATACCTCACAACAACTTTTTGACTTGTTAGAAAGAACGTGGGCGGCCATTCCTCAAAGTGATTTTGATGAACTGATTTTAAGCACGCCAAACCGCTGTGATTCGTGTGGTGGAAACACAGATTATTAATGTTTTTATCTTTACAATAAAAGTTTTAAAAATTCTCATTTTTTTTATTGCCATTTAATTGACGACATTAACTTAGGTTAATTTCCCACAATTTGCAAAAGTTGCAATTTTTCTTAATTTTTACAAAATATAGGGATAAGTTGTTAACTTAAACACAGGAATTAAAGTAAGAAGCCAGTCTGGAAGACTAGATTTGATAAATATTAATTGGATATTTTTTTATAGTTAAAAATGTACTTGATCCCTAGACACTTTTGGTGTGTATAATGAAATAGGTAATTTCTCAAAGTTGGAACATTTATTTCACGTTAATCTGTAAGGTATTTATCTTCGTGACTGTACAACGCCTTGGGTTTTAATCTGTAGGTAATGTTGTGCATGTACACTTAAACAAATAAATAAATCGCACAATTCAAATATTGCGGAAACTTATTGCAGCGTGTATTGTAATTGTATTGTAATTGTATTGTAATTGAAGGTGAGCTATGCAGGGTTCTAACTAAATAGGAACTGAATGGTTGTAATTAAAATACCATAAAATATTTCTAACACTTTTTTATTTCATCAATTCGACGCAAATACGCAATTATTTATTCAGAACTGAAACATTATTTTGCTAAATCTTAATCATTATTAAATTCGAAATTTTATACACCGATTATAATTAATATTGCACTTTATTACTCAAGGAAATAATAGTTATTATGTTATTACAATTAACATTATTATACACATCTTCATGGGGTAGGTACAGGCTACAAATGGTTACTGGGACTATCTTTAATGTATTAGAAAAACAGACTTGTACAACCAGCGTGAAAATGTGCCATCAGTGGGGTTACTGTGTAGCATATATCAAATGGCAATCGATGGAAATGCCTTCTTTCATTTCTACAGTTCACCCACGTTCATTGCGTTATTTAAGTTATTGAGCAGACGAATCTTTCAAACTTATGAAGCAATGGATTAGGTATTTCGTTCAAAACCCTCGGATTGTGATTGAGAGTGTGTTACGCAGTTAGTGTGCTGGAGACATATAACTGTGACATTTAAGCAATTTACCACACTTGTGCTGAAAAATTTAT
This sequence comes from Fissipunctia ypsillon, assembly GCA_947568875.1. Taxonomy (NCBI): domain Eukaryota; kingdom Metazoa; phylum Arthropoda; class Insecta; order Lepidoptera; family Noctuidae; genus Fissipunctia; species Fissipunctia ypsillon. Next base: position 20,051,731 of record OX387663.1, on the reverse strand, counting down.
AAGTGCTGGTTTATAAATTATCTTCTACATATACAAACTTCAACGTGAACAGACGTTTATTAAAGCAGTAATTATCTATTAAAATATCTTTCAAAAGCTCCTAACTAAATACATTTTTTTTTCTATCAACATAATAAATACATGATCATAATTCATCGTATACTTAACGTTTACTTAATATTATTATTAATTTATTTTACATTTAGATTCGAAGATTTAATAATTTATTAATAAGTGACCATGTATTTATGACGGTGACTGTACCTACGTTTAACAGTCAATTATATTATTATGTCTCACTGAAAATTTTAAATTAATTTAATTATAAATATAATTTGTTAACAAAAATAAATAAATTAGGTACTACATAATACATTTTCTTTTAATAATTATTAGAATTATTACAATCATAATAAAATAAGGAGGAGCTCGTGGCTAAGTAATAACAGCCGCACGGGTTGATCCATCAGGTTAAGCTACGCTTGCCGGGGTTGTCCGTGGATGGGTGACCATCTTTACATACCGAGACTCCTCCGTGCCTCGGAAAGCACGTTAAGCCGTTGGTCCCGGCTGTCATTCGTAGATCTTTGACAGTCGTTACGGGTCGTCAGAAGACCGAAAGTCTGACAACCAGTCTTACCAAGGGGTATCGTATTACCCAGTTACTGGGTTGTGGAGGTCAGATAGGCAATCGCTTCATGTAAAATACTGGTATTCAGCTGCATCCGGTTAGACTGGAAGCCGACCCCAACATAGTTGGGAAAAGGCTAGGCAGATTGATTGACAATCATAATAAAATAAAAATACAAAAATGTCACAACTCTGTTACATTTAAAAATTAAATTTGCATTTAATTAGAATGATTTAATTGTTCTCGTATATAGCAATTAATAGTAAAATATTCACATAATTAAAAAAAATATATTTGACTATTTGCATTTTTTATTAAATCGAATTTATTTAATCATAAATGTTTGTTTAATATTTACGTTTGGATTAGACACAGTTTTTTTTATTATTAAATAAATTGTCATTATTTACAATAGGAATTGGAAGGGTCATTCTGTAAAGCCAACCACAAAAAAAAATGCGGTTGCAGCACCGTAAACGTGACAGAAGTGAAACTTCTTAAAAACTAAAGAATTAGAGAGAGAGAGAGAGATTTAGTGTGAGAGACAGAGAGAGTTATATCTTTATTCTCTCTGATGTAACGAATGTGACTATGAATGACAGACTGATGTGGCAAGGCAACGGTGCGGTTTAAAAGAAGATGTAGTGACAAAAATTGAAAAGAGTATGCTTAGATGGTTTGGTCATGTTGAGAGGATGAATGAAAGTCGACTAACAAAAGGTATTTACACGGCAGATGTGAGTGGAAACGCCGGAAGGGGACGCCCTAGAAGGACCTTATTGGTGATGTTCTTCAGAAAGGTCAGGTGCGTAGTACTCGCAACCGGCGTACGTGTATGACCAGATGTATGAACGTAAACGAGGCAAAAGGAGTATGTAAGGATCGTAGCAGGTGGCGTTCTGTAGTTTCTGCCTACCATTATGGGAAGAAGGCGTGAGTTTATGTATGTATGTATGTAACGAAATGTGCCTACTTAAACGTAACGCGTCCTTGAAATTTCACTCTCCATTCTCGTCCAGTTATCGAATCGTCTCCTACGGCCGCGTCCTCTACAAAAGCGATCGTCGCGTCGCGCGAATACGCGATCGGTCACGTGCATATGTCACTTTTTGTTCGGAAAACCCGAAAGCGCCCTCTGTCGGTGCGAACGATCGTGTATTAGCGCGACGATCGCTTTAAATATGACGTGAAGTAAGAAGTTTCACTTCACAATTTATCACAATTAACTAAAAAAACAGATAGGACAATTATAATCTTACAATGAATCGTATCGTGCTTATGTTTCGTAATTAATCGCTGGTGGACCCATCCCTAATTACAATCAGATTTATTTTTATGAAAGTTATTCAGATGAGAAGTGCTAGTCAGGATAAAGTGTGAAAAAATTACATTTCTACATTTAGGTAAGTACATATACATCCATATTATTATTCTTTGGTATTTTATTCAAATAAAAACTAAATTAAATTTGTCTATTGAACAATAAAATGATTTAAAATCATAACGAGGAACTAAATAGTAGCCACAAACCATTTTTTTTAAAATACAGAAACATATTTACACTCACGGCAGAGCACAGCCAAGTCCTATAAAAAGTTTTACAAGAATTAATTTACAGAAAAATCAACTGGACCCACTTATGCCAAAACACCTACTTTTTTAAACATAATTAAGAGATTATTTAATAGTTTGATTTGTCATAACTAGAACCAGTTGGAAGTCATCGCAACCATCTGCAGTTTACCGCCGAACCTTCCTCGGGAACCTCACACTGCTACCAAAGGGTTCCTTGCTCAGGCGTCATTTCTTCCCGATGCCGATCATCCCCTGCGCTGTCGACAGCGATGCGAGGGTTATCCTCTCCGTCCTGTCAGGGTTGAGTAAGCGCTCAGCAGGGTTGAGCAGCCTCTCGGCAGAGTTGAGTGTCGTGAGGGAGAGCCGCGTGTCCGGGGGCGGCAGCGGAGCGGCGGGGGCGGGCGCGCTGGGAGCGGCGGGGGTGGCGGCGCGGGCGAGGGGCTTGGGGAGGGAGGGCTGAGGCGCTGGGGGGGAAGTTCGGAGGGACGCTGGTTTTTGGTCGCGGCCGCTGCAGACCTGTGGGTGAAGAGTGGATTAGTTGTTTGAATTTAAAAATGTCTGGGGGCTAGCAGCAAGTGAGAACTGGCCTGGTTGCCTACCCCAAAAATAAAGCAGGAGTTTCTGTGAACAATATCTAGTTATTTCTATAGACAAGTTGGTGTTGAAAGTCAAACTGCAGGCCTTCTTTTGATCGACAGCTAAAGTAATTTTAGAATTGTTAATGGAGGCAATTTATGTCAAGCTGAGAAGTAAAAAACGTCTATTTTACAAAAGTATAAGCATACCTGATGATGGTTCTCCCAGTCCTTGTGCTGGCAGAAGGCGCCGCAGTAGCGCGCCGCGTTGCACCCGGAGCACGTCTCCTGCGCCTTGCGCCCGCAGTTCCAGCAACACTGAACATACAACGGTACGGTCATATCGCCTTCTTGAACTGAGGAGAAGTAGGCTGTTAAATTAATACTGTTTGAGTGCTAGAGATTGTACCGGGTGTGGTCTCCAGCGGGGCCAATGCGTGATACACATTACAAGTGCAATGCTGTGATTGAAGTTATTACCTCGCAGGCGTACTTTATGCCTTTTTCCATGGGTTTTGGCAATTACTGATGCAATCATGAGTTATGATACCATAGGACACAAACCAGATTTCGGGCTACTACTGAAAAATGGAAAAACCTTGCAGAGGGGTTGAAGTTAACAGCAGTCGTGCCTACAACCAAGTTTATTGCAAAAACCTGGTTCAGAAGAAAGTTCGGACTGTCGTACTACCAAAATGCCTCGTCAAATAACCATGAGTGTTCAACTACGATCGCTTCTAATATTTCAAAGTCCATGTCTGAACTATCTAAGAAACTGTGACCCCTGAGTTTGTTGGTCTTCACACAGTAGTCAGATAGGAAACACCGGTCTCGTTTTAAAACATAATTTAGTTTTGACGTGTGAAAGTGTTTTTTTTTTTAACAAATTTAAATATATAAATATAATTTATCAAGTCTCTCTTTTAGTTTAGATCATAATTATCCTCTTTATTAGATCTTAGATTATGTAGATCCTTGTTCGGCCAACAAGCTGTATATTGTTACTGAGTGACTCACATTCTGCTGCGTGCTCGCGTTAGGGCTGAGCTCGCGGCCGGGCGGCGGCGAGTGGCGGCGCTCCTTGCCGCGCTCAGCCGCCAGCAGCTCCAGCGCCTTGCACTCCGCCGCGCCCACTGCGCGCTGGAGCTCGAGCAGGGCTTGGCGTTTCACCTGACAAGTGAAGCAGATGTTAAATATAACGTAAACAAGGAGTTGAACGCCTTGCTAGCGTCTGTAATTCTCGATAGCTATAACCAAGGAGTGTTCAAGCCTGGAGCGAATAGATTCTTTTAGGCAATTGTGACTCATCTCCAATGCAAAATTAGGCACTGACCATCAGGTAAAAGAGCGGTCAAATGCAAGCTTATCCAAACAAGTCTTAGATAATGAATAATAATATAAAAGAAATACGCGTTACTACCAAAAATAAGTTTAACCAATGATGGAAAGCAGCTTCGGGGGAAAAAGATTCTACCGTCGAAGACTTATAATCTACCATCATCTCCTCTCTTGCCGTTTTGCGAGCAACTTATTTCTGTTCAAGAATTTAGTCTGCCTGGAAAGGAGTGTATGAACTGGTTCAACTTGGTTACCTGATTAACAGCGTCCTCAGCTCGTCTCCTCACCTCGGCCACTCTCTCTTCAGTCTGTCTGACTGCGGTCGCCATGATCTCACTCGCAGCACGTTTTATGTCATTGCTCTCTGTAGGCTCAACACCTAGAACAATAGTACATGTGAATTTATGGTCACGAAGAAAAGGTAATCTTTGATGAGTGGAGACTTACTATTTCAAAACAAGATCTGTCTTTGTCTGGGCATTGTGGTAAATAAAGTATTATAGAGACACGGTAACTTCAATAACAACAGTGATTATTATTATTATTGTCAGCAGTCTGTGCCCCACTGCAAGGCCACCCTTCCCTCCTTCCACTTATCTATAACTACTGTTGTTTGCGACCAATCTTTAAGAAAAGAGTCGAGTTCGACCCGCCTGATCATTTATATTAATTAATCTTTCTTTCTTTTTCTTCTTTTTTTTTAAAAAAACGTTGCCCCACACTAGGAATTTCTCCTGTGTCGTGGGTGCGTTTACAAACATAGAAACTCACAAACACAAACTCCCAGACCCGAAACAACTACTTGTAGATCATACAAATATTTGCTCCGTGCGGGAATCGAACCCGCGACACGCAGTGCAGCAGTCCAATCGCTCAGCCACTGCGCTAACCGTGCCGACAAAACGACCAAACGACCCCTGATCCGAACCCGATCTAAACGACTCTCTCTACAAAAATTCCAAATTTAAAATAACTGTAGGTACCTAAGTGTTTAATCCATCGTACTCATCATCTGCCTAGCCTTTTCCAAACTAAGATGGGGTTGGCTCCCAGTCTAACCGGATGCAGCTGAATACCAGTATTTCACACATGGAGCGACTGCCTATCTGACCTCCACAACCCAGTTACTACGATACCCCTATGACTGGTTGTCAGACTATCAGGCATCTGACAACCCGTAACGACTGTCAAAGATCGAAGAATGGCAACCAGAACCAGCGGCTTAACGTGCTTTCCGAGGCACGGGGGGGAGGTCTCGGTAGTAATCGTACTATGTTATTAAAATTCCACTTCGTTGCAAAAAAACCAAACTACAGAACTTGTATACTCTTGGATCTTGAGCTGGGCTAAACGCGCTTGCCTGAACTTGTCTGACACACTACCGTGCACCTCACAATTTTTCATCAACTTCAACGTTCTTTCTTTCCCTACCTCTCTGCTGCAATATCGCCAGCGCCCTCTTCGTCTTCTCCACCATGCTGAGGATACAGTTCAGCATGGTGTTGATGTTCTTCCACTCGTCGTCCGTCTTCAGCAGGCCGGAGGGCGCAGCCCCCAGGCCGCGGGGCTCCGAGAATGGCGCGTTCATTGAGGACACGTCGCGGACTGTTATGCCACCTAGGATTTGACAAAGGGAAATATTAACTAGTTGGATTCGAATTCGGTGCATGAAAGTTGTCTTTTTAGGCTACATTCGTGAGCGATTCGTGATTAACACGACGACTGCCGGAAACGCGAATCTACGCGAGACACAATGGCTTTTTAATTAATTGTTTCTGTAATTATGGCATCCGACCGGTTGATAGCCAATATAGGTAATACCTACTGCCCTAGTGATTTATACCATGATATCTATTTATATTTTTCTTTGTGGGTGTAATAGTTTTAAATTACTTAATTAGATCGTAAGATTATCGAGTATGTAAAAAGCACTACAGTAGGTAAAATATAAGGAATTAGTAAGCCCAGCTTTTGTCTAAAATAGTTGAAAGGAGAAAAAGAAAAGGGATTGTCGCAAAAATAACAATCAATTAATATATCATTTGTGTGGCGCAGAAAGATAGTTGTTCCGGTTTGGGTGATTCTGTATTTTATGATGTTTATCTCTGTTAAGACAATGTCGTGGTTAGAGATATATATCACAAAAATCAAAAAATCATGAAATCTATGTCGCAGAAGAAACAAGAATCCAAATCAGACTCACCATCTCTCCTCTCATACCCGCCCTCCTGGTTCCCATGGTAGGCATGATACGGGTGTCCATAATCAAACAGACTGGCGTTGCTAGGCAACGGGTACAGGAACGGCGAAGGGTTCAGGAACAGGCTGGATGCTGCCCGCTTGGCCTGCGGGGGGTAGTCCTCGTGCGCGCCGTTTGTTTGAGGGGGGTCGTAGAACCTGGGGGAATATTTTATTTCACATAAACCTGCATGGGCACTTATGATACGTCAGAAGCTAGCTGCATGGTCCCAATTGGTTGTTTCCTATGGAGACGAGCCAGCAAGAAAATAATTGGCTTTTACAATGTTTTCAAAATACACTGTTAACAGGATGGGAGGACAGTGTAGCCCTGTCAACCAGTACCAGGTACTTAACAAAATATAAAATGATCATCTAATCGATATGCTCCGATTCGTGGATCCTACTGATATTATAAACGCGAAAGTTTGTGAGGACGAATGGATGGGTGTTTGTTACTCTTTCACGCAAAAACTACTAAACGGATTTGGATGAAATTTAGCACACATATAGTTTATAGCCTGGATTAACACATAGGATAATTTTTATCCCGATATTCTCACGAGATCGAGACTTATACGGGTGAAACCGCGAAGCGCTGCTAGTTATTTTATATTTTGTGTGTCAGTCTACAAACTTACTAGAGTCGTTCTTCTTCTATGGTAACTGTATGTCTCAATGGTAAGGGTCTGTCGTGTATGGATCAGAATGTTGGGCTACACAAGGGATGAATGAAAGGCAATAGTATGCAGCTGAGATAAGAATTCTAATAGAGATGTGTGGTGTTACACGAATGGATAGAATAAGAAATGAGTACCTACATAAGAGGCAGTCTGAAAGTGGCGCCGGTGACTGAAAAGTTGTGTGGAATTCAGTTGTCATGGTATGAGCATGTGATGCGGAGGAGTGAGGAAAATGTCATCAGGAGAGTTTTGAGGACGAATGTGGATGGCTATAAGAGTAGGGGAAGACCAAAGAAACAATGGATGGACTGTGCCAAAGATGATATCATCTTTCACACAGTCTATCCATCGCTTCTAGATGCCAGGCTAGAAGGGGGTGACTACCGAGATGACGACTAATACAGAAGTATGGAAGAAAAACACATATTCCACCGACCGCAAACAAATTCGGATGAGAATGATGATGTCTCAATGACCCGGAACGTACCGTACGTTTGCGACTCGTGGAGGCAATTTTAAAGCCCTATTAGTTGTCAAGAATTTCTGTGTGTATGGTTTCTTGTGCTTATAGTAAATGCCAGTTTCCATTTTTTTTTTATGGATGCTTTTGAAGGTGACTTGACTGTGAGATCAGAAGCTGCTTTGACGGTGAATAGGAATTACAGCTTGTTCCTTTGTCGGACGTGTAAGATGGACAAGAGCTAACTACGTACATTTCTCGTCTAATAAAAACCGATTAACAGCTCGAGTGCTGGGAACGCGAATCTACGCGAGACACGGTGGGTGTTTAATTGTTTTTGTTTACGGCATTCATCTGGTTATGTACAGTCACGAGCACTAATTTTCACACACTTAGCTACTTTTAAAACTGATTTTCTTCTACTGTATTGATTGTAATTTTATGTTGTTACGAGCATAGTGTTTTGGAACACACACAGTTATGATATATGTAGGTATATCTATGTTGCTATCGTTATTCCACGAGAAAATCGCTTTTGAATTTCCTTAAGTGTATGTATTAATGCTCGTGACTGGACATGGTCTTTTGACAAGATATGTATAGGTAGGCTATCGATTGTAAAAAGACGCTTAACAAAGCCGAGAGTCACTTGTACTTGCCGTCATTGTGATAATTTTTTTGTACTGGACCGTGCCTGGGAACCTTCTGGTTACGGAGGTATTGAGGGTCAAAGTTACAACTTTTTGTGATGTTTGACGTGTTTACGAAAACAAGTTTCAAATTTTAAAACTTAACTTTAAACACCTCCCCTGCAACTCCTGCACCGCTGCAAGCACCCATAAGTACAATGTCTTGCGCGCGTTACATTGCGGGCTACCAACGATTTTTCACATTAAAAATAAAAGTCGTTTCCCAGCAATTATTTTTGTGCAATTTTACCTCTATTCTATAAACAATGTTTCACTTCTTCAATGTGAGAAATGACCTATGTAGGTATAATAAATAATATTTGTCATTGTACTCATCATTATGAGCAACTTTTACTATGGGAGCAAACCCGAAATCGCGAAAAAAAAACCAGTGTCCCAACATTTTGACGAGTTATGTGAACATAAATTTAGGGAACAACTGATTTTTTCACGATTTCAGGCTTGGTCCCATCGTAAAAGTTGTTCATAATGATGAGTACAATGACCTCTTAAGAGATTAACACTGTTTAAAATCACAACTTGTATACAAGGTGGAACAGGACGATCGACATTACTTTAAACCACGTAAAGAGAATCATGTTCTTTGCCCGTATACAAAAAATCAATCAAATCCAATGAATACTTTAGCCACAGGAAATTATTTTTCATTTTCTTATTTTTCAACATGATGTAGATCTGAGTCCGTAATAATAGGTAAACATTGCCGCCGCCGCGCCCCGCACCCCGCACCGCACCGTTAGTCAGTGACTTTTCGTAGATAAAGCGTGTTTACTTTTTTTTTTATACAGTTGATTCTGCTATTTATTTTGTTTGAAAACTGAATTTTTTAATTTTCCATTAACTACTAATCTTTGTGTTTTAAAATGTTTTGATGGACTAGTACTGTGTTCGTTTTAATTTAATGTCGTACGTCCAGATCCACGTTGTATAAGTAACTAATGAAAGGTACTGGTTTAAAAAGCTTATCATAACTATGGTTATATTAATTAAAAGCCACTTCCAGGAATTCGAACAACAAGCCTTTTGTTTTAACCAAATTAATTATAAAAGTAATCAAAACAGTTGGTATCGGAGCCGCTATGAGCCAGAAAACGAACAATACTATTACCGCGGACTATTATTAATAATGCGAGCGAATGAACTAGAAAATAAAGACAATACAAAACTTGGAACAAACGAGCGGCCTTTCATAAATTTGTTGGCGGTGCGAGTTACGAGCGGACGCGATTCAGTTTTTAAGGCGAGACCTTTGAGAACCTGACATTATGTAAATACAATGTTTGCCGGTTCAGCTAAGACTATGATAATATAAGCATTTGAAAACAGCTAAGAACGCGTACAATCCCCACCGATGAGTCTCGGCAATTCTCCACCGGTCTTCCAAAGCCAATACGTTCCACCAAAAATCTTAAACACCACTTTACAAGCTGAGGTCGAACACCGTGTGGTTTCAGCCGGTAAGTCTTACGACACACTTCCAACATTCTTAATACCTAACAATTATTTACCGTAATATTTGTATGTTGATGTCTATTTAATTCAATTCAATAAAATCCGCTCGATATTTTCCAATATCCTCACACCGTTGCTCCATAACTTGGGCCGCACGTGCTCCGGACGGCAAACAAGCGAACTAGGCGCGCAATGCAATCGATGCAATAAATAATAATCGGAACAAGAGACGCCCCGCCTGCCTGACACCCTGTTGTATGGAAGGGTAGCAAGCGGGAGCGAGTTGGGCCAGTTTAGTTTCTAACTTAAGTACTGTCTAAGTAGACTACAGCTTCTTTGGAAATGATTCGAGGTAGAAGATGAGTTCAAAAAAAAAACATACACAAAGAGAAAAAACAACAGTAAGTAATAAATAAACAATAAGTACCTAGTAAATATGACAAAGGCAGGAAAATGATGATGAATGAGAGATTTGAAGAAGAGAGATGGGTGCAAAGAAAAATATTGTGGGAAACATGCCTAAGCTAAGTCGAAGTCTATATCTCAGGCCACCAGGTCTCCGACCCACGGACATAATTTTGATCTCCCGTAATAGTTTCCGGGAGACCAAAACTAGTTTTAGTAAACTAGACAATCATTTCCATTTTACTTATAGGAAGCAGTGTTCGTGTGAAGTGTGGGTGTGTGAGTGTGCGCGTGTGAGTGATGAAGGAGTTAGTGCGTGTTAGACTATTTGCTGAAGGCCATAGTAGTATCTGCTTGTGGTAGATAAACATAGACGGAATGCGGTGACTATTTTACGATAGAAAGTAGATTTTCGGTTGTGTCGTAGTCCAGAGTCATAAGCCATCTATTAAGTTTTTTCTTACATAGGTGTTTTGTGAGTGGAAAGACGTTGGGAACTTTGTTATAGAGGTAGTCTCCTAGCAAACAGAAGAATCGTTCGGAGTGACAAGTTGTAAGTCTACCAACGGACCGGTCGATGGGGTCGTAGCGCCTATTGCCGAGCATAGGTGTGGGACTTTATGAAAGAAGTGCGTGTTGTTTCAGGGTGGTCTGAACACACATATGAACAGTTGGCGAACCGTGAGAACCCACTTTCCCGGTATAGGTTGGTTGTGTGGTAGCGGAATGGTCGAAAAGACGATACTTTTAAGATTGCTCTCTGCACCCTTTCAAGTTAGATTAGAGTCGATTTAGGTGCGCCACCCCATGTTGTTATGCTAATAGGTTAACAAAGACTGACAAAGTGCATAATAGACCGTCTTTCTTAGACCTTCACTCGCCACGTGTCTTAGGTTCTTAAATACATAAATTAATTTACGAACTATGGAGGTAAGTGTGTCGATGTGTGGATGGAAGCCCCGACAAGGATCCAGCACTACCCCAAGGCGTTTTATACAGTTGGTTCTCTCTAGGCTCTACGTCATGCTGTAGGGGATGGGGCATTTATGCGCAGTGATAGAAAATAGAGGCGCTAGATTTGAGAACTTTTTTGCATAGCAAAATTAATATATTTTGTTTTGTCTGCATTCGGGATAAGAACGTTGTCATGCAACCATTTTGAAACCATATTGAGGCCAGATTGAGCACTTTGGAAAACGCTTCGCCACGTGGCAGAATTAAATACATATTAAGGCAGTATCGTCAGCAAATGTGAAGATTTTGCTTTTGTCGAGATTGAGCGCACACAGGTCGTTAATATAAATTAAAAATAGTATTCAGTGTAAATTTGAAACCACTCCTTTAGAATTATTAGAACCAGCCACAGCTTAGCTACCTACAACATAATTATCTATGTATTATTTCTTTATTGACAAATGATTTAGCTTCGATCCCCGCTACCGCCTATGCCTCACACCCCCGCTGGGGTCGCAGAGCGTTTGATTCACACGGCCGTGTCGCAGTACTGTCGCCTGCACACTATTAGTGATCTATACCCCACGCCTACCAGTTTTTGGCTTTATTCAGTGCACTGATAAGCAATATTAATTATGCGGAATTGGCAGGAGATAATTAAAATAGGAGAGTGAATTGATTCGGCACCTATTAATGGAAGGCAGGAGTAGAATAGAAAGAGATTTTTGAAAGTTACTTCCTTCACTTTTGATTTGATGTTTGTGTTTTGTGTTCATACTTTTTGCGTCTCAAAATGTAAAACCTATCATTAAGTAAGCTCTATCAATTGACCAAACCCATAATTTTATCTATCTGGCCGAAAAAAACTTTCAAGTCCAATAACTTTTTTAGTAAACAGAGGGGCAATTCCCGTAATTTTAAGAATATTCCCAGTCTGATCTCAGTCTCAATATGTCAACAATACCTATAATTTCCCTACATGTTTGACAAAATTTTGACATTCGATTTTCGCTGAGATGAGATTGCGACTAGATTTTGAACGTTTTTAATTACGGGAATTGGGCTTCATTCTTCTGAAAAGTGCGACATGAAAGTGCGAAAGACCATTCTGAAAACCATTATTTGACAATTACTTCAATCAAATCAACAACTAACCCACCTAGCACATCTTTCCAAACTACAATTACCAGGACCAGCTAGCCATATATCAAAAGTTCAACAAACAGTAATTTTGTACGCAACATGTGTTCCCGCGGCTCGAACTAACGCCTGACTGTTTACAGCTCGCAATTAGTCGACAATCAAACTTATGCCAGCTGCTGCTAACGCCACTATGGCAGGCACCAGCTTGAACTTGAAAACTTTCTGTTGATTCGAGCTATTAATAAATATGGGATTAATTTAATACTTTTTCTTGCAAGTTATTGTTTACTGTTAGCTATACTTTGTCGCTGGTGCACAGTTGTGAGAAAAAGTTAATTGTGATTGGTGCTTTTACTTTTTTATTTATTTCCGTACTATTGTTACTGTTTTCTTTGAATTCCAAATTAATAGTGTAACAATTCGTTTCTGATAGAGAAAGTTGTTTTTTTTATTAGACTCATTAATTTGGTCTCTGATCTTTCACTTCAATGAAATAATAAGAACTGACCGTCGACTGCTTTCACTGAAACTAGTAAATGACATATAAATATGATAAATGATTTTATTTCTACAAGTAGGTTTGCACAAACACTTTTACACGTCAATCATGTATTTGTTTTAAACTAGATGAGGCCGGCGTTTCCTATCTGACTACTCTGAGAAGAAAGGCCGAAACAAACTCAGAGGTCACAGTATCTTTTAAAGTCCAGACATAATCTTGGTCAGTTCATGTGCAGACCATGTAGATTGGTGTCTGAAATGATCTTTTGAGGAAAGAACCACACAGATTGAGTGGACCTGTCCAGTCAGTGCACGCATTTGTTAGTAATCGTACAGCTCAACTCAGAACTTAAGGAGCTCAACGATACGACGAACAACACCAAAGAGTGGACCTTTGGGTAGGCCGCATAAATTACACAGACTGCCAGACCATGACTAAAACTAACTAAGAGAGAAAAAAAAACTAAAAACAATAACCCATATGTCATAGTCTTCACATTCACAGTAATTAAAATAATATAATACTTTACAAAGTAAATATTCATGTCATTGTATAAAATTCATCAATGTCAATGTGTATATAAAAACAGTTAACAAAAAAAAACATACAGTAGGTACCTATCTCAAAGTGACTATTTCTTATGCTATCGTGATGTGAGTTTTATTAAAAAAAACTTTCACTACACTTCTGCTTACCCCTTTACCGAACTTCTTAAACCTCGTTAGCAATACCGTTCCATAACACACAACCTGTGATAATGAAACAGCCGATCAGAGACATCTGCGCGCGCTATTAACCGTCAGGCGCCTGCTGTTAACGTAACAGCAAACTCCTAATCACACAAATTGCTAACACTAATCTGGCAGGCGTTTTACCTCGTTAATGTAATTATGATTTTTATGTGTTAACGTCGGTATGAAAAAGCGAATTGTATTATTGAAACTATATTACTGAAATTAAAGCTTCAAATAAACGTTTTTGACACTAATTGGATCAGCACTTGTTTGTGTATTGTTAAGCTCAACGAAACAGCTAAACATTTTGCTAACGGCTACAAAGCTCCAATAGGGACGGGTCGATGTTGACAGTCTGTGGCAGCCATACTATTTTGGTAGGATCTGTAAAATCTGTTGTTTATTATGCAGTCAGTGATGCCAAATCACCATGGCAAGTTACACGGTTGAGCAGCATGTGCAAATGATAAAACTTTATTATCAAAATGAGTGTTTGTTAGTGCAAACGTTGCGCGCATTGCGCCCATTTTACGGCAGATGCGGTGGCACTTCAAAGTCCACTCTCCAACGATTGGTGACTAAATTTGAGACGACCGGTTCGGTAAACAACCAACCAACACCTTTACGTCAAAGGAACGCCAGATCGGCCGAGAACATCGCCGCTGTACGTGAGAGTGTTCAGGAGACTCCGAGGCAGTCGATTTCTCGCCGTGCTCAAGAACTCGGCCTTTCGCAGACCTCAACTTGGAGAATTTTGCGTCGGGACTTGGGTCTGCATCCGTACAAGATCCAACTGACCCAAGAGCTCAAAGTTAATGACCATAGACAACGCCGTGTGTTCGCTGAATGGGCATCGGAACGCTTGGAAGAGGACCCCGATTTTGGTCGAAAAATAATCTTTAGCGACGAGGCACATTTTTGGATGAATGGTTTTGTTAATAAGCAAAATTGCCGTATATGGGATGACCACAACCCACATGAGGTTCACCAGGTGGCAATGCATCCACAAAAAGTTACTGTTTGGTGCAAATTTTGGTGTGATGGCGTCATTGGTCCGTACTTCTTCGAAAACGACGTTGGCGAGGCCATCACCGTCAACGGCGAGCGCTACAGATCAATGATAAACAATTTCTTTTGGCTTGAATTGAACAATATGGACGTGATCGACATGTGGTTCCAGCAAGATGGCGCTACTTGCCACATAGCGAACGACACAATCGACATTCTGCATGAACGGTTTGAGGGTAGAGTTATCTCTCGCAGAGGTGACGTGAATTGGCCACCAAGATCGTGTGATTTGACTCCGCTAGACTTTTTCTTGTGGGGTTTTCTGAAGTCGCAGGTCTATGCCAATAAACCACATTCGACCGTTGCCCTGAAAGCCAACATAACGCAGGCCATCGCTCGGATTCAGCCGGATCTATGCAGCAGAGTCATTAAAAATTGGACCTCTCGGATTCGTGCCACCATACGAAGCCGCGGCGGACATTTGAACGATGTCATATTCCATCCATAATGGCATAAATGGGCCTTTTAAATAAAAAATAAATTTCGTTAATATCTCACACACATCTTGTTTTATTCAATTTTAACATCGACCCGTCCTTGTTGAAAGACCCCATATAACTAACGTTAACAGCTTGTTAAGCTTTCTAGCTTAAAATTACACTCCACTGCTGTTATTTGCCTCCTAAGTAATAATGCCAGCGCCACAGCCTAAGCTACACGCTTCATAAACAATGCCATATGCTAAAAATTTACTTTATAACTTGGCAAACGCACGAGGCGCGGTCTGCTGCGATAAATAAAGCTCATACGTGGCTCTAACGAATTGGGGTAGGCAGTATTTAAAGCTGGCGGTCGCAGCAGCCTGCCAAATTGTCCAATAATAATAATTCAACGTAACCATGGCAACCGTGGTGGTTAGATATGGCAGGTTTTCTGTTGTGATTTTTTTTTCAATAATGTGCTGAAAAAAGAAATAATGGTTTTTTAGAAGGACATGACTGAACCTAAGCTAGTTTCTTTATTTTTTTTTTCTCTATCACGAGATATTGCGATTCTCTTTCTTGACAGAATGCGGAAGACCTAATCATCTAATTTAATTATGGGGGAAGCGATAAGGTAGCCCGCGAATTTCAAATTTTCTTACGATTTTTGCTATTTGCAGCTCAGCGTCTGGGTGTATGTTGATCAAAGTATGATTCGCGACCGTAACAAATATGTATTTACAGAATTATAATCATAAGAATCAGTAATACAATTCCTTAAGTTAGTTTAATCCTGAAATGTTAAGATTTCATGAAATAGGCATTTTTAGGTTATTTCATAATATTTACCCATACCTATATTTGGTTGTATAGTTGCAGCATATTTTAAGTAGTTACTGGTTGTTTTGTTTTGTTATGTAACTATTTATGTACTGATCACTGAACCTGACTTGATTTCCGTACGTCTTGTTCGGGTGACCACTGAAAATCAGCGCTGTGCTGTGGGTCCCTCTTAGCACAGCATCATGCTGAGTGGAAGCCTTCTTGTCACAGTCATGACGTGCAGCTTCCGACTATTTCTGTTTTGAGCTCGTGATTATAATGTGGATCTATTTTGATTTATTTTTCTGATTACTCTTATCTGTTTGTATGCACGTGTTTCTGTGACAAATAAACCTATTTTTCTTTCTTTCTTTAATTCAATAGAATTACTTGGTCTTAGATTCTTGTATTGATGACTTAAAAGTTATAAACAATCTGAAAAGTAACGTCCCAAAAACGCATATTAACCGTATTGAGGTAGATTACAAATGCATCACAAACCCTCAAAGTATTGCGCAAAACTTTAATGATTATTTCATAGACTTAGTTCAACCTAACGCAAACTGTCAGTCTTATAATAATACAAATGTTTAGGAATCACACAAATCTATGTTCATGGAACCAATAGTCCCAAAAGAAATGGTAACTATAATAAATAACCTCAAAAATACAAACAGTACAGGGTATGATGATATTAAAACCAGTGTAATCAAATCAGTGGGACCTATAGTGGCACCAGTATTGTGTGATATAATAAACAGTTGTATAGAAAATGGGGTTTTTCCAGAAGCTCTGAAAATCTCGATCATCAAGCCATTACACAAAAAAAGGAGATATAACAAAAATGTGTAATTATAGACCGGTAGCATTAATTCCGATATTTTCAAAAATTCTCGAGAAGGTAATTTATAATAGACTAAACAATTATTTTGAAAAAAACAGCATATTTTGTAAGGAACAAATGGGGTTCAGACAAAACAAAACGATTAATATGGCAGTGTACCATTTTCTTAGAAAAATCGACCACAACATGGACAACAGAAAACCGGTTGTTGCAATGTACATGGACATGACTCGAGCATTTGATTACGTTGATCATAAAATATTGTTAAAAAAACTGTGCAGTTATGGTATTAGAGGCAATGTGCTTGAGCTTATACGATCGTATTTGGGAGGTAGAAAACAGTTTACTCAAATCAGCCAAGTAAATATCAAGTCAAAAACTGAAACTGTACACTCCTCAAGTACGAGAAAAATTTCGTTTGGTGTACCACAAGGGTCTGTGCTAGGTCCATTTCTTTTTATTTGCTATGTAAACGATTTCCCTAAAGTAACCACTCATCAGATGTGCTTATTTGCAGATGATAGCACAATTGTTTTTGACAATGGTAATTTTAAAGAAATTCAAGAAGACATAAACTCAACCCTAGGTTCAATTATAGAATGGTTAAATGGCAATAACCTAAAAATCAATTTAACTAAAACTAAAATAATGGACTTCAAACTCCGACAAAGAAAACAAACACAGTACCAAATCCAATACAAAGGAGACGTAGTACTGGAAACGGATACGACAAAGTTTTTAGGATTGCACGTCGATAATAATATGTCATGGAAAACCCAAATTGATAGTGTTTGTTTAAGACTTTACCGATTTTCTTATGCCCTATACATGCTAGGTAAAATTGCAAATAAAACTGCCCTCCTTACAGCATACCACGGATATGTAGCCTCCACATTAAGGTATGGACTAATATTCTGGGGCAATGCTACTAATATATCCGACGTATTATTGGCACAAAAAAGATGCGTCCGAGCCATCTGCAAACTAAAAACAACGGATACTTTGTAAACCACACTTCAGGAACTTAAAGATTTTAACAGTACCGTCGCTGTATGTCTATGAGGTTTTGATATTCGTAAAAACCAATATTCACTTGTTTAGTCACGTAGAAAGTCAACGTCGCTCTGATAACTTAAAAACACTATTCACCAGGACTACATTCGCTTACAAAAGTATCTTTGCAATGGCACCAAAGCTGTATATAACTACCTTGTCATATTAAAAACAGTAAGAATATTAATGAATTCAAAAACAATCTCTTTAAGCTACTCAATGACAAAGTATATTATTCAGTTAAGGAGTATCTGGATGACCAATTTTTATAATTTTTTATTATTTTCAAATTGGTATTATCACTTAATTTATATTATGTTATGCAATCTATTGACATTCTGTATTTTATTTTATTCGGTTGTGACATTTTTCCCTATTTTATTATGAATTTCTTATATTTTTTTTTTCCTTAGTTAATTTTGTACTTGACCTGATTTTGTATGCCTATCGGCGGAACATAGACTGTACATATGACATATATATATATTGGAAACACCTGTAATCACCTGTGTTCACAAAATAAATCATTTGAATTTGAATTTAAAAAAAAAAATTATAATTCGGTAAATACAATACCTACATATTTGTTACGGTTGCGAATCATATTTTAATCAACATACAACCTAATAATGACCTGCAAATTGCAAAAAACGTAAGGAAATTTGAATTTCGCGGGCTACCCTGGTGCTTTTGCCTTAAGCTTTTTAAGCACTTATAATAAATACAAATTGAGTCAAATTAAATTTTAAACTTAGAAACAACCAAAAAAGTATTTTAACGACTACTGCATTTTTCACACACTGAGGGCGAATTTTTCAATCGTCAGATAACTTTTACCTGAGGAATAAATATGGCGGTTTGACACATTTTCTATACAAAAGCTGTCAAAACGTCAAACATATTCCCCCAATAAAAGTTATCTGACGATTGAAAAATCAGCCCTAAATCATTCACCAAAATTCACACAGTCCTACATCCTATGTTCCCACAATTTACACATAGCAACACTATCGAGCAGCAAGTGTAGTAACTCTGAACACCGGAGTGGGGGGAAGGGGGGTACAAATTACCTGTCCGAACCATTCACCTGGATCTGACGGACATTATTGATAGTCCCATTCATATTGTTTCGGTTTTCACTAGTTAATCAATTTTTGGTCAGAATGGCGGAATATATTTTGTTATTAATTAATTGTTGATAGTTTTCGATGACGGATGACAGGTGATGTTAGATTAATATTTGGTTTTTGATGCTGTGTGGGATGTTTTGATAGAATATTAATTTAACTGTTTGCCGTTGGCTTCATACACCAATACTGTATTATGAAGCTTGACATTCACGGTCAGTTAAACTGATCAGTTGAACTGACATACTATCCAAAAGCTGACCGTGAGTGTGAAATCTCAAGTGACGGTAACCCGCGGATTTTTGCGATCCGCTGGCTTCAGAGTGCGCGTGCTTGCATCCGTTTGCCGTCAGTCGGTGCTTCATCGCGACGGCGTCTGGACGTGCAGTAACTGCATAATTCATTGACAAATTATATGAGATAACTGATATCTCTTTTTTAACCATTCTTTCTTCCATTTTTTTTGGCTTTCTAGTAACTAAATGACCACAAATAGCAGCCGCAGTATAGAATATCCTCCTCAGAATCCGAATGCATTTTTCAACTGACGCGGTGAGTGATTGGCCAGCTAGATAATAAGTAGTAACACACAAGAAATGAATGATATCCTGAAGTCAGCGAGTAGGGAAATCGTTTTGGCTTACATCCATTTTAACTGACCGTGAATGTCGTTCTTAAAAGCCACGAGTAACAAAATTTAAGGATGTAATTGTAAGTATGTGGGGCGTGTCCTAGGAAGTAAGTCTCGCTACCAACTTAGTTGACTGGGTAATATTTGGCTCGAAAGAAGACAAGATTCACATCATAATCTCCTATGATGTTGCCACTGCTAGAACTCAGGCCGTCTGTGAATGATAGTGGATGTAGTCTACCCAGCCAGTGTGGGTTGGTATGTTACCCATGACTTCGAATTTTTGGGTCTAGGAAGTGCTGATTTCTTCAGAAAGATAATACCTAGTATACTGTCAACACTCCGACTTCCTTATTTCTTGGAGATGCCTTAATACTGCATATCACTTACGGGTCACTGGCTCGTCGTTTGACGCCGGTCTCTGCCGCAGCTCCGGGTGGATGAGGCGCGAAGATATCGCTGCTGTCGCCTCCTGACTCCAGGATTAAGTGTTCGTGTGACCTGATGTACTGCAGTGGTGTCTGTGAGAGAAGAACTTGGTGTTTGATTTTGGGTTTTCAGTAGCTGAAGCGTTTTCTTCATTTTTGACCGCGGGTCAATTGCGTAACACACATTAGGAATCGGTTTCGTTTTGACAGTTCAACAACATTGTTGAGTAGACAAATTTTCGAACATTTATAAAGCAATGGATTAGCACAACACAAACAAACATAACATCACGCCTGTATTCCCTATACCTCCTTCATTTTAAAATTACAAACTAAGTTTTTAAAAAGTCATAGGTCTACTTCGCAACACTCGGTAATGCATAATATTCAAATACTAACTGTGCCCCGCGACTTCGTTCGCGTGGAAGTCGTAAGATACACAATAATTATACTAAAATAACAGCCACATTTTAATAAAACTCCCTCGTCCCGCGACCCGTAGCGTTGCATCGCCCGACCGCGCTATTACTTCGTTTTCGCTTAGTCTTCTTTCTGACTTTTTCCTTTTTGCTCACCTTCTAAGGGTCGTAGCGTGATGTTAAATAGCCTATACCTATCCTCGAGAATTGGGCTACCAAATGCAAAAAGAATTTTTAAAATCCGACTTTTTGATCACAATTTCATGGGTTTTAATTTTTTTTGCGCGGAACTCTAATAATTTTTATAAAATACAAGTAGCCTAAGTTACTCCCCGTGATATCAGCTATCTGCCAGTGAAAATCCCGTCAAAATCGGTCCAGCCGTTTTGGAGATTAGCCGTAACAAACAGCCAGACAGACAAACATTTTAAAAATTGCTTTTTTTGTTATAAGTACCGTATATAGTTTCTTATGCATTTAGTAAAAAGTTGTTATATTGACATTACAAACAGACACTTCAATTTGATTTATTCGTTTAAGTAGATCTAAGTAAAATCTAATATGGAAGTGGAATATATGTAGATCTGTAATGTTTTAATTGATGTTCACCTGTTTAGCTCTCCGAGCCCTAGCATGCAGGTCCCTCTGAGCAAGTGGCAGCAGAGCCCTCAGGAACCCTGGCACGGAGGCGCGCAGGGGATAGTTGGTGCACTCCTGTACCCCGGCCTGGAACTCTTCGATGTTCAGTGCGCCGGACTGTGGGGGAGAGAGAATATGTTAGAATTATTTTAAGAGAAATAAGAGAAAATGGGTGCCTTGTAAAAAGTGCAGTTTAAACTATACAGGGTGGCGATTAGGTTATCACATTAATTGAAACCACGTATTCATTACATGATTCTGGACTCCGCTGCGTTGAAATTTTTCGTCGGTTATTAAGAAAAAAATTTGCTGCTCCATACATTTGACTTCGTAGGTAGGCAAAAATGTATGGAGCAGCAAATTTTGTTTTTTAATAACAGACGAAAAATTTTAACGTAGCGGAGTCCAGAATCATGTAATGAATACGTGGTTTCAATTAATGTGATAACCTAATCGCCACCCTTTTCTTTTGTGTTTAACTTTCGTGGTTTAGGTTTAAACTATCGAACCAGTTTTTTAACCTAACCTAACCTAACTGTGACTGAAATACAGTTCTACAAAACTGATTACTTACGGCAGAAACCAATAACCTATCTATCACCAGTTTTGCATGTAGTCAGGTACTAAGTAGTCGTAATCAATCAACTCAGCCTACCGCAGTCCACAGCTGGACATAGGCCTCTCCCAGTCTGCGCCACAACACCCTGTCCTCCGCCTTCCGCATCCAGTCTGTCCCAGCCACCTTCTTAAGGTCGTCGGTCCATCTAGCTGGGAAGCGTCCCGCACTACGCTTGCCGATACGTGGTCTCCACTCCAGGACTCGCCTGCTCCACCGGCCATCGGTCCTTCGACAAACATGGCCAGCCCACTGCCACTTCAGTTTGCACACTCTGCAGGCAGCTGCAGGCTATGTCGGTAACTCCGGTTCTTCTCCATAATAAAAGTACGAAATTGAAAAATGGCTCCATAGGTTATATATAAATCTTGTTTTGTAATAAGACCTTATGTTACTTACAACAAGGTTGTGAATCAGTTGCCGCACCCTGTCTCCAGTATCGGCTCCCACATCTGTAGCGAACTGCTGCAGCGCTGACAGAAACTTTCGTAAGCGCTGCAGCGCTGGTGCGGAGCGGGAACCTTCAGCTAGAGGCGGTGATAGTGACTCCGTTGATGATAAGGCTGCTGGATGGAGAAAAATATAGTGTTGAGTGTCCAACATTGTAGGTTTAGCTACGGTACGATGGCATTAAATCTGGTCACACCATATACAGTATTCCCAAATTAATAACGCGCATGCAGATCTTCGCTAATTGTCGTATTCCCGGAAACACAGTTCACAAAACACATAATTCTACTAAATTTTGCATGAAGACAATGCACTTGACCTCTCTATATACATATCGTCTTCCGACGCTCGGGGAATACGACCGTTGCCGAACAGTGACGAAGATTTCTATGCGCATTATCACTTTGGGAGACTTGTAAGTAGCTAGCCAGATTTTTGCATGGAATTTTTCACAACGAGATATTGGACACAACATAAATCCACCTAAAGGCTCCCGCGGACAGAACGCGACGCGACACTAATAGGGCAATGTTTATGAAAACTTCATGGAAATTGTTCTACCTGCTAGGCATATGCTTAACACACTGACAGTAGGAATCGGTTGCATTTTGACAGTTCAACAACATTCATTGCGTTATTTACATCGTTGAGCAGACAAATTTTTCGAACATATGAAGCAATGGATTAGCAATTTGCTTCAAAATCTTTCAGATTGTGATTGATAGTGTGTTACGCATATAGGGTGCAGAATCGCGTCGCACCGCGTCGCGGCGCGCCTTTCTGCAGGCAATTCGGGAACCGTAAATACGGTCACGAGCATTTAAGTAGGTACGTAAAATTCAAAGGAGATTTTCTTCTAAAGTATTGGTAGAAATGTTATAGTGTTACGGACATAGTCTTAAAACCATACTATTAAGAAAGTCTTCTCTCAAAGTTGCAATCGTTATTTCAAGAGAAAATCGCTTTTTTAAGACCATGCAAATATCTTACCTTTGAATTATGCGTAAGTTTAAAGGAAATGATCAGTCGCAATTGTCAATCTACACATGATTGATACACATTGATGCGCAACGGCAAATTGGCCGTCTACCAAGTGCAATTGAAGCGATTGTCAATATTACTACAATAGAAATTAATCGCAATTGATCGTTTCGGGGACCCCTAACCCATTTTTTTCAGGAGATGAATTTTCAAAAATGTTTTCTTCGTTTTTCACTTTCGCATCTACCTAGGCCCAGTGGTTTAGGCTGTAGGTACGTTGTCCGTTTGTCAATTCAAGATTTTTATTAAATAGTTTTCTACGTAATTTGTAATATTGTTTTAAAGGATTTTCCTATTCCTCTTCATACGTTCACGGAGTAGAAACACAGTTACCTACCAGCAGTGCCGTTGTTCAGGGGGCTGGGCGGTCCAGGAGTGGGAGACGAGCGCTGCTCCTCCTGCTCGGGAGATCTGTGCTCTTTGGCGGTTGTGGTAGCTGTAACAAGAGAAACAATACGTTTATTAAGTACCTACACTGTACTAAGCGAGTAATACCATGTAGGTAAGTACTGTGGGCGAGCTAAACCTCGGCAGTACATATATATACATAAATATCTCAGTTCAGTCATCTGACAAAAAAACCAGACAAGTGCTAGTTGAGAAACATGTTCTCCCATACATTCCAACTGCAAATGCAATGCTTGTACGCACAATATTGATAGATTTACTATGCTATTTTTAAACCATAGACTTGTCATAGGTTTTTCTGTAATATATAAGTAAAGAACTATTTTCTTTTTTTTTAATTTTAGGCTTAGTAGTTTCAGAGGTAGATTATCATCTATTTTCATAACTTTATAACCATTTATTTTAAAATGATCTAAAAATATACTTGAGAACCTCACGACAAGCCACATACATTTGATATGTCATGTCACACGGTACAGTTCGCAAAAGTCTTCTTTCAACCGACTTCAAAAAAAGGAGGAGGTTCTCAATTCGGTTGTATGTTTTTTTTTCCTAGTTTGCCCCACAAAAGGGGATTCCAAATGTATTTTTTACCCTACACGTCCGTGTTTGGCTCCCAAAAAACATGTGTACTTATAGTAATTTTTACTCAGGAAGCGACAAGTGCTTTACTTGTGGTAACCAAATGTACAGACACGCTGTGAATGTGTGTGTAACCGCAGGAGCTCTCGGTACCGTCCGAGACAATGGCGAAGTCGGAAGTGTGTGTGTTATGTGCTGACGCTACTCGTTTTCACGCACACATTCACAGCGTGTTTGTACACGCTTCGTGAGATAAAAATACATACCCAAGATTCAGAGCAAATTGGCTGTGACAGTCGGTCACAGCCAATTTGCTCACGATGTATTTGGATGTCACGTAGTATTGAATAACGAAATACTACAATTCGTCGAACAGACTGTTTTCCTGGGAATTACGCTGGACTCAAAGCTGCAGTGGAGTCCTCATTTAACATCACTAGCAGGGCGGCTAAGCTCGGCTGCTTACGCTGTTTGGAAAATCCGCCAATTAACAGACGTGGATACCGCGAGACTGGTCTATTTTAGTTACTTTCATAGCGTCATGTCTTACGGTATTTTGTTATGGGGACGGGCTGCAGATATTGATTCTATCTTTATTCTGCAAAAGAGGGCTGTCAGAGCCATCTACAACCTCCGCAGTCGCGAATCTCTAAGGGAACTGTTTAAAAAAATTAACATCATGACGGTACCTTGCCAATATATGTGTATATGAAAATATTATGTATGTTAGAAAAAATCTACATCTTTTTAGTAAGATAAGTGATTGGCATAGTTTTAACACTAGAAATAGGAACAAATTAGATCAAACACGTTTCAAATTGTCTAAGGTACACACTTCTTTTATGGGGTACTGTGTAAAATGTTATAATAAATTACCTCTCGATATTCTTCAACTAAATGAGAAGCAATTTAAAACATGCATTAAACGCACACTATGTAGACAAGCATATTATAGGTTGAATGATTATATCATAGATAAAAATGCTTGGCTAAATGCTGGTCCTGCTCCACGGCCACTTGGGCTTTGTTAAATTTTTTTTTGTTTTTTTTTTTGTTTGGAAGAAATGCGTCCCTTTTTTTTCTGACATTATGACCTTATTGTTTACTAATCTTTTAATACAATCATTGCAAACTATAGTTTTGTATAAATTAGAAGCTTCTTTTCAATTTTGTAAATGTGAGTACCATGGAGCGGTTTTATGTTATGATGTAGGTATGTTGACTTGAAAGAGTATGGCAGTTGAGACTTTGAGAGTATGTCATGCTCACTTAAATGTCTCGCTGATGGTGGCGCGTGTGTTGGATCATTCGGTTCCCTACAAAATGGTTGAGCTGGATGGTGCTGATCCACACGTCATGTTCGTGAACGGGCGCCGTCAGTGGAGACTGGTCATCTCTTAGCTGCCAGGGCTTATTTTTAATCTTATATTTTGAATTGTTTTTAATTATCTATTTTTTACATTGTTCTCACATATAGAAGCAACAAGAACAATGTACCCAGGATTTTGTAACCATTTTGATTTAAAAGAGTGTCCATGGAGTTTCTTGCCCATTCTTCTCCATAGAGATCTACGTTTTGGAATGGGCGACTAGCTTCAATTTTCTGACTGACTGACTCTTTAACAATTCAAAAGTGCCTGTAATTGGTTTAATTGAAATAAATGCGTTGAGTTTGAGTTTGGTCAAACAGACAGATAAACGAGTGGTTCTATAAGAGTCCCGTTTTTCATGAGGACGTACGGAACCCTAAAATCAGATGATAATGACGATAAACAGCTGTCGAAAATGTTTGCAATTGACGACCTTTCTCAGTGAACAAACGCTTCTAAAAGTATTACATATGTACTATTTGTTAACACAGTAGCCTATAATTTTTACATAAAAAAGCCCAATCATTTCTGGCTGCACACAAGCACAGCGCATGACGTAACATAATGGTATGCGTCGTCACGGCGGGACCTGTCGCAGTTTAAACAGTTGCCCACTTTATAGCCGATCGGGTAACGTCGGGCAACGTCGGACAATGCAAGTTGATGGAATAGCTGCCACGAAGCGACACTGAGAAGACTCCGAATTAAGTTTTAGCTTAGCCGTAGCCATAGAGCAAAGATAGCTTTAAGTTTCTATCAGATAAGTGGTATACTTAACAGCCTAGCTTTTCGATAAGTAATGGGTACTTATTCATAATGGCCGGTCTCAATTTTCAGAAGACAAGCTGTCATTATTATTGTATAACTACGCGCTAAACAGCACCCTAATTGCGTAACACACTATCAATCGGAATCTGAATCATTTTGAAGCAAATTGCTAAGCCATTACTTCATAAGTTCGAAAAATTTGTCTGCTTAACACGTAATAACGCAATGAATGTTGCTGAACTGTCAAAATGAAACCGATTACGATTGATAATGTGTTACGCAATTGCCCCGCAGATGCTTATGACTTCAGCACCTTAATTGCGTAACACTCTATCAATCACAATCTGAATGATTTTAAAGCAAATTGCTTCATTACGTTCGGAAAATTTGTATGCTCAACAACGTAAATAACGCAATGAATGTTGTTGAACTGTCAAAATGAAACCGATTCCTATTGTAAAGTGTCGTATTACAAAACGTCACTCTATACTGAAACATTACTTAAAACTAGTTTGAACCAAACAAATGTCTAAGAAAAGAGAGTTCCCCGGGGCGCGAGACGATCTGTGGCACTGAGTTTGGCGCAATGTCTCCGTCTTGTGACCCAGGAGAACTCACAAAGTGCCTGGGAGCAGTTACTTACCTTCCCTTATAGGATTCTGCATGTTCAAACAAATCTGGCAACTAAAAAAACCTTAACGAACCTAATTAAAGAAAATTGTAACAATTCGACCCCAATTTTAGATCCAAAATTACCCGCATTCAATAACCTATCGCAAAAAAGCTTATGTTCACATGTGGAATCCAAATTAGGTGAAGGTGACATCAGGGGAGCGGCCAGGATACTGTTTAGCAGCGATGTGGTGGCGCCTTACTCTCCAGAAACGCTAACAGCTCTAGAGAGTAAACACCCCGCGCCTGCGGATGGTCTCACCTTTTCCGACCCCCCCGATCCTCCCGACCTAAATTCAACCTTCCTAAACGTTTCGGCTCCCCAGTTGATTGCAGCCGTGAGCTCCTTCCGAAGTGGTTCCGCCGGCGGCCTCGACGGCCTGACTCCACAACATCTAAAGGACCTATTAAGTTCAGGCGCCGGGGAAGCTGGTGAGTCGCTATTGAAGGAGCTTGCGGCCCTGATTAACCTCATGCTCACCGGCGGTGTGAACGAGGCCGTCATCGATGTCTTGTACGGGGCCAACCTATGTGCCCTGCGCAAGAAGGACGGCGGCATTCGTCCCATCGCCGTTGGGTGCACGTACAGGCGTACGGCAGCCAAAATATGCTGTAAGCTGTATAGCGAATCGCTTACAGCTAAGTTTCAGCCCCTACAGCTTGGTTTTGGCGATGTAAGGCTGCCGTGCATGCCCTTTCCATCTTTTTAAACTCCAACAAAGGTGAGGTCGTCCTCAAGG
The DNA here is from genome assembly GCA_947568875.1 of Fissipunctia ypsillon. NCBI lineage: Eukaryota > Metazoa > Arthropoda > Insecta > Lepidoptera > Noctuidae > Fissipunctia > Fissipunctia ypsillon. The sequence continues at coordinate 20,024,231 of OX387663.1, read as the reverse complement.
TTGACGTTAAGAACGCCTTTAACTCTGTCAACAGGGACACTTTGTTGGCTGAAGTCAAAAAGGAAATACCCGAAATTTATGGTTTTATGTGGCAATGTTACAGGTACCCTTCTAAATTATTATACAAGGACAATGTTTTGGAATCTGCAGTAGGATGCCAACAAGGTGACCCTCTCGGGCCAGTTATTTTCAGCTTGGCTATTCATCCAGTTATCCAGAAACTAAATTCAAAATTTAACGTGTGGTATTTAGATGATGGAACGCTAGGAGGTGATGTAGACACCGTTTTGAAAGACCTACAGCTTCTCAAACAGGAATTTAAATCTATTGGCTTGGACCTTAACCCATCAAAGTGTGAAATTTACCTTTCTGACATTACCGACAGACAACTGACTCTAGAAAAATTTAATGCAATAGCCCCACAAATCAAAATTTTAGAAAAAAGTTCACTGCACCTCCTAGGTTCCCCAATTTTAGAAGACAGCTTTTCTCCATTTATCAACGAAAAAATCAAAAACTTCAACGACATTTCGGACAGACTCTTCAAAATTAATTTACATTCGGCATTCACCCTGATTAGATACTGTTGTTTTGGCCCAAATTTTATTTACTTTCTACGTTCATCCCCTTTATGGAAGCAGCCAAACCTCTTGGACAAAATTGACCAAATTATTTGCAGCACACTAACATTCATTTTAAATGTGGCCCTGGACGACCGAGCGTGGCTGCAAGCCACACTACCCATCCGTTTTGTACCGGCGTTCCTGTCCTCTGTCCACAGCACGGAAAAGTTGACCGAGAAAATTTTAGCCCCCTCCTTGGTTGACTCAGAAGTGCCGTGTTTGACTGACGCAGCGAACGCCTGGAAAGTGGCTTGCCCGGATACAGATCGGCCCTTGAACCCATCTTCCCAGAGGCAGTGGGATGAACCGCTCTGCAGGTTGGTACGGAATAATCTAATTAATACGACCACCAATACTGCTGAGCGTGCCCGCCTGCTGGCTGTGGGGGAGTGGGAGTCGGGCCTCTGGCTTCAGACGCTACCGTCACCCAACATAGGCACTATGCTGGGTGACACCACCTTCCAGCTCACTACTTGTCTGCGTCTGGGCGCTCCTTGCGTGGCTCCGCATCGCTGCCAATGCGGTGTCAGTGTCGACTGCCTCGGACAACATGGCCTATCCTGCAGTAAGAGCGCAGGCCGGATAGCACGGCACGCCAGCATCAATGACATCATCCGTCGTGCTCTTGTCACCGCCGGGGTGCCAGCTGTTTTAGAACCCAATGGCTTAGCACGCGACGATGGAAAGAGACCAGACGGAATGACCATAATGCCTTGGAAGGTAGGTAGGCCTTTGGTGTGGGATGCAACGTGTGTCGACACCCTTGCGCCATCCCATCTTCCTAGCAGGGCAGGCTGTGCTGGAGCGGCTGCTGCGGGTGCGGAAAACCTCAAACGGCGCAAATACTCCAGTCTTATTGGGACTTATATGTTCGAGCCGTTTGGGGTTGAAACACTTGGGCCATGGGGTCCGAGTGCCCACTTAGTTTTTCGAGACATCGCCAGGCGGTTGGTCGACTCCACACGTGACCAGAGGGCTGGCCTATTTTTTGGCCAAAGAATCAGCATTGCTATACAACGTAGCAATGCTGCCAGCCTTCTGGGCACTTTTCCTGTTGACAGCGATGCGGATGAATTTTTTGATGCCCTCTGATTAACTACCCCCTCCCTTTTTTATATACTTGTACATATTATTATTATTATTTTAAGATTGTTAGGTTTAAAAAAAAAAAACAAATGTCTTGGATCTAGTTTTAAGTAATGCTTGAGTATTGAGTGACGACGTTCTGTAATACGGGCCTAAATGGGTTACGCAATTGCCCCGCTGATGTTTCTTTATTCGAAGTTAGACCATAGTCTATGAGAGCGAAATAACAAACTTTTTATTAGGTAGGAACGCACCTCCTACACATTTACATTATGGCTTTTCTATGTACCTATAGATGTATGGTTAGACACTTTTTAATCCCACCAACTTTCCAATTAATTATCCATAGCGGAAACTCAAAATATTGACAAAACAAACCTGGTGTCATTAAAGCCCACTAACCTTATACAATTTTACATCCAATATCGGAATAAACAGCGCTGCTCTATGCCCGCGCACGTAGCTCATCACAGAGTTTACACAGGCGCCAATACTCTATGGTAAGCGCGCGGCCATCAACATGGCGACGGGGCGGAGCGCGCCAAAATTGTGGCGCGAAAATGTTGTGTGGGCGATATTTTACGTACTGGAAAATTGCTGAAGGGAGCTCTCTGTCATCTTTTACGTTATTGGTTTGTAAATTATAGTATAGGTAGTTTTTGTAAATATTATGAAGGCAAACCTATCTGTTTATTATATTTTATTGATTTAAAATATCTAAAACATTCTTTTGCGTGAATACACATGACAATTTCTAAGTTGATCCATAATTCAAGGAACACCCCGTATTAGAGTAGGATCCGTTAAAGTTAGGTATGTAGGTATATAAAAGTCGGACTATTTTTTTACCTTTATGGCCCTGAAACTTTTTTCAGGTTGCTTTTGATTTACGATTACCATTAACGAATACCTATTTTTATATTATCTGGTAAGCACGCGAGCTAGTTTCACATTTCTTGACTAGGCATATAATTTTAGTAGGTACCTCAAGTTAGTGTAAGTCATAAAACTTTAGTTTTAATGGCTCCACGCTTTCGATCTTTTAAATATGGCCCAGCATGCAGTCTATTAGCTATTATCGTTACTAGTTGAAAGTGCTGTGAGGTACTTATAGTGGTCGATAGTTACTATTTGCCATTATTTCTACAGCCATTATTTTGTTTGTTCTACAATACTAAGCTACTAAAAGGTTCGTTTGTTTAATCGACTACCCCAGGAGTAGGTTAGTAGTTAACCTAACCTAACTTGTCATGCCCAAATTGTAAAAGAGAGACAAAACTGAAAGACGAAAGGGAGGCCTTTGCCCTGTAGTTGGATCCTTTCATAATCAGCCTATAATATTCCCACTGCTGGGACATGTGACATGGGACAGTGGGATCCTTTAACTTGTACAAATGACATCATCAATCATCATCATGGACACTTCAATCACCCTACTACAATCCTTTATCTATCTGACTTATCATAAAAACCAGAAAAAAAATCGGTTCATTAACTACGTTGACCCATGAGAATACAACTGTGACTTGACTAATCCTTCAGTAATTAATTGTAGATAATCTAGATAACAATGAAATTTCAATAATCGATTTAAAAATATCCCTAATCTTACGGGTATTCGCGATGTGCTAAATTATTCTTGTAATTCGGTATCCACTTCCAGTATTTGTTACTTTTTGCTGTGTCCTACAGACCTTAACAATCTTATATCATCTTATAAACTTTATGAATGGAAATAAAGGTATGTAAATGTGAAGACTATGTGGGTCATTGTTTTTTGTTTTTTTTTTCTCTCGGTTAGTTTTAATCATGGTCTGGCAGTTTGAGTAATTTATGCGGCCTACCCAAATGTTCTTCTTTGGTATTGTTCGTCGTATCGTTGAGCTCCTTAAGTTCTGAGTTGAACTGTACGATTACTAAAAAATGCGTGTACTGAGTGGACAAGTCCACTCAATCTGTGTGGTTCTTTCTTCAAAAGACCATTTAATACACCAATCTACATGGTCTTCACATGATCTGACTAAGATTATAAGAGACTGTGACCTCTGAGTTTGTTTCGGCCTTTCTTCTCAGAGTCTTCTTCTTAGCTTGTCGATGGCAATCTAAATAGACTCGGCCCAGAATTCGGCTACGAGTTTGGCACCATCACTAGCGTCCATCAGTTCCTGTAACGTGCAGCTGACAGGACACGCAGGACATGATATTAAGTGTCCCATTGTTTGTGGAACAGCACCACATTTACACTCCAAGGCGGAGTCGTCAATGAATCTCCAGCTGAGCAGGATTTCCCTGCTTCGGCCAACCTGAGTCCGGAGTCTGTTTAAAGATTTCCAGGTTACCAAGACAACTCATGTCCAGGCGGAAGATCTTCAGCAGGTGGAACAAATGGTTTGGGTAAGGAAGCACTGTCTCGCCACAGCTGCAGTCTTTCTTTTGATCGTTCGCCAGTGAGTGGAACGACACACTTTAAAAACCTGTTTTGGCTTTTCAGTCTTTCGTGGATACAGCATTTGTACTGGGGTCGGTTTTAAGCAACCAGTGATGATCGTTTCATTCAAAGCTGTATCCACTAACTTTGCATGGGCCGAACGAGTCCACACAGGGCGGGGAGTTCTCAGAGTATTCAGGTAGGAAACGCCGGCCTCATCTAGTTAAATAATTTCATGTTTAGTAATTATTTTCAACTGTTGGCATAGATAATTGCTTATTTAAATACCTAAGCACCTTACTGTTAATATTTGAGCCAAAATATGGCGAAATGGGTCATCGCACAAGAATGTTTATTTACCTACCACCTTTGTATTACCGCATTTAGAGCAAATATATGATTTTGACTTTGAAAAAAAAATATGATTGACGTGTAAAAGTGTTTGTACAAACCTACAGAAATAAAATCATTTATCATTTATGAATATTTTTTTGCCAAATCCGAAAACACACTATAATTAGGTACCTACAAATAATATCAAAATACGTCGTTATTACACAAACGAATCTGTAAGTAATATAGAAATATAAAATGGCGGCTGTGTGCCGCTGACAGAATAAATAAAAGTTTAGTGAAAAGCTAGTGGTGTGCCAAGTGCGGCCCGCGTGCCACGGACACGCGCCCTCAGTGCACGGCTAGAGAGGGGACACTGCTGCTGAGGTGTCGATACTTGCATTTGTTTTTAATCCCACGCTCATTCTTCGGGGTGTCAGTAATGCAACTTCAGTGGTGTGGTACCGTGTTTTATAATGCACACGTAAGCGGGCACGCCCTTTATACCTCGAGGCTTTTACTCATTCAATTTCGTTTACGTATTTTTAATGCTTGAATTTAGTTGTCAATATCATTTTAGTTGGTTGGAGGCTTAGCACACGCCGATACTTGGTAAATAATTTAATATACATAAACATAACATCACGCCTTGTTTCCCCGAAGGGTTAGGCAGAGGTGTACCTATAGTACACCCACATTTTGCCAGTTATGTTTAAGTCCCATGTAATAGGGGGCGAGCCTATTGCCATCAACCGGGCACAAATCCAGACTCCGGGGAGTCTGGATTTGTGCCCGGTGGGTCTTAAGGACATAAACATAACTGGCGAAATGTGGGTGTACATCTCTCCCGAACCCTTCGGGGAAACAAGGTCTTTTTTTTTTTTTTTGTGGATGGGAAATCATCAAATGACTTCTCCCGCTCTGGGCGGAGCGGGAGGGCGTGTCAGACTTTTACTGACTAAAACCCACCCGTGTTCCTTCTGTTGCCTGTGCCGGGGCCACGGTAACTCTTTCGAACATCCCGCAACCCTAGCTGGCATCGGCCCTAGCGGACCCCGTCAATGGTGCTGACATCTCTTTGAGGCGCGCGTGGAACACGACGCGCCGTCGACTCGGGCTTGGTCCTTACCGGACGGCGAGCTACCCATTGCTGGCCGTCCGCAAGCCCGCGCCTACGGTGGTCGGGAATCAGCTGCCAATTCCCGACGCCCAGGGCGTCTCCTGCGGCGACTAGGGGCGTGAGGGTGCAAAGCTTGCCTCTCCCTCACGCGTCCCGCCTCCTCCTTCACGAGCATTACTGCTTCGCAGAAGGAGGTAATGGCTTCCCATGCACTCTCGCTCCGTACCATGGCCTGGACCAGGGCCGGACGCGAGATCGCCGCCGCCGATCGCTTCCGCGAGGACACGGCGGTGCTCCGCCCAAGCCGGGCAGACCTCCACCGTATGCTCCACCGTGTCCTCCGGGCGATCCACACAGTGGTGACACCCGGGCGTTTCCTCCCGCCTTATCCGGAACAGGTACCTCCCGAAGCACCCGTGTCCGGTGAGGACCTGCGTCAGGCGGAAGGTGAGGACGCCGTGGCGCCTCTCCAGCCACTCCTCAAAGAGGGGACTTATCGCCGCAATTGTGGCGTGCCCAGCGCTGGGTTGCGACAATCGCACTCTCCATGCCGCCATGAGATCCTGCCGGAGCTCTGTCCGCCGTGCCGCGATTTCTCGCGGCAACGGAGTTACGCCCCGGCGTCCTGCCTCCTCGCGCCACTCCCAGATGTGCGCGAGGACTTTTGCCTCCAGATCCCATGGCGGTAATCCGGCAAGGAGGTTCGCCGCCTCCCCGGAGACCGTGCGGTATCCCCGGGCTAACCGGATGGCCATGACCCTCTGGGACGCGTTCAACCGACGGACCGGTCGCCGCCTCACGGAAGGGAAACAAGGTCTGATGTTATGTTGTAGAAATTAATATGATACTCGGAAAAGAGCGGCGTAACAGCTATCTAGCTAGTTGGCACATAACATCAGGCCTTGTTTCCCCGAAGGGTTCGGGAGAGGTGTACACCCACATTTCGCCAGTTATGTTTATGTTCTTAAGTCCCATGTAATAGGGGGCGAGCCTATTGCCATCAACCGGACACAAATCCTGACTCCGGGCTGCTACTGAGAAATTCCAGACAGAAAAACCCAATAACACTATGCCCAACCTGGGAATCGAACCCAAGACCTCATGCTCAGCAGTAACGCTTGCGACCACTAGACCAACGAAGGAGTCAGTAATTTAATATAATGATATATTAACATTATTTTGCGGGACGCAAGAGAGACTTAACAGAAGTTTTGTCGTTATTACTGATACAGCCACAGTGTCATTCAAAGCGTTAATTACTTTACAATCCATGTGCTCGAAAAGAGCGTTTACCAAGCAGCCAAATTATGCGGAAAGTGCCACTTTTTCACACTATTGCTTTTTACTTTTCAGTTTTTTTATTTTTTATTTTTAACTCCGTCGTCAGCCCGGCGCTATGAGTTTTTATTATTTGAAAAAAGTTTTACAAGTTTTACACAGACACAAGCACGCACACATTAAATCTTAATAATTATACTGTCACTCTCTGTATTTCTTATTTTTCTGTGTTAATGTTTGGAATAATAATTATGTTATACTTACTGTCAGCTGTGAAGCTACCTTATATGACATTAATAAATAAATTAGGCAAGTACTTTTATCATTCATGTACTACAAAACTAATACTTCATTAAACGCGTTATACTACTATAAATTTAGATTTTGATCAATAAATTCATTTTAAATATTCATTAAATAAGTTTGGCTGAACGTATATTTTGCTCATGTCTTTTTGCGATAGAACGTAGCAGCTATTTGCACATGCGCAGTAGTATATGCTGAGCGCGCATGTATTTAAAATAAGCCCGCCATTTTACTATTTTCTTGCTTAGATTGGAGTTGATCTGTGTAAATCTTAATCTTATTTTATTTCCTCACACAATACATAGTAAAACGTTGTATGATACACGTGCGTAAGATGATTTCTAACTCGTGTCGAATTATACACTCGCTTGCTTTGCTCGCTCGTAAATAAAAATGCTACTCGCCAGAAATCACCTACTTTCCGCACTTGTAGCATAAATAACTATGTTAATTACTTCGCATATTATTGTATAAAATCAATTTCTTCTAATTTAACAGACAGATGTGATGCTGGGGAGTTTGTTGCGCCACTTCTTCTCAGCTAAAACACTAGGAAGTGGTGAAGGGTGGGCGTTTTGGGGAGCTGTCATGCAATTTTGACATTTGAGAAGTGGCGATTATCATAGCTTGTATAAATGATTTTTGATTTGGATTTGATTGATCTAAACATGTTAATTGTGTCATGCATTGATTGCACAGTTACTGGAAGTTTGTAGTCGTGCACCAACACCTTCATTTGCGTCTTGCTGATAGAAACCTGTCTTTAACTTTCCTAATTGCCATTGTTGCTACACCATTCTGCTCAATATAAAAGGAAATGTTATTAGTTTTCTTTTCCTACGAAAGAAAATGTCGGTATTTTATATTATTCATTTATCTTTCAATCACTTTTTAAAACCATGAGCAAATGAGTTGCAGGAAGATCTGGCAGGCAAGAGTTATTCCCCATCAGGAGCAACTCTATATATCATATAGATATCCTATCACTAGATTGTTTCATATCCCTTTCCGCAAATCCAACCTTGGTCTCAACGCTCCCTTGCTACTCGCACGAATTTGTAGAAATTACAACAGTCTTTGTAAATCACCAGAAACCGATTTACACGGTGTATCACTAAACAAGTTTAGAAGATCAGTCTCTGAGGTACGGGAGTGCATAAATTCATTAATAAATAAATAAATATTTTTGTAAATTCAATTTCAATGTTAGTAACTAGTAACACTACAAATCCATGTTCATAAACCTTCGTTATCATTCACACTCGAAAATGCTAACATTGATAACATAGTTATTGTCATAATTATCATTGTATTAAGTTTATTGTAAATAACTACCTACTTTATTTTGTATTCTAATTTTATAATTTTTTTTTCCTGTACTTTTATATTATGTTTTCTTATATAATTACGTCGTTGTCTTTATTGTGAATGCTGCGTATATGTACCTGTAATAGGCATACATACCAGCACTTTTACTTTGTCTTGTTTTATTATTAATTCGTTGTATGTATTGCTGTTGGTGTACCAAATAAATAAATAAACTCTCTTAGTAGTAAAGCAGCTCTCTGCAAGTCGCTCTTCAATGTCGATATATCAAAAGCATTTCTTATCGACACCGTCCCATCCCTAGCAGCTCGTGTTGGTAGTGACAGGCGACACCTCGCCCGGGGCGCGGCTTTCATCTCGCCGCTGCCACGCAATTATGGCTAATATCAGATACGACATTACTGGTATTACAACATTGTCTGCGGACTGTGCTAACAACTACCTCGTTATTTTGTTGTTAGGATTTCTGTGGGAACAACTGGGAAATGTAGACGTTTGTTTTTTTAAACCTAGCTGTGCCCCGCGACTTCGATCGCGTGGAAGTAGTAACATACACAATATACTAAAATAACAGCCACATTTTAATTAAACTCCCTCGTCCCCCGCCCCGTCGCCAACCGTCGCGTTGCATCGCCCGCCCGCGCTGTTACTTCGTTTTCGCTTAGTGTTCTTTCTGACTTTTTTCGATTTGCTCGGCTCCTAAGGGTCTTAGCATAATGTTAATAGTCTATAACCTATCCTCGAGAATTGGGCTACTAAATGCAAAAAGACTTTGTCAAATCCGACTTTTTGTTCACAATTTCATGGGTTTTAATTTCTTTTTGCGCGGAAGCCAATTTTTTTTTCTAAAATAAAAGTAGCCCAAGTAACTCCCCGTAACATCAGCTATCTGCCAGTGAAAGTCCCGTCAAAATAAGTCCAGACGTTTTGGAGATTATCCGGAACAAACAGGCAAACATACAGACACAAAAATTTTAAAAATTACTTTTTTCTTTTATGTACCGTATATACATTCAGATGCATTTAATAAAAAGTTGTTATTTTGACATTACAAACAGACACTTCAATTTAAAGACGTTTCGGAGATTAGCCGGAACAAACAGACAGATATACAGACAGACAAATTTTTGTTTTTCAAATTGCTTCTTTCTTATAAGTACCGTATATACTTTCAGATGCATTTAATAAAAAGTTGTTATTTCGACATTATAAACAGACACTTTAATTTAATTTATATTCATAGAGTATAGATGTGTTGTGAGCCTGGGAACTGGGCTTAAGTAATTTTCTTTTTTTTTTTGCTTAGAAATTCTGAAAACATTTCAGTTTCAGACATTTGCCACATCTGGGTTCTGTTTAGTCTCCGGTTAGGTAATAGGCATTATCCACCGCATAAATTGATAACAGAATTTATCTGACAGATTTTTAAGATAGATAACCGGTTAATTAATCGGACCATTTAACAATTGGAACTCGAATGAGGAGAGCATGGCGTCCCATAGTCTTAAACATGACGTCATGAAGTGTATATACATACAAATACCTACTATTAGTTTCCATTAAAATGTACAATATTACAGGAGGAGTGCGCATTACACCTGAGACCTGCCCCAGATGGCAGAGACAGTTCATGCCTACAAGAGAATAGATTCTAATTAATGATGGCTGGTCTGTAGCGCAGTAATATACAGAATCAAGAATAAGTACTACAATCTTGTATCCTGTAGGAGATTGGAAATATTGGAATTTGCAAGTAATAGAGCACCTAGAGAAAGAGTCCGTCCAGGGAAGATTACTATTTTTCCCATCGTGCAACATGGTTGTGTTTCAGTTTGAAAGTGTGGCGGCATATCTACATCGCCACAATGGAACGCGTCACACTGACGTCACGCAAAATCCTGCATCGCGCAATCAGAGTTTACCGCGCGACTAGCATATATACAACATCCCGACATCGACCGTCAG